>CAXDIW010000262.1:0-733000 GCA_963989415.1 Cerceris ruficornis | reverse complement strand
TCGAAGTTTACAAATAATTTCCTTTAAAGCATTAACAATGGGGCTCGTAGTTCACTTAAACTTGAAGAACAATAAATTGGCGAATGGTACTGTTTGGATGCTTTGCATATATGTTTCTTAGACTATATAGAAGCAATATATACAATGATTTCAACCGTCTACCTGTTCCATTCATTGTTCTACTTGTCGAAAGTTACAAATAATTTCCGTTAAGGGATTAACAATGGGGATCGTAGTTTACTTAAACTTGAAGAACAAAAAATTGGCGAATTGTACTGTTTGGATGCTTTGCATATATGTTACTTTGACTATATAGAAGCAATATATACAATGATTTCAACCGTCTACCTGTTCCATTCATTGTTCTACTTGTCGAAAGTTACAAATAATTTCCTTTAAAGGATTAACAATGGGGCTCATTGTTCACTTAAACTTGAAGAACAAAAAATTGGCGAATTGTACTGTTTGGATTCTTTGCATATATGTTTCTTAGACTATATAGAAGCAATATATACAATGATTTCAACCGTCTACCTGTTCCATTCATTGTTCTACTTGTCGAAAGTTACAAATAATTTCCGTTAAGGGATTAACAATGGGGATCGTAGTTTACTTAAACTTGAAGAACAAAAAATTGGCGAATTGTACTGTTTGGATGCTTTGCATATATGTTTCTTAGACTATATAGAAGCAATATATACAAAGATTTCAACCGTCTACCTGTTCTATTCATTGTTCTACTTGTCGAAACTTACAAATAATTTCCTTTAAAGGATTAACAATGGGGCTCGTAGTTCACTTAAACTTGAAGAACAAAAAATTGGCGAATTGTACTGTTTGGATGCTTTGCATAGATGTTTCTTAGACTATTTAGAAGCAATATATAGAAAGATTTCACCCGTCTACCTATACTATTCATTGTTCTACTTGTAGAAAGTTACAAATAATTTCCATTTCTTGATTATCAATGGGGCTCGCTGTTCACTTAAACTTGAAGATCAAAAAATTGGCGATTGTTACTGTTTAGATGCTTGCATATATGTTTCTTAGATTATATAGAAGCAATATATACAAATATTTCAACCGTCTAACTGGTCCATTCATTGTTCTACTTGTCTAAAATTACAAATAATTTCCGATAAAGGATTAACCATTGGGGCTCATTGTTCACTTAAACTTGAAGAACAAAAAATTGGCGAATGGTACTGTTTGGATGCTTTGCATATATGTTTCTTAGACTATATAGAAGCAACACATACAAAGATTTCAACCGTCTACGTGTTCCAATCATTGTTCTACTTGTCGAAGTTTACAAATAATTTCCTTTAAAGCATTAACAATGGGGCTCGTAGTTCACTTAAACTTGAAGAACAATAAATTGGCGAATGGTACTGTTTGGATGCTTTGCATATATGTTTCTTAGACTATATAGAAGCAATATATACAATGATTTCAACCGTCTACCTGTTCCATTCATTGTTCTACTTGTCGAAAGTTACAAATAATTTCCGTTAAGGGATTAACAATGGGGATCGTAGTTTACTTAAACTTGAAGAACAAAAAATTGGCGAATTGTACTGTTTGGATGCTTTGCATATATGTTACTTTGACTATATAGAAGCAATATATACAATGATTTCAACCGTCTACCTGTTCCATTCATTGTTCTACTTGTCGAAAGTTACAAATAATTTCCTTTAAAGGATTAACAATGGGGCTCATTGTTCACTTAAACTTGAAGAACAAAAAATTGGCGAATTGTACTGTTTGGATTCTTTGCATATATGTTTCTTAGACTATATAGAAGCAATATATACAATGATTTCAACCGTCTACCTGTTCCATTCATTGTTCTACTTGTCGAAAGTTACAAATAATTTCCGTTAAGGGATTAACAATGGGGATCGTAGTTTACTTAAACTTGAAGAACAAAAAATTGGCGAATTGTACTGTTTGGATGCTTTGCATATATGTTACTTTGACTATATAGAAGCAATATATACAATGATTTCAACCGTCTACCTGTTCCATTCATTGTTCTACTTGTCGAAAGTTACAAATAATTTCCTTTAAAGGATTAACAATGGGGCTCATTGTTCACTTAAACTTGAAGAACAAAAAATTGGCGAATTGTACTGTTTGGATTCTTTGCATATATGTTTCTTAGACTATATAGAAGCAATATATACAATGATTTCAACCGTCTACCTGTTCCATTCATTGTTCTACTTGTCGAAAGTTACAAATAATTTCCGTTAAGGGATTAACAATGGGGATCGTAGTTTACTTAAACTTGAAGAACAAAAAATTGGCGAATTGTACTGTTTGGATGCTTTGCATATATGTTTCTTAGACTATATAGAAGCAATATATACAAAGATTTCAACCGTCTACCTGTTCTATTCATTGTTCTACTTGTCGAAACTTACAAATAATTTCCTTTAAAGGATTAACAATGGGGCTCGTAGTTCACTTAAACTTGAAGAACAAAAAATTGGCGAATTGTACTGTTTGGATGCTTTGCATAGATGTTTCTTAGACTATTTAGAAGCAATATATAGAAAGATTTCACCCGTCTACCTATACTATTCATTGTTCTACTTGTAGAAAGTTACAAATAATTTCCATTTCTTGATTATCAATGGGGCTCGCTGTTCACTTAAACTTGAAGATCAAAAAATTGGCGATTGTTACTGTTTAGATGCTTGCATATATGTTTCTTAGATTATATAGAAGCAATATATACAAATATTTCAACCGTCTAACTGGTCCATTCATTGTTCTACTTGTCTAAAATTACAAATAATTTCCGATAAAGGATTAACCATTGGGGCTCATTGTTCACTTAAACTTGAAGAACAAAAAATTGGCGAATGGTACTGTTTGGATGCTTTGCATATATGTTTCTTAGACTATATAGAAGCAATATATACAATGATTTCAACCGTCTACCTGTTCCATTCATTGTTCTACTTGTCGAAAGTTACAAATAATTTCCGTTAAGGGATTAACAATGGGGATCGTAGTTTACTTAAACTTGAAGAACAAAAAATTGGCGAATTGTACTGTTTGGATGCTTTGCATATATGTTTCTTAGACTATATAGAAGCAATATATACAAAGATTTCAACCGTCTACCTGTTCTATTCATTGTTCTACTTGTCGAAAGTAACAAATAATTTCCTTTAAAGGATTAACAATGGGGCTCATTGTTCACTTAAACTTGAAGAACAAAAAATTGGCGAATTGTACTGTTTGGATGCTTTGCATATATGTTTCTTAGACTATATAGAAGCAATATATACAATGATTTCAACCGTCTACCTCTTCCATTCATTGTTCCACTTGTCGAATGTTACAAATAATTTTCGTTAAGGGATTAACAATGGGGATCGTAGTTTACTTCAACTTGAAGAACAAAAAATTGGCGAATTGCACTGTTTGGATGCTTTGCATAAATGTTTCTTAGACTATATAGAAGCAATATATACAATGATTTCAACCGTCTACCTATTCCATTCATTGTTCTACTGGTCGAAAGTTACAAATAATTTCCGTTAAGAGATTAACAATGGGGATCGTAGTTTACTTAAACTTGAAGAACAAAAAATTGGCGAATTGTACTGTTTGGATGCTCTGCATAAATGTTTCTTAGACTATATAGAAGCAATATATACAAAGATTTCAACCGTCTACCTGTTCCATTCATTGTTCTACTTGTCGAAAGTTACAAATAATTTCCGATAAAGGATTAACAATGGGGCTCATTGTTCACTTAAACTTGAAGAACAAAAAATTGGCGAATGGTACTGTTTGGATGCTTTGCATATATGTTTCTTAGACTATATAGAAGCAATATATACAATGATTTCAACCGTCTACCTGTTCCATTCATTGTTCTACTTGTCGAAAGTTACAAATAATTTCCGTTAAGGGATTAACAATGGGGATCGTAGTTTACTTAAACTTGAAGAACAAAAAATTGGCGAATTGTACTGTTTGGATGCTTTGCATATATGTTTCTTAGACTATATAGAAGCAATATATACAATGATTTCAACCGTCTACCTGTTCCATTCATTGTTCTACTTGTCGAAAGTTACAAATAATTTCCGATAAAGGATTAACAATGGGGCTCATTGTTCACTTAAACTTGAAGAACAAAAAATTGGCGAATGGTACTGTTTGGATGCTTTGCATATATGTTTCTTAGACTATATAGAAGCAATATATACAATGATTTCAACCGTCTACCTGTTCCATTCATTGTTCTACTTGTCGAAAGTTACAAATAATTTCCGTTAAGGGATTAACAATGGGGATCGTAGTTTACTTAAACTTGAAGAACAAAAAATTGGCGAATTGTACTGTTTGGATGCTTTGCATATATGTTTCTTAGACTATATAGAAGCAATATATACAAAGATTTCAACCGGCTACCTGTTCCATTCATTGTTCTACTTGTCGAAATTTACAAATAATTTCCGATAAAGGATTAACCATTGGGGCTCATTGTTCACTAAAACTTGAAGAACAAAAAATTGGCGAATTGTACTGTTTGGATGCTTTGCATATATGTTTCTTAGACTATATAGAAGCAATATATACAATGATTTCAACCGTCTACCTGTTCCATTCATTGTTCTACTTGTCGAAAGTTACAAATAATTTCCTTTAAAGGATTAACAATGGGGCTCATTGTTCACTTAAACTTGAAGAACAAAAAATTGGCGAATTGTACTGTTTGGATGCTTTGCATATATGTTTCTTAGACTATATAGAAGCAATATATACAATGATTTCAACCGTCTACCTGTTCCATTCATTGTTCTACTTGTCGAAAGTTACAAATAATTTCCTTTAAATGATTAACAATGGGGCTCATTGTTCACTTAAACTTGAAGAACAAAAAATTGGCGAATTGTACTGTTTGGATGCTTTGCATATATGTTTCTTAGACTATATAGAAGCAATTTATACCATGATTTCAACCGTCTACCTGTTCCATTCATTGTTCTACTTGTCGAAAGTTACAAATAATTTCCTTTAAAGGATTAACAATGGGGCTCATTGTTCACTTAAACTTGAAGAACAAAAAATTGGCGAATTGTACTGTTTGGATGCTTTGCATATATGTTTCTTAGACTATATAGAAGCAATATATACAACGATTTCAACCGTCTACCTTTTCCATTCATTGTTCTACTTGTCGAAAGTTACAAATAATTTCCGTTAAGGGATTAACAATAGGGATCGTAGTTTACTTAAACTTGAAGAACAAAAAATTGGCGAATTGTACTGTTTGGATGCTTTGCATATATGTTTCTTAGACTATATAGAAGCAATATATACAATGATTTCAACCGTCTACCTGTTCCATTCATTGTTCTACTTGTCGAATGTTACAAATAATTTCCGTTAAGGGATTAACAATGGGGATCGTAGTTTACTTAAACTTGAAGAACAAAAAATTGGCGAATGGTACTGTTTGGATGCTTCGCATATATGTTTCTTAGACTATATAGAAGCAATATATACAAAGATTTCAACCGTCTACCTGTTCCATTCATTGTTCTACTTGTCGAAAGTTACAAATAATTTCCGATAAAGGATTAACAATGGGGCTCATTGTTCACTTAAACTTGAAGAACAAAAAATTGGCGAATGGTACTGTTTGGATGCTTTGCATATATGTTTCTTAGACTATATAGAAGCAATATATACAAAGATTTCAACCGTCTACCTGTTCCATTCATTGTTCTACTTGTCGAAAGTTACAAATAATTTCCGTTAAGGGATTAACAATGGGGATCGTAGTTTACTTAAACTTGAAGATAAAAAAATTGGCGAATGGTACTGTTTGGATGCTTTGCATATATGTTTCTTAGACTATATAGAAGCAATATATACAAAGATTTCAACCGTCTACCTGTTCCATTCATTGTTCTACTTGTCGAAAGTTACAAATAATTTCCGATAAAGGATTAACAATGGGGCTCATTGTTCACTTAAACTTGAAGAACAAAAAATTGGCGAATGGTACTGTTTGGATGCTTTGCATATATGTTTCTTAGACTATATAGAAGCTATATATACAAAGATTTCAACCGTCTACCTGTTCCATTCATTGTTCTACTTGTCGAAAGTTACAAATAATTTCCTTTAAAGGATTAACAATGGGGCTCATTGTTCACTTAAACTTGAAGAGCAAAAAATTGTCGAATTGTACTGTTTGGATGCTTTGCATATATGTTTCTTCGACTATATAGAAGAAATATATACAATGATTTCAACCGTCTACCTGTTCCATTCATTGTTCTACTTGTCGAAAGTTACAAATAATTTCCGTTAAGGGATTAACAATGGGGATCGTAGTTTACTTAAACTTGAAGAACAAAAAATTGGCGAATTGTACTGTTTGGATGCTTTGCATATATGTTTCTTAGACTATATAGAAGCAATATATACAATGATTTCAACCGTCTACCTGTTCCATTCATTGTTCTACTTGTCGAATGTTACAAATAATTTCCGTTAAGGGATTAACAATGGGGATCGTAGTTTACTTAAACTTGAAGAACAAAAAATTGGCGAATGGTACTGTTTGGATGCTTTGCATATATGTTTCTTAGACTATATAGAAGCAATATATACAAAGATTTCAACCGTCTACCTGTTCTATTCATTGTTCTACTTGTCGAAACTTACAAATAATTTCCTTTAAAGGATTAACAATGGGGCTCGTAGTTCACTTAAACTTGAAGAACAAAAAATTGGCGAATTGTACTGTTTGGATGCTTTGCATAGATGTTTCTTAGACTATTTAGAAGCAATATATAGAAAGATTTCACCCGTCTACCTATACTATTCATTGTTCTACTTGTAGAAAGTTACAAATAATTTCCATTTCTTGATTATCAATGGGGCTCGCTGTTCACTTAAACTTGAAGATCAAAAAATTGGCGATTGTTACTGTTTAGATGCTTGCATATATGTTTCTTAGATTATATAGAAGCAATATATACAAATATTTCAACCGTCTAACTGGTCCATTCATTGTTCTACTTGTCTAAAATTACAAATAATTTCCGATAAAGGATTAACCATTGGGGCTCATTGTTCACTTAAACTTGAAGAACAAAAAATTGGCGAATGGTACTGTTTGGATGCTTTGCATATATGTTTCTTAGACTATATAGAAGCAATATATACAATGATTTCAACCGTCTACCTGTTCCATTCATTGTTCTACTTGTCGAAAGTTACAAATAATTTCCGTTAAGGGATTAACAATGGGGATCGTAGTTTACTTAAACTTGAAGAACAAAAAATTGGCGAATTGTACTGTTTGGATGCTTTTCATATATGTTTCTTAGACTATATAGAAGCAATATATACAAAGATTTCAACCGTCTACCTGTTCTATTCATTGTTCTACTTGTCGAAAGTAACAAATAATTTCCTTTAAAGGATTAACAATGGGGCTCATTGTTCACTTAAACTTGAAGAACAAAAAATTGGCGAATTGTACTGTTTGGATGCTTTGCATATATGTTTCTTAGACTATATAGAAGCAATATATACAATGATTTCAACCGTCTACCTCTTCCATTCATTGTTCCACTTGTCGAATGTTACAAATAATTTTCGTTAAGGGATTAACAATGGGGATCGTAGTTTACTTCAACTTGAAGAACAAAAAATTGGCGAATTGCACTGTTTGGATGCTTTGCATAAATGTTTCTTAGACTATATAGAAGCAATATATACAATGATTTCAACCGTCTACCTATTCCATTCATTGTTCTACTGGTCGAAAGTTACAAATAATTTCCGTTAAGAGATTAACAATGGGGATCGTAGTTTACTTAAACTTGAAGAACAAAAAATTGGCGAATTGTACTGTTTGGATGCTCTGCATAAATGTTTCTTAGACTATATAGAAGCAATATATACAAAGATTTCAACCGTCTACCGGTTCCATTCATTGTTCTACTTGTCGAAAGTTACAAATAATTTCCGATAAAGGATTAACAATGGGGCTCATTGTTCACTTAAACTTGAAGAACAAAAAATTGGCGAATGGTACTGTTTGGATGCTTTGCATATATGTTTCTTAGACTATATAGAAGCAATATATACAATGATTTCAACCGTCTACCTGTTCCATTCATTGTTCTACTTGTCGAAAGTTACAAATAATTTCCGTTAAGGGATTAACAATGGGGATCGTAGTTTACTTAAACTTGAAGAACAAAAAATTGGCGAATTGTACTGTTTGGATGCTTTGCATATATGTTTCTTAGACTATATAGAAGCAATATATACAATGATTTCAACCGTCTACCTGTTCCATTCATTGTTCTACTTGTCGAAAGTTACAAATAATTTCCGATAAAGGATTAACAATGGGGCTCATTGTTCACTTAAACTTGAAGAACAAAAAATTGGCGAATGGTACTGTTTGGATGCTTTGCATATATGTTTCTTAGACTATATAGAAGCAATATATACAATGATTTCAACCGTCTACCTGTTCCATTCATTGTTCTACTTGTCGAAAGTTACAAATAATTTCCGTTAAGGGATTAACAATGGGGATCGTAGTTTACTTAAACTTGAAGAACAAAAAATTGGCGAATTGTACTGTTTGGATGCTTTGCATATATGTTTCTTAGACTATATAGAAGCAATATATACAAAGATTTCAACCGGCTACCTGTTCCATTCATTGTTCTACTTGTCGAAATTTACAAATAATTTCCGATAAAGGATTAACCATTGGGGCTCATTGTTCACTAAAACTTGAAGAACAAAAAATTGGCGAATTGTACTGTTTGGATGCTTTGCATATATGTTTCTTAGACTATATAGAAGCAATATATACAATGATTTCAACCGTCTACCTGTTCCATTCATTGTTCTACTTGTCGAAAGTTACAAATAATTTCCTTTAAAGGATTAACAATGGGGCTCATTGTTCACTTAAACTTGAAGAACAAAAAATTGGCGAATTGTACTGTTTGGATGCTTTGCATATATGTTTCTTAGACTATATAGAAGCAATATATACAATGATTTCAACCGTCTACCTGTTCCATTCATTGTTCTACTTGTCGAAAGTTACAAATAATTTCCTTTAAATGATTAACAATGGGGCTCATTGTTCACTTAAACTTGAAGAACAAAAAATTGGCGAATTGTACTGTTTGGATGCTTTGCATATATGTTTCTTAGACTATATAGAAGCAATTTATACCATGATTTCAACCGTCTACCTGTTCCATTCATTGTTCTACTTGTAGAAACTTACAAATAATTTCCATTTCATGATTATCAATGGGGCTCGCTGTTCACTTAAATTTGAAGATCAAAAAATTGGCGATTGTTACTGTTTAGATGCTTTGCATATATGTTTCTTAGATTATATAGAAGCAATATATACAAATATTTCAACCGTCTAACTGTTCCATTCATTGTTCTACTTGTCGAAAGTTACAAATAATTTCCGATAAAGGATTAACAATGGGGCTCATTGTTCACTTAAACTTGAAGGACAAAAAATCGGCGAATGGTACTGTTTGGATGCTTTGCGTACATGTTTCTTAGACTATATGGAAGCAATATATACAAGGATTTCAACCGTCTACCTGTTCCATTCATTGTTCTACTTGTCGAAAGTTACAAATAATTACCGATAAAGGATTAACCATTGGGGCTCATTGTTCACTTAAACTTGAAGAACAAAAAATTGGCGGATTGTACTGTTTGGATGCTTTGCATATATGTTTCGTAGACTATATAGAAGCAATATATACAATTTTTTCAACCGTCTACATGATCCATTCATTGTTCTACTTGTCGAAATTTACAAATAATTTCCTTTAAAGGATTAACAATGGGGCTCGTAGTTCACTTAAACTTGAAGAACAAAAAATTGGCGAATTGTACTGTTTGCATGCTTTGCATATAGGTTTCTTAGACTGTATGGAAGCAATATATACAAAGATTTCAACCGTCTACGTGTTCCAATCATTGTTCTACTTGTCGAAAGTTACAAATAATTTCCTTTAAAGGATTAACCATTGGGGCTCATTGTTCACTTAAACTTGAAGAACAAAAAATTGGCGACTTGTACTGTTTGGATGCTTTGCATATATGTTTCTTAGACTATTTAGAAGCAATATATAGAAAGATTTCACCCGTCTACCTGTACTATTCATTGTTCTACTTGTAGAAAGTTACAAATAATTTCCATTTCATGATTATCAATGGGGCTCGCTGTTCACTTAAATTTGAAGATCAAAAAATTGGCGATTGTTACTGTTTAGATGCTTTGCATATATGTTTCTTAGATTATATAGAAGCAATATATACAAATATTTCAACCGTCTAACTGTTCCATTCATTGTTCTACTTGTCGAAAGTTACAAATAATTTCCGATAAAGGATTAACAATGGGGCTCATTGTTCACTTAAACTTGAAGGACAAAAAATCGGCGAATGGTACTGTTTGGATGCTTTGCGTACATGTTTCTTAGACTATATGGAAGCAATATATACAAGGATTTCAACCGTCTACCTGTTCCATTCATTGTTCTACTTGTCGAAAGTTACAAATAATTACCGATAAAGGATTAACCATTGGGGCTCATTGTTCACTTAAACTTGAAGAACAAAAAATTGGCGGATTGTACTGTTTGGATGCTTTGCATATATGTTTCGTAGACTATATAGAAGCAATATATACAATTTTTTCAACCGTCTACATGATCCATTCATTGTTCTACTTGTCGAAATTTACAAATAATTTCCTTTAAAGGATTAACAATGGGGCTCGTAGTTCACTTAAACTTGAAGAACAAAAAATTGGCGAATTGTACTGTTTGCATGCTTTGCATATAGGTTTCTTAGACTGTATGGAAGCAATATATACAAAGATTTCAACCGTCTACGTGTTCCAATCATTGTTCTACTTGTCGAAAGTTACAAATAATTTCCTTTAAAGGATTAACCATTGGGGCTCATTGTTCACTTAAACTTGAAGAACAAAAAATTGGCGACTTGTACTGTTTGGATGCTTTGCATATATGTTTCTTAGACTATATAGAAGCAATATATACAAAGATTTCAACCGTCTACCTGTTCCATTCATTGTTCTACTTGTCGAAAGTTACAAATAATTTCCTTTAAAGGATTAACAATGGGGCTCATTGTTCACTTAAACTTGAAGAACAAAAAATTGGCGAATTGTACTGTTTGGATGCTTTGCAAATATGTTTCTTAGACTATATAGAAGCAATATATACCATGATTTCAACCGTCTACCTGTTCCATTCATTGTTCTGCTTGTCGAATGTTACAAATAATTTCCGTTAAGGGATTAACAATGGGGATCGTAGTTTACTTAAACTTGAAGAACAAAAAATTGGCGAATTGTACTGTTTGGATGCTTTGCATATATGTTTCTTAGACTATATAGAAGCAATATATACAATGATTTCAACCGTCTACCTATTCCATTCATTGTTCTACTTGCCGAAATTTACAAATAATTTCCTTTAAAGGATTAACAATGGGGCTCGTAGTTCACTTAAACTTGTAGAGCAAAAAATTGTCGAATTGTACTGTTTGGATGCTTTGCATATATGTTTCTTAGACTATATAGAAGCAATATATACAATGATTTCAACCGTCTACCTGTTCCATACATTGTTCTACTTGTCGAAAGTTACAAATAATTTCCATTTAATGATTATCAATGGGGCTCGCTGTTCACTTAAACTTGAAGAACAAAAAATTGGCGAATGGTACTGTTTGGATGCTTTGCATATATGTTTCTTAGACTATATAGAAGCAATATATACAATGATTTCAACAGTCTACCTGTTCCATTCATTGTTCTACTTGTCGAAAGTTACAAATAATTTCCATTAAAGGATTAACAATGGGGCCCGTTGTTCACTTAAACTTGAAGAACAATAAATTGGCGAATTGTACTGTATGGATGCTTTGCATATATGTTTCTTAGACTATATAGAAGCAATATATACAAAGATTTCAACCGTCTACCTGTTCCATTCATTGTTCTACTTGTCGAAAGTTACAATTAATTTCCGTTAAAGGATTAACAATGGGGCTCGTAGTTCACTTAAACTTGAAGTACAAAAAAAAGGAGAATTGTACTGTTTGGATGCTTTGCATATATGTTTCGTAGACTATATAGAAGCAATATATACAAAGATTTCAACCGTCTACCTGATCCATTCATTGTTCTACTTGTCGAAAGTTACAAATAATTTCCTTTAAAGGATTAACAATGGGGCTCGTTGTTCACTTAAACTTGAAGAACAATAAATTGCCGAATTGTACTGTTTGGATGCTATGCGTATATGTTTCTTAGACTATATAGAAGCAATCTATACAAAGATTTCAACCGTCTACCTGTTCCATTCATTGTTCTACTTGTCGAAAGTTACAATTAATTTCCGTTAAAGGATTAACAATGGGGCTCGTAGTTCACTTAAACTTGAAGTACAAAAAATTGGCGAATTGTACTGTTTGGATGCTTTGCATATATGTTTCGTAGACTATATAGAAGCAATATATACAATGATTTCAACCGTCTACCTGTTCCATTCATTGTTCTACTTGTCGAAAGTTACAAATAATTTCCGTTAAGGGATTAACAATGGGGATCGTAGTTTACTTAAACTTGAAGAACAAAAAATTGGCGAATTGTACTGTTTGGATGCTTTGCATATATGTTTCTTAGACTATATAGAAGCAATATATACAATGATTTCAACCGTCTACCTGTTCCATTCATTGTTCTACTTGTCGAAAGTTACAAATAATTTCCTTTAAAGGATTAACAATGGGGCTCATTGTTCACTTAAACTTGAAGAACAAAAAATTGGCGAATTGTACTGTTTGGATGCTTTGCATATATGTTTCTTAGACTATATAGAAGCAATATATACAATGATTTCAACCGTCTACCTTTTCCATTCATTGTTCTACTTGTCGAAAGTTACAAATAATTTCCGTTAAGGGATTAACAATAGGGATCGTAGTTTACTTAAACTTGAAGAACAAAAAATTGGCGAATTGTACTGTGTGGATGCTTTGCATATATGTTTCTTAGACTATATAGAAGCAATATATACAATGATTTCAACCGTCTACCTGTTCCATTCATTGTTCTACTTGTCGAATGTTACAAATAATTTCCGTTAAGGGATTAACAATGGGGATCGTAGTTTACTTAAACTTGAAGAACAAAAAATTGGCGAATGGTACTGTTTGGATGCTTTGCATATATGTTTCTTAGACTATATAGAAGCAATATATACAAAGATTTCAACCGTCTACCTGTTCCATTCATTGTTCTACTTGTCGAAAGTTACAAATAATTTCCGATAAAGGATTAACAATTGGGCTCATTGTTCACTTAAACTTGAAGAACAAAAAATTGGCGAATGGTACTGTTTGGATGCTTTGCATATATGTTTCTTAGACTATATAGAAGCAATATATACAAAGATTTCAACCGTCTACCTGTTCCATTCATTGTTCTACTTGTCGAAAGTTACAAATAATTTCCGTTAAGGGATTAACAATGGGGATCGTAGTTTACTTAAACTTGAAGATAAAAAAATTGGCGAATGGTACTGTTTGGATGCTTTGCATATATGTTTCTTAGACTATATAGACGCAATATATACAAAGATTTCAACCGTCTACCTGTTCCAATCATTGTTCTACTTGTCGAAAGTTACAAATAATTTCCGATAAAGGATTAACAATGGGGCTCATTGTTCACTTAAACTTGAAGAACAAAAAATTGGCGAATGGTACTGTTTGGATGCTTTGCATATATGTTTCTTAGACTATATAGAAGCTATATATACAAAGATTTCAACCGTCTACCTGTTCCATTCATTGTTCTACTTGTCGAATGTTACAAATAATTTTCGTTAAGGGATTAACAATGGGGATCGTAGTTTACTTAAACTTGAAGAACAAAAAATTGGCGAATTGTACTGTTTGGATGCTTTGCATATATGTTTCTTAGACTATATAGAAGCAATATATACAATGATTTCAACCGTCTACCTATTCCATTCATTGTTCTACTGGTCGAAAGTTACAAATAATTTCCCTTAAGGGATTAACAATGGGGATCGTAGTTTACTTAAACTTGAAGAACAAAAAATTGGCGAATTGTACTGCTTGGATGCTCTGGATAAATGTTTCGTAGACTATATAGAAGCAATATATACAAAGATTTCAACCGTCTACCTGATCCATTCATTGTTCTACTTGTCGAAAGTTACAAATAATTTCCTTTAAAGGATTAACAATGGGGCTCGTTGTTCACTTAAACTTGAAGAACAATAAATTGCCGAATTGTACTGTTTGGATGCTTTGCGTATATGTTTCTTAGACTATATAGAAGCAATCTATACAAAGATTTCAACCGTCTACCTGTTCCATTCATTGTTCTACTTGTCGAAAGTTACAATTAATTTCCGTTAAAGGATTAACAATGGGGCTCGTAGTTCACTTAAACTTGAAGTACAAAAAATTGGCGAATTGTACTGTTTGGATGCTTTGCATATATGTTTCTTAGACTATATAGAAGCAATATATACAAAGATTTCAACCGTCTACTTGTTCCATTCATTGTTCTACTTGTCGAAAGTTACAAATAATTTCCGTTAAGGGATTAACAATGGGGATCGTAGTTTACTTAAACTTGAAGAACAAAAAATTGGCGAATGGTACTGTTTGGATGCTTTGCATATATGTTTCTTAGACTATATAGAAGCAATATATACAAAGATTTCAACCGTCTACCTGTTCCATTCATTGTTCTACTTGTCGAAAGTTACAAATAATTTCCTTTAAAGGATTAACAATGGGGCTCGTTGTTCACTTAAACTTGAAGAACAATAAATTGGCGAATTGTACTGTTTGGATGCTTTGCATATATGTTTCTTAGACTATATAGAAGCAACATATACAAAGATTTCAACCGTCTACCTGTTCCATTCATTGTTCTACTTGTCGAAAGTTACAAATAATTTCCGATAAAGGATTAACAATGGGGCTCATTGTTCACTTAAACTTGAAGAACAGAAAATTGGCGAATTGTACTGTTTGGATGCTTTGCATATATGTTTCTTAGACTATATAGAAGCAATATATACAAAGATTTCAAGCGTCTACCTGTTCCATTCATTGTTCTACTTGTCGAAAGTTACAAATAATTTCCGTTAAAGGATTAACAATGGGGCTCGTAGTTCGCTTAAACTTGAAGAACAAAAAATTGGCGAATGTTACTGTTTAGAAGCTTTGCATATATGTTTCTTAGACTATATAGAAGCAATATATACAATGATTTCAACCGTCTACCTGTTCCATTCATTGTTCTACTTGTCGAAAGTTACAAATAATTTCCGATAAAGGAAAAACAATGGGACTCATTGTTCACTTAAACTTGAAGAATAAAAAACTGGCGAATGTCACTGTTTTGATGCTTTGGATATAGGTTTATTAGACTATATAGAAGCAACATATACAAAGATTTCAACCGTCTACGTGTTCCAATCATTGTTCTACTTGTCGAAGTTTACAAATAATTTCCTTTAAAGCATTAAAAATGGGGCTCGTAGTTCACTTAAACTTGAAGAACAATAAATTGGCGAATGGTACTGTTTGGATGCTTTGCATATATGTTTCTTAGACTATATAGAAGCAATATATACAATGATTTCAACCGTCTACCTGTTCCATTCATTGTTCTACTTGTCGAATGTTACAAATAATTTCCGTTAAGGGATTAACAATGGGGATCGTAGTTTACTTAAACTTGAAGAACAAAAAATTGGCGAATGGTACTGTTTGGATGCTTTGCATATATGTTTCTTAGACTATATAGAAGCAATATATACAAAGATTTCAACCGTCTACCTGTTCCATTCATTGTTCTACTTGTCGAAAGTTACAAATAATTTCCGATAAAGGATTAACAATGGGGCTCATTGTTCACTTAAACTTGAAGAGCAAAAAATTGTCGAATTGTACTGTTTGGATGCTTTGCATATATGTTTCTTAGACTATATAGAAGCAATATATACAATGATTTCAACCGTCTACCTGTTCCATTCATTGTTCTACTTGTCGAAAGTTACAAATAATTTCCGTTAAGGGATTAACAATGGGGATCGTAGTTTACTTAAACTTGAAGAACAAAAAATTGGCGAATTGTACTGTTTGGATGCTTTGCATATATGTTTCTTAGACTATATAGAAGCAATATATACAATGATTTCAACCGTCTACCTGTTCCATTCATTGTTCTACTTGTCGAAAGTTACAAATAATTTCCGTTAAGGGATTAACAATGGGGATCGTAGTTTACTTAAACTTGAAGAACAAAAAATTGGCGAATTGTACTGTTTGGATGCTTTGCATATATGTTTCTTAGACTATATAGAAGCAATATATACAATGATTTCAACCGTCTACCTGTTCCATTCATTGTTCTACTTGTCGAAAGTTACAAATAATTTCCGTTAAGGGATTAACAATGGGGATCGTAGTTTTCTTATACTTGAAGAACAATAAATTGGCGAATTGTACTGTTTGGATGCTTTGCATATATGTTTCTTAGACTATATAGAAGCAATATATACATATATTTCAACCGTCTAACTGTTCCATTCATTGTTCTACTTGTCGAAAATTACAAATAATTTCCGATAAAGGATTAACCATTGGGGCTCATTGTTCACTTAAACTTGAAGAACAAAAAATTGGCGAATGGTACTGTTTGGATGCTTTGCGTACATGTTTCTTAGACTATATGGAATCAATATATACAAAGATTTCAACCGTCTACGTGTTCCAATCATTGTTCTACTTGTCGAAATTTACAAATAATTTCCTTTAAAGGATTAACAATGGGGCTCGTTGTTCACTTAAACTTGAAGAACAAAAAAGTGGCGAATGGTACTGTCTGGATGCTTTGCATATATGTTTCTTAGACTATAGAGAAGCAATATATACAAAGATTTCAACCGTCTACCTGTTCCATTCATTGTTCTACTTGTCGAAAGTTACAAATAATTTCCTTTAAAGGATTAACAATGGGGCTCGTTGTTCACTTAAACTTGAAGAACAATAAATTGGCGAATTGTACTGTTTGGATGCTTTGCATATATGTTTCTTAGACTATATAGAAGCAACATATACAAAGATTTCAACCGTCTACCTGTTCCATTCATTGTTCTACTTGTCGAAACTTACAAATAATTTCCGATAAAGGATTAACAATGGGGCTCATTGTTCACTTAAACTTGAAGAACAGAAAATTGGCGAATTGTACTGTTTGGATGCTTTGCATATATGTTTCTTAGACTATATAGAAGCAATATATACAAAGATTTCAAGCGTCTACCTGTTCCATTCATTGTTCTACTTGTCGAAAGTTACAAATAATTTCCGTTAAAGGATTAACAATGGGGCTCGTAGTTCGCTTAAACTTGAAGAACAAAAAATTGGCGAATGTTACTGTTTAGAAGCTTTGCATATATGTTTCTTAGACTATATAGAAGCAATATATACAATGATTTCAACCGTCTACCTGTTCCATTCATTGTTCTACTTGTCGAAAGTTACAAATAATTTCCGATAAAGGAAAAACAATGGGACTCATTGTTCACTTAAACTTGAAGAATAAAAAACTGGCGAATGTCACTGTTTTGATGCTTTGCATATAGGTTTATTAGACTATATAGAAGCAACACATACAAAGATTTCAACCGTCTACGTGTTCCAATCATTGTTCTACTTGTCGAAGTTTACAAATAATTTCCTTTAAAGCATTAACAATGGGGCTCGTAGTTCACTTAAACTTGAAGAACAATAAATTGGCGAATGGTACTGTTTGGATGCTTTGCATATATGTTTCTTAGACTATATAGAAGCAATATATACAATGATTTCAACCGTCTACCTGTTCCATTCATTGTTCTACTTGTCGAAAGTTACAAATAATTTCCGTTAAGGGATTAACAATGGGGATCGTAGTTTACTTAAACTTGAAGAACAAAAAATTGGCGAATTGTACTGTTTGGATGCTTTGCATATATGTTACTTTGACTATATAGAAGCAATATATACAATGATTTCAACCGTCTACCTGTTCCATTCATTGTTCTACTTGTCGAAAGTTACAAATAATTTCCTTTAAAGGATTAACAATGGGGCTCATTGTTCACTTAAACTTGAAGAACAAAAAATTGGCGAATTGTACTGTTTGGATTCTTTGCATATATGTTTCTTAGACTATATAGAAGCAATATATACAATGATTTCAACCGTCTACCTGTTCCATTCATTGTTCTACTTGTCGAAAGTTACAAATAATTTCCGTTAAGGGATTAACAATGGGGATCGTAGTTTACTTAAACTTGAAGAACAAAAAATTGGCGAATTGTACTGTTTGGATGCTTTGCATATATGTTTCTTAGACTATATAGAAGCAATATATACAAAGATTTCAACCGTCTACCTGTTCTATTCATTGTTCTACTTGTCGAAACTTACAAATAATTTCCTTTAAAGGATTAACAATGGGGCTCGTAGTTCACTTAAACTTGAAGAACAAAAAATTGGCGAATTGTACTGTTTGGATGCTTTGCATAGATGTTTCTTAGACTATTTAGAAGCAATATATAGAAAGATTTCACCCGTCTACCTATACTATTCATTGTTCTACTTGTAGAAAGTTACAAATAATTTCCATTTCTTGATTATCAATGGGGCTCGCTGTTCACTTAAACTTGAAGATCAAAAAATTGGCGATTGTTACTGTTTAGATGCTTGCATATATGTTTCTTAGATTATATAGAAGCAATATATACAAATATTTCAACCGTCTAACTGGTCCATTCATTGTTCTACTTGTCTAAAATTACAAATAATTTCCGATAAAGGATTAACCATTGGGGCTCATTGTTCACTTAAACTTGAAGAACAAAAAATTGGCGAATGGTACTGTTTGGATGCTTTGCATATATGTTTCTTAGACTATATAGAAGCAATATATACAATGATTTCAACCGTCTACCTGTTCCATTCATTGTTCTACTTGTCGAAAGTTACAAATAATTTCCGTTAAGGGATTAACAATGGGGATCGTAGTTTACTTAAACTTGAAGAACAAAAAATTGGCGAATTGTACTGTTTGGATGCTTTGCATATATGTTTCTTAGACTATATAGAAGCAATATATACAAAGATTTCAACCGTCTACCTGTTCTATTCATTGTTCTACTTGTCGAAAGTAACAAATAATTTCCTTTAAAGGATTAACAATGGGGCTCATTGTTCACTTAAACTTGAAGAACAAAAAATTGGCGAATTGTACTGTTTGGATGCTTTGCATATATGTTTCTTAGACTATATAGAAGCAATATATACAATGATTTCAACCGTCTACCTCTTCCATTCATTGTTCCACTTGTCGAATGTTACAAATAATTTTCGTTAAGGGATTAACAATGGGGATCGTAGTTTACTTCAACTTGAAGAACAAAAAATTGGCGAATTGCACTGTTTGGATGCTTTGCATAAATGTTTCTTAGACTATATAGAAGCAATATATACAATGATTTCAACCGTCTACCTATTCCATTCATTGTTCTACTGGTCGAAAGTTACAAATAATTTCCGTTAAGAGATTAACAATGGGGATCGTAGTTTACTTAAACTTGAAGAACAAAAAATTGGCGAATTGTACTGTTTGGATGCTCTGCATAAATGTTTCTTAGACTATATAGAAGCAATATATACAAAGATTTCAACCGTCTACCTGTTCCATTCATTGTTCTACTTGTCGAAAGTTACAAATAATTTCCGATAAAGGATTAACAATGGGGCTCATTGTTCACTTAAACTTGAAGAACAAAAAATTGGCGAATGGTACTGTTTGGATGCTTTGCATATATGTTTCTTAGACTATATAGAAGCAATATATACAATGATTTCAACCGTCTACCTGTTCCATTCATTGTTCTACTTGTCGAAAGTTACAAATAATTTCCGTTAAGGGATTAACAATGGGGATCGTAGTTTACTTAAACTTGAAGAACAAAAAATTGGCGAATTGTACTGTTTGGATGCTTTGCATATATGTTTCTTAGACTATATAGAAGCAATATATACAATGATTTCAACCGTCTACCTGTTCCATTCATTGTTCTACTTGTCGAAAGTTACAAATAATTTCCGATAAAGGATTAACAATGGGGCTCATTGTTCACTTAAACTTGAAGAACAAAAAATTGGCGAATGGTACTGTTTGGATGCTTTGCATATATGTTTCTTAGACTATATAGAAGCAATATATACAAAGATTTCAAGCGTCTACCTGTTCCATTCATTGTTCTACTTGTCGAAAGTTACAAATAATTTCCGTTAAAGGATTAACAATGGGGCTCGTAGTTCGCTTAAACTTGAAGAACAAAAAATTGGCGAATGTTACTGTTTAGAAGCTTTGCATATATGTTTCTTAGACTATATAGAAGCAATATATACAATGATTTCAACCGTCTACCTGTTCCATTCATTGTTCTACTTGTCGAAAGTTACAAATAATTTCCGATAAAGGAAAAACAATGGGACTCATTGTTCACTTAAACTTGAAGAATAAAAAACTGGCGAATGTCACTGTTTTGATGCTTTGCATATAGGTTTATTAGACTATATAGAAGCAACACATACAAAGATTTCAACCGTCTACGTGTTCCAATCATTGTTCTACTTGTCGAAGTTTACAAATAATTTCCTTTAAAGCATTAACAATGGGGCTCGTAGTTCACTTAAACTTGAAGAACAATAAATTGGCGAATGGTACTGTTTGGATGCTTTGCATATATGTTTCTTAGACTATATAGAAGCAATATATACAATGATTTCAACCGTCTACCTGTTCCATTCATTGTTCTACTTGTCGAAAGTTACAAATAATTTCCGTTAAGGGATTAACAATGGGGATCGTAGTTTACTTAAACTTGAAGAACAAAAAATTGGCGAATTGTACTGTTTGGATGCTTTGCATATATGTTACTTTGACTATATAGAAGCAATATATACAATGATTTCAACCGTCTACCTGTTCCATTCATTGTTCTACTTGTCGAAAGTTACAAATAATTTCCTTTAAAGGATTAACAATGGGGCTCATTGTTCACTTAAACTTGAAGAACAAAAAATTGGCGAATTGTACTGTTTGGATTCTTTGCATATATGTTTCTTAGACTATATAGAAGCAATATATACAATGATTTCAACCGTCTACCTGTTCCATTCATTGTTCTACTTGTCGAAAGTTACAAATAATTTCCGTTAAGGGATTAACAATGGGGATCGTAGTTTACTTAAACTTGAAGAACAAAAAATTGGCGAATTGTACTGTTTGGATGCTTTGCATATATGTTACTTTGACTATATAGAAGCAATATATACAATGATTTCAACCGTCTACCTGTTCCATTCATTGTTCTACTTGTCGAAAGTTACAAATAATTTCCTTTAAAGGATTAACAATGGGGCTCATTGTTCACTTAAACTTGAAGAACAAAAAATTGGCGAATTGTACTGTTTGGATTCTTTGCATATATGTTTCTTAGACTATATAGAAGCAATATATACAATGATTTCAACCGTCTACCTGTTCCATTCATTGTTCTACTTGTCGAAAGTTACAAATAATTTCCGTTAAGGGATTAACAATGGGGATCGTAGTTTACTTAAACTTGAAGAACAAAAAATTGGCGAATTGTACTGTTTGGATGCTTTGCATATATGTTTCTTAGACTATATAGAAGCAATATATACAAAGATTTCAACCGTCTACCTGTTCTATTCATTGTTCTACTTGTCGAAACTTACAAATAATTTCCTTTAAAGGATTAACAATGGGGCTCGTAGTTCACTTAAACTTGAAGAACAAAAAATTGGCGAATTGTACTGTTTGGATGCTTTGCATAGATGTTTCTTAGACTATTTAGAAGCAATATATAGAAAGATTTCACCCGTCTACCTATACTATTCATTGTTCTACTTGTAGAAAGTTACAAATAATTTCCATTTCTTGATTATCAATGGGGCTCGCTGTTCACTTAAACTTGAAGATCAAAAAATTGGCGATTGTTACTGTTTAGATGCTTGCATATATGTTTCTTAGATTATATAGAAGCAATATATACAAATATTTCAACCGTCTAACTGGTCCATTCATTGTTCTACTTGTCTAAAATTACAAATAATTTCCGATAAAGGATTAACCATTGGGGCTCATTGTTCACTTAAACTTGAAGAACAAAAAATTGGCGAATGGTACTGTTTGGATGCTTTGCATATATGTTTCTTAGACTATATAGAAGCAATATATACAATGATTTCAACCGTCTACCTGTTCCATTCATTGTTCTACTTGTCGAAAGTTACAAATAATTTCCGTTAAGGGATTAACAATGGGGATCGTAGTTTACTTAAACTTGAAGAACAAAAAATTGGCGAATTGTACTGTTTGGATGCTTTGCATATATGTTTCTTAGACTATATAGAAGCAATATATACAAAGATTTCAACCGTCTACCTGTTCTATTCATTGTTCTACTTGTCGAAAGTAACAAATAATTTCCTTTAAAGGATTAACAATGGGGCTCATTGTTCACTTAAACTTGAAGAACAAAAAATTGGCGAATTGTACTGTTTGGATGCTTTGCATATATGTTTCTTAGACTATATAGAAGCAATATATACAATGATTTCAACCGTCTACCTCTTCCATTCATTGTTCCACTTGTCGAATGTTACAAATAATTTTCGTTAAGGGATTAACAATGGGGATCGTAGTTTACTTCAACTTGAAGAACAAAAAATTGGCGAATTGCACTGTTTGGATGCTTTGCATAAATGTTTCTTAGACTATATAGAAGCAATATATACAATGATTTCAACCGTCTACCTATTCCATTCATTGTTCTACTGGTCGAAAGTTACAAATAATTTCCGTTAAGAGATTAACAATGGGGATCGTAGTTTACTTAAACTTGAAGAACAAAAAATTGGCGAATTGTACTGTTTGGATGCTCTGCATAAATGTTTCTTAGACTATATAGAAGCAATATATACAAAGATTTCAACCGTCTACCTGTTCCATTCATTGTTCTACTTGTCGAAAGTTACAAATAATTTCCGATAAAGGATTAACAATGGGGCTCATTGTTCACTTAAACTTGAAGAACAAAAAATTGGCGAATGGTACTGTTTGGATGCTTTGCATATATGTTTCTTAGACTATATAGAAGCAATATATACAATGATTTCAACCGTCTACCTGTTCCATTCATTGTTCTACTTGTCGAAAGTTACAAATAATTTCCGTTAAGGGATTAACAATGGGGATCGTAGTTTACTTAAACTTGAAGAACAAAAAATTGGCGAATTGTACTGTTTGGATGCTTTGCATATATGTTTCTTAGACTATATAGAAGCAATATATACAATGATTTCAACCGTCTACCTGTTCCATTCATTGTTCTACTTGTCGAAAGTTACAAATAATTTCCGATAAAGGATTAACAATGGGGCTCATTGTTCACTTAAACTTGAAGAACAAAAAATTGGCGAATGGTACTGTTTGGATGCTTTGCATATATGTTTCTTAGACTATATAGAAGCAATATATACAATGATTTCAACCGTCTACCTGTTCCATTCATTGTTCTACTTGTCGAAAGTTACAAATAATTTCCGTTAAGGGATTAACAATGGGGATCGTAGTTTACTTAAACTTGAAGAACAAAAAATTGGCGAATTGTACTGTTTGGATGCTTTGCATATATGTTTCTTAGACTATATAGAAGCAATATATACAAAGATTTCAACCGGCTACCTGTTCCATTCATTGTTCTACTTGTCGAAATTTACAAATAATTTCCGATAAAGGATTAACCATTGGGGCTCATTGTTCACTAAAACTTGAAGAACAAAAAATTGGCGAATTGTACTGTTTGGATGCTTTGCATATATGTTTCTTAGACTATATAGAAGCAATATATACAATGATTTCAACCGTCTACCTGTTCCATTCATTGTTCTACTTGTCGAAAGTTACAAATAATTTCCTTTAAAGGATTAACAATGGGGCTCATTGTTCACTTAAACTTGAAGAACAAAAAATTGGCGAATTGTACTGTTTGGATGCTTTGCATATATGTTTCTTAGACTATATAGAAGCAATATATACAATGATTTCAACCGTCTACCTGTTCCATTCATTGTTCTACTTGTCGAAAGTTACAAATAATTTCCTTTAAATGATTAACAATGGGGCTCATTGTTCACTTAAACTTGAAGAACAAAAAATTGGCGAATTGTACTGTTTGGATGCTTTGCATATATGTTTCTTAGACTATATAGAAGCAATTTATACCATGATTTCAACCGTCTACCTGTTCCATTCATTGTTCTACTTGTCGAAAGTTACAAATAATTTCCGTTAAGGGATTAACAATAGGGATCGTAGTTTACTTAAACTTGAAGAACAAAAAATTGGCGAATTGTACTGTTTGGATGCTTTGCATATATGTTTCTTAGACTATATAGAAGCAATATATACAATGATTTCAACCGTCTACCTGTTCCATTCATTGTTCTACTTGTCGAATGTTACAAATAATTTCCGTTAAGGGATTAACAATGGGGATCGTAGTTTACTTAAACTTGAAGAACAAAAAATTGGCGAATGGTACTGTTTGGATGCTTCGCATATATGTTTCTTAGACTATATAGAAGCAATATATACAAAGATTTCAACCGTCTACCTGTTCCATTCATTGTTCTACTTGTCGAAAGTTACAAATAATTTCCGATAAAGGATTAACAATGGGGCTCATTGTTCACTTAAACTTGAAGAACAAAAAATTGGCGAATGGTACTGTTTGGATGCTTTGCATATATGTTTCTTAGACTATATAGAAGCAATATATACAAAGATTTCAACCGTCTACCTGTTCCATTCATTGTTCTACTTGTCGAAAGTTACAAATAATTTCCGTTAAGGGATTAACAATGGGGATCGTAGTTTACTTAAACTTGAAGATAAAAAAATTGGCGAATGGTACTGTTTGGATGCTTTGCATATATGTTTCTTAGACTATATAGAAGCAATATATACAAAGATTTCAACCGTCTACCTGTTCCATTCATTGTTCTACTTGTCGAAAGTTACAAATAATTTCCGATAAAGGATTAACAATGGGGCTCATTGTTCACTTAAACTTGAAGAACAAAAAATTGGCGAATGGTACTGTTTGGATGCTTTGCATATATGTTTCTTAGACTATATAGAAGCTATATATACAAAGATTTCAACCGTCTACCTGTTCCATTCATTGTTCTACTTGTCGAAAGTTACAAATAATTTCCTTTAAAGGATTAACAATGGGGCTCATTGTTCACTTAAACTTGAAGAGCAAAAAATTGTCGAATTGTACTGTTTGGATGCTTTGCATATATGTTTCTTCGACTATATAGAAGAAATATATACAATGATTTCAACCGTCTACCTGTTCCATTCATTGTTCTACTTGTCGAAAGTTACAAATAATTTCCGTTAAGGGATTAACAATGGGGATCGTAGTTTACTTAAACTTGAAGAACAAAAAATTGGCGAATTGTACTGTTTGGATGCTTTGCATATATGTTTCTTAGACTATATAGAAGCAATATATACAATGATTTCAACCGTCTACCTGTTCCATTCATTGTTCTACTTGTCGAATGTTACAAATAATTTCCGTTAAGGGATTAACAATGGGGATCGTAGTTTACTTAAACTTGAAGAACAAAAAATTGGCGAATGGTACTGTTTGGATGCTTTGCATATATGTTTCTTAGACTATATAGAAGCAATATATACAAAGATTTCAACCGTCTACCTGTTCCATTCATTGTTCTACTTGTCGAAAGTTACAAATAATTTCCGATAAAGGATTAACAATGGGGCTCATTGTTCACTTAAACTTGAAGAACAAAAAATTGGCGAATGGTACTGTTTGGATGCTTTGCATATATGTTCCTTAGACTATATAGAAGCTATATATACAAAGATTTCAACCGTCTACCTGTTCCATTCATTGTTCTACTTGTCGAAAGTTACAAATAATTTCCGATAAAGGATTAACAATGGGGCTCATTGTTCACTTAAACTTGAAGAACAAAAAATTGGCGAATTGTACTGTTTGGATGCTTTGCATATATGTTTCTTAGACTACATAGAAGCAATATATACAATGATTTCAACCGTCTACCTGTTCCATTCATTGTTCTACTTGTCGAATGTTACAAATAATTTCCGTTAAGGGATTAACAATGGGGATCGTAGTTTACTTAAACTTGAAGAACAAAAAATTGGCGAATTGTACTGTTTGGATGCTTTGCATATATGTTTCTTAGACTATATAGAAGCAATATATACAATGATTTCAACCGTCTACCTGTTCCATTCATTGTTCTACTTGTCGAATGTTACAAATAATTTCCGTTAAGGGATTAACAATGGGGATCGTAGTTTACTTAAACTTGAAGAACAAAAAATTGGCGAATTGTTCTGTTTGGATGCTTTGCATATATGTTTCTTAGACTATATAGAAGCAATATATACAATGATTTCAACCGTCTACCTGTTCCATTCATTGTTCTACTTGTCGAAAGTTACAAATAATTTCCGTTAAGGGATTAACAATGGGGATCGTAGTTTACTTAAACTTGAAGCACAAAAAATTGGCGAATTGTACTGTTTGGATGCTTTGCATATATGTTTCTTAGACTATATAGAAGCAATATATACAAAGATTTCAACCGTCTACCTGTTCCATTCATTGTTCTACTTGTCGAAAGTTACAAATAATTTCCTTTAAAGGATTAACAATGGGGCTCGTTGTTCACTTAAACTTGAAGAACAATAAATTGGCGAATTGTACTGTTTGGATGCTTTGCATATATGTTTCTTAGACTATATAGAAGCAATATATACAAAGGTTTCAACCGGCTACCTGTTCCATTCATTGTTCTACTCGTCGAAATTTACAAATAATTTCCGATAAAGGATTAACCATTGGGGCTCATTGTTCACTAAAACTTGAAGAACAAAAAATTGGCGAATTGTACTGTTTGGATGCTTTGCATATATGTTTCTTAGACTATATAGAAGCAATATATACAATGATTTCAACCGTCTACCTGTTCCATTCATTGTTCTACTTGTCGAAAGTTACAAATAATTTCCTTTAAAGGATTAACAATGGGGCTCATTGTTCACTTAAACTTGAAGAACAAAAAATTGGCGAATTGTACTGTTTGGATGCTTTGCATATATGTTTCTTAGACTATATAGAAGCAATATATACAATGATTTCAACCGTCTACCTGTTCCATTCATTGTTCTACTTGTCGAAAGTTACAAATAATTTCCTTTAAATGATTAACAATGGGGCTCATTGTTCACTTAAACTTGAAGAACAAAAAATTGGCGAATTGTACTGTTTGGATGCTTTGCATATATGTTTCTTAGACTATATAGAAGCAATTTATACCATGATTTCAACCGTCTACCTGTTCCATTCATTGTTCTACTTGTCGAAAGTTACAAATAATTTCCTTTAAAGGATTAACAATGGGGCTCATTGTTCACTTAAACTTGAAGAACAAAAAATTGGCGAATTGTACTGTTTGGATGCTTTGCATATATGTTTCTTAGACTATATAGAAGCAATATATACAATGATTTCAACCGTCTACCTTTTCCATTCATTGTTCTACTTGTCGAAAGTTACAAATAATTTCCGTTAAGGGATTAACAATAGGGATCGTAGTTTACTTAAACTTGAAGAACAAAAAATTGGCGAATTGTCCTGTTTGGATGCTTTGCATATATGTTTCTTAGACTATATAGAAGCAATATATACAATGATTTCAACCGTCTACCTGTTCCATTCATTGTTCTACTTGTCGAATGTTACAAATAATTTCCGTTAAGGGATTAACAATGGGGATCGTAGTTTACTTAAACTTGAAGAACAAAAAATTGGCGAATGGTACTGTTTGGATGCTTCGCATATATGTTTCTTAGACTATATAGAAGCAATATATACAAAGATTTCAACCGTCTACCTGTTCCATTCATTGTTCTACTTGTCGAAAGTTACAAATAATTTCCGATAAAGGATTAACAATGGGGCTCATTGTTCACTTAAACTTGAAGAACAAAAAATTGGCGAATGGTACTGTTTGGATGCTTTGCATATATGTTTCTTAGACTATATAGAAGCAATATATACAAAGATTTCAACCGTCTACCTGTTCCATTCATTGTTCTACTTGTCGAAAGTTACAAATAATTTCCGTTAAGGGATTAACAATGGGGATCGTAGTTTACTTAAACTTGAAGATAAAAAAATTGGCGAATGGTACTGTTTGGATGCTTTGCATATATGTTTCTTAGACTATATAGAAGCAATATATACAAAGATTTCAACCGTCTACCTGTTCCATTCATTGTTCTACTTGTCGAAAGTTACAAATAATTTCCGATAAAGGATTAACAATGGGGCTCATTGTTCACTTAAACTTGAAGAACAAAAAATTGGCGAATGGTACTGTTTGGATGCTTTGCATATATGTTTCTTAGACTATATAGAAGCTATATATACAAAGATTTCAACCGTCTACCTGTTCCATTCATTGTTCTACTTGTCGAAAGTTACAAATAATTTCCTTTAAAGGATTAACAATGGGGCTCATTGTTCACTTAAACTTGAAGAGCAAAAAATTGTCGAATTGTACTGTTTGGATGCTTTGCATATATGTTTCTTCGACTATATAGAAGAAATATATACAATGATTTCAACCGTCTACCTGTTCCATTCATTGTTCTACTTGTCGAAAGTTACAAATAATTTCCGTTAAGGGATTAACAATGGGGATCGTAGTTTACTTAAACTTGAAGAACAAAAAATTGGCGAATTGTACTGTTTGGATGCTTTGCATATATGTTTCTTAGACTATATAGAAGCAATATATACAATGATTTCAACCGTCTACCTGTTCCATTCATTGTTCTACTTGTCGAATGTTACAAATAATTTCCGTTAAGGGATTAACAATGGGGATCGTAGTTTACTTAAACTTGAAGAACAAAAAATTGGCGAATGGTACTGTTTGGATGCTTTGCATATATGTTTCTTAGACTATATAGAAGCAATATATACAAAGATTTCAACCGTCTACCTGTTCCATTCATTGTTCTACTTGTCGAAAGTTACAAATAATTTCCGATAAAGGATTAACAATGGGGCTCATTGTTCACTTAAACTTGAAGAACAAAAAATTGGCGAATGGTACTATTTGGATGCTTTGCATATATGTTCCTTAGACTATATAGAAGCTATATATACAAAGATTTCAACCGTCTACCTGTTCCATTCATTGTTCTACTTGTCGAAAGTTACAAATAATTTCCGATAAAGGATTAACAATGGGGCTCATTGTTCACTTAAACTTGAAGAACAAAAAATTGGCGAATTGTACTGTTTGGATGCTTTGCATATATGTTTCTTAGACTACATAGAAGCAATATATACAATGATTTCAACCGTCTACCTGTTCCATTCATTGTTCTACTTGTCGAATGTTACAAATAATTTCCGTTAAGGGATTAACAATGGGGATCGTAGTTTACTTAAACTTGAAGAACAAAAAATTGGCGAATTGTACTGTTTGGATGCTTTGCATATATGTTTCTTAGACTATATAGAAGCAATATATACAATGATTTCAACCGTCTACCTGTTCCATTCATTGTTCTACTTGTCGAATGTTACAAATAATTTCCGTTAAGGGATTAACAATGGGGATCGTAGTTTACTTAAACTTGAAGAACAAAAAATTGGCGAATTGTTCTGTTTGGATGCTTTGCATATATGTTTCTTAGACTATATAGAAGCAATATATACAATGATTTCAACCGTCTACCTGTTCCATTCATTGTTCTACTTGTCGAAAGTTACAAATAATTTCCGTTAAGGGATTAACAATGGGGATCGTAGTTTACTTAAACTTGAAGCACAAAAAATTGGCGAATTGTACTGTTTGGATGCTTTGCATATATGTTTCTTAGACTATATAGAAGCAATATATACAAAGATTTCAACCGTCTACCTGTTCCATTCATTGTTCTACTTGTCGAAAGTTACAAATAATTTCCTTTAAAGGATTAACAATGGGGCTCGTTGTTCACTTAAACTTGAAGAACAATAAATTGGCGAATTGTACTGTTTGGATGCTTTGCATATATGTTTCTTAGACTATATAGAAGCAATATATACAAAGGTTTCAACCGGCTACCTGTTCCATTCATTGTTCTACTCGTCGAAATTTACAAATAATTTCCGATAAAGGATTAACCATTGGGGCTCATTGTTCACTTAAACTTGAAGAACAAAAAATTGGCGAATGGTACTGTTTGGATGCTTTGCATATATGTTTCTTAGACTATATAGAAGCAATATATACAAAGATTTCAACCGTCTACCTGTTCCATTCATTGTTCTACTTGTCGAAAGTTACAAATAATTTCCGATAAAGGATTAACAATGGGGCTCATTGTTCACTTAAACTTGAAGAACAAAAAATTGGCGAATGGTACTGTTTGGATGCTTTGCATATATGTTTCTTAGACTATATAGAAGCAATATATACAATGATTTCAACCGTCTACCTGTTCCATTCATTGTTCTACTTGTCGAAAGTTACAAATAATTTCCGTTAAGGGATTAACAATGGGGATCGTAGTTTACTTAAACTTGAAGAACAAAAAATTGGCGAATTGTACTGTTTGGATGCTTTGCATATATGTTTCTTAGACTATATAGAAGCAATATATACAATGATTTCAACCGTCTACCTGTTCCATTCATTGTTCTACTTGTCGAATGTTACAAATAATTTCCGTTAAGGGATTAACAATGGGGATCGTAGTTTACTTAAACTTGAAGAACAAAAAATTGGCGAATGGTACTGTTTGGATGCTTTGCATATATGTTTCTTAGACTATATAGAAGCAATATATACAAAGATTTCAACCGTCTACCTGTTCCATTCATTGTTCTACTTGTCGAAAGTTACAAATAATTTCCGATAAAGGATTAACAATGGGGCTCATTGTACACTTAAACTTGAAGAACAAAAAATTGGCGAATGGTACTGTTTGGATGCTTTGCATATATGTTCCTTAGACTATATAGAAGCTATATATACAAAGATTTCAACCGTCTACCTGTTCCATTCATTGTTCTACTTGTCGAAAGTTACAAATAATTTCCTTTAAAGGATTAACAATGGGGCTCATTGTTCACTTAAACTTGAAGAACAAAAAATTGGCGAATTGTACTGTTTGGATGCTTTGCATATATGTTTCTTAGACTACATAGAAGCAATATATACAATGATTTCAACCGTCTACCTGTTCCATTCATTGTTCTACTTGTCGAATGTTAGAAATAATTTCCGTTAAGGGATTAACAATGGGGATCGTAGTTTACTTAAACTTGAAGAACAAAAAATTGGCGAATTGTACTGTTTGGATGCTTTGCATATATGTTTCTTAGACTATATAGAAGCAATATATACAATGATTTCAACCGTCTACCTGTTCCATTCATTGTTCTACTTGTCGAATGTTACAAATAATTTCCGTTAAGGGATTAACAATGGGGATCGTAGTTTACTTAAACTTGAAGAACAAAAAATTGGCGAATTGTTCTGTTTGGATGCTTTGCATATATGTTTCTTAGACTATATAGAAGCAATATATACAAAGATTTCAACCGTCTACCTGTTCCATTCATTGTTCTACTTGTCGAAAGTTACAAACAATTTCCGTTAAGGGATTAACAATGGGGATCGTAGTTTACTTAAACTTGAAGCACAAAAAATTGGCAAATTGTACTGTTTGGATGCTTTGCATATATGTTTCTTAGACTATATAGAAGCAATATATACAATGATTTCAACCGTCTACCTCTTCCATTCATTGTTCCACTTGTCGAATGTTACAAATAATTTTCGTTAAGGGATTAACAATGGGGATCGTAGTTTACTTCAACTTGAAGAACAAAAAATTGGCGAATTGCACTGTTTGGATGCTTTGCATAAATGTTTCTTAGACTATATAGAAGCAATATATACAATGATTTCAACCGTCTACCTATTCCATTCATTGTTCTACTGGTCGAAAGTTACAAATAATTTCCGTTAAGAGATTAACAATGGGGATCGTAGTTTACTTAAACTTGAAGAACAAAAAATTGGCGAATTGTACTGTTTGGATGCTCTGCATAAATGTTTCTTAGACTATATAGAAGCAATATATACAAAGATTTCAACCGTCTACCTGTTCCATTCATTGTTCTACTTGTCGAAAGTTACAAATAATTTCCGATAAAGGATTAACAATGGGGCTCATTGTTCACTTAAACTTGAAGAACAAAAAATTGGCGAATGGTACTGTTTGGATGCTTTGCATATATGTTTCTTAGACTATATAGAAGCAATATATACAATGATTTCAACCGTCTACCTGTTCCATTCATTGTTCTACTTGTCGAAAGTTACAAATAATTTCCGTTAAGGGATTAACAATGGGGATCGTAGTTTACTTAAACTTGAAGAACAAAAAATTGGCGAATTGTACTGTTTGGATGCTTTGCATATATGTTTCTTAGACTATATAGAAGCAATATATACAATGATTTCAACCGTCTACCTGTTCCATTCATTGTTCTACTTGTCGAAAGTTACAAATAATTTCCGATAAAGGATTAACAATGGGGCTCATTGTTCACTTAAACTTGAAGAACAAAAAATTGGCGAATGGTACTGTTTGGATGCTTTGCATATATGTTTCTTAGACTATATAGAAGCAATATATACAATGATTTCAACCGTCTACCTGTTCCATTCATTGTTCTACTTGTCGAAAGTTACAAATAATTTCCGTTAAGGGATTAACAATGGGGATCGTAGTTTACTTAAACTTGAAGAACAAAAAATTGGCGAATTGTACTGTTTGGATGCTTTGCATATATGTTTCTTAGACTATATAGAAGCAATATATACAAAGATTTCAACCGGCTACCTGTTCCATTCATTGTTCTACTTGTCGAAATTTACAAATAATTTCCGATAAAGGATTAACCATTGGGGCTCATTGTTCACTAAAACTTGAAGAACAAAAAATTGGCGAATTGTACTGTTTGGATGCTTTGCATATATGTTTCTTAGACTATATAGAAGCAATATATACAATGATTTCAACCGTCTACCTGTTCCATTCATTGTTCTACTTGTCGAAAGTTACAAATAATTTCCTTTAAAGGATTAACAATGGGGCTCATTGTTCACTTAAACTTGAAGAACAAAAAATTGGCGAATTGTACTGTTTGGATGCTTTGCATATATGTTTCTTAGACTATATAGAAGCAATATATACAATGATTTCAACCGTCTACCTGTTCCATTCATTGTTCTACTTGTCGAAAGTTACAAATAATTTCCTTTAAATGATTAACAATGGGGCTCATTGTTCACTTAAACTTGAAGAACAAAAAATTGGCGAATTGTACTGTTTGGATGCTTTGCATATATGTTTCTTAGACTATATAGAAGCAATTTATACCATGATTTCAACCGTCTACCTGTTCCATTCATTGTTCTACTTGTAGAAACTTACAAATAATTTCCATTTCATGATTATCAATGGGGCTCGCTGTTCACTTAAATTTGAAGATCAAAAAATTGGCGATTGTTACTGTTTAGATGCTTTGCATATATGTTTCTTAGATTATATAGAAGCAATATATACAAATATTTCAACCGTCTAACTGTTCCATTCATTGTTCTACTTGTCGAAAGTTACAAATAATTTCCGATAAAGGATTAACAATGGGGCTCATTGTTCACTTAAACTTGAAGGACAAAAAATCGGCGAATGGTACTGTTTGGATGCTTTGCGTACATGTTTCTTAGACTATATGGAAGCAATATATACAAGGATTTCAACCGTCTACCTGTTCCATTCATTGTTCTACTTGTCGAAAGTTACAAATAATTACCGATAAAGGATTAACCATTGGGGCTCATTGTTCACTTAAACTTGAAGAACAAAAAATTGGCGGATTGTACTGTTTGGATGCTTTGCATATATGTTTCGTAGACTATATAGAAGCAATATATACAATTTTTTCAACCGTCTACATGATCCATTCATTGTTCTACTTGTCGAAATTTACAAATAATTTCCTTTAAAGGATTAACAATGGGGCTCGTAGTTCACTTAAACTTGAAGAACAAAAAATTGGCGAATTGTACTGTTTGCATGCTTTGCATATAGGTTTCTTAGACTGTATGGAAGCAATATATACAAAGATTTCAACCGTCTACGTGTTCCAATCATTGTTCTACTTGTCGAAAGTTACAAATAATTTCCTTTAAAGGATTAACCATTGGGGCTCATTGTTCACTTAAACTTGAAGAACAAAAAATTGGCGACTTGTACTGTTTGGATGCTTTGCATATATGTTTCTTAGACTATTTAGAAGCAATATATAGAAAGATTTCACCCGTCTACCTGTACTATTCATTGTTCTACTTGTAGAAAGTTACAAATAATTTCCATTTCATGATTATCAATGGGGCTCGCTGTTCACTTAAATTTGAAGATCAAAAAATTGGCGATTGTTACTGTTTAGATGCTTTGCATATATGTTTCTTAGATTATATAGAAGCAATATATACAAATATTTCAACCGTCTAACTGTTCCATTCATTGTTCTACTTGTCGAAAGTTACAAATAATTTCCGATAAAGGATTAACAATGGGGCTCATTGTTCACTTAAACTTGAAGGACAAAAAATCGGCGAATGGTACTGTTTGGATGCTTTGCGTACATGTTTCTTAGACTATATGGAAGCAATATATACAAGGATTTCAACCGTCTACCTGTTCCATTCATTGTTCTACTTGTCGAAAGTTACAAATAATTACCGATAAAGGATTAACCATTGGGGCTCATTGTTCACTTAAACTTGAAGAACAAAAAATTGGCGGATTGTACTGTTTGGATGCTTTGCATATATGTTTCGTAGACTATATAGAAGCAATATATACAATTTTTTCAACCGTCTACATGATCCATTCATTGTTCTACTTGTCGAAATTTACAAATAATTTCCTTTAAAGGATTAACAATGGGGCTCGTAGTTCACTTAAACTTGAAGAACAAAAAATTGGCGAATTGTACTGTTTGCATGCTTTGCATATAGGTTTCTTAGACTGTATGGAAGCAATATATACAAAGATTTCAACCGTCTACGTGTTCCAATCATTGTTCTACTTGTCGAAAGTTACAAATAATTTCCTTTAAAGGATTAACCATTGGGGCTCATTGTTCACTTAAACTTGAAGAACAAAAAATTGGCGACTTGTACTGTTTGGATGCTTTGCATATATGTTTCTTAGACTATATAGAAGCAATATATACAATGATTTCAACCGTCTACCTGTTCCATTCATTGTTCTACTTGTTGAAAGTTACAAATAATTTCCGTTAAGGGATTAACAATGGGGATCGTAGTTTACTTAAACTTGAAGAACAAAAAATTGGCGAATTGTACTGTTTGGATGCTTTGCATAGATGTTTCTTAGACTATTTAGAAGCAATATATAGAAAGATTTCACCCGTCTACCTGTACTATTCATTGTTCTACTTGTAGAAAGTTACAAATAGTTTCCATTTAATGATTATCAATGGGGCTCGCTGTTCACTTAAACTTGAAGAACAAAAAATTGGCGAATGGTACTGTTTGGATGCTTTGCATATATGTTTCTTAGACTATATAGAAGCAATATATACAATGATTTCAACAGTCTACCTGTTCCATTCATTGTTCTACTTGTCGAAAGTTACAAATAATTTCCATTAAAGGATTAACAATGGGGCCCGTTGTTCACTTAAACTTGAAGAACAATAAATTGGCGAATTGTACTGTATGGATGCTTTGCATATATGTTTCTTAGACTATATAGAAGCAATATATACAAAGATTTCAACCGTCTACCTGTTCCATTCATTGTTCTACTTGTCGAAAGTTACAATTAATTTCCGTTAAAGGATTAACAATGGGGCTCGTAGTTCACTTAAACTTGAAGTACAAAAAAAAGGCGAATTGTACTGTTTGGATGCTTTGCATATATGTTTCGTAGACTATATAGAAGCAATATATACAAAAATTTCAACCGTCTACCTGATCCATTCATTGTTCTACTTGTCGAAAGTTACAAATAATTTCCTTTAAAGGATTAACAATGGGGCTCGTTGTTCACTTAAACTTGAAGAACAATAAATTGCCGAATTGTACTGTTTGGATGCTTTGCGTATATGTTTCTTAGACTATATAGAAGCAATCTATACAAAGATTTCAACCGTCTACCTGTTCCATTCATTGTTCTACTTGTCGAAAGTTACAATTAATTTCCGTTAAAGGATTAACAATGGGGCTCGTAGTTCACTTAAACTTGAAGTACAAAAAATTGGCGAATTGTACTGTTTGGATGCTTTGCATATATGTTTCGTAGACTATATAGAAGCAATATATACAATGATTTCAACCGTCTACCTGTTCCATTCATTGTTCTACTTGTCGAAAGTTACAAATAATTTCCGTTAAGGGATTAACAATGGGGATCGTAGTTTACTTAAACTTGAAGAACAAAAAATTGGCGAATTGTACTGTTTGGATGCTTTGCATATATGTTTCTTAGACTATATAGAAGCAATATATACAATGATTTCAACCGTCTACCTGTTCCATTCATTGTTCTACTTGTCGAAAGTTACAAATAATTTCCTTTAAAGGATTAACAATGGGGCTCATTGTTCACTTAAACTTGAAGAACAAAAAATTGGCGAATTGTACTGTTTGGATGCTTTGCATATATGTTTCTTAGACTATATAGAAGCAATATATACAATGATTTCAACCGTCTACCTTTTCCATTCATTGTTCTACTTGTCGAAAGTTACAAATAATTTCCGTTAAGGGATTAACAATAGGGATCGTAGTTTACTTAAACTTGAAGAACAAAAAATTGGCGAATTGTACTGTGTGGATGCTTTGCATATATGTTTCTTAGACTATATAGAAGCAATATATACAATGATTTCAACCGTCTACCTGTTCCATTCATTGTTCTACTTGTCGAATGTTACAAATAATTTCCGTTAAGGGATTAACAATGGGGATCGTAGTTTACTTAAACTTGAAGAACACAAAATTGGCGAATGGTACTGTTTGGATGCTTTGCATATATGTTTCTTAGACTATATAGAAGCAATATATACAAAGATTTCAACCGTCTACCTGTTCCATTCATTGTTCTACTTGTCGAAAGTTACAAATAATTTCCGATAAAGGATTAACAATTGGGCTCATTGTTCACTTAAACTTGAAGAACAAAAAATTGGCGAATGGTACTGTTTGGATGCTTTGCATATATGTTTCTTAGACTATATAGAAGCAATATATACAAAGATTTCAACCGTCTACCTGTTCCATTCATTGTTCTACTTGTCGAAAGTTACAAATAATTTCCGTTAAGGGATTAACAATGGGGATCGTAGTTTACTTAAACTTGAAGATAAAAAAATTGGCGAATGGTACTGTTTGGATGCTTTGCATATATGTTTCTTAGACTATATAGACGCAATATATACAAAGATTTCAACCGTCTACCTGTTCCAATCATTGTTCTACTTGTCGAAAGTTACAAATAATTTCCGATAAAGGATTAACAATGGGGCTCATTGTTCACTTAAACTTGAAGAACAAAAAATTGGCGAATGGTACTGTTTGGATGCTTTGCATATATGTTTCTTAGACTATATAGAAGCTATATATACAAAGATTTCAACCGTCTACCTGTTCCATTCATTGTTCTACTTGTCGAATGTTACAAATAATTTTCGTTAAGGGATTAACAATGGGGATCGTAGTTTACTTAAACTTGAAGAACAAAAAATTGGCGAATTGTACTGTTTGGATGCTTTGCATATATGTTTCTTAGACTATATAGAAGCAATATATACAATGATTTCAACCGTCTACCTATTCCATTCATTGTTCTACTGGTCGAAAGTTACAAATAATTTCCCTTAAGGGATTAACAATGGGGATCGTAGTTTACTTAAACTTGAAGAACAAAAAATTGGCGAATTGTACTGCTTGGATGCTCTGGATAAATGTTTCGTAGACTATATAGAAGCAATATATACAAAGATTTCAACCGTCTACCTGATCCATTCATTGTTCTACTTGTCGAAAGTTACAAATAATTTCCTTTAAAGGATTAACAATGGGGCTCGTTGTTCACTTAAACTTGAAGAACAATAAATTGCCGAATTGTACTGTTTGGATGCTTTGCGTATATGTTTCTTAGACTATATAGAAGCAATCTATACAAAGATTTCAACCGTCTACCTGTTCCATTCATTGTTCTACTTGTCGAAAGTTACAATTAATTTCCGTTAAAGGATTAACAATGGGGCTCGTAGTTCACTTAAACTTGAAGTACAAAAAATTGGCGAATTGTACTGTTTGGATGCTTTGCATATATGTTTCTTAGACTATATAGAAGCAATATATACAAAGATTTCAACCGTCTACTTGTTCCATTCATTGTTCTACTTGTCGAAAGTTACAAATAATTTCCGTTAAGGGATTAACAATGGGGATCGTAGTTTACTTAAACTTGAAGAACAAAAAATTGGCGAATGGTACTGTTTGGATGCTTTGCATATATGTTTCTTAGACTATATAGAAGCAATATATACAAAGATTTCAACCGTCTACCTGTTCCATTCATTGTTCTACTTGTCGAAAGTTACAAATAATTTCCTTTAAAGGATTAACAATGGGGCTCGTTGTTCACTTAAACTTGAAGAACAATAAATTGGCGAATTGTACTGTTTGGATGCTTTGCATATATGTTTCTTAGACTATATAGAAGCAACATATACAAAGATTTCAACCGTCTACCTGTTCCATTCATTGTTCTACTTGTCGAAAGTTACAAATAATTTCCGATAAAGGATTAACAATGGGGCTCATTGTTCACTTAAACTTGAAGAACAGAAAATTGGCGAATTGTACTGTTTGGATGCTTTGCATATATGTTTCTTAGACTATATAGAAGCAATATATACAAAGATTTCAAGCGTCTACCTGTTCCATTCATTGTTCTACTTGTCGAAAGTTACAAATAATTTCCGTTAAAGGATTAACAATGGGGCTCGTAGTTCGCTTAAACTTGAAGAACAAAAAATTGGCGAATGTTACTGTTTAGAAGCTTTGCATATATGTTTCTTAGACTATATAGAAGCAATATATACAATGATTTCAACCGTCTACCTGTTCCATTCATTGTTCTACTTGTCGAAAGTTACAAATAATTTCCGATAAAGGAAAAACAATGGGACTCATTGTTCACTTAAACTTGAAGAATAAAAAACTGGCGAATGTCACTGTTTTGATGCTTTGGATATAGGTTTATTAGACTATATAGAAGCAACATATACAAAGATTTCAACCGTCTACGTGTTCCAATCATTGTTCTACTTGTCGAAAGTTACAAATAATTTCCTTTAAAGCATTAAAAATGGGGCTCGTAGTTCACTTAAACTTGAAGAACAATAAATTGGCGAATGGTACTGTTTGGATGCTTTGCATATATGTTTCTTAGACTATATAGAAGCAATATATACAATGATTTCAACCGTCTACCTGTTCCATTCATTGTTCTACTTGTCGAATGTTACAAATAATTTCCGTTAAGGGATTAACAATGGGGATCGTAGTTTACTTAAACTTGAAGAACAAAAAATTGGCGAATGGTACTGTTTGGATGCTTTGCATATATGTTTCTTAGACTATATAGAAGCAATATATACAAAGATTTCAACCGTCTACCTGTTCCATTCATTGTTCTACTTGTCGAAAGTTACAAATAATTTCCGATAAAGGATTAACAATGGGGCTCATTGTTCACTTAAACTTGAAGAGCAAAAAATTGTCGAATTGTACTGTTTGGATGCTTTGCATATATGTTTCTTAGACTATATAGAAGCAATATATACAATGATTTCAACCGTCTACCTGTTCCATTCATTGTTCTACTTGTCGAAAGTTACAAATAATTTCCGTTAAGGGATTAACAATGGGGATCGTAGTTTACTTAAACTTGAAGAACAAAAAATTGGCGAATTGTACTGTTTGGATGCTTTGCATATATGTTTCTTAGACTATATAGAAGCAATATATACAATGATTTCAACCGTCTACCTGTTCCATTCATTGTTCTACTTGTCGAAAGTTACAAATAATTTCCGTTAAGGGATTAACAATGGGGATCGTAGTTTACTTAAACTTGAAGAACAAAAAATTGGCGAATTGTACTGTTTGGATGCTTTGCATATATGTTTCTTAGACTATATAGAAGCAATATATACAATGATTTCAACCGTCTACCTGTTCCATTCATTGTTCTACTTGTCGAAAGTTACAAATAATTTCCGTTAAGGGATTAACAATGGGGATCGTAGTTTTCTTATACTTGAAGAACAATAAATTGGCGAATTGTACTGTTTGGATGCTTTGCATATATGTTTCTTAGACTATATAGAAGCAATATATACATATATTTCAACCGTCTAACTGTTCCATTCATTGTTCTACTTGTCGAAAATTACAAATAATTTCCGATAAAGGATTAACCATTGGGGCTCATTGTTCACTTAAACTTGAAGAACAAAAAATTGGCGAATGGTACTGTTTGGATGCTTTGCGTACATGTTTCTTAGACTATATGGAATCAATATATACAAAGATTTCAACCGTCTACGTGTTCCAATCATTGTTCTACTTGTCGAAATTTACAAATAATTTCCTTTAAAGGATTAACAATGGGGCTCGTTGTTCACTTAAACTTGAATAACAAAAAAGTGGCGAATGGTACTGTCTGGATGCTTTGCATATATGTTTCTTAGACTATAGAGAAGCAATATATACAAAGATTTCAACCGTCTACCTGTTCCATTCATTGTTCTACTTGTCGAAAGTTACAAATAATTTCCTTTAAAGGATTAACAATGGGGCTCGTTGTTCACTTAAACTTGAAGAACAATAAATTGGCGAATTGTACTGTTTGGATGCTTTGCATATATGTTTCTTAGACTATATAGAAGCAACATATACAAAGATTTCAACCGTCTACCTGTTCCATTCATTGTTCTACTTGTCGAAACTTACAAATAATTTCCGATAAAGGATTAACAATGGGGCTCATTGTTCACTTAAACTTGAAGAACAGAAAATTGGCGAATTGTACTGTTTGGATGCTTTGCATATATGTTTCTTAGACTATATAGAAGCAATATATACAAAGATTTCAAGCGTCTACCTGTTCCATTCATTGTTCTACTTGTCGAAAGTTACAAATAATTTCCGTTAAAGGATTAACAATGGGGCTCGTAGTTCGCTTAAACTTGAAGAACAAAAAATTGGCGAATGTTACTGTTTAGAAGCTTTGCATATATGTTTCTTAGACTATATAGAAGCAATATATACAATGATTTCAACCGTCTACCTGTTCCATTCATTGTTCTACTTGTCGAAAGTTACAAATAATTTCCGATAAAGGAAAAACAATGGGACTCATTGTTCACTTAAACTTGAAGAATAAAAAACTGGCGAATGTCACTGTTTTGATGCTTTGCATATAGGTTTATTAGACTATATAGAAGCAACACATACAAAGATTTCAACCGTCTACGTGTTCCAATCATTGTTCTACTTGTCGAAGTTTACAAATAATTTCCTTTAAAGCATTAACAATGGGGCTCGTAGTTCACTTAAACTTGAAGAACAATAAATTGGCGAATGGTACTGTTTGGATGCTTTGCATATATGTTTCTTAGACTATATAGAAGCAATATATACAATGATTTCAACCGTCTACCTGTTCCATTCATTGTTCTACTTGTCGAAAGTTACAAATAATTTCCGTTAAGGGATTAACAATGGGGATCGTAGTTTACTTAAACTTGAAGAACAAAAAATTGGCGAATTGTACTGTTTGGATGCTTTGCATATATGTTACTTTGACTATATAGAAGCAATATATACAATGATTTCAACCGTCTACCTGTTCCATTCATTGTTCTACTTGTCGAAAGTTACAAATAATTTCCTTTAAAGGATTAACAATGGGGCTCATTGTTCACTTAAACTTGAAGAACAAAAAATTGGCGAATTGTACTGTTTGGATTCTTTGCATATATGTTTCTTAGACTATATAGAAGCAATATATACAATGATTTCAACCGTCTACCTGTTCCATTCATTGTTCTACTTGTCGAAAGTTACAAATAATTTCCGTTAAGGGATTAACAATGGGGATCGTAGTTTACTTAAACTTGAAGAACAAAAAATTGGCGAATTGTACTGTTTGGATGCTTTGCATATATGTTTCTTAGACTATATAGAAGCAATATATACAAAGATTTCAACCGTCTACCTGTTCTATTCATTGTTCTACTTGTCGAAACTTACAAATAATTTCCTTTAAAGGATTAACAATGGGGCTCGTAGTTCACTTAAACTTGAAGAACAAAAAATTGGCGAATTGTACTGTTTGGATGCTTTGCATAGATGTTTCTTAGACTATTTAGAAGCAATATATAGAAAGATTTCACCCGTCTACCTATACTATTCATTGTTCTACTTGTAGAAAGTTACAAATAATTTCCATTTCTTGATTATCAATGGGGCTCGCTGTTCACTTAAACTTGAAGATCAAAAAATTGGCGATTGTTACTGTTTAGATGCTTGCATATATGTTTCTTAGATTATATAGAAGCAATATATACAAATATTTCAACCGTCTAACTGGTCCATTCATTGTTCTACTTGTCTAAAATTACAAATAATTTCCGATAAAGGATTAACCATTGGGGCTCATTGTTCACTTAAACTTGAAGAACAAAAAATTGGCGAATTGTACTGTTTGGATGCTTTGCATATATGTTTCTTAGACTATATAGAAGCAATATATACAATGATTTCAACCGTCTACCTTTTCCATTCATTGTTCTACTTGTCGAAAGTTACAAATAATTTCCGTTAAGGGATTAACAATAGGGATCGTAGTTTACTTAAACTTGAAGAACAAAAAATTGGCGAATTGTACTGTTTGGATGCTTTGCATATATGTTTCTTAGACTATATAGAAGCAATATATACAATGATTTCAACCGTCTACCTGTTCCATTCATTGTTCTACTTGTCGAATGTTACAAATAATTTCCGTTAAGGGATTAACAATGGGGATCGTAGTTTACTTAAACTTGAAGAACAAAAAATTGGCGAATGGTACTGTTTGGATGCTTCGCATATATGTTTCTTAGACTATATAGAAGCAATTTATACCATGATTTCAACCGTCTACCTGTTCCATTCATTGTTCTACTTGTAGAAACTTACAAATAATTTCCATTTCATGATTATCAATGGGGCTCGCTGTTCACTTAAATTTGAAGATCAAAAAATTGGCGATTGTTACTGTTTAGATGCTTTGCATATATGTTTCTTAGATTATATAGAAGCAATATATACAAATATTTCAACCGTCTAACTGTTCCATTCATTGTTCTACTTGTCGAAAGTTACAAATAATTTCCGATAAAGGATTAACAATGGGGCTCATTGTTCACTTAAACTTGAAGGACAAAAAATCGGCGAATGGTACTGTTTGGATGCTTTGCGTACATGTTTCTTAGACTATATGGAAGCAATATATACAAGGATTTCAACCGTCTACCTGTTCCATTCATTGTTCTACTTGTCGAAAGTTACAAATAATTACCGATAAAGGATTAACCATTGGGGCTCATTGTTCACTTAAACTTGAAGAACAAAAAATTGGCGGATTGTACTGTTTGGATGCTTTGCATATATGTTTCGTAGACTATATAGAAGCAATATATACAATTTTTTCAACCGTCTACATGATCCATTCATTGTTCTACTTGTCGAAATTTACAAATAATTTCCTTTAAAGGATTAACAATGGGGCTCGTAGTTCACTTAAACTTGAAGAACAAAAAATTGGCGAATTGTACTGTTTGCATGCTTTGCATATAGGTTTCTTAGACTGTATGGAAGCAATATATACAAAGATTTCAACCGTCTACGTGTTCCAATCATTGTTCTACTTGTCGAAAGTTACAAATAATTTCCTTTAAAGGATTAACCATTGGGGCTCATTGTTCACTTAAACTTGAAGAACAAAAAATTGGCGACTTGTACTGTTTGGATGCTTTGCATATATGTTTCTTAGACTATTTAGAAGCAATATATAGAAAGATTTCACCCGTCTACCTGTACTATTCATTGTTCTACTTGTAGAAAGTTACAAATAATTTCCATTTCATGATTATCAATGGGGCTCGCTGTTCACTTAAATTTGAAGATCAAAAAATTGGCGATTGTTACTGTTTAGATGCTTTGCATATATGTTTCTTAGATTATATAGAAGCAATATATACAAATATTTCAACCGTCTAACTGTTCCATTCATTGTTCTACTTGTCGAAAGTTACAAATAATTTCCGATAAAGGATTAACAATGGGGCTCATTGTTCACTTAAACTTGAAGGACAAAAAATCGGCGAATGGTACTGTTTGGATGCTTTGCGTACATGTTTCTTAGACTATATGGAAGCAATATATACAAGGATTTCAACCGTCTACCTGTTCCATTCATTGTTCTACTTGTCGAAAGTTACAAATAATTACCGATAAAGGATTAACCATTGGGGCTCATTGTTCACTTAAACTTGAAGAACAAAAAATTGGCGGATTGTACTGTTTGGATGCTTTGCATATATGTTTCGTAGACTATATAGAAGCAATATATACAATTTTTTCAACCGTCTACATGATCCATTCATTGTTCTACTTGTCGAAATTTACAAATAATTTCCTTTAAAGGATTAACAATGGGGCTCGTAGTTCACTTAAACTTGAAGAACAAAAAATTGGCGAATTGTACTGTTTGCATGCTTTGCATATAGGTTTCTTAGACTGTATGGAAGCAATATATACAAAGATTTCAACCGTCTACGTGTTCCAATCATTGTTCTACTTGTCGAAAGTTACAAATAATTTCCTTTAAAGGATTAACCATTGGGGCTCATTGTTCACTTAAACTTGAAGAACAAAAAATTGGCGACTTGTACTGTTTGGATGCTTTGCATATATGTTTCTTAGACTATATAGAAGCAATATATACAAAGATTTCAACCGTCTACCTGTTCCATTCATTGTTCTACTTGTCGAAAGTTACAAATAATTTCCTTTAAAGGATTAACAATGGGGCTCATTGTTCACTTAAACTTGAAGAACAAAAAATTGGCGAATTGTACTGTTTGGATGCTTTGCAAATATGTTTCTTAGACTATATAGAAGCAATATATACCATGATTTCAACCGTCTACCTGTTCCATTCATTGTTCTGCTTGTCGAATGTTACAAATAATTTCCGTTAAGGGATTAACAATGGGGATCGTAGTTTACTTAAACTTGAAGAACAAAAAATTGGCGAATTGTACTGTTTGGATGCTTTGCATATATGTTTCTTAGACTATATAGAAGCAATATATACAATGATTTCAACCGTCTACCTATTCCATTCATTGTTCTACTTGCCGAAATTTACAAATAATTTCCTTTAAAGGATTAACAATGGGGCTCGTAGTTCACTTAAACTTGTAGAGCAAAAAATTGTCGAATTGTACTGTTTGGATGCTTTGCATATATGTTTCTTAGACTATATAGAAGCAATATATACAATGATTTCAACCGTCTACCTGTTCCATACATTGTTCTACTTGTCGAAAGTTACAAATAATTTCCGTTAAGGGATTAACAATGGGGATCGTAGTTTACTTAAACTTGAAGAACAAAAAATTGGCGAATTGTACTGTTTGGATGCTTTGCATATATGTTTCTTAGACTATATAGAAGCAATATATACAATGATTTCAACCGTCTACCTGTTCCATTCATTGTTCTACTTGTTGAAAGTTACAAATAATTTCCGTTAAGGGATTAACAATGGGGATCGTAGTTTACTTAAACTTGAAGAACAAAAAATTGGCGAATTGTACTGTTTGGATGCTTTGCATAGATGTTTCTTAGACTATTTAGAAGCAATATATAGAAAGATTTCACCCGTCTACCTGTACTATTCATTGTTCTACTTGTAGAAAGTTACAAATAGTTTCCATTTAATGATTATCAATGGGGCTCGCTGTTCACTTAAACTTGAAGAACAAAAAATTGGCGAATGGTACTGTTTGGATGCTTTGCATATATGTTTCTTAGACTATATAGAAGCAATATATACAATGATTTCAACAGTCTACCTGTTCCATTCATTGTTCTACTTGTCGAAAGTTACAAATAATTTCCATTAAAGGATTAACAATGGGGCCCGTTGTTCACTTAAACTTGAAGAACAATAAATTGGCGAATTGTACTGTATGGATGCTTTGCATATATGTTTCTTAGACTATATAGAAGCAATATATACAAAGATTTCAACCGTCTACCTGTTCCATTCATTGTTCTACTTGTCGAAAGTTACAATTAATTTCCGTTAAAGGATTAACAATGGGGCTCGTAGTTCACTTAAACTTGAAGTACAAAAAAAAGGCGAATTGTACTGTTTGGATGCTTTGCATATATGTTTCGTAGACTATATAGAAGCAATATATACAAAAATTTCAACCGTCTACCTGATCCATTCATTGTTCTACTTGTCGAAAGTTACAAATAATTTCCTTTAAAGGATTAACAATGGGGCTCGTTGTTCACTTAAACTTGAAGAACAATAAATTGCCGAATTGTACTGTTTGGATGCTTTGCGTATATGTTTCTTAGACTATATAGAAGCAATCTATACAAAGATTTCAACCGTCTACCTGTTCCATTCATTGTTCTACTTGTCGAAAGTTACAATTAATTTCCGTTAAAGGATTAACAATGGGGCTCGTAGTTCACTTAAACTTGAAGTACAAAAAATTGGCGAATTGTACTGTTTGGATGCTTTGCATATATGTTTCGTAGACTATATAGAAGCAATATATACAATGATTTCAACCGTCTACCTGTTCCATTCATTGTTCTACTTGTCGAAAGTTACAAATAATTTCCGTTAAGGGATTAACAATGGGGATCGTAGTTTACTTAAACTTGAAGAACAAAAAATTGGCGAATTGTACTGTTTGGATGCTTTGCATATATGTTTCTTAGACTATATAGAAGCAATATATACAATGATTTCAACCGTCTACCTGTTCCATTCATTGTTCTACTTGTCGAAAGTTACAAATAATTTCCTTTAAAGGATTAACAATGGGGCTCATTGTTCACTTAAACTTGAAGAACAAAAAATTGGCGAATTGTACTGTTTGGATGCTTTGCATATATGTTTCTTAGACTATATAGAAGCAATATATACAATGATTTCAACCGTCTACCTTTTCCATTCATTGTTCTACTTGTCGAAAGTTACAAATAATTTCCGTTAAGGGATTAACAATAGGGATCGTAGTTTACTTAAACTTGAAGAACAAAAAATTGGCGAATTGTACTGTGTGGATGCTTTGCATATATGTTTCTTAGACTATATAGAAGCAATATATACAATGATTTCAACCGTCTACCTGTTCCATTCATTGTTCTACTTGTCGAATGTTACAAATAATTTCCGTTAAGGGATTAACAATGGGGATCGTAGTTTACTTAAACTTGAAGAACAAAAAATTGGCGAATGGTACTGTTTGGATGCTTTGCATATATGTTTCTTAGACTATATAGAAGCAATATATACAAAGATTTCAACCGTCTACCTGTTCCATTCATTGTTCTACTTGTCGAAAGTTACAAATAATTTCCGATAAAGGATTAACAATTGGGCTCATTGTTCACTTAAACTTGAAGAACAAAAAATTGGCGAATGGTACTGTTTGGATGCTTTGCATATATGTTTCTTAGACTATATAGAAGCAATATATACAAAGATTTCAACCGTCTACCTGTTCCATTCATTGTTCTACTTGTCGAAAGTTACAAATAATTTCCGTTAAGGGATTAACAATGGGGATCGTAGTTTACTTAAACTTGAAGATAAAAAAATTGGCGAATGGTACTGTTTGGATGCTTTGCATATATGTTTCTTAGACTATATAGACGCAATATATACAAAGATTTCAACCGTCTACCTGTTCCAATCATTGTTCTACTTGTCGAAAGTTACAAATAATTTCCGATAAAGGATTAACAATGGGGCTCATTGTTCACTTAAACTTGAAGAACAAAAAATTGGCGAATGGTACTGTTTGGATGCTTTGCATATATGTTTCTTAGACTATATAGAAGCTATATATACAAAGATTTCAACCGTCTACCTGTTCCATTCATTGTTCTACTTGTCGAATGTTACAAATAATTTTCGTTAAGGGATTAACAATGGGGATCGTAGTTTACTTAAACTTGAAGAACAAAAAATTGGCGAATTGTACTGTTTGGATGCTTTGCATATATGTTTCTTAGACTATATAGAAGCAATATATACAATGATTTCAACCGTCTACCTATTCCATTCATTGTTCTACTGGTCGAAAGTTACAAATAATTTCCCTTAAGGGATTAACAATGGGGATCGTAGTTTACTTAAACTTGAAGAACAAAAAATTGGCGAATTGTACTGCTTGGATGCTCTGGATAAATGTTTCGTAGACTATATAGAAGCAATATATACAAAGATTTCAACCGTCTACCTGATCCATTCATTGTTCTACTTGTCGAAAGTTACAAATAATTTCCTTTAAAGGATTAACAATGGGGCTCGTTGTTCACTTAAACTTGAAGAACAATAAATTGCCGAATTGTACTGTTTGGATGCTTTGCGTATATGTTTCTTAGACTATATAGAAGCAATCTATACAAAGATTTCAACCGTCTACCTGTTCCATTCATTGTTCTACTTGTCGAAAGTTACAATTAATTTCCGTTAAAGGATTAACAATGGGGCTCGTAGTTCACTTAAACTTGAAGTACAAAAAATTGGCGAATTGTACTGTTTGGATGCTTTGCATATATGTTTCTTAGACTATATAGAAGCAATATATACAAAGATTTCAACCGTCTACTTGTTCCATTCATTGTTCTACTTGTCGAAAGTTACAAATAATTTCCGTTAAGGGATTAACAATGGGGATCGTAGTTTACTTAAACTTGAAGAACAAAAAATTGGCGAATGGTACTGTTTGGATGCTTTGCATATATGTTTCTTAGACTATATAGAAGCAATATATACAAAGATTTCAACCGTCTACCTGTTCCATTCATTGTTCTACTTGTCGAAAGTTACAAATAATTTCCTTTAAAGGATTAACAATGGGGCTCGTTGTTCACTTAAACTTGAAGAACAATAAATTGGCGAATTGTACTGTTTGGATGCTTTGCATATATGTTTCTTAGACTATATAGAAGCAACATATACAAAGATTTCAACCGTCTACCTGTTCCATTCATTGTTCTACTTGTCGAAAGTTACAAATAATTTCCGATAAAGGATTAACAATGGGGCTCATTGTTCACTTAAACTTGAAGAACAGAAAATTGGCGAATTGTACTGTTTGGATGCTTTGCATATATGTTTCTTAGACTATATAGAAGCAATATATACAAAGATTTCAAGCGTCTACCTGTTCCATTCATTGTTCTACTTGTCGAAAGTTACAAATAATTTCCGTTAAAGGATTAACAATGGGGCTCGTAGTTCGCTTAAACTTGAAGAACAAAAAATTGGCGAATGTTACTGTTTAGAAGCTTTGCATATATGTTTCTTAGACTATATAGAAGCAATATATACAATGATTTCAACCGTCTACCTGTTCCATTCATTGTTCTACTTGTCGAAAGTTACAAATAATTTCCGATAAAGGAAAAACAATGGGACTCATTGTTCACTTAAACTTGAAGAATAAAAAACTGGCGAATGTCACTGTTTTGATGCTTTGGATATAGGTTTATTAGACTATATAGAAGCAACATATACAAAGATTTCAACCGTCTACGTGTTCCAATCATTGTTCTACTTGTCGAAGTTTACAAATAATTTCCTTTAAAGCATTAAAAATGGGGCTCGTAGTTCACTTAAACTTGAAGAACAATAAATTGGCGAATGGTACTGTTTGGATGCTTTGCATATATGTTTCTTAGACTATATAGAAGCAATATATACAATGATTTCAACCGTCTACCTGTTCCATTCATTGTTCTACTTGTCGAATGTTACAAATAATTTCCGTTAAGGGATTAACAATGGGGATCGTAGTTTACTTAAACTTGAAGAACAAAAAATTGGCGAATGGTACTGTTTGGATGCTTTGCATATATGTTTCTTAGACTATATAGAAGCAATATATACAAAGATTTCAACCGTCTACCTGTTCCATTCATTGTTCTACTTGTCGAAAGTTACAAATAATTTCCGATAAAGGATTAACAATGGGGCTCATTGTTCACTTAAACTTGAAGAGCAAAAAATTGTCGAATTGTACTGTTTGGATGCTTTGCATATATGTTTCTTAGACTATATAGAAGCAATATATACAATGATTTCAACCGTCTACCTGTTCCATTCATTGTTCTACTTGTCGAAAGTTACAAATAATTTCCGTTAAGGGATTAACAATGGGGATCGTAGTTTACTTAAACTTGAAGAACAAAAAATTGGCGAATTGTACTGTTTGGATGCTTTGCATATATGTTTCTTAGACTATATAGAAGCAATATATACAATGATTTCAACCGTCTACCTGTTCCATTCATTGTTCTACTTGTCGAAAGTTACAAATAATTTCCGTTAAGGGATTAACAATGGGGATCGTAGTTTACTTAAACTTGAAGAACAAAAAATTGGCGAATTGTACTGTTTGGATGCTTTGCATATATGTTTCTTAGACTATATAGAAGCAATATATACAATGATTTCAACCGTCTACCTGTTCCATTCATTGTTCTACTTGTCGAAAGTTACAAATAATTTCCGTTAAGGGATTAACAATGGGGATCGTAGTTTTCTTATACTTGAAGAACAATAAATTGGCGAATTGTACTGTTTGGATGCTTTGCATATATGTTTCTTAGACTATATAGAAGCAATATATACATATATTTCAACCGTCTAACTGTTCCATTCATTGTTCTACTTGTCGAAAATTACAAATAATTTCCGATAAAGGATTAACCATTGGGGCTCATTGTTCACTTAAACTTGAAGAACAAAAAATTGGCGAATGGTACTGTTTGGATGCTTTGCGTACATGTTTCTTAGACTATATGGAATCAATATATACAAAGATTTCAACCGTCTACGTGTTCCAATCATTGTTCTACTTGTCGAAATTTACAAATAATTTCCTTTAAAGGATTAACAATGGGGCTCGTTGTTCACTTAAACTTGAAGAACAAAAAAGTGGCGAATGGTACTGTCTGGATGCTTTGCATATATGTTTCTTAGACTATAGAGAAGCAATATATACAAAGATTTCAACCGTCTACCTGTTCCATTCATTGTTCTACTTGTCGAAAGTTACAAATAATTTCCTTTAAAGGATTAACAATGGGGCTCGTTGTTCACTTAAACTTGAAGAACAATAAATTGGCGAATTGTACTGTTTGGATGCTTTGCATATATGTTTCTTAGACTATATAGAAGCAACATATACAAAGATTTCAACCGTCTACCTGTTCCATTCATTGTTCTACTTGTCGAAACTTACAAATAATTTCCGATAAAGGATTAACAATGGGGCTCATTGTTCACTTAAACTTGAAGAACAGAAAATTGGCGAATTGTACTGTTTGGATGCTTTGCATATATGTTTCTTAGACTATATAGAAGCAATATATACAAAGATTTCAAGCGTCTACCTGTTCCATTCATTGTTCTACTTGTCGAAAGTTACAAATAATTTCCGTTAAAGGATTAACAATGGGGCTCGTAGTTCGCTTAAACTTGAAGAACAAAAAATTGGCGAATGTTACTGTTTAGAAGCTTTGCATATATGTTTCTTAGACTATATAGAAGCAATATATACAATGATTTCAACCGTCTACCTGTTCCATTCATTGTTCTACTTGTCGAAAGTTACAAATAATTTCCGATAAAGGAAAAACAATGGGACTCATTGTTCACTTAAACTTGAAGAATAAAAAACTGGCGAATGTCACTGTTTTGATGCTTTGCATATAGGTTTATTAGACTATATAGAAGCAACACATACAAAGATTTCAACCGTCTACGTGTTCCAATCATTGTTCTACTTGTCGAAGTTTACAAATAATTTCCTTTAAAGCATTAACAATGGGGCTCGTAGTTCACTTAAACTTGAAGAACAATAAATTGGCGAATGGTACTGTTTGGATGCTTTGCATATATGTTTCTTAGACTATATAGAAGCAATATATACAATGATTTCAACCGTCTACCTGTTCCATTCATTGTTCTACTTGTCGAAAGTTACAAATAATTTCCGTTAAGGGATTAACAATGGGGATCGTAGTTTACTTAAACTTGAAGAACAAAAAATTGGCGAATTGTACTGTTTGGATGCTTTGCATATATGTTACTTTGACTATATAGAAGCAATATATACAATGATTTCAACCGTCTACCTGTTCCATTCATTGTTCTACTTGTCGAAAGTTACAAATAATTTCCTTTAAAGGATTAACAATGGGGCTCATTGTTCACTTAAACTTGAAGAACAAAAAATTGGCGAATTGTACTGTTTGGATTCTTTGCATATATGTTTCTTAGACTATATAGAAGCAATATATACAATGATTTCAACCGTCTACCTGTTCCATTCATTGTTCTACTTGTCGAAAGTTACAAATAATTTCCGTTAAGGGATTAACAATGGGGATCGTAGTTTACTTAAACTTGAAGAACAAAAAATTGGCGAATTGTACTGTTTGGATGCTTTGCATATATGTTTCTTAGACTATATAGAAGCAATATATACAAAGATTTCAACCGTCTACCTGTTCTATTCATTGTTCTACTTGTCGAAACTTACAAATAATTTCCTTTAAAGGATTAACAATGGGGCTCGTAGTTCACTTAAACTTGAAGAACAAAAAATTGGCGAATTGTACTGTTTGGATGCTTTGCATAGATGTTTCTTAGACTATTTAGAAGCAATATATAGAAAGATTTCACCCGTCTACCTATACTATTCATTGTTCTACTTGTAGAAAGTTACAAATAATTTCCATTTCTTGATTATCAATGGGGCTCGCTGTTCACTTAAACTTGAAGATCAAAAAATTGGCGATTGTTACTGTTTAGATGCTTGCATATATGTTTCTTAGATTATATAGAAGCAATATATACAAATATTTCAACCGTCTAACTGGTCCATTCATTGTTCTACTTGTCTAAAATTACAAATAATTTCCGATAAAGGATTAACCATTGGGGCTCATTGTTCACTTAAACTTGAAGAACAAAAAATTGGCGAATTGTACTGTTTGGATGCTTTGCATATATGTTTCTTAGACTATATAGAAGCAATATATACAATGATTTCAACCGTCTACCTTTTCCATTCATTGTTCTACTTGTCGAAAGTTACAAATAATTTCCGTTAAGGGATTAACAATAGGGATCGTAGTTTACTTAAACTTGAAGAACAAAAAATTGGCGAATTGTACTGTTTGGATGCTTTGCATATATGTTTCTTAGACTATATAGAAGCAATATATACAATGATTTCAACCGTCTACCTGTTCCATTCATTGTTCTACTTGTCGAATGTTACAAATAATTTCCGTTAAGGGATTAACAATGGGGATCGTAGTTTACTTAAACTTGAAGAACAAAAAATTGGCGAATGGTACTGTTTGGATGCTTCGCATATATGTTTCTTAGACTATATAGAAGCAATATATACAAAGATTTCAACCGTCTACCTGTTCCATTCATTGTTCTACTTGTCGAAAGTTACAAATAATTTCCGATAAAGGATTAACAATGGGGCTCATTGTTCACTTAAACTTGAAGAACAAAAAATTGGCGAATGGTACTGTTTGGATGCTTTGCATATATGTTTCTTAGACTATATAGAAGCAATATATACAAAGATTTCAACCGTCTACCTGTTCCATTCATTGTTCTACTTGTCGAAAGTTACAAATAATTTCCGTTAAGGGATTAACAATGGGGATCGTAGTTTACTTAAACTTGAAGATAAAAAAATTGGCGAATGGTACTGTTTGGATGCTTTGCATATATGTTTCTTAGACTATATAGAAGCAATATATACAAAGATTTCAACCGTCTACCTGTTCCATTCATTGTTCTACTTGTCGAAAGTTACAAATAATTTCCGATAAAGGATTAACAATGGGGCTCATTGTTCACTTAAACTTGAAGAACAAAAAATTGGCGAATGGTACTGTTTGGATGCTTTGCATATATGTTTCTTAGACTATATAGAAGCTATATATACAAAGATTTCAACCGTCTACCTGTTCCATTCATTGTTCTACTTGTCGAAAGTTACAAATAATTTCCTTTAAAGGATTAACAATGGGGCTCATTGTTCACTTAAACTTGAAGAGCAAAAAATTGTCGAATTGTACTGTTTGGATGCTTTGCATATATGTTTCTTCGACTATATAGAAGAAATATATACAATGATTTCAACCGTCTACCTGTTCCATTCATTGTTCTACTTGTCGAAAGTTACAAATAATTTCCGTTAAGGGATTAACAATGGGGATCGTAGTTTACTTAAACTTGAAGAACAAAAAATTGGCGAATTGTACTGTTTGGATGCTTTGCATATATGTTTCTTAGACTATATAGAAGCAATATATACAATGATTTCAACCGTCTACCTGTTCCATTCATTGTTCTACTTGTCGAATGTTACAAATAATTTCCGTTAAGGGATTAACAATGGGGATCGTAGTTTACTTAAACTTGAAGAACAAAAAATTGGCGAATGGTACTGTTTGGATGCTTTGCATATATGTTTCTTAGACTATATAGAAGCAATATATACAAAGATTTCAACCGTCTACCTGTTCCATTCATTGTTCTACTTGTCGAAAGTTACAAATAATTTCCGATAAAGGATTAACAATGGGGCTCATTGTTCACTTAAACTTGAAGAACAAAAAATTGGCGAATGGTACTGTTTGGATGCTTTGCATATATGTTCCTTAGACTATATAGAAGCTATATATACAAAGATTTCAACCGTCTACCTGTTCCATTCATTGTTCTACTTGTCGAAAGTTACAAATAATTTCCGATAAAGGATTAACAATGGGGCTCATTGTTCACTTAAACTTGAAGAACAAAAAATTGGCGAATTGTACTGTTTGGATGCTTTGCATATATGTTTCTTAGACTACATAGAAGCAATATATACAATGATTTCAACCGTCTACCTGTTCCATTCATTGTTCTACTTGTCGAATGTTACAAATAATTTCCGTTAAGGGATTAACAATGGGGATCGTAGTTTACTTAAACTTGAAGAACAAAAAATTGGCGAATTGTACTGTTTGGATGCTTTGCATATATGTTTCTTAGACTATATAGAAGCAATATATACAATGATTTCAACCGTCTACCTGTTCCATTCATTGTTCTACTTGTCGAATGTTACAAATAATTTCCGTTAAGGGATTAACAATGGGGATCGTAGTTTACTTAAACTTGAAGAACAAAAAATTGGCGAATTGTTCTGTTTGGATGCTTTGCATATATGTTTCTTAGACTATATAGAAGCAATATATACAATGATTTCAACCGTCTACCTGTTCCATTCATTGTTCTACTTGTCGAAAGTTACAAATAATTTCCGTTAAGGGATTAACAATGGGGATCGTAGTTTACTTAAACTTGAAGCACAAAAAATTGGCGAATTGTACTGTTTGGATGCTTTGCATATATGTTTCTTAGACTATATAGAAGCAATATATACAAAGATTTCAACCGTCTACCTGTTCCATTCATTGTTCTACTTGTCGAAAGTTACAAATAATTTCCTTTAAAGGATTAACAATGGGGCTCGTTGTTCACTTAAACTTGAAGAACAATAAATTGGCGAATTGTACTGTTTGGATGCTTTGCATATATGTTTCTTAGACTATATAGAAGCAATATATACAAAGGTTTCAACCGGCTACCTGTTCCATTCATTGTTCTACTCGTCGAAATTTACAAATAATTTCCGATAAAGGATTAACCATTGGGGCTCATTGTTCACTTAAACTTGAAGAACAAAAAATTGGCGAATGGTACTGTTTGGATGCTTTGCATATATGTTTCTTAGACTATATAGAAGCAATATATACAAAGATTTCAACCGTCTACCTGTTCCATTCATTGTTCTACTTGTCGAAAGTTACAAATAATTTCCGATAAAGGATTAACAATGGGGCTCATTGTTCACTTAAACTTGAAGAACAAAAAATTGGCGAATGGTACTGTTTGGATGCTTTGCATATATGTTTCTTAGACTATATAGAAGCAATATATACAATGATTTCAACCGTCTACCTGTTCCATTCATTGTTCTACTTGTCGAAAGTTACAAATAATTTCCGTTAAGGGATTAACAATGGGGATCGTAGTTTACTTAAACTTGAAGAACAAAAAATTGGCGAATTGTACTGTTTGGATGCTTTGCATATATGTTTCTTAGACTATATAGAAGCAATATATACAATGATTTCAACCGTCTACCTGTTCCATTCATTGTTCTACTTGTCGAATGTTACAAATAATTTCCGTTAAGGGATTAACAATGGGGATCGTAGTTTACTTAAACTTGAAGAACAAAAAATTGGCGAATGGTACTGTTTGGATGCTTTGCATATATGTTTCTTAGACTATATAGAAGCAATATATACAAAGATTTCAACCGTCTACCTGTTCCATTCATTGTTCTACTTGTCGAAAGTTACAAATAATTTCCGATAAAGGATTAACAATGGGGCTCATTGTACACTTAAACTTGAAGAACAAAAAATTGGCGAATGGTACTGTTTGGATGCTTTGCATATATGTTCCTTAGACTATATAGAAGCTATATATACAAAGATTTCAACCGTCTACCTGTTCCATTCATTGTTCTACTTGTCGAAAGTTACAAATAATTTCCTTTAAAGGATTAACAATGGGGCTCATTGTTCACTTAAACTTGAAGAACAAAAAATTGGCGAATTGTACTGTTTGGATGCTTTGCATATATGTTTCTTAGACTACATAGAAGCAATATATACAATGATTTCAACCGTCTACCTGTTCCATTCATTGTTCTACTTGTCGAATGTTAGAAATAATTTCCGTTAAGGGATTAACAATGGGGATCGTAGTTTACTTAAACTTGAAGAACAAAAAATTGGCGAATTGTACTGTTTGGATGCTTTGCATATATGTTTCTTAGACTATATAGAAGCAATATATACAATGATTTCAACCGTCTACCTGTTCCATTCATTGTTCTACTTGTCGAATGTTACAAATAATTTCCGTTAAGGGATTAACAATGGGGATCGTAGTTTACTTAAACTTGAAGAACAAAAAATTGGCGAATTGTTCTGTTTGGATGCTTTGCATATATGTTTCTTAGACTATATAGAAGCAATATATACAAAGATTTCAACCGTCTACCTGTTCCATTCATTGTTCTACTTGTCGAAAGTTACAAACAATTTCCGTTAAGGGATTAACAATGGGGATCGTAGTTTACTTAAACTTGAAGCACAAAAAATTGGCAAATTGTACTGTTTGGATGCTTTGCATATATGTTTCTTAGACTATATAGAAGCAATATATACAAAGATTTCAACCGTCTACCTGTTCCATTCATTGTTCTACTTGTCGAAAGTTACAAATAATTTCCGTTAAGGGATTAACAATGGGGATCGTAGTTTACTTAAACTTGAAGAACAAAAAATTGGCGAATTGTACTGTTTGAATGCTTTGCATATATGTTTCTTAGACTATATAGAAGCAATATATACAAAGATTTCAACCGGCTACCTGTTCCATTCATTGTTCTACTTGTCGAAATTTACAAATAATTTCCGATAAAGGATTAACCATTGGGGCTCATTGTTCACTTAAACTTGAAGAACAAAAAATTGGCGAATTGTACTGTTTGGATGCTTTGCATATATGTTTCTTAGACTATATAGAAGCAATATATACAAAGATTTCAACCGTCTACCTGTTCCATTCATTGTTCTACTTGTAGGAAGTTACAAATAATTTCCATTTCATGATTATCAATGGGGCTCATTGTTCACTTGAACTTGAAGAACAAAAAATTGGCGAATGGTACTGTTTGGATGCTTTGCATATATGTTTCTTAGACTATATAGAAGCAATATATACAATGATTTCAACCGTCTACCTATTCCATTCATTGTTCTACTTGCCGAAATTTACAAATAATTTCCTTTAAAGGATTAACAATGGGGCTCGTAGTTCACTTAAACTTGAAGAGCAAAAAATTGTCGAATTGCACTGTTTGGATGCTTTGCATATATGTTTCTTAGACTATATAGAAGCAATATATACAATGATTTCAACCGTCTACCTGTTCCATTCATTGTTCTACTTGTCGAAAGTTACAAATAATTTCCGTTAAGGGATTAACAATGGGGATCGTAGTTTACTTAAACTTGAAGCACAAAAAATTGGCGAATTGTACTGTTTGGATGCTTTGCATATATGTTTCTTAGACTATATAGAAGCAATATATACAAAGATTTCAACCGTCTACCTGTTCCATTCATTGTTCTACTTGTCGAAAGTTACAAATAATTTCCTTTAAAGGATTAACAATGGGGCTCGTTGTTCACTTAAACTTGAAGAACAATAAATTGGCGAATTGTACTGTTTGGATGCTTTGCATATATGTTTCTTAGACTATATAGAAGCAATATATACAAAGATTTCAACCGTCTACCTGTTCCATTCATTGTTCTACTTGTCGAAATTTACAATTAATTTCCGTTAAAGGATTAACAATGGGGCTCGTAGTTCACATAAACTTGAAGTACAAAAAAAAGGCGAATTGTACTGTTTGGATGCTTTGCATATATGTTTCGTAGACTATATAAAAGCAATATATACAATTTTTTCAACCGTCTACATGATCCATTCATTGTTCTACTTGTCGAAATTTACAAATAATTTCCTTTAAAGGATTAACAATGGGGCTCGTAGTTCACTTAAACTTGAAGAACAAAAAATTGGCGAATTGTACTGTTTGGATGCTTTGCATATATGTTTCGTAGACTATATAGAAGCAATATATACAATTTTTTCAACCGTCTACATGATCCATTCATTGTTCTACTTGTCGAAATTTACAAATAATTTCCTTTAAAGGATTAACAATGGGGCTCGTAGTTCACTTAAACTTGAAGAACAAAAAATTGGCGAATTGTACTGTTTGGATGCTTTGCATAGATGTTTCTTAGACTATATAGAAGCAATATATACAAAGATTTCAACCGTCTACCTGTTCCATTCATTGTTCTACTTGTCGAAAGTTACAAATAATTTCCGATAAAGGATTAACAATGGGGCTCATTGTTCACTTAAACTTGAAGAGCAAAAAATTGTCGAATTGTACTGTTTGGATGCTTTGCATATATGTTTCTTAGACTATATAGAAGCAATATATACAATGATTTCAACCGTCTACCTGTTCCATTCATTGTTCTACTTGTCGAAAGTTACAAATAATTTCCGTTAAGGGATTAACAATGGGGATCGTAGTTTACTTAAACTTGAAGAACAAAAAATTGGCGAATTGTACTGTTTGGATGCTTTGCATATATGTTTCATAGACTATATAGAAGCAATATATACAATGATTTCAACCGTCTACCTGTTCCATTCATTGTTCTACTTGTCGAAAGTTACAAATAATTTCCGTTAAGGGATTAACAATGGGGATCGTAGTTTACTTAAACTTGAAGAACAAAAAATTGGCGAATTGTACTGTTTGGATGCTTTGCATATATGTTTCTTAGACAATATAGAAGCAATATATACAATGATTTCAACCGTCTACCTGTTCCATTCATTGTTCTACTTGTCGAAAGTTACAAATAATTTCCGTTAAGGGATTAACAATGGGGATCGTAGTTTACTTAAACTTGAAGAACAAAAAATTGGCGAATTGTACTGTTTGGATGCTTTGGATAGATGTTTCTTAGACTATATAGAAGCAATATATACAAAGATTTCAACCGTCTACCTGTTCCATTCATTGTTCTACTTGTCGAAAGTTACAAATAATTTCCGTTAAGGGATTAACAATGGGGATCGTAGTTTACTTAAACTTGAAGCACAAAAAATTGGCGAATTGTACTGTTTGGATGCTTTGCATATATGTTTCTTAGACTATATAGAAGCAATATATACAAAGATTTCAACCGTCTACCTGTTCCATTCATTGTTCTACTTGTCGAATGTTACAAATAATTTCCTTTAAAGGATTAACAATGGGGCTCGTTGTTCACTTAAACTTGAAGAACAATAAATTGGCGAATTGTACTGTTTGGATGCTTTGCATATATGTTTCTTAGACTATATAGAAGCAATATATACAATGATTTCAACCGTCTACCTATTCCATTCATTGTTCTACTTGCCGAAATTTACAAATAATTTCCTTTAAAGGATTAACAATGGGGCTCGTAGTTCACTTAAACTTGAAGAGCAAAAAATTGTCGAATTGCACTGTTTGGATGCTTTGCATATATGTTTCTTAGACTATATAGAAGCAATATATACAATGATTTCAACCGTCTACCTGTTCCATTCATTGTTCTACTTGTCGAAAGTTACAAATAATTTCCGTTAAGGGATTAACAGTGGGGATCGTAGTTTACATAAACTTGAAGAACAAAAAATTGGCGAATTGTACTGTTTGGATGCTTTGCATATATGTTTCTTAGACTATATAGAAGCAATATATACAATGATTTCAACCGTCTACCTGTTCCATTCATTGTTCTACTTGTCGAAAGTTACAAATAATTTCCTTTAAAGGATTAACAATGGGGCTCATTGTTCACTTAAACTTGAAGAACAAAAAATTGGCGAATTGTACTGTTTGGATGCTTTGCATATATGTTTCTTAGACTATATAGAAGCAATATATACAATGATTTCAACCGTCTACCTGTTCCATTCATTGTTCTACTTGTCGAATGTTACAAATAATTTCCGTTAAGGGATTAACAATGGGGATCGTAGTTTACTTAAACTTGAAGAACAAAAAATTGGCGAATGGTACTGTTTGGATGCTTTGCATATATGTTTCTTAGACTATATAGAAGCAATATATACAAAGATTTCAACCGTCTACCTGTTCCATTCATTGTTCTACTTGTCGAAAGTTACAAATAATTTCCGATAAAGGATTAACAATGGGGCTCATTGTTCACTTAAACTTGAAGAACAAAAAATTGGCGAATGGTACTGTTTGGATGCTTTGCATATATGTTCCTTAGACTATATAGAAGCTATATATACAAAGATTTCAACCGTCTACCTGTTCCATTCATTGTTCTACTTGTCGAAAGTTACAAATAATTTCCTTTAAAGGATTAACAATGGGGCTCATTGTTCACTTAAACTTGAAGAACAAAAAATTGGCGAATTGTACTGTTTGGATGCTTTGCATATATGTTTCTTAGACTACATAGAAGCAATATATACAATGATTTCAACCGTCTACCTGTTCCATTCATTGTTCTACTTGTCGAATGTTACAAATAATTTCCGTTAAGGGATTAACAATGGGGATCGTAGTTTACTTAAACTTGAAGAATAAAAAATTGGCGAATTGTACTGTTTGGATGCTTTGCATATATGTTTCTTAGACTATATAGAAGCAATATATACAATGATTTCAACCGTCTACCTGTTCCATTCATTGTTCTACTTGTCGAATGTTACAAATAATTTCCGTTAAGGGATTAACAATGGGGATCGTAGTTTACTTAAACTTGAAGAACAAAAAATTGGCGAATTGTTCTGTTTGGATGCTTTGCATATATGTTTCTTAGACTATATAGAAGCAATATATACAAAGATTTCAACCGTCTACCTGTTCCATTCATTGTTCTACTTGTCGAAAGTTACAAATAATTTCCGATAAAGGATTAACAATGGGGCTCATTGTTCACTTAAACTTGAAGAGCAAAAAATTGTCGAATTGTACTGTTTGGATGCTTTGCATATATGTTTCTTAGACTATATAGAAGCAATATATACAATGATTTCAACCGTCTACCTGTTCCATTCATTGTTCTACTTGTCGAAAGTTACAAATAATTTCCGTTAAGGGATTAACAATGGGGATCGTAGTTTACTTAAACTTGAAGAACAAAAAATTGGCGAATTGTACTGTTTGGATGCTTTGCATATATGTTTCTTAGACTATATAGAAGCAATATATACAATGATTTCAACCGTCTACCTGTTCCATTCATTGTTCTACTTGTCGAAAGTTACAAATAATTTCCGTTAAGGGATTAACAATGGGGATCGTAGTTTACTTAAACTTGAAGAACAAAAAATTGGCGAATTGTACTGTTTGGATGCTTTGCATATATGTTTCTTAGACTATATAGAAGCAATATATACAATGATTTCAACCGTCTACCTGTTCCATTCATTGTTCTACTTGTCGAAAGTTACAAATAATTTCCGTTAAGGGATTAACAATGGGGATCGTAGTTTTCTTATACTTGTAGAACAATAAATTGGCGAATTGTACTGTTTGGATGCTTTGCATATATGTTTCTTAGACTATATAGAAGCAATATATACAAATATTTCAACCGTCTAACTGTTCCATTCATTGTTCTACTTGTCGAAAATTACAAATAATATCCGATAAAGGATTAACCATTGGGGCTCATTGTTCACTTAAACTTGAAGAACAAAAAATTGGCGAATGGTACTGTTTGGATGCTTTGCGTACATGTTTCTTAGACTATATGGAAGCAATATATACAAAGATTTCAACCGTCTACGTGTTCCAATCATTGTTCTACTTGTCGAAATTTACAAATAATTTGATTTAAAGGATTAACAATGGGGCTCGTTGTTCACTTAAACTTGAAGAACAAAAAAGTGGCCAATGGTACTGTTTGGATGCTTTGCATATATGTTTCTTAGACTATATAGAAGCAATATATACAAAGATTTCAACCGTCTACCTGTTCCATTCACTGTTCTACTTGTCGAAAGTTACAAATAATTTCCGATAAAGGATTAACAATGGGGCTCATTGTTCACTTAAACTTGAAGAACAAAAAATTGGCGAATGGTACTGTTTGGATGCTTTGCGTACATGTTTCTTAGACTATATGGAAGCAATATATACAAAGATTTCAACCGTCTACGTGTTCCAATCATTGTTCTACTTGTCGAAATTTACAAATAATTTGATTTAAAGGATTAACAATGGGGCTCATTGTTCACTTAAACTTGAAGAACAAAAAATTGGCGAATTGTACTGTTTGGATGCTTTGCATATATGTTTCTTAGATTACATAGAAGCAATATATACAATGATTTCAACCGTCTACCTGTTCCATTCATTGTTCTACTTGTCGAATGTTACAAATAATTTCCTTTAAGGGATTAACAATGGGGATCGTAGTTTACTTAAACTTGAAGAACAAAAAATTGGCGAATGGTACTGTTTGGATGCTTTGCATATATGTTTCTTAGACTATATAGAAGCAATATATACAAAGATTTCAACCGTCTATCTGTTCCATTCATTGTTCTACTTGTCGAAAGTTACAAATAATTTCCGATAAAGGATTAACAATGGGGCTCATTGTTCACTTAAACTTGAAGAACAAAAAATTGGCGAATGGTACTGTTTGGATGCTTTGCATATATGTTTCTTAGACTATATAGAAGCAATATATACAAAGATTTCAACCGTCTACCTGTTCCATTCATTGTTCTACTTGTCGAAAGTTACAAATAATTTCCTTTAAAGGATTAACAATGGGGCTCATTGTTCACTTAAACTTGAAGAACAAAAAATTGGCGAATTGTACTGTTTGGATGCTTTGCATATATGTTTCTTAGACTATATAGAAGCAATATATACAATGATTTCAACCGTCTACCTGTTCCATTCATTGTTCTACCTGTCGAATGTTACAAATAATTTCCGTTAAGGGATTAACAATGGGGATCGTAGTTTACTTAAACTTGAAGAACAAAAAATTGGCGAATGGTACTGTTTGGATGCTTTGCATATATGTTTCTTAGACTATATAGAAGCAATATATACAAAGATTTCAACCGTCTACCTGTTCCATTCATTGTTCTACTTGTCGAAAGTTACAAATAATTTCCGGTAAAGGATTAACAATGGGGCTCATTGTTCACTTAAACTTGAAGAGCAAAAAATTGTCGAATTGTACTGTTTGGATGCTTTGCATATATGTTTCTTAGACTATATAGAAGCAATATATACAATGATTTCAACCGTCTACCTGTTCCATTCATTGTTCTACTTGTCGAAAGTTACAAATAATTTCCGTTAAGGGATTAACAATGGGGATCGTAGTTTACTTAAACTTGAAGAACAAAAAATTGGCGAATTGTACTGTTTGGATGCTTTGCATATATGTTTCTTAGACTATATAGAAGCAATATATACAATGATTTCAACCGTCTACCTGTTCCATTCATTGTTCTACTTGTCGAAAGTTACAAATAATTTCCGTTAAGGGATTAACAATGGGGATCGTAGTTTTCTTATACTTGAAGAACAATAAATTGGCGAATTGTACTGTTTGGATGCTTTGCATATATGTTTCTTAGACTATATAGAAGCAATATATACATATATTTCAACCGTCTAACTGTTCCATTCATTGTTCTACTTGTCGAAAATTACAAATAATTTCCGATAAAGGATTAACCATTGGGGCTCATTGTTCACTTAAACTTGAAGAACAAAAAATTGGCGAATGGTACTGTTTGGATGCTTTGCGTACATGTTTCTTAGACTATATGGAAGCAATATATACAAAGATTTCAACCGTCTACGTGTTCCAATCATTGTTCTATTTGTCGAAATTTACAAATAATTTCCTTTAAAGGATTAACAATGGGGCTCGTTGTTCACTTAAACTTGAAGAACAAAAAAGTGGCGAATGGTACTGTTTGGATGCTTTGCATATATGTTTCTTAGACTATATAGAAGCAATATATACAAAGATTTCAACCGTCTACCTGTTCCATTCATTGTTCTACTTGTCGAAAGTTACAAATAATTTCCGATAAAGGATTAACAATGGGGCTCATTGTTCACTTAAACTTGAAGAACAAAAAATTGGCGAATGGTACTGTTTGGATGCTTTGCATATATGTTTCTTAGACTATATAGAAGCAATATATACAAAGATTTCAACCGTCTACTTGTTCCATTCATTGTTCTACTTGTCGAAAGTTACAAATAATTTCCGTTAAGGGATTAACAATGGGGATCGTAGTTTACTTAAACTTGAAGAACAAAAAATTGGCGAATGGTACTGTTTGGATGCTTTGCATATATGTTTCTTAGACTATATAGAAGCAATATATACAAAGATTTCAACCGTCTACCTGTTCCATTCATTGTTCTACTTGTCGAAAGTTACAAATAATTTCCGATAAAGGATTAACAATGGGGCTCATTGTTCACTTAAACTTGAAGAACAAAAAATTGGCGAATGGTACTGTTTGGATGCTTTGCATATATGTTTCTTAGACTATATAGAAGCAATATATACAATGATTTCAACCGTCTACCTGTTCCATTCATTCTTCTACTTGTCGAATCTTACAAATAATTTCCGTTAAGGGATTAACATTGGGGATCGTAGTTTACTTAAACTTGAAGAACAAAAAATTGGCGAATAGTACTGTTTGGATGCTTTGCATATATGTTTCTTAGACTATATAGAAGCAATATATACAAAGATTTCAACCGTCTACCTGTTCCATTCATTGTTCTACTTGTCGAAAGTTACAAATAATTTCCTTTAAAGGATTAACAATGGGGCTCATTGTTCACTTAAACTTGAAGAACAAAAAATTGGCGAATTGTACTGTTTGGATGCTTTGCATATATGTTTCTTAGACTATATAGAAGCAATATATACAGTGATTTCAACCGTCTACGTGTTCCAATCATTGTTCTACTTGTCGAAATTTACAAATAATTTCCTTTAAAGGATTAACAATGGGGCTCGTAGTTCACTTAAACTTGAAGAACAAAAAATTGGCGAATTGTACTGTTTGGATGCTTTGCATAGATGTTTCTTAGACTATTTAGAAGCAATATATAGAAAGATTTCACCCGTCTACCTGTACTATTCATTGTTCTACTTCTAGACAGTTACAAATAATTTCCATTTCATGATTATCAATGGGGCTCGCTGTTCACTTAAACTTGAAGATCAAAAAATTGGCGATTGTTACTGTTTAGATGCTTGCATATATGTTTCTTAGATTATATAGAAGCAATATATACAAATATTTCAACCGTCTAACTGGTCCATTCATTGTTCTACTTGTCGAAAATTACAAATAATTTCCGATAAAGGATTAACCATTGGGGCTCATTGTTCACTTAAACTTGAAGAACAAAAAATTGGCGAATGGTACTGTTTGGATGCTTTGCATATATGTTTCTTAGACTATATAGAAGCAATATATACAATGATTTCAACCGTCTACCTGTTCCATTCATTGTTCTACTTGTCGAAAGTTACAAATAATTTCCGTTAAGGGATTAACAATGCCGATCGTAGTTTACTTAAACTTGAAGCACAAAAAATTGGCGAATTGTACTGTTTGGATGCTTTGCATATATGTTTCTTAGACTATATAGAAGCAATATATACAAAGATTTCAACCGTCTACCTGTTCCATTCATTGTTCTACTTGTCGAAAGTTACAAATAATTTCCTTTAAAGGATTAACAATGGGGCTCGTTGTTCACTTAAACTTGAAGAACAATAAATTGGCGAATTGTACTGTTTGGATGCTTTGCATATATGTTTCTTAGACTATATAGAAGCAATATATACAAAGATTTCAACCGTCTACCTGTTCCATTCATTGTTCTACTTGTCGAAATTTACAATTAATTTCCGTTAAAGGATTAACAATGGGGCTCGTAGTTCACTTAAACTTGAAGTACAAAAAATTGGCGAATTGTACTGTTTGGATGCTTTGCATATATGTTTCGTAGACTATATAGAAGCAATATATACAATTTTTTCAACCGTCTACATGATCCATTCATTCTTCTACTTGTCGAAATTTACAAATAATTTCCTTTAAAGGATTAACAATGGGGCTCGTAGTTCACTTAAACTTGAAGAACAAGAAATTGGCGAATTGTACTGTTTGGATGCTTTGCATAGATGTTTCTTAGACTATTTAGAAGCAATATATAGAAAGATTTCACCCGTCTACCTATACTATTCATTGTTCTACTTGTAGAAAGTTACAAATAATTTCCATTTCATGATTATCAATGGGGCTCGCTGTTCACTTAAACTTGAAGATCAAAAAATTGGCGATTGTTACTGTTTAGATGCTTGCATATATGTTTCTTAGATTATATAGAAGCAATATATACAAATATTTCAACCGTCTACCTGTTCCATTCATTGTTCTACTTGTCGAATGTTACAAATAATTTCCGTTAAGGGATTAACAATGGGGATCGTAGTTTACTTAAACTTGAAGAACAAAAAATTGGCGAATTGTACTGTTTGGATGCTTTGCATATATGTTTCTTAGACTATATAGAAGCAATATATACAATGATTTCAACCGTCTACCTGTTCCATTCATTGTTCTACTTGTCGAAAGTTACAAATAATTTCCGTTAAGGGATTAACAATGGGGATCGTAGTTTACTTAAACTTGAAGCACAAAAAATTGGCGAATTGTACTGTTTGGATGCTTTGCATATATGTTTCGTAGACTATATAGAAGCAATATATACAAAGATTTCAACCGTCTACCTGTTCCATTCATTGTTCTACTTGTCGAAAGTTACAAATAATTTCCGATAAAGGATTAACAATGGGGCTCATTGTTCACTTAAACTTGAAGAACAAAAAATTGGCGAATGGTACTGTTTGGATGCTTTGCATATATGTTTCTTAGACTATATAGAAGCAATATATACAATGATTTCAACCGTCTACCTGTTCCATTCATTGTTCTACTTGTCGAAAGTTACAAATAATTTCCGTTAAGGGATTAACAATGGGGATCGTAGTTTACTTAAACTTGAAGAACAAAAAATTGGCGAATTGTACTGTTTGGATGCTTTGCATATATGTTTCTTAGACTATATAGAAGCAATATATACAGTGATTTCAACCGTCTACGTGTTCCAATCATTGTTCTACTTGTCGAAATTTACAAATAATTTCCTTTAAAGGATTAACAATGGGGCTCGTAGTTCACTTAAACTTGAAGAACAAAAAATTGGCGAATTGTACTGTTTGGATGCTTTGCATAGATGTTTCTTAGACTATTTAGAAGCAATATATAGAAAGATTTCACCCGTCTACCTGTACTATTCATTGTTCTACTTCTAGACAGTTACAAATAATTTCCATTTCATGATTATCAATGGGGCTCGCTGTTCACTTAAACTTGAAGATCAAAAAATTGGCGATTGTTACTGTTTAGATGCTTGCATATATGTTTCTTAGATTATATAGAAGCAATATATACAAATATTTCAACCGTCTAACTGGTCCATTCATTGTTCTACTTGTCGAAAATTACAAATAATTTCCGATAAAGGATTAACCATTGGGGCTCATTGTTCACTTAAACTTGAAGAACAAAAAATTGGCGAATGGTACTGTTTGGATGCTTTGCATATATGTTTCTTAGACTATATAGAAGCAATATATACAATGATTTCAACCGTCTACCTGTTCCATTCATTGTTCTACTTGTCGAAAGTTACAAATAATTTCCGTTAAGGGATTAACAATGCCGATCGTAGTTTACTTAAACTTGAAGCACAAAAAATTGGCGAATTGTACTGTTTGGATGCTTTGCATATATGTTTCTTAGACTATATAGAAGCAATATATACAAAGATTTCAACCGTCTACCTGTTCCATTCATTGTTCTACTTGTCGAAAGTTACAAATAATTTCCTTTAAAGGATTAACAATGGGGCTCGTTGTTCACTTAAACTTGAAGAACAATAAATTGGCGAATTGTACTGTTTGGATGCTTTGCATATATGTTTCTTAGACTATATAGAAGCAATATATACAAAGATTTCAACCGTCTACCTGTTCCATTCATTGTTCTACTTGTCGAAATTTACAATTAATTTCCGTTAAAGGATTAACAATGGGGCTCGTAGTTCACTTAAACTTGAAGTACAAAAAATTGGCGAATTGTACTGTTTGGATGCTTTGCATATATGTTTCGTAGACTATATAGAAGCAATATATACAATTTTTTCAACCGTCTACATGATCCATTCATTCTTCTACTTGTCGAAATTTACAAATAATTTCCTTTAAAGGATTAACAATGGGGCTCGTAGTTCACTTAAACTTGAAGAACAAGAAATTGGCGAATTGTACTGTTTGGATGCTTTGCATAGATGTTTCTTAGACTATTTAGAAGCAATATATAGAAAGATTTCACCCGTCTACCTATACTATTCATTGTTCTACTTGTAGAAAGTTACAAATAATTTCCATTTCATGATTATCAATGGGGCTCGCTGTTCACTTAAACTTGAAGATCAAAAAATTGGCGATTGTTACTGTTTAGATGCTTGCATATATGTTTCTTAGATTATATAGAAGCAATATATACAAATATTTCAACCGTCTACCTGTTCCATTCATTGTTCTACTTGTCGAATGTTACAAATAATTTCCGTTAAGGGATTAACAATGGGGATCGTAGTTTACTTAAACTTGAAGAACAAAAAATTGGCGAATTGTACTGTTTGGATGCTTTGCATATATGTTTCTTAGACTATATAGAAGCAATATATACAATGATTTCAACCGTCTACCTGTTCCATTCATTGTTCTACTTGTCGAAAGTTACAAATAATTTCCGTTAAGGGATTAACAATGGGGATCGTAGTTTACTTAAACTTGAAGCACAAAAAATTGGCGAATTGTACTGTTTGGATGCTTTGCATATATGTTTCTTAGACTATATAGAAGCAATATATACAAAGATTTCAACCGTCTACCTGTTCCATTCATTGTTCTACTTGTCGAAAGTTACAAATAATTTCCGATAAAGGATTAACAATGGGGCTCATTGTTCACTTAAACTTGAAGAACAAAAAATTGGCGAATGGTACTGTTTGGATGCTTTGCATATATGTTTCTTAGACTATATAGAAGCAATATATACAATGATTTCAACCGTCTACCTGTTCCATTCATTGTTCTACTTGTCGAAAGTTACAAATAATTTCCGTTAAGGGATTAACAATGGGGATCGTAGTTTACTTAAACTTGAAGAACAAAAAATTGGCGAATTGTACTGTTTGGATGCTTTGCATATATGTTTCTTATACTATATAGAAGCAATATATACAAAGATTTCAACCGGCTACCTGTTCCATTCATTGTTCTACTTGTCGAAATTTACAAATAATTTCCGATAAAGGATTAACCATTGGGGCTCATTGTTCACTAAAACTTGAAGAACAAAAAATTGGCGAATTGTACTGTTTGGATGCTTTGCATATATGTTTCTTAGACTATATAGAAGCAACATATACAAAGATTTCAACCGTCTACCTGTTCCATTCATTGTTCTACTTGTCGAAAGTTACAAATAATTTCCTTTAAAGAATTAACAATGGGGCTCGTTGTTCACTTAAACTTGAAGAACAATAAATTGGCGAATTGTACTGTTTGGGTGCTTTGCATATATGTTTCTTAGACTATATAGAAGCAATATATACAAAGATTTCAACCGTCTACCTGTTCCATTCATTGTTCTACTTGTCGAAAGTTACAAATAATTTCCTTTAAAGGATTAACAATGGGGCTCATTGTTCACTTAAACTTGAAGAACAAAAAATTGGCGAATTGTACTGTTTGGATGCTTTGCATATATGTTTCTTAGACTATATAGAAGCAATATATACAATGATTTCAACCGTCTACCTGTTCCATTCATTGTTCTACTTGTCGAAAGTTACAAATAATTTCCTTTAAAGGATTAACAATGGGGCTCATTGTTCACTTAAACTTGAAGAACAAAAAATTGGCGAATTGTACTGTTTGGATGCTTTGCATATATGTTTCTTAGACTATATAGAAGCAATATATACAATGATTTCAACCGTCTACCTGTTCCATTCATTGTTCTACTTGTCGAAAGTTACAAATAATTTCCTTTAAAGGATTAACAATGGGGCTCATTGTTCACTTAAACTTGAAGAACAAAAAATTGGCGAATGGTACTGTTTGGATGCTTTGCATATATGTTTCTTAGACTTTATAGAAGCAATATATACAAAGATTTCAACCGTCTACCTGTTCCATTCATTGTTCTACTTGTCGAAAGTTACAAATAATTTCCGTTAAGGGATTATCAATGGGGATCGTAGTTTACTTAAACTTGAAGAACAAAAAATTGGCGAATTGTACTGTTTGAATGCTTTGCATATATGTTTCTTAGACTATATAGAAGCAATATATACAAAGATTTCAACCGGCTACCTGTTCCATTCATTGTTCTACTTGTCGAAATTTACAAATAATTTCCGATAAAGGATTAACCATTGGGGCTCATTGTTCACTTAAACTTGAAGAACAAAAAATTGGCGAATTGTACTGTTTGGATGCTTTGCATATATGTTTCTTAGACTATATAGAAGCAATATATACAAAGATTTCAACCGTCTACCTGTTCCATTCATTATTCTACTTGTCGAAAGTTACAAATAATTTCCTTTAAAGAATTAACAATGGGGCTCGTTGTTCACTTAAACTTGAAGAACAATAAATTGGCGAATTATACTGTTTGGATGCTTTGCATATATGTTTCTTAGACTATATAGAAGCAATATATACAAAGATTTCAACCGTCTACCTGTTCCATTCATTGTTCTACTTGTAGGAAGTTACAAATAATTTCCATTTCATGATTATCAATGGGGCTCATTGTTCACTTGAACTTGAAGAACAAAAAATTGGCGAATGGTACTGTTTGGATGCTTTGCATATATGTTTCTTAGACTATATAGAAGCAATATATACAATGATTTCAACCGTCTACCTGTTCCATTCATTGTTCTACTTGTCGAATGTTACAAATAATTTCCGTTAAGGGATTAACAATGGGGACCGTAGTTTACTTAAACTTGAAGAACAAAAAATTGGCGAATGGTACTGTTTGGATGCTTTGCATATATGTTTCTTAGACTATATAGAAGCAATATATACAAAGATTTCAACCGTCTACCTGTTCCATTCATTGTTCTACTTGTCGAAAGTTACAAATAATTTCCGATAAAGGATTAACAATGGGGCTCATTGTTCCCTTATACTTGAAGAACAAAAAATTGGCGAATGGTACTGTTTGGATGCTTTGCATATATGTTTCTTAGACTATATAGAAGCAATATATACAAAGATTTCAACCGTCTACCTGTTCCATTCATTGTTCTACTTGTCGAAAGTTACAAATAATTTCCGTTAAGGGATTAACAATGGAGATCGTAGTTTACTTAAACTTGAAGAACAAAAAATTGGCGAATGGTACTGTTTGGAAGCTTTGCATATATGTTTCTTAGACTATATAGAAGCAATATATACAAAGATTTCAACCGTCTACCTGTTCCATTCATTGTTCTACTTGTCGAAAGTTACAAATAATTTCCGATAAAGGATTAACAATGGGGCTCATTGTTCACTTAAACTTGAAGAACAAAAAATTGGCGAATGGTACTGTTTGGATGCTTTGCATATATGTTTCTTAGACTATATAGAAGCTATATATACAAAGATTTCAACCGTCTACCTGTTCCATTCATTGTTCTACTTGTCGAAAGTTACAAATAATTTCCTTTAAAGGATTAACAATGGGGCTCATTGTTCACTTAAACTTGAAGAACAAAAAATTGGCGAATTGTACTGTTTGGATGCTTTGCATATATGTTTCTTAGACTATATAGAAGCAATATATACAAAGATTTCAACCGTCTACCTGTTCCATTCATTGTTCTACTTGTCGAAATTTACAAATAATTTCCGATAAAGGATTAACCATTGGGGCTCATTGTTCACTTAAACTTGAAGAACAAAAAATTGGCGAATTGTACTGTTTGAATGCTTTGCATATATGTTTCTTAGACTATATAGAAGCAATATATACAAAGATTTCAACCGGCTACCTGTTCCATTCATTGTTCTACTTGTCGAAATTTACAAATAATTTCCGATAAAGGATTAACCATTGGGGCTCATTGTTCACTTAAACTTGAAGAACAAAAAATTGGCGAATTGTACTGTTTGGATGCTTTGCATATATGTTTCTTAGACTATATAGAAGCAATATATACAAAGATTTCAACCGTCTACCTGTTCTATTCATTGTTCTACTTGTCGAAAGTAACAAATAATTTCCTTTAAAGGATTAACAATGGGGATCGTAGTTTACTTAAACTTGAAGAACAAAAAATTGGCGAATGGTACTGTTTGGATGCTTTGCATATATGTTTCTCAGACTATATAGAAGCAATATATACAAAGATTTCAACCGTCTACCTGTTCCATTCATTGTTCTACTTGTCGAAAGTTACAAATAATTTCCGATAAAGGATTAACAATGGGGCTCATTGTTCACTTAAACTTGAAGAACAAAAAATTGGCGAATGGTACTGTTTGGATGTTTTGCATATATGTTTCTTAGACTATATAGAAGCTATATATACAAAGATTTCTACCGTCTACCTGTTCCATTCATTGTTCTACTTGTCGAAAGTTACAAATAATTTCCTTTAAAGGATTAACAATGGGGCTCATTGTTCACTTAAACTTGAAGAACAAAAAATTGGCGAATTGTACTGTTTGGATGCTTTGCATATATGTTTCTTAGACTATATAGAAGCAATATATACAATGATTTCAACCGTCTACCTGTTCCATTCATTGTTCTACTTGTCGAATGTTACAAATAATTTTCGTTAAGGGATTAACAATGGGGATCGTAGTTTACTTAAACTTGAAGAACAAAAAATTGGCGAATTGTACTGTTTGGATGCTTTGCATATATGTTTCTTAGACTATATAGAAGCAATATATACAATGATTTCAACCGTCTACCTATTCCATTCATTGTTCTACTTGTCGAAAGTTACAAATAATTTCCGTTAAGGGATTAACAATGGGGATCGTAGTTTACTTAAACTTGAAGAACAAAAAATTGGCGAATTGTACTGTTTGGATGCTCTGCATAAATGTTTCTTAGACTATATAGAAGCAATATATACAAAGATTTCAACCGTCTACCTGTTCCATTCATTGTTCTACTTGTCGAAAGTTACAAATAATTTCCGATAAAGGATTAAAAATGGGGCTCATTGTTCACTTAAACTTGAAGAACAAAAAATTGGCGAATGGTACTGTTTGGATGCTTTGCATATATGTTTCTTAGACTATATAGAAGCAATATATACAATGATTTCAACCGTCTACCTGTTCCATTCATTGTTCTACTTGTCGAAAGTTACAAATAATTTCCGTTAAGGGATTAACAATGGGGATCGTAGTTTACTTAAACTTGAAGAACAAAAAATTGGCGTATTGTACTGTTTGGATGCTTTGCATATATGTTTCTTAGACTATATAGAAGCAATATATACAATGATTTCAACCGTCTACGTGTTCCATTCATTGTTCTACTTGTCGAATGTTACAAATAATTTCCGTTAAGGGATTAACAATGGGGATCGTAGTTTACTTAAACTTGAAGAACAAAAAATTGGCGAATGGTACTGTTTGGATGCTTTGCATATATGTTTCTTAGACTATATAGAAGCAATATATACAAAGATTTCAACCGTCTACCTGTTCCATTCATTGTTCTACTTGTCGAAAGTTACAAATAATTTCCGATAAAGGATTAACAATGGGGCTCATTGTTCACTTAAACTTGAAGAACAAAAAATTGGCGAATGGTACTGTTTGGATGCTTTGCATATATGTTTCTTAGACTATATAGAAGCTATATATACAAAGATTTCAACCGTCTACCTGTTCCATTCATTGTTCTACTTGTCGAAAGTTAGAAATAATTTCCTTTAAAGGATTAACAATGGGGCTCATTGTTCACTTAAACTTGAAGAACAAAAAATTGGCGAATTGTACTGTTTGGATGCTTTGCATATATGTTTCTTAGACTATATAGAAGCAATATATACAATGATTTCAACCGTCTACCTGTTCCATTCATTGTTCTACTTGTCGAATATTACAAATAATTTCCGTTAAGGGATTAACAATGGGGATCGTAGTTTACTTAAACTTGAAGAACAAAAAATTGGCGAATTGTACTGGTTGGATGCTTTGCATATATGTTTCTTAGACTATATAGAAGCAATATATACAATGATTTCAACCGTCTACCTGTTCCATTCATTGTTCTACTTGTCGAAATTTACAAATAATTTCCTTTAAAGGATTAACAATGGGGCTCGTAGTTCACTTAAACTTGAAGAACAAAAAATTGGCGAATTGTACTGTTTGGATGCTTTGCATAGATGTTTCTTAGACTATTTAGAAGCAATATATAGAAAGATTTCACCCGTCTACCTATACTATTCATTGTTCTACTTGTAGAAAGTTTCAAATAATTTCCATTTCATGATTATCAATGGGGCTCACTGTTCACTTAAACTTGAAGATCAAAAAATTGGCGACTGTTACTGTTTAGATGCTTGCATATATGTTTCTTAGATTATATAGAAGCAATATATACAAATATTTCAACCATCTAACTGGTCCATTCATTGTTCTACTTGTCGAAAGTTACAAATAATTTCCGTTAAGGGATTAACAATGGGGCTCGTTGTTCACTTAAACTTGAAGAACAATAAATTGGCGAATTGTACTGTTTGGATGCTTTGCATATATGTTTCTTAGACTATATAGAAGCTATATATACAATGATTTCAACCGTCTACCTGTTCTATTCATTGTTCTACTTGTCGAAAGTAACAAATAATTTCCTTTAAAGGATTAACAATGGGGCTCATTGTTCACTTAAACTTGAAGAACAAAAAATTGGCGAATTGTACTTTTTGGATGCTTTGCATATATGTTTCTTAGACTATATAGAAGTAATATATACAATGATTTCAACCGTCTACCTGTTCCATTCATTGTTCTACTTGTCGAATGTTACAAATAATTTCCGTTAAGGGATTAACAATGGGGATCGTAGTTTACTTAAACTTGAAGAACAAAAAATTGGCGAATTGTACTGTTTGGATGCTTTGCATATATGTTTCTTAGACTATATAGAAGCAATATATACAATGATTTCAACCGTCTACCTGTTCCATTCATTGTTCTACTTGTCGAAAGTTACAAATAATTTCCTTTAAAGGATTAACAATGGGGCTCATTGTTCACTTAAACTTGAAGAACAAAAAATTAGCGAATGGTACTGTTTGGATGCTTTGCATATATGTTTCTTAGACTATATAGAAGCAATATATACAATGATTTCAACCGTCTACCTGTTCCATTCATTGTTCTACTTGTCGAAAGTTACAAATAATTTCCGTTAAGTGATTAACAATGGGGATCGTAGTTTACTTAAACTTGAAGAACAAAAAATTGGCGAATTGTACTGTTTGGATGCTTTGCATATATGTTTCTTAGACTATATAGAAGCAATATATACAATGATTTCAACCGTCTACCTGTTCCATTCATTGTTCTACTTGTCGAAAGTTACAAATAATTTCCTTTAAAGGATTAACAATGGGGCTCATTGTTCACTTAAACTTGAAGAACAAAAAATTAGCGAATGGTACTGTTTGGATGCTTTGCATATATGTTTCTTAGACTATATAGAAGCAATATATACAAAGATTTCAACCGTCTACCTGTTCCATTTATTGTTCTACTTGTCGAAAGTTACAATTAATTTCCGTTAAAGGATTAACAATGGGGCTCATTGTTCACTTAAACTTGAAGGACAAAAAATTGGCGAATGGTACTGTTTGGATGCTTTGCGTACATGTTTCTTAGACTATATGGAAGCAATATATACAAGGATTTCAACCGTCTACCTGTTCCATTCATTGTTCTACTTGTCGAAAGTTACAAATAATTTCCGATAAAGGATTAACAATGGGGCTCATTGTTCACTTAAACTTGAAGAACAAAAAATTGGCGAATGGTACTGTTTGGATGTTTTGCATATATGTTTCTTAGACTATATAGAAGCTATATATACAAAGATTTCTACCGTCTACCTGTTCCATTCATTGTTCTACTTGTCGAAAGTTACAAATAATTTCCTTTAAAGGATTAACAATGGGGCTCATTGTTCACTTAAACTTGAAGAACAAAAAATTGGCGAATTGTACTGTTTGGATGCTTTGCATATATGTTTCTTAGACTATATAGAAGCAATATATGCAATGATTTCAACCGTCTACCTGTTCCATTCATTGTTCTACTTGTCGAATGTTACAAATAATTTTCGTTAAGGGATTAACAATGGGGATCGTAGTTTACTTAAACTTGAAGAACAAAAAATTGGCGAATTGTACTGTTTGGATGCTTTGCATATATGTTTCTTAGACTATATAGAAGCAATATATACAATGATTTCAACCGTCTACCTATTCCATTCATTGTTCTACTTGTCGAAAGTTACAAATAATTTCCGTTAAGGGATTAACAATGGGGATCGTAGTTTACTTAAACTTGAAGAACAAAAAATTGGCGAATTGTACTGTTTGGATGCTCTGTATAAATGTTTCTTAGACTATATAGAAGCAATATATACAAAGATTTCAACCGTCTACCTGTTCCATTCATTGTTCTACTTGTCGAAAGTTACAAATAATTTCCGATAAAGGATTAAAAATGGGGCTCATTGTTCACTTAAACTTGAAGAACAAAAAATTGGCGAATGGTACTGTTTGGCTGCTTTGCATATATGTTTCTTAGACTATATAGAAGCAATATATACAATGATTTCAACCGTCTACCTGTTCCATTCATTGTTCTACTTGTCGAAAGTTACAAATAATTTCCGTTAAGGGATTAACAATGGGGATCGTAGTTTACTTAAACTTGAAGAACAAAAAATTGGCGAATTGTACTGTTTGGATGCTTTGCATATATGTTTCTTAGACTATATAGAAGCAATATATACAATGATTTCAACCGTCTACCTGTTCCATTCATTGTTCTACTTGTCGAATGTTACAAATAATTTCCGTTAAGGGATTAACAATGGGGATCGTAGTTTACTTAAACTTGAAGAACAAAAAATTGGCGAATGGTACTGTTTGGATGCTTTGCATATATGTTTCTTAGACTATATAGAAGCAATATATACAAAGATTTCAACCGTCTACCTGTTCCATTCATTGTTCTACTTGTCGAAAGTTACAAATAATTTCCGATAAAGGATTAACAATGCGGCTCATTGTTCACTTAAACTTGAAGAACAAAAAATTGGCGAATGGTACTGTTTGGATGCTTTGCATATATGTTTCTTAGACTATATAGAAGCTATATATACAAAGATTTCAACCGTCTACCTGTTCCATTCATTGTTCTACTTGTCGAAAGTTACAAATAATTTCCTTTAAAGGATTAACAATGGGGCTCATTGTTCACTTAAACTTGAAGAACAAAAAATTGGCGAATTGTACTGTTTGGATGCTTTGCATATATGTTTCTTAGACTATATAGAAGCAATATATACAATGATTTCAACCGTCTACCTGTTCCATTCATTGTTCTACTTGTCGAATGTTACAAATAATTTCCGTTAAGGGATTAACAATGGGGATCGTAGTTTACTTAAACTTGAAGAACAAAAAATTGGCGAATTGTACTGGTTGGATGCTTTGCATATATGTTTCTTAGACTATATAGAAGCAATATATACAATGATTTCAACCGTCTACCTGTTCCATTCATTGTTCTACTTGTCGAAATTTACAAATAATTTCCTTTAAAGGATTAACAATGGGGCTCGTAGTTCACTTAAACTTGAAGAACAAAAAATTGGCGAATTGTACTGTTTGGATGCTTTGCATAGATGTTTCTTAGACTATTTAGAAGCAATATATAGAAAGATTTCACCCGTCTACCTATACTATTCATTGTTCTACTTGTAGAAAGTTTCAAATAATTTCCATTTCATGATTATCAATGGGGCTCACTGTTCACTTAAACTTGAAGATCAAAAAATTGGCGACTGTTACTGTTTAGATGCTTGCATATATGTTTCTTAGATTATATAGAAGCAATATATACAAATATTTCAACCATCTAACTGGTCCATTCATTGTTCTACTTGTCGAAAGTTACAAATAATTTCCGTTAAGGGATTAACAATGGGGCTCGTTGTTCACTTAAACTTGAAGAACAATAAATTGGCGAATTGTACTGTTTGGATGCTTTGCATATATGTTTCTTAGACTATATAGAAGCTATATATACAATGATTTCAACCGTCTACCTGTTCTATTCATTGTTCTACTTGTCGAAAGTAACAAATAATTTCCTTTAAAGGATTAACAATGGGGCTCATTGTTCACTTAAACTTGAAGAACAAAAAATTGGCGAATTGTACTTTTTGGATGCTTTGCATATATGTTTCTTAGACTATATAGAAGTAATATATACAATGATTTCAACCGTCTACCTGTTCCATTCATTGTTCTACTTGTCGAATGTTACAAATAATTTCCGTTAAGGGATTAACAATGGGGATCGTAGTTTACTTAAACTTGAAGAACAAAAAATTGGCGAATTGTACTGTTTGGATGCTTTGCATATATGTTTCTTAGACTATATAGAAGCAATATATACAATGATTTCAACCGTCTACCTGTTCCATTCATTGTTCTACTTGTCGAAAGTTACAAATAATTTCCTTTAAAGGATTAACAATGGGGCTCATTGTTCACTTAAACTTGAAGAACAAAAAATTAGCGAATGGTACTGTTTGGATGCTTTGCATATATGTTTCTTAGACTATATAGAAGCAATATATACAATGATTTCAACCGTCTACCTGTTCCATTCATTGTTCTACTTGTCGAAAGTTACAAATAATTTCCGTTAAGTGATTAACAATGGGGATCGTAGTTTACTTAAACTTGAAGAACAAAAAATTGGCGAATTGTACTGTTTGGATGCTTTGCATATATGTTTCTTAGACTATATAGAAGCAATATATACAATGATTTCAACCGTCTACCTGTTCCATTCATTGTTCTACTTGTCGAAAGTTACAAATAATTTCCTTTAAAGGATTAACAATGGGGCTCATTGTTCACTTAAACTTGAAGAACAAAAAATTAGCGAATGGTACTGTTTGGATGCTTTGCATATATGTTTCTTAGACTATATAGAAGCAATATATACAAAGATTTCAACCGTCTACCTGTTCCATTTATTGTTCTACTTGTCGAAAGTTACAATTAATTTCCGTTAAAGGATTAACAATGGGGCTCATTGTTCACTTAAACTTGAAGGACAAAAAATTGGCGAATGGTACTGTTTGGATGCTTTGCGTACATGTTTCTTAGACTATATGGAAGCAATATATACAAGGATTTCAACCGTCTACCTGTTCCATTCATTGTTCTACTTGTCGAAAGTTACAAATAATTTCCGATAAAGGATTAACAATGGGGCTCATTGTTCACTTAAACTTGAAGAACAAAAAATTGGCGAATGGTACTGTTTGGATGTTTTGCATATATGTTTCTTAGACTATATAGAAGCTATATATACAAAGATTTCTACCGTCTACCTGTTCCATTCATTGTTCTACTTGTCGAAAGTTACAAATAATTTCCTTTAAAGGATTAACAATGGGGCTCATTGTTCACTTAAACTTGAAGAACAAAAAATTGGCGAATTGTACTGTTTGGATGCTTTGCATATATGTTTCTTAGACTATATAGAAGCAATATATGCAATGATTTCAACCGTCTACCTGTTCCATTCATTGTTCTACTTGTCGAATGTTACAAATAATTTTCGTTAAGGGATTAACAATGGGGATCGTAGTTTACTTAAACTTGAAGAACAAAAAATTGGCGAATTGTACTGTTTGGATGCTTTGCATATATGTTTCTTAGACTATATAGAAGCAATATATACAATGATTTCAACCGTCTACCTATTCCATTCATTGTTCTACTTGTCGAAAGTTACAAATAATTTCCGTTAAGGGATTAACAATGGGGATCGTAGTTTACTTAAACTTGAAGAACAAAAAATTGGCGAATTGTACTGTTTGGATGCTCTGTATAAATGTTTCTTAGACTATATAGAAGCAATATATACAAAGATTTCAACCGTCTACCTGTTCCATTCATTGTTCTACTTGTCGAAAGTTACAAATAATTTCCGATAAAGGATTAAAAATGGGGCTCATTGTTCACTTAAACTTGAAGAACAAAAAATTGGCGAATGGTACTGTTTGGATGCTTTGCATATATGTTTCTTAGACTATATAGAAGCAATATATACAATGATTTCAACCGTCTACCTGTTCCATTCATTGTTCTACTTGTCGAAAGTTACAAATAATTTCCGTTAAGGGATTAACAATGGGGATCGTAGTTTACTTAAACTTGAAGAACAAAAAATTGGCGAATTGTACTGTTTGGATGCTTTGCATATATGTTTCTTAGACTATATAGAAGCAATATATACAATGATTTCAACCGTCTACCTGTTCCATTCATTGTTCTACTTGTCGAATGTTACAAATAATTTCCGTTAAGGGATTAACAATGGGGATCGTAGTTTACTTAAACTTGAAGAACAAAAAATTGGCGAATGGTACTGTTTGGATGCTTTGCATATATGTTTCTTAGACTATATAGAAGCAATATATACAAAGATTTCAACCGTCTACCGGTTCCATTCATTGTTCTACTTGTCGAAAGTTACAAATAATTTCCGATAAAGGATTAACAATGCGGCTCATTGTTCACTTAAACTTGAAGAACAAAAAATTGGCGAATGGTACTGTTTGGATGCTTTGCATATATGTTTCTTAGACTATATAGAAGCTATATATACAAAGATTTCAACCGTCTACCTGTTCCATTCATTGTTCTACTTGTCGAAAGTTACAAATAATTTCCTTTAAAGGATTAACAATGGGGCTCATTGTTCACTTAAACTTGAAGAACAAAAAATTGGCGAATTGTACTGTTTGGATGCTTTGCATATATGTTTCTTAGACTATATAGAAGCAATATATACAATGATTTCAACCGTCTACCTGTTCCATTCATTGTTCTACTTGTCGAATGTTACAAATAATTTCCGTTAAGGGATTAACAATGGGGATCGTAGTTTACTTAAACTTGAAGAACAAAAAATTGGCGAATTGTACTGGTTGGATGCTTTGCATATATGTTTCAAAGACTATATAGAAGCAATATATACAATGATTTCAACCGTCTACCTGTTCCATTCATTGTTCTACTTGTCGAAATTTACAAATAATTTCCTTTAAAGGATTAACAATGGGGCTCGTAGTTCACTTAAACTTGAAGAACAAAAAATTGGCGAATTGTACTGTTTGGATGCTTTGCATAGATGTTTCTTAGACTATTTAGAAGCAATATATAGAAAGATTTCACCCGTCTACCTATACTATTCATTGTTCTACTTGTAGAAAGTTTCAAATAATTTCCATTTCATGATTATTAATGGGGCTCGCTGTTCACTTAAACTTGAAGATCAAAAAATTGGCGATTGTTACTGTTTAGATGCTTGCATATATGTTTCTTAGATTATATAGAAGCAATATATACAAATATTTCAACCGTCTAACTGGTCCATTCATTGTTCTACTTGTCGAAAATTACAAATAATTTCCGATAAAGGATTAACCATTGGGGCTCATTGTTGACTTAAACTTGAAGAACAAAAAATTGGCGAATGGTACTGTTTGGATGCTTTGCATATATATTTCTTAGACTATATAGAAGCAATATATACAATGATTTCAACCGTCTACCTGTTCCATTCATTGTTCTACTTGTCGAAAGTTACAAAAAATTTCCGTTAAGGGATTAACAATGGGGATCGTAGTTTACTTAAACTTGAAGAACAAAAAATTGGCGAATTGTACTGTTTGGATGCTTTGCATATATGTTTCTTAGACTATATAGAAGCAATATATACAAAGATTTCAACCGTCTACCTGTTCTATTCATTGTTCTACTTGTCGAAAGTAACAAATAATTTCCTTTAAAGGATTAACAATGGGGCTCATTGTTCACTTAAACTTGAAGAACAAAAAATTGGCGAATTGTACTGTTTGGATGCTTTGCATATATGTTTCTTAGACTATATAGAAGTAATATATACAATGATTTCAACCGTCTACCTGTTCCATTCATTGTTCTACTTGTCGAATGTTACAAATAATTTCCGTTAAGGGATTAACAATGGGGATCGTAGTTTACTTAAACTTGAAGAACAAAAAATTGGCGAATGGTACTGGTTGGATGCTTTGCATATATGTTTCATAGACTATATAGAAGCAATATATACAATGATTTCAACCGTCTACCTGTTCTATTCATTGTTCTACTTGTCGAAAGTAACAAATAATTTCCTTTAAAGGATTAACAATGGGGCTCATTGTTCACTTAAACTTGAAGAACAAAAAATTGGCGAATTGTACTGTTTGGATGCTTTGCATATATGTTTCTTAGACTATATAGAAGCAATATATACAATGATTTCAACCGTCAACCTATTCCATTCATTGTTCTACTTGTCGAAAGTTACAAATAATTTCCGTTAAGGGATTAACAATGGGGATCGTAGTTTACTTAAACTTGAAGAACAAAAAATTGGCGAATTGTACTGTTTGGATGCTCTGCATAAATGTTTCTTAGACTATATAGAAGCATTATATACAAAGATTTCAACCGTCTACCTGTTCCATTCATTGTTCTACTTGTCGAAAGTTACAAATAATTTCCTTTAAAGGATTAACAATGGGGCTCATTGTTCACTTAAACTTGAAGAACAAAAAATTGGCGAATTGTACTGTTTGGATGCTTTGCATATATGTTTCTTAGACTATATAGAAGCAATATATACAATGATTTCAACCGTCTACCTGTTCCATTCATTGTTCTACTTGTCGAATGTTACAAATAATTTCCGTTAAGGGATTAACAATGGGGATCGTAGTTTACTTAAACTTGAAGAACAAAAAATTGGCGAATTGTACTGGTTGGATGCTTTGCATATATATTTCATAGACTATATAGAAGCAATATATACAATGATTTCAACCGTCTACCTGTTCCATTCATTGTTCTACTTTTCGAAAGTTACAAATAATTTCCTTTAAAGGATTAACAATGGGACTCATTGTTCACTTAAACTTGAAGAACAAAAAATTAGCGAATGGTACTGTTTGGATGCTTTGCATATATGTTTCTTAGACTATATAGAAGCAATATATACAATGATTTCAACCGTCTACCTGTCCCATTCATTGTTCTACTTGTCGAATGTTACAAATAATTTCCGTTAAGGGATTAACAATGGGGATCGTAGTTTACTTAAACTTGAAGAACAAAAAATTGGCGAATTGTACTGTTTGGATGCTTTGCATATATGTTTCTTAGACTATATAGAAGCAATATATACAATGATTTCAACCGTCTACCTGTTCCATTCATTGTTCTACTTGTCGAATGTTACAAATAATTTCCGTTAAGGGATTAACAATGGGGATCGTAGTTTACTTAAACTTGAAGAACAAAAAATTGGCGAATTGTACTGGTTGGATGCTTTGCATATATGTTTCATAGACTATATAGAAGCAATATATACAATGATTTCAACCGTCTACCTGTTCCATTCATTGTTCTACTTTTCGAAAGTTACAAATAATTTCCTTTAAAGGATTAACAATGGGACTCATTGTTCACTTAAACTTGAAGAACAAAAAATTAGCGAATGGTACTGTTTGGATGCTTTGCATATATGTTTCTTAGACTATATAGAAGCAATATATACAAAGATTTCAACCGTCTACCTGTTCCATTCATTGTTCTACTTGTCGAAAGTTACAAATAATTTCCGTTAAGGGATTAACAATGGGGATCGTAGTTTACTTAAACTTGAAGAACAAAAAATTGGCGAATTGTACTGTTTGGATGCTCTGCATAAATGTTTCTTAGACTATATAGAAGCAATATATACAAAGATTTCAACCGTCTACCTGTTCCATTCATTGTTCTACTTGTCGAAAGTTACAAATAATTTCCGTTAAAGGATTAACAATGGGGCTCATTGTTCACTTAAACTTGAAGGACAAAAAATTGGCGAATGGTACTGTTTGGATGCTTTGCGTACATGTTTCTTAGACTATATGGAAGCAATACAGACAAAGATTTCAACCGTCTACCTGTTCCATTCATGGTTCTACTTGTCGAAAGTTACAAATAATTACCGATAAAGGATTAACCATTGGGGCTCATTGTTCACTTAAACTTGAAGAACAAAAAATTGGCGAATTGTACTGTTTGGATGCTTTGCATATATGTTTCTTAGACTATATAGAAGCAATATATACAATGATTTCAACCGTCAACCTATTCCATTCATTGTTCTACTTGTCGAAAGTTACAAATAATTTCCGTTAAGGGATTAACAATGGGGATCGTAGTTTACTTAAACTTGAAGAACAAAAAATTGGCGAATTGTACTGTTTGGATGCTCTGCATAAATGTTTCTTAGACTATATAGAAGCAATATATACAAAGATTTCAACCGTCTACCTGTTCCATTCATTGTTCTACTTGTCGAAAGTTACAAATAATTTCCGATAAAGGATTAACAATGGGGCTCATTGTTCACTTAAACTTGAAGAACAAAAAATTGGCGAATGGTACTGTGTGGATGCTTTGCATATATGTTTCTTAGACTATATAGAAGCTATATATACAAAGATTTCAACCGTCTACCTGTTCCATTCATTGTTCTACTTGTCGAAAGTTACAAATAATTTCCTTTAAAGAATTAACAATGCGGCTCATTGTTCACTTAAACTTGAAGAACAAAAAATTGGCGAATTGTACTGTTTGGATGCTTTGCATATATGTTTCTTAGACTATATAGAAGCAATATATACAATGATTTCAACCGTCTACCTGTTCCATTCATTGTTCTACTTGTCGAATGTTACAAATAATTTCCGTTAAGGGATTAACAATGGGGATCGTAGTTTACTTAAACTTGAAGAACAAAAAATTGGCGAATTGTACTGTTTGGATGCTTTGCATATATGTTTCTTAGACTATATAGAAGCAATATATACAATGATTTCAACCGTCTACCTGTCCCATTCATTGTTCTACTTGTCGAATGTTACAAATAATTTCCGTTAAGGGATTAACAATGGGGATCGTAGTTTACTTAAACTTGAAGAACAAAAAATTGGCGAATTGTACTGTTTGGATGCTTTGCATATATGTTTCTTAGACTATATAGAAGCAATATATACAATGATTTCAACCGTCTACCTGTTCCATTCATTGTTCTACTTGTCGAATGTTACAAATAATTTCCGTTAAGGGATTAACAATGGGGATCGTAGTTTACTTAAACTTGAAGAACAAAAAATTGGCGAATGGTACTGTTTGGATGCTTTGCATATATGTTTCTTAGACTATATAGAAGCAATATATACAAAGATTTCAACCGTCTACCTGTTCCATTCATTGTTCTACTTGTCGAAAGTTACAAATAATTTCCGATAAAGGATTAACAATGCGGCTCATTGTTCACTTAAACTTGAAGAACAAAAAATTGGCGAATGGTACTGTTTGGATGCTTTGCATATATGTTTCTTAGACTATATAGAAGCTATATATACAAAGATTTCAACCGTCTACCTGTTCCATTCATTGTTCTACTTGTCGAAAGTTACAAATAATTTCCTTTAAAGGATTAACAATGGGGCTCATTGTTCACTTAAACTTGAAGAACAAAAAATTGGCGAATTGTACTGTTTGGATGCTTTGCATATATGTTTCTTAGACTATATAGAAGCAATATATACAATGATTTCAACCGTCTACCTGTTCCATTCATTGTTCTACTTGTCGAATGTTACAAATAATTTCCGTTAAGGGATTAACAATGGGGATCGTAGTTTACTTAAACTTGAAGAACAAAAAATTGGCGAATTGTACTGGTTGGATGCTTTGCATATATGTTTCATAGACTATATAGAAGCAATATATACAATGATTTCAACCGTCTACCTGTTCCATTCATTGTTCTACTTGTCGAAAGTTACAAATAATTTCCGTTAAGGGATTAACAATGGGGATCGTAGTTTACTTAAACTTGAAGAACAAAAAATTGGCGAATTGTACTGTTTGGATGCTTTGCATATATGTTTCTTAGACTATATAGAAGCAATATATACAAAGATTTCAACCGTCTACCTGTTCTATTCATTGTTCTACTTGTCGAAAGTAACAAATAATTTCCTTTAAAGGATTAACAATGGGGCTCATTGTTCACTTAAACTTGAAGAACAAAAAATTGGCGAATTGTACTGTTTGGATGCTTTGCATATATGTTTCTTAGACTATATAGAAGTAATATATACAATGATTTCAACCGTCTACCTGTTCCATTCATTGTTCTACTTGTCGAATGTTACAAATAATTTCCGTTAAGGGATTAACAATGGGGATCGTAGTTCACTTAAACTTGAAGAACAAAAAATTGGCGAATGGTACTGATTGGATGCTTTGCATATATGTTTCTTAGACTATATAGAAGCAATATATACAAAGATTTCAACCGTCTACCTGTTCCATTCATTGTTCTACTTGTCGAAAGTTACAAATAATTTCCGATAAAGGATTAACAATGGGGCTCATTGTTCACTTAAACTTGAAGAACAAAAAATTGGCGAATGGTACTGTTTGGATGCTTTGCATATATGTTTCTTAGACTATATAGAAGCTATATATACAAAGATTTCAACCGTCTACCTGTTCCATTCATTGTTCTACTTGTCGAAAGTTACAAATAATTTCCTTTAAAGGATTAACAATGGGGCTCATTGTTCACTTAAACTTGAAGAACAAAAAATTGGCGAATTGTACTGTTTGGATGCTTTGCATATATGTTTCTTAGACTATATAGTAGCAATATATACAATGATTTCAACCGTCTACCTGTTCCATTCATTGTTCTACTTGTCGAATGTTACAAATAATTTTCGTTAAGGGATTAACAATGGGGATCGTAGTTTACTTAAACTTGAAGAACAAAAAATTGGCGAATTGTACTGTTTGGATGCTTTGCATATATGTTTCTTAGACTATATAGAAGCAATATATACAATGATTTCAACCGTCTACCTATTCCATTCATTGTTCTACTTGTCGAAAGTTACAAATAATTTCCGTTAAGGGATTAACAATGGGGATCGTAGTTTACTTAAACTTGAAGAACAAAAAATTGGCGAATTGTACTGTTTGGATGCTCTGCATAAATGTTTCTTAGACTATATAGAAGCAATATATACAAAGATTTCAACCGTCTACCTGTTCCATTCATTGTTCTACTTGTCGAAAGTTACAAATAATTTCCGATAAAGGATTAACAATGGGGCTCATTGTTCACTTAAACTTGAAGAACAAAAAATTGGCGAATGGTACTGTTTGGATGCTTTGCATATATGTTTCTTAGACTATATAGAAGCAATATATACAATGATTTCAACCGTCTACCTGTTCCATTCATTGTTCTACTTGTCGAAAGTTACAAATAATTTCCGTTAAGGGATTAACAATGGGGATCGTAGTTTACTTAAACTTGAAGAACAAAAAATTGGCGAATTGTACTGTTTGGATGCTTTGCATATATGTTTCTTAGACTATATAGAAGCAATATATACAATGATTTCAACCGTCTACCTGTTCCATTCATTGTTCTACTTTTCGAAAGTTACAAATAATTTCCTTTAAAGGATTAACAATGGGACTCATTGTTCACTTAAACTTGAAGAACAAAAAATTAGCGAATGGTACTGTTTGGATGCTTTGCATATATGTTTCTTAGACTATATAGAAGCAATATATACAAAGATTTCAACCGTCTACCTGTTCCATTCATTGTTCTACTTGTCGAAAGTTACAATTAATTTCCGTTAAAGGATTAACAATGGGGCTCATTGTTCACTTAAACTTGAAGGACAAAAAATTGGCGAATGGTACTGTTTGGATGCTTTGCGTACATGTTTCTTAGACTATATGGAAGCAATACATACAAAGATTTCAACCGTCTACCTGTTCCATTCATGGTTCTACTTGTCGAAAGTTACAAATAATTACCGATAAAGGATTAACCATTGGGGCTCATTGTTCACTTAAACTTGAAGAACAAAAAATTGGCGAATTGTACTGTTTGGATGCTTTGCATATATGTTTCTTAGACTATATAGAAGCAATATATACAATGATTTCAACCGTCAACCTATTCCATTCATTGTTCTACTTGTCGAAAGTTACAAATAATTTCCGTTAAGGGATTAACAATGGGGATCGTAGTTTACTTAAACTTGAAGAACAAAAAATTGGCGAATTGTACTGTTTGGATGCTCTGCATAAATGTTTCTTAGACTATATAGAAGCAATATATACAAAGATTTCAACCGTCTACCTGTTCCATTCATTGTTCTACTTGTCGAAAGTTACAAATAATTTCCGATAAAGGATTAACAATGGGGCTCATTGTTCACTTAAACTTGAAGAACAAAAAATGGGCGAATGGTACTGTTTGGATGCTTTGCATATATGTTTCTTAGACTATATAGAAGCAATATATACAATGATTTCAACCGTCTACCTGTTCCATTCATTGTTCTACTTGTCGAAAGTTACTAATAATTTCCGTTAAGGGATTAACAATGGGGATCGTAGTTTACTTAAACTTGAAGAACAAAAAATTGGCGAATTGTACTGTTTGGATGCTTTGCATATATGTTTCTTAGACTATATAGAAGCAATATATACAATGATTTCAACCGTCTACCTGTTCCATTCATTGTTCTACTTGTCGAATGTTACAAATAATTTCCGTTAAGGGATTAACAATGGGGATCGTAGTTTACTTAAACTTGAAGAACAAAAAATTGGCGAATGGTACTGTTTGGATGCTTTGCATATATGTTTCTTAGACTATATAGAAGCAATATATACAAAGATTTCAGCCGTCTGCCTGTTCCATTCATTGTTCTACTTGTCGAAAGTTACAAATAATTTCCGATAAAGGATTAACAATGGGGCTCATTGTTCACTTAAACTTGAAGAACAAAAAATTGGCGAATGGTACTGTGTGGATGCTTTGCATATATGTTTCTTAGACTATATAGAAGCTATATATACAAAGATTTCAACCGTCTACCTGTTCCATTCATTGTTCTACTTGTCGAAAGTTACAAATAATTTCCTTTAAAGGATTAACAATGGGGCTCATTGTTCACTTAAACTTGAAGAACAAAAAATTGGCGAATTGTACTGTTTGGATGCTTTGCATATATGTTTCTTAGACTATATAGAAGCAATATATACAATGATTTCAACCGTCTACCTGTTCCATTCATTGTTCTACTTGTCGAATGTTACAAATAATTTCCGTTAAGGGATTAACAATGGGGATCGTAGTTTACTTAAACTTGAAGAACAAAGAATTGGCGAATTGTACTGTTTGGATGCTTTGCATATATGTTTCTTAGACTATATAGAAGCAATATATACAATGATTTCAACCGTCTACCTGTCCCATTCATTGTTCTACTTGTCGAATGTTACAAATAATTTCCGTTAAGGGATTAACAATGGGGATCGTAGTTTACTTAAACTTGAAGAACAAAAAATTGGCGAATTGTACTGTTTGGATGCTTTGCATATATGTTTCTTAGACTATATAGAAGCAATATATACAATGATTTCAACCGTCTACCTGTTCCATTCATTGTTCTACTTGTCGAAAGTTACAAATAATTTCCGTTAAGGGATTAACAATGGGGATCGTAGTTTACTTAAACTTGAAGAACAAAAAATTGGCGAATTGTACTGTTTGGATGCTTTGCATATATGCTTCTTAGACTATATAGAAGCAATATATACAATGATTTCAACCGTCTACCTGTTCCATTCATTGTTCTACTTGTCGAAAGTTACAAATAATTTCCGTTAAGGGATTAACAATGGGGATCGTAGTTTACTTAAACTTGAAGAACAATAAATTGGCGAATTGTACTGTTTGGATGCTTTGCATATATGTTTCTTAGACTATATAGAAGCAATATATACAAAGATTTCAACCGGCTACCTGTTCCATTCATTGTTCTACTTGTCGAAATTTACAAATAATTTCCGATAAAGGATTAACCATTGGGGCTCATTGTTCACTTAAACTTGAAGAACAAAAAATTGGCGAATTGTACTGTTTGGATGCTTTGCATATATGTTTCTTAGACTATATAGAAGCAATATATACAAAGATTTCAACCGTCTACCTGTTCCATTCATTGTTCTACTTGTCGAAAGTTACAAATAATTTCCTTTAAAGGATTAACAATGGGGCTCGTTGTTCACTTAAACTTGAGGAACAATAAATTGGCGAATTGTACTGTTTGGATGCTTTGCATATATGTTTGTTAGACTATATAGAAGCAATATATACAAAGATTTCAACCGTCTACCTGTTCCATTCATTGTTCTACTTGTCGAAATATACAATTAATTTCCGTTAAAGGATTAACAATGGGGCTCGTAGTTCACTTAAACTTGAAGTACAAAAAATTGGCGAATTGTACTGTTTGGATGCTTTGCATATATGTTTCGTAGACTATATAGAAGCAATATATACAATTTTTTCAACCGTCTACATGATCCATTCATTGTTCTACTTGTCGAAATTTACAAATAATTTCCTTTAAAGGATTAACAATGGGGCTCGTAGTTCACTTAAACTTGAAGAACAAAAAATTGGCGAATTGTACTGTTTGGATGCTTTGCATAGATGTTTCTTAGACTATTTAGAAGCAATATATAGAAAGATTTCACCCGTCTACCTATACTATTCATTGTTCTACTTGTAGAAAGTTACAAATAATTTCCATTTCATGATTATCAATGGGGCTCGCTGTTCACTTATACTTGAAGATCAAAAAATTGGCGATTGTTACTGTTTAGATGCTTGCATATATGTTTCTTAGATTATATAGAAGCAATATATACAAATATTTCAACCGTCTAACTGGTCCATTCATTGTTCTACTTGTCGAAAATTACAAATAATTTCCGATAAAGGATTAACCATTGGGGCTCATTGTTCACTTAAACTTGAAGAACAAAAAATTGGCGAATGGTACTGTTTGGATGCTTTGCATATATGTTTCTTAGACTATATAGAAGCAATATATACAATGATTTCAACCGTCTACCTGTTCCATTCATTGTTCTACTTGTCGAAAGTTACAAATAATTTCCGTTAAGGGATTAACAATGGGGATCGTAGTTTACTTAAACTTGAAGAACAAAAAATTGGCGAATTGTACTGTTCGGATGCTTTGCATATATGTTTCTTAGACTATATAGAAGCAATATATACAATGATTTCAACCGTCTACCTGTTCCATTCATTGTTCTACTTGTCGAAAGTTACAAATAATTTCCTTTAAAGGATTAACAATGGAGCTCATTGTTCACTTAAACTTGAAGAACAAAAAATTAGCGAATCGTACTGTTTGGATGCTTTGCATATATGTTTCTTAGACTATATAGAAGCAATATATACAATGATTTCAACCGTCTACCTGTTCCACTCATTGTTCTACTTGTCGAAAGTTACAATTAATTTCCGTTAAAGGATTAACAATGGGGCTCATTGTTCACTTAAACTTGAAGGACAAAAATTGGCGAATGGTACTGTTTGGATGCTTTGCGTACATGTTTCTTAGACTATATGGAAGCAATATATACAAGGATTTCAACCGTCTACCTGTTCCATTCATAGTTCTACTTGTCGAAAGTTACAAATAATTTCCGATAAAGGATTATCAATGGGGCTCATTGTTCACTTAAACTTGAAGAACAAGAAATTGGCGAATGGTACTGTCTGGATGCTCTGCATATATGTTTCTTAGACTATATAGAAGCAATATATACAATGATTTCAACAGTCTACCTGTTCCATTCATTGTTCTACTTTTCGAAAATTACAAATAATTTCCTTTAAAGGATTAACAATGGGGCTCGTTGTTCACTTAAACTTGAAGAACAATAAATTGGCGAATGGTACTGTTTGGATGCTTTGCATATATGTTTCTTAGACTATATAGAAGCAATATATACAATGATTTCAACCGTCTACCTGTTCCATTCATTGTTCTACTTGTCGAAAGTTACAAATAATTTCCGTTAAGGGATTAACAATGGGGATCGTAGTTTACTTAAACTTGAAGAACAAAAAATTGGCGAATTGTACTGTTTGGATGCTTTGCATATATGTTTCTTAGACTATATAGAAGCAATTTATACAATGATTTCAACCGTCTACCTGTTCCATTCATTGTTCTACTTGTCGAAAGTTACAAATAATTTCCGTTAAGGGATTAACAATGGGGATCGTAGTTTACTTAAACTTGAAGAACAAAAAATTGGCGAATTGTACTGTTTGGATGCTTTACATATATGTTTCTTAGACTATATAGAAGCAATATATACAATGATTTCAACCGTCTACCTGTTCCATTCATTGTTCTACTTGTCGAATGTTACAAATAATTTCCGTTAAGGGATTAACAATGGGGATCGTAGTTTACTTAAACTTGAAGAACAAAAAATTGGCGAATTGTACTGTTTGGATTCTTTGCATATATGTTTCTTAGACTATATAGAAGCAATATATACAATGATTTCAACCGTCTACCTGTTCCATTCATTGTTCTACTTGTCGAAAGTTACAAATAATTTCCGTTAAGGGATTAACAATGGGGATCGTAGTTTACTTAAACTTGAAGAACAAAAAATTGGCGAATTGTACTGTTTGGATGCTTTGCATATATGTTTCTTAGACTATATAGAAGCAATATATACAATGATTTCAACCGTCTACCTGTTCCATTCATTGTTCTACTAGTCGAAAGTTACAAATAATTTCCGTTAAGGGATTAACAATGGGGATCGTAGTTTACTTAAACTTGAAGAACAATTAATTGGCGAATTGTACTGTTTGGATGCTTTGCATATATGTTTCTTATACTATATAGAAGCAATATATACAAAGATTTCAACCGGCTACCTGTTCCATTCATTGTTCTACTTGTCGAAATTTACAAATAATTTCCGATAAAGGATTAACAATGGGGCTCATTGTTCACTTAAACTTGAAGAACAAAAAATTGGCGAATGGTACTGTTTGGATGCTCTGCATAAATGTTTCTTAGACTATATAGAAGCAATATATACAAAGATTTCAACCGTCTACCGGTTCCATTCATTGTTCTACTTGTCGAAAGTTACAAATAATTACCGATAAAGGATTAACCATTGGGGCTCATTGTTCACTTAAACTTGAAGAACAAAAAATTGGCGAATTGTACTGTTTGGATGCTTTGCATATATGTTTCTTAGACTATATAGAAGCAATATATACAAAGATTTCAACCGTCTACCTGTTCCATTCATTGTTCTACTTGTCGAAAGTTACAAATAATTTCCTTTAAAGGATTAACAATGGGGCTCGTTGTTCACTTAAACTTGAAGAACAATAAATTGGCGAATTGTACTGTTTGGATGCATTGCATATATGTTTCTTAGACTATATAGAAGCAATATATACAAAGATTTCAACCGTCTACCTGTTCCATTCATTGTTCTACTTGTCGAAATATACAATTAATTTCCGTTAAAGGATTAACAATGGGGCTCGTAGTTCACTTAAACTTGAAGTACAAAAAATTGGCGAATTGTACTGTTTGGATGCTTTGCATATATGTTTCGTAGACTATATAGAAGCAATATATACAATGATTTCAACCGTCTACCTGTTCCATTCATTGTTCTACTTGTCGAAAGTTACAAATAATTTCCTTTAAAGGATTAACAATGGGGCTCATTGTTCACTTAAACTTGAAGGACAAAAAATTGGCGAATGGTACTGTTTGGATGCTTTGCGTACATGTTTCTTAGACTATATGGAAGCAATATATACAAGGATTTCAACCGTATACCTGTTCCATTCATTGTTCTACTTGTCGAAAGTTACAAATAATTACCGATAAAGGATTAACCATTGGGGCTCATTGTTCACTTAAACTTGAAGAACAAAAAATTGGCGAATGGTACTGTTTGGATGCTTTGCATATATGTTTCTTAGACTATATAGAAGCAATATATACAATGATTTCAACCGTCTACCTGTTCCAATCATTGTTCTACTTGTCGAAAGTTACAAATAATTTCCGTTAAGGGATTAACAATGGGGATCGTAGTTTACTTAAACTTGAAGAACAAAAAATTGGCGAATTGTACTGTTTGGATGCTTTGCATATATGTTTCTTAGACTATATAGAAGCAATTTATACAATGATTTCAACCGTCTACCTGTTCCATTCATTGTTCTACTTGTCGAAAGTTACAATTAATTTCCGTTAAAGGATTAACAATGGGGCTCATTGTTCACTTAAACTTGAAGGACAAAAAATTGGCGAATGGTACTGTTTGGATGCTTTGCGTACATGTTTCTTAGACTATATGGAAGCAATATATACAAGGATTTCAACCGTCTACCTGTTCCATTCATTGTTCTACTTGTCGAAAGTTACAAATAATTACCGATAAAGGATTAACCATTGGGGCTCATTGTTCACTTAAACTTGAAGAACAAAAAATTGGCGAATGGTACTGTTTGGATGCTTTGCATATATGTTTCTTAGACTATATAGAAGCAATATATACAATGATTTCAACCGTCTACCTGTTCCATTCATTGTTCTACTTGTCGAAAGTTACAAATAATTTCCGTTAAGGGATTAACAATGGGGATCGTAGTTTACTTAAACTTGAAGAACAAAAAATTGGCGAATTGTACTGTTTGGATGCTTTGCAGATATGTTTCTTAGACTATATAGAAGCAATTTATACAATGATTTCAACCGTCTACCTGTTCCATTCATTGTTCTACTTGTCGAAAGTTACAAATAATTTCCGTTAAGGGATTAACAATGGGGTTCGTAGTTTACTTAAACTTGAAGAACAAAAAATTGGCGAATTGTACTGTTTGGATGCTTTGCATATATGTTTCTTAGACTATATAGAAGCAATATATACAATGATTTCAACCGTCTACCTGTTCCATTCATTGTTCTACTCGTCGAATGTTACAAATAATTTCCGTTAAGGGATTAACAATGGGGATCGTAGTTTACTTAAACTTGAAGAACAAAAAATTGGCGAATTGTACTGTTTGGATGCTTTGCATATATGTTTCTTAGACTATATAGAAGCAATATATACAATGATTTCAACCGTCTACCTGTTCCATTCATTGTTCTACTTGTCGAAAGTTACAAATAATTTCCGTTAAGGGATTAACAATGGGGATCTTAGTTTACTTAAACTTGAAGAACAATAAATTGGCGAATTGTACTGTTTGGATGCTTTGCATATATGTTTCTTAGACTATATAGAAGCAATATATACAAAGATTTCAACCGGCTACCTGTTCCATTCATTGTTCTACTTGTCGAAATTTACAAATAATTTCCGATAAAGGATTAACCATTGGGGCTCATTGTTCACTTAAACTTGAAGAACAAAAAATTGGCGAATTGTACTGTTTGGATGCTTTGCATATATGTTTCTTAGACTATATAGAAGCAATTTATACAATGATTTCAACCGTCTACCTGTTCCATTCATTGTTCTACTTGTCGAAAGTTACAAATAATTTCCGTTAAGGGATTAACAATGGGGATCGTAGTTTACTTAAACTTGAAGAACAAAAAATTGGCGAATTGTACTGTTTGGATGCTTTGCATATATGTTTCTTAGACTATATAGAAGCAATATATACAATGATTTCAACCGTCTACCTGTTCCATTCATTGTTCTACTTGTCGAAAGTTACAAATAATTTCCGTTAAGGGATTAACAATGGGGATCGTAGTTTACTTAAACTTGAAGAACAAAAATTGGCGAATTGTACTGTTTGGATGCTTTGCATATATGTTTCTTAGACTATATAGAAGCAATATATACAATGATTTCAACCGTCTACCTGTTCCATTCATTGTTCTACTTGTCGAAAGTTACAAATAATTTCCGTTAAGGGATTAACAATGGGGATCGTAGTTTACTTAAACTTGAAGAACAATAAATTGGCGAATTGTACTGTTTGGATGCTTTGCATATATGTTTCTTAGACTATATAGAAGCAATATATACAAAGATTTCAACCGGCTACCTGTTCCATTCATTGTTCTACTTGTCGAAATTTACAAATAATTTCCGATAAAGGATTAACCATTGGGGCTCATTGTTCACTTAAACTTGAAGAACAAAAAATTGGCGAATTGTACTGTTTGGATGCTTTGCATATATGTTTCTTAGACTATATAGAAGCAATATATACAAAGATTTCAACCGTCTACCTGTTCCATTCATTGTTCTACTTGTCGAAAGTTACAAATAATTTCCTTTAAAGGATTAACAATGGGGCTCGTTGTTCACTTAAACTTGAAGAACAATAAATTGGCGAATTGTACTGTTTGGATGCTTTGCATATATGTTTCTTAGACTATATAGAAGCAATATATACAAAGACTTCAACCGTCTACCTGTTCCATTCATTGTTCTACTTGTCGAAATATACAATTAATTTCCGTTAAAGGATTAACAATGGGGCTCGTAGTTCACTTAAACTTGAAGTACAAAAAATTGGCGAATTGTACTGTTTGGATGCTTTGCATATATGTTTCGTAGACTATATAGAAGCAATATATACAATGATTTCAACCGTCTACCTGTTCCATTCATTGTTCTACTTGTCGAAAGTTACAAATAATTTCCTTTAAAGGATTAACAATGGGGCTCATTGTTCACTTAAACTTGAAGAACAAAAAATTAGCGAATGGTACTGTTTGGATGCTTTGCATATATGTTTCTTAGACTATATAGAAGCAATATATACAATGATTTCAACCGTCTACCTGTTCCATTCATTGTTCTACTTGTCGAAAGTTACAATTAATTTCCGTTAAAGGATTAACAATGGGGCTCATTGTTCACTTAAACTTGAAGGACAAAAAATTGGCGAATGGTACTGTTTGGATGCTTTGCGTACATGTTTCTTAGACTATATGGAAGCAATATATACAAGGATTTCAACCGTCTACCTGTTCCATTCATTGTTCTACTTGTCGAAAGTTACAAATAATTACCGAAAAAGGATTAACCATTGGGGCTCATTGTTCACTTAAACTTGAAGAACAAAAAATTGGCGAATGGTACTGTTTGGATGCTTTGCATATATGTTTCTTAGACTATATAGAAGCAATATATACAATGATTTCAACCGTCTACCTGTTCCATTCATTGTTCTACTTGTCGAATGTTACAAATAATTTCCGTTAAAGGATTAACAATGGGGATCGTAGTTTACTTAAACTTGAAGAAAAAAAATTGGCGAATTGTACTGTTTGGATGCTTTGCATATATGTTTCTTAGACTATATAGAAGCAATTTATACAATGATTTCAACCGTCTACCTGTTCCATTCATTGTTCTACTTGTCGAAAGTTACAATTAATTTCCGTTAAAGGATTAACAATGGGGCTCATTGTTCACTTAAACTTGAAGGACAAAAAATTGGCGAATGGTACTGTTAGGATGCTTTGCGTACATGTTTCTTAGACTATATGGAAGCAATATATACAAGGATTTCAACCGTCTACCTGTTCCATTCATTGTTCTACTTGTCGAAAGTTACAAATAATTACCGATAAAGGATTAACCATTGGGGCTCATTGTTCACTTAAACTTGAAGAACAAAAAATTAGCGAATGGTACTGTTTGGATGCTTTGCATATATGTTTCTTAGACTATATAGAAGCAATATATACAAAGATTTCAACCGTCTACCTGTTCCATTCATTGTTCTACTTGTCGAAATATACAATTAATTTCCGTTAAAGGATTAACAATGGGGCTCGTAGTTCACTTAAACTTGAAGTACAAAAAATTGGCGAATTGTACTGTTTGGATGCTTTGCATATATGTTTCGTAGACTATATAGAAGCAATATATACAATTTTTTCAACCGTCTACATGATCCATTCATTGTTCTACTTGTCGAAATTTACAAATAATTTCCTTTAAAGGATTAACAATGGGGCTCGTAGTTCACTTAAACTTGAAGAACAAAAAATTGGCGAATTGTACTGTTTGGATGCTTTGCATAGATGTTTCTTAGACTATTTAGAAGCAATATATAGAAAGATTTCACCCGTCTACCTATACTATTCATTGTTCTACTTGTAGAAAGTTACAAATAATTTCCATTTCATGATTATCAATGGGGCTCACTGTTCACTTATACTTGAAGTTCAAAAAATTGGCGATTGTTACTGTTTAGATGCTTGCATATATGTTTCTTAGATTATATAGAAGCAATATATACAAATATTTCAACCGTCTAACTGGTCCATTCATTGTTCTACTTGTCGAAAATTACAAATAATTTCCGATAAAGGATTAACCATTGGGGCTCATTGTTCACTTAAACTTGAAGAACAAAAAATTGGCGAATGGTACTGTTTGGATGCTTTGCATATATGTTTCTTAGACTATATAGAAGCAATATATACAATGATTTCAACCGTCTACCTGTTCCATTCATTGTTCTACTTGTCGAAAGTTACAAATAATTTCCGTTAAGGGATTAACAATGGGGATCGTAGTTTACTTAAACTTGAAGAACAAAAAATTGGCGAATTGTACTGTTTGGATGCTTTGCATATATGTTTCTTAGACTATATAGAAGCAATATATACAATGATTTCAACCGTCTACCTGTTCCATTCATTGTTCTACTCGTCGAATGTTACAAATAATTTCCGTTAAGGGATTAACAATGGGGTTCGTAGTTTACTTAAACTTGAAGAACAAAAAATTGGCGAATTGTACTGTTTGGATGCTTTGCATATATGTTTCTTAGACTATATAGAAGCAATATATACAATGATTTCAACCGTCTACCTGTTCCATTCATTGTTCTACTTGTCGAATGTTACAAATAATTTCCGTTAAGGGATTAACAATGGGGATCGTAGTTTACTTAAACTTGAAGAACAAAAAATTGGCGAATTGTACTGTTTGGATGCTTTGCATATATGTTTCTTAGACTATATAGAAGCAATATATACAATGATTTCAACCGTCTACCTGTTCCATTCATTGTTCTACTTGTCGAATGTTACAAATAATTTCCGTTAAGGGATTAACAATGGGGATCGTAGTTTACTTAAACTTGAAGAACAAAAAATTGGCGAATTGTACTGTTTGGATGCTTTGCATATATGTTTCTTAGACTATATAGAAGCAATATATACAATGATTTCAACCGTCTACCTGTTCCATTCATTGTTCTACTTGTCGAAAGTTACAAATAATTTCCGTTAAGGGATTAACAATGGGGATCGTAGTTTACTTAAACTTGAAGAACAAAAAATTGGCGAATTGTACTGTTTGGATGCTTTGCATATATGTTTCTTAGACTATATAGAAGCAATATATACAATGATTTCAACCGTCTACCTGTTCCAATCATTGTTCTACTTGTCGAAAGTTACAAATAATTTCCGATAAAGGATTAACAATGGGGCTCATTGTTCACTTAAACTTGAAGAACAAAAAATTGGCGAATGGTACTGTTTGGATGCTTTGCATATATGTTTCTTAGACTATTTAGAAGCAATATATAGAAAGATTTCACCCGTCTACCTATACTATTCATTGTTCTACTTGTAGAAAGTTACAAATAATTTCCATTTCATGATTATCAATGGGGCTCGCTGTTCACTTATACTTGAAGATCAAAAAATTGGCGATTGTTACTGTTTAGATGCTTGCATATATGTTTCTTAGATTATATAGAAGCAATATATACAAATATTTCAACCGTCTAACTGGTCCATTCATTGTTCTACTTGTCGAAAATTACAAATAATTTCCGATAAAGGATTAACCATTGGGGCTCATTGTTCACTTAAACTTGAAGAACAAAAAATTGGCGAATGGTACTGTTTGGATGCTTTGCATATATGTTTCTTAGACTATATAGAAGCAATATATACAATGATTTCAACCGTCTACCTGTTCCATTCATTGTTCTACTTGTCGAATGTTACAAATAATTTCCGTTAAGGGATTAACAATGGGGATCGTAGTTTACTTAAACTTGAAGAACAAAAAATTGGCGAATGGTACTGTTTGGATGCTTTGCATATATGTTTCTTAGACTATATAGAAGCAATATATACAAAGATTTCAACCGTCTACCTGTTCCATTCATTGTTCTACTTGTCGAAAGTTACAAATAATTTCCGATAAAGGATTAACAATGGGGCTCATTGTTCACTTAAACTTGAAGAACAAAAAATTGGCGAATGGTACTGTTTGGATGCTTTGCATATATGTTTCTTAGACTATATAGAAGCAATATATACAATGATTTCAACCGTCTACCTATTCCATTCATTGTTCTACTTGTCGAATGTTACAAATAATTTCCGTTAAGGGATTAACAATGGGGATCGTAGTTTACTTAAACTTGAAGAACAAAAAATTGGCGAATTGTACTGTTTGGATGCTTTGCATATATGTTGCATAGATTATATAGAAGCAATATATACAAAGATATCAACCGTCTACCAGTTCCATTCATTGTTCTACTTGTCGAAAATTACAAATAATTACCGATAAAGGATTAACCATTGGGGCTCATTGTTCACTTAAACTTGAAGAACAAAAAATTGGCGAATGGTACTGTTTGGATGCTTTGCATATATGTTTCTTATACTATATAGAAGCAATATATACAAAGATTTCAACCGTCTACCTGTTCCATTCATTGTTCTACTTGTCGAAAGTTACAAATAATTTCCGATAAAGGATTAACAATGGGGCTCATTGTTCACTTAAACTTGAAGAACAAAAAATTGGCGAATGGTACTGTTTGGATGCTTTGCATATATGTTTCTTAGACTATATAGAAGCAATATATACAATGATTTCAACCGTCTACCTGTTCCATTCATTGTTCTACTTGTCGAATGTTACAAATAATTTCCGTTAAGGGATTAACAATGGGGATCGTAGTTTACTTAAACTTGAAGAACAAAAAATTGACGAATGGTACTGTTTGGATGCTTTGCATATATGTTTCTTAGACTATATAGAAGCAATATATACAAAGATTTCAACCGTCTACCTGTTCCATTCATTGTTCTACTTGTCGAAAGTTACAAATAATTTCCGATAAAGGATTAACAATGGGGATCGTAGTTTACTTAAACTTGAAGAACAAAAAATTGGCGAATTGTACTGTTTGGATGCTTTGCATATATGTTTCTTAGACTATATACAAGCAATATATACCATGATTTCAACCGTCTACCTATTCCATTCATTGTTCTACTTGCCGAAATTTACAAATAATTTCCTTTAAAGGATTAAGAATGGGGCTCGTAGTTCACTTAAACTTGTTGAACAAAAAATTGGCGAATTGTACTGTTTGGATGCTTTGCATATATGTTTCTTAGACTATATAGAAGCAATATATACAAAGATTTCAACCGTCTACCTGTTCCATTCATTGTTCTACTTGTCGAAAGTTACAAATAATTTCCTTTAAAGGATTAACAATGGGGCTCGTTGTTCACTTAAACTTGAAGAACAATAAATTGGCGAATTGTACTGCTTGGATGCTTTGCATATATGTTTCTTAGACTATATAGAAGCAATATATACAAAGATTTCAACCGTCTACCTGTTCCATTCATTGTTCTACTTGCCGAATGTTACAAATAATTTCCGTTAAGGGATTAACAATGGGGATCGTAGTTTACTTAAACTTGAAGAACAAAAAATTGACGAATGGTACTGTTTGGATGCTTTGCATATATGTTTCTCAGACTATATAGAAGCAATATATACAAAGATTTCAACCGTCTACCTGTTCCATTCATTGTTCTACGTGTCGAAAGTTACAAATAATTTCCGATAAAGGATTAACAATGGGGCTCATTGTTCACTTAAACTTGAAGAACAAAAAATTGGCGAATGGTACTGTTTGGATGTTTTGCATATATGTTTCTTAGACTATATAGAAGCTATATATACAAAGATTTCTACCGTCTACCTGTTCCATTCATTGTTCTACTTGTCGAAAGTTACAAATAATTTCCTTTAAAGGATTAACAATGGGGCTCATTGTTCACTTAAACTTGAAGAACAAAAAATTGGCGAATTGTACTGTTTGGATGCTTTGCATATATGTTTCTTAGACTATATAGAAGCAATATATACAATGATTTCAACCGTCTACCTGTTCCATTCATTGTTCTACTTGTCGAATGTTACAAATAATTTCCGTTAAGGGATTAACAATGGGGATCGTAGTTTACTTAAACTTGAAGAACAAAAAATTGGCGAATGGTACTGTTTGGATGCTTTGCATATATGTTTCTTAGACTATATAGAAGCAATATATACAAAGATTTCAACCGTCTACCTGTTCCATTCATTGTTCTACTTGTCGAAAGTTACAAATAATTTCCGATAAAGGATTAACAATGGGGCTCATTGTTCACTTAAACTTGAAGAACAAAAAATTGGCGAATGGTACTGTTTGGATGCTTTGCATATATGTTTCTTAGACTATTTAGAAGCAATATATAGAAAGATTTCACCCGTCTACCTGTTCCATTCATTGTTCTACTTGTCGAATGTTACAAATAATTTCCGTTAAGGGATTAACAATGGGGATCGTAGTTTACTTAAACTTGAAGAACAAAAAATTGGCGAATGGTACTGTTTGGATGCTTTGCATATATGTTTCTTAGACTATATAGAAGCAATATATACAATGATTTCAACCGTCTGGAAATTATTTGTAACTTTCGACAAGTAGAACAATGAATGGAACAGGTAGACGGTTGAAATCATTGTATATATTGCTTCTATATAGTCTAAGAAACATATATGCAAAGCATCCAAACAGTACAATTCGCCAATTTTTTGTTCTTCAAGTTTAAGTAAACTACGATCCCCATTGTTAATCCCTTAACGGAAATTATTTGTAACTTTCGACAAGTAGAACAATGAATGGAACAGGTAGACGGTTGAAATCATTGTATATATTGCTTCTATATAGTCTAAGAAACATATATGCAAAGCATCCAAACAGTACCATTCGCCAATTTTTTGTTCTTCAAGTTTAAGTGAACAATGAGCCCCATTTTTAATCCTTTATCGGAAATTATTTGTAACTTTCGACAAGTAGAACAATGAATGGAACAGGTAGACGGTTGAAATCTTTGTATATATTGCTTCTATATAGTCTAAAAAACATTTATACAGAGCATCCAAACAGTACAATTCGCCAATTTTTTGTTCTTCAAGTTTAAGTAAACTACGATCCCCATTGTTAATCCCTTAACGGAAATTATTTGTAACTTTCGACAAGTAGAACAATGAATGGAATAGGTAGACGGTTGAAATCATTGTATATATTGCTTCTATATAGTCTAAGAAACATATATGCAAAGCATCCAAACAGTACAATTCGCCAATTTTTTGTTCTTCAAGTTTAAGTAAACTACGATCCCCATTGTTAATCCCTTAACGAAAATTATTTGTAACATTCGACAAGTAGAACAATGAATGGAACAGGTAGACGGTTGAAATCATTGCATATATTGCTTCTATATAGTCTAAGAAACATATATGCAAAGCATCCAAACAGTACAATTCGCCAATTTTTTGTTCTTCAAGTTTAAGTGAACAATGAGCCCCATTGTTAATCCTTTAAAGGAAATTATTTGTAACTTTCGACAAGTAGAACAATGAATGGAACAGGTAGACGGTAGAAATCTTTGTATATATAGCTTCTATATAGTCTAAGAAACATATATGCAAAACATCCAAACAGTACCATTCGCCAATTTTTTGTTCTTCAAGTTTAAGTGAACAATGAGCCCCATTGTTAATCCTTTATCGGAAATTATTTGTAACTTTCGACAAGTAGAACAATGAATGGAACAGGTAGACGGTTGAAATCTTTGTATATATTGCTTCTATATAGTCTGAGAAACATATATGCAAAGCATCCAAACAGTACCATTCGCCAATTTTTTGTTCTTCAAGTTTAAGTAAACTACGATCCCCATTGTTAATCCCTTAACGGAAATTATTTGTAACATTCGACAAGTAGAAGAATGAATGGAACAGGTAGACGGTTGAAATCATTGTATATATTGCTTCTATATAGTCTAAGAAACATATATGCAAAGCATCCAAACAGTACAATTCGCCAATTTTTTGTTCTTCAAGTTTAAGTGAACAATGAGCCCCATTGTTAATCCTTTAAAGGAAATTATTTGTTACTTTCGACAAGTAGAACAATGAATAGAACAGGTAGACGGTTGAAATCTTTGTATATATTGCTTCTATATAGTCTAAGAAACATATATGCAAAGCATCCAAACAGTACCATTCGTCAATTTTTTGTTCTTCAAGTTTAAGTGAACAATGAGCCCCAATGGTTAATCCTTTATCGGTAATTATTTGTAACTTTCGACAAGTAGAACCATGAATGGAACAGGTAGACGGTTGAAATCTTTGTATGTATTGCTTCCATATAGTCTAAGAAACATGTACGCAAAGCATCCAAACAGTACCATTCGCCAATTTTTTGTCCTTCAAGTTTAAGTGAACAATGAGCCCCATTGTTAATCCTTTAACGGAAATTAATTGTAACTTTCGACAAGTAGAACAATGAATGGAACAGGTAGACGGTTGAAATCTTTGTATATATTGCTTCTATATAGTCTAAGAAACATATATGCAAAGCATCCAAAGAGTACCATTCGCTAATTTTTTGTTCTTCAAGTTTAAGTGAACAATGAGCCCCATTGTTAATCCTTTAAAGGAAATTATTTGTAACTTTCGACAAGTAGAACAATGAATGGAACAGGTAGACGGTTGAAATCATTGTATATATTGCTTCTATATAGTCTAAGAAACATATATGCAAAGCATCCAAACAGTACCATTCGCCAATTTTTGTTCTTCAAGTTTAAGTGAACAATGAGCCCCATTGTTAATCCTTTATCGGAAATTATTTGTAACTTTCGACAAGTAGAACAATGAATGGAACAGGTAGACGGTTGAAATCTTTGTATATATTGCTTCTATATAGTCTAAGAAACATTTATGCAGAGCATCCAAACAGTACAATTCGCCAATTTTTTGTTCTTCAAGTTTAAGTAAACTACGATCCCCATTGTTAATCCCTTAACGGAAATTATTTGTAACTTTCGACAAGTAGAACAACGAATGGAATAGGTAGACGGTTGAAATCATTGTATATATTGCTTCTATGTAGTCTAAGAAACATATATGCAAAGCATCCAAACAGTACAATTCGCCAATTTTTTGTTCTTCAAGTTTAAGTAAACTACGATCCCCATTGTTAATCCCTTAACGAAAATTATTTGTAACATTCGACAAGTAGAACAATGAATGGAACAGGTAGACGGTTGAAATCATTGTATATATTGCTTCTATATAGTCTAAGAAACATATATGCAAAGCATCCAAACAGTACAATTCGCCAATTTTTTGTTCTTCAAGTTTAAGTGAACAATGAGCCCCAATGGTTAATCCTTTATCGGAAATTATTTGTAACTTTCGTCAAGTAGAACAATGAATGGAACAGGTAGACGGTTGAATTCTTTGTATATATTGCTTCTATATAGTCTAAGAAACATATATGCAAAGCATCCAAACAGTACAATTCGCCAATTTTTTGTCCTTCAAGTTTAAGTGAACAATGAGCCCCATTGTTAATCTATTATCGGAAATTATTTGTAACTTTCGACAAGTAGAACAATGAATGGAACAGGTAGACGGTTGAAATCTTTGTATATATTGCTTCTGTATAGTCTAAGAATCATATATGCAAAGCATCCAAACAGTACAATTCGCCAATTTATTGTTCTTCAAGTTTAAGTGAACAACGAGCCCCATTGTTAATCCTTTAAAGGAAATTATTTGTAAATTTCGACAAGTTGAACAATGATTGGAACAGGTAGACGGTTGAAATCTTTGTATATATTGCTTCTATATAATCTAAGAAACATGTACGCAAAGCATCCAAACCGTACCATTCGCCAATTTATTGTTCTTCAAGTTTAAGTGAACAACGAGCCCCATTGTTAATCCTTTAAAGGAAATTATTTGTAAATTTCGACAAGTAGAACAATGATTGGAACAGGTAGACGGTTGAAATCTTTGTATATATTGCTTCTATATAATCTAAGAAACATAGATGCAAAGCATTCAAACAGTACCATTCGCCAATTTTTTGTTCTTCAAGTTTAAGTGAACTACGAGCCCCATTGTTAATCCTTTAACGGAAATTAATTGTAACTTTCTACAAGTAGAACAATGATTGGAACACGTAGACGGTTGAAATCTTTGTATATATTGCTTCCATATAGTCTAAGAAACATATATGCAAAGAATCCAAACAGTACCATTCTCCAATTATTTGATCTTCAAGTTTAAGTGAACAATGAGCCCCATTTTTAATCCTTTATCGGAAATTATTTGTAACTTTCGACAAGTAGAACAATGAATGGAACAGGTGGACGGTTGAAATCTTTGTATACATTGCTTCTATATAGTCTAAGAAACATATATGCAAAGCATCCAAACAGTACAATTCGCCAATTTATTGTTCTTCAAGTTTAAGTGAACAACGAGCCCCATTGTTAATCCTTTAAAGGAAATTATTTGTAAATTTCGACAAGTAGAACAATGATTGGAACAGGTAGACGGTTGAAATCTTTGTATATATTGCTTCTATATAATCTAAGAAACATGTACGCAAAGCATCCAAACCGTACCATTCGCCAATTTATTGTTCTTCAAGTTTAAGTGAACAACGAGCCCCATTGTTAATCCTTTAAAGGAAATTATTTGTAAATTTCGACAAGTAGAACAATGATTGGAACAGGTAGACGGTTGAAATCTTTGTATATATTGCTTCTATATAATCTAAGAAACATAGATGCAAAGCATTAAAACAGTACCATTCGCCAATTTTTTGTTCTTCAAGTTTAAGTGAACTACGAGCCCCATTGTTAATCCTTTATCGGAAATTATTTGTAATTTTCGACAAGTAGAACAATGATTGGAACACGCAGACGGTTGAAATCTTTGTATATATTGCTTCCATATAGTCTAAGAAACATATATGCAAAGCATCAAAACAGTACCATTCGCCAATTTTTTGTTCTTCAAGTTTAAGTGAACAATGAGCCCCAATGGTTAATCCTTTATCGGAAATTATTTGTAATTTTCGACAAGTAGAACAATGAATGGATCAGGTAGACGTTTGAAATCATTGTATATATTGCTTCTATATAGCCTACGGAACATCTATGCAAAGCATCCAAACAGTACAATTCGCCAATTTTTTGTTCTTCAAGTTCAAGTGAACTACGAGCTCCATTGTTAATCCCTTAACGGAAATTATTTGTAACTTTCGACAAGTAGAACAATGATTGGAACACGCAGACGGTTGAAATCTTTGTATATATTGCTTCCATATAGTCTAAGAAACATATATGCAAAGCATCAAAACAGTACCATTCGCCAATTTTTTGTTCTTCAAGTTTAATTGAACAATGAGCCCCATTGTTAATCCTTTATCGGAAATTATTTGTAACTTTCGACAAGTAGAACAGTGAATGGAACAGGTAGACGGTTGAAATCTTGTTATATATTGCTTCTATATAGTATAAGAAACATATATGCAAAGCATCCAAACAGTACAATTCGCCACTTTTTTGTTCTTCAAGTTTAAGTGAACAATGAGCCCCAATGGTTAATCCGTTATCGGAAATTAGTTGTAACTTTCGACAAGTAGAACAATGAATGGAACAGGTAGACGGTTGAAATCTTTGTATATGTTGCTTCCATATAGTCTAGGAAACATGTACGCGAAGCATCCAAACAGTGCCATTCGCCAATTTTTTGTTCTTCAAGTTTAAGTGAACAACGAGCCCCATTGATAATCATGAAACGGAAATTATTTGTAACTTTCTACAAGTAGAACAATGATTGGAACACGTAGATGGTTGACATCTTTGTATATATTGCTTCCATATAGTCTAAGAAACATATACGCAAAGCATCCAAACAGTAACATTCGCCAATTTTTTGTCCTTCAAGTTTAAGTGAACAATGAGCCCCATTGTTAATCCTTTAAAGGAAATTATTTGTAAATTTCGACAAGTAGAACAATGAATGGATCATGTAGACGGTTGAAATCATTGTATATATTGCTTCTATATAGTCTACGAAACATATATGCAAAGCATCCAAACAGTACAATTCGCCAATTTTTTGTTCTTCAAGTTTAAGTGAACTACGAGCGCCATTGTTAATCCTTTAACTGAAATTATTTGTAATTTTCGACAAGTAGAACAATGAATGGAACAGGTAGACTTTTGAAATCTTTGTTTATATTGCTTCTATATAGTCTAAGAAACATATATGCAAAGCATCCAAACAGTACAATTCGCCAATTTATTGTTCTTCAAGTTTAAGTGAACTACGAGCCCCATCGTTAATCCTTACAGGAAATTATTTGTAAATTTCGACAAGTAGAACAATGAATGGAACAGGTAGACGGTTGAAATCTTTGTATATATTGCTTCTGTATAGTCTAAGAAACATATATGCAAAGCATCCAAACAGTACAATTCGCCAATTTTTTGTTCTTCAAGTATAGTGAACAATGAGCCCCAATGGTTAATCCTTTATCGGAAATTATTTGTAATTTTCGACAAGTAGAACAATGAATGGAACAGGTAGACGGTTGAAATCATTGTATATATTGCTTCTATATAGTCTAAGAAACATATATGCAAAGCATCCAAACAGTACAATTCGACAATTTTTTGTTCTTCAAGTTTAGTGAACAATGAGCCCCAATGGTTAATCCTTTATCGGAAATTATTTGTAATTTTCGACAAGTAGAACATTGAATGGAACAGGTAGACGGTTGAAATCATTGTATATATTGCTTCTATATAGTCTAAGAAACATATATGCAAAGCATCCAAACAGTACAATTCGACAATTTTTTGTTCTTCAAGTTTAGTGAACAATGAGCCCCAATGGTTAATCCTTTATCGGAAATTATTTGTAATTTTCGACAAGTAGAACAATGAATGGAACAGGTAGACGGTTGATATCTTTGTATATATTGCTTCTATATAATCTAAGAAACATATATGCAAAGAATCCAAACAGTACAATTCGCCAATTATTTCATCTTCATGTTTAAGTGAACTACGAGCCCCATTGTTAATACTTTAACGGAAATTATTTGTAACTTGCGACAAGTAGAACAATGAGTGGAACAGGTAGACGGTTGAAATCAATGTATATATTGCTTCTATATAGTCTAAGAAACATATATGCAAAGCATCCAAACAGTACCATTCGCCAATTTTTTGTTCTTCAAGTTTAAGTGAACAATGAGCCCCATTGTTAATCCTTTATAGGAAATTATTTGTAACTTTCGACAAGTAGAACAATGAATGGAACAGGTAGACGCTTGAAATCTTTGTATATATTGCTTCTATATAGTCTAAGAAACATATATGCAAAGCATCCAAACAGTACAATTCGCCAATTTTTTGTTCTTCAAGTTTAAGTGAACTACGAGCGCCATTGTTAATCCTTTAAAGGAAATTATTTGTAAATTTCGACAAGTAGAACAATGAATGGAACAGGTAGACGCTTGAAATCTTTGTATATATTGCTTCTATATAGTCTAAGAAACATATATGCAAAGCATCCAAACAGTACAATTCGCCAATTTTTTGTTCTTCAAGTTTAAGTGAACTACGAGCCCCAATGGTTAATCCTTTATCAGAAATTATTTGTAATTTTCGACAAGTAGAACAATGAATGGAACAGGTAGACGGTTGAAATCTTTGTATATATTGCTTCTGTATAATCTAAGAAACATATATGCAAAGCATGCAAACAGTGCCATTCGCCAATTTTTTGTTCTTCAAGTTTAAGTGAACAACGAGCCCCATTGATAATCATGAAACGGAAATTATTTGTAACTTTCTACAAGTAGAACAATGATTGGAACACGTAGATGGTTGACATCTTTGTATATATTGCTTCCATATAGTCTAAGAAACATATATGCAAGCATCCAAACAGTAACATTCGCCAATTTTTTGTCCTTCAAGTTTAAGTGAACAATGAGCCCCATTGTTAATCCTTTAAAGGAAATTATTTGTAAATTTCGACAAGTAGAACAATGAATGGATCATGTAGACGGTTGAAATCATTGTATATATTGCTTCTATATAGTCTACGAAACATATATGCAAAGCATCCAAACAGTACAATTCGCCAATTTTTTGTTCTTCAAGTTTAAGTGAACTACGAGCGCCATTGTTAATCCTTTAACTGAAATTATTTGTAATTTTCGACAACTAGAACAATGAATGGAACAGGTAGACGGTTGAAATCTTTGTATATATTGCTTCTGTATAGTCTAAGAAACATATATGCAAAGCATCCAAACAGTACAATTCGCCAATTTTTTGTTCTTCAAGTTTAGTGAACAATGAGCCCCAATGGTTAATCCTTTATCGGAAATTATTTGTAATTTTCGACAAGTAGAACAATGAATGGAACAGGTAGACGGTTGAAATCATTGTATATATTGCTTCTATATAGTCTAAGAAACATATATGCAAAGCATCCAAACAGTACAATACGACAATTTTTTGTTCTTCAAGTTTAGTGAACAATGAGCCCCAATGGTTAATCCTTTATCGGAAATTATTTGTAATTTTCGACAAGTAGAACAATGAATGGAACAGGTAGACGGTTGAAATCATTGTATATATTGCTTCTATATAGTCTAAGAAACATATATGCAAAGCATCCAAACAGTACAATTCGACAATTTTTTGTTCTTCAAGTTTAGTGAACAATGAGCCCCAATGGTTAATCCTTTATCGGAAATTATTTGTAATTTTCGACAAGTAGAACAATGATTGGAACACGCAGACGGTTGAAATCTTTGTATATATTGCTTCCATATAGTCTAAGAAACATATATGCAAAGCATCAAAACAGTACCATTCGCCAATTTTTTGTTCTTCAAGTTTAAGTGAACAATGAGCCCCAATGGTTAATCCTTTATCGGAAATTATTTGTAATTTTCGACAAGTAGAACAATGAATGGATCAGGTAGACGTTTGAAATCATTGTATATATTGCTTCTATATAGCCTACGGAACATCTATGCAAAGCATCCAAACAGTACAATTCGCCAATTTTTTGTTCTTCAAGTTCAAGTGAACTACGAGCTCCATTGTTAATCCCTTAACGGAAATTATTTGTAATTTTCGACAAGTAGAACAATGAATGGAACAGGTAGACGGTTGACATCTTTGTATATATTGCTTCTATATAATCTAAGAAACATATATGCAAAGCATCTAAACAGTAACAATCGCCAATTTTTTGAGCTTCAAGTTTAAGTGAACTACGAGCCCCATTGTTAATCCTTTATCGGAAATTATTTGTAACTTTAAACAAGTAGAACAATGAATGGAACAGGTAGACGGTTGAAATCTTTGTATATATTGCTTCTATATAGTCTAAGAAACATATATGCAAAGCATCCAAACAGTACCATTCGCCAATTTTTTGTTCTTCAAGTTTAAGTGAACAATGAGCCCCAATGGTTAATCCTTTATCGGAAATTATTTGTAATTTTCGACAAGTAGAACAATGAATGGAACAGGTAGACGGTTGACATCTTTGTATATATTGCTTCTATATAATCTAAGAAACATATATGCAAAGCATCTAAACAGTAACAATCGCCAATTTTTTGATCTTCAAGTTTAAGTGAACTACGAGCCCCATTGTTAATCCTTTAACGGAAATTAATTGTAACTTTCTACAAGTAGAACAATGATTGGAACACGTAGACGGTTGAAATCTTTGTATATATTGCTTCCATATAGTCTAAGAAACATATATGCAAAGAATCCAAACAGTACCATTCTCCAATTATTTGATCTTCAAGTTTAAGTGAACAATGAGCCCCATTTTTAATCCTTTATCGGAAATTATTTGTAACTTTCGACAAGTAGAACAATGAATGGAACAGGTGGACGGTTGAAATCTTTGTATACATTGCTTCTATATAGTCTAAGAAACATATATGCAAAGCATCCAAACAGTACAATTCGCCAATTTATTGTTCTTCAAGTTCAAGTGAACTACGAGCTCCATTGTTAATCCCTTAACGGAAATTATTTGTAATTTTCGACAAGTAGAACAATGAATGGAACAGGTAGACGGTTGACATCTTTGTATATATTGCTTCTATATAATCTAAGAAACATATATGCAAAGCATCTAAACAGTAACAATCGCCAATTTTTTGAGCTTCAAGTTTAAGTGAACTACGAGCCCCATTGTTAATCCTTTATCGGAAATTATTTGTAACTTTCGACAAGTAGAACAATGATTGGAACAGGTAGACGGTTGAAATCTTTGTATATATTGCTTCTATATAATCTAAGAAACATGTACGCAAAGCATCCAAACCGTACCATTCGCCAATTTATTGTTCTTCAAGTTTAAGTGAACAACGAGCCCCAATGTTAATCCTTTAAAGGAAATTATTTGTAAATTTCGACAAGTAGAACAATGATTGGAACAGGTAGACGGTTGAAATCTTTGTATATATTGCTTCTATATAATCTAAGAAACATGGATGCAAAGCATTCAAACAGTACCATTCGCCAATTTTTTGTTCTTCAAGTTTAAGTGAACTACGAGCCCCATTGTTAATCCTTTATCGGAAACTATTTGTAATTTTCGACAAGTAGAACAATGATTGGAACACGCAGACGGTTGAAATCTTTGTATATATTGCTTCCATATAGTCTAAGAAACATATATGCAAAGCATCAAAACAGTACAATTCGACAATTTTTTGTTCTTCAAGTTTAGTGAACAATGAGCCCCAATGGTTAATCCTTTATCGGAAATTATTTGTAAATTTCGACAAGTAGAACAATGATTGGAACAGGTAGACGGTTGAAATCTTTGTATATATTGCTTCTATATAATCTAAGAAACATGTACGCAAAGCATCCAAACCGTACCATTCGCCAATTTATTGTTCTTCAAGTTTAAGTGAACAACGAGCCCCATTGTTAATCCTTTAAAGGAAATTATTTGTAAATTTCGACAAGTAGAACAATGATTGGAACAGGTAGACGGTTGAAATCTTTGTATATATTGCTTCTATATAATCTAAGAAACATAGATGCAAAGCATTCAAACAGTACCATTCGCCAATTTTTTGTCCTTCAAGTTTAAGTGAACTATGAGCCCCATTGTTAATCCTTTATCGGAAATTATTTGTAACTTTCGACAAGTAGAACAATGATTGGAACACGCAGACGGTTGAAATCTTTGTATATATTGCTTCCATATAGTCTAAGAAACATATATGCAAAGCATCAAAACAGTACCATTCGCCAATTTTTTGTTCTTCAAGTTTAAGTGAACAATGAGCCCCAATGGTTAATCCTTTATCGGAAATTATTTGTAATTTTCGACAAGTAGAACAATGAATGGATCAGGTAGACGTTTGAAATCATTGTATATATTGCTTCTATATAGCCTACGGAACATCTATGCAAAGCATCCAAACAGTACAATTCGCCAATTTTTTGTTCTTCAAGTTCAAGTGAACTACGAGCTCCATTGTTAATCCCTTAACGGAAATTATTTGTAATTTTCGACAAGTAGAACAATGAATGGAACAGGTAGACGGTTGAAATCTTTGTATATATTGCTTCTGTATAGTCTAAGAAACATATATGCAAAGCATCCAAACAGTACAATTCGCCAATTTTTTGTTCTTCAAGTTTAGTGAACAATGAGCCCCAATGGTTAATCCTTTATCGGAAATTATTTGTAATTTTCGACAAGTAGAACAATGAATGGAACAGGTAGACGGTTGAAATCATTGTATATATTGCTTCTATATAGTCTAAGAAACATATATGCAAAGCATCCAAACAGTACAATACGACAATTTTTTGTTCTTCAAGTTTAGTGAACAATGAGCCCAAATGGTTAATCCTTTATCGGAAATTATTTGTAATTTTCGACAAGTAGAACAATGAATGGAACAGGTAGACGGTTGAAATCATTGTATATATTGCTTCTATATAGTCTAAGAAACATATATGCAAAGCATCCAAACAGTACAATTCGACAATTTTTTGTTCTTCAAGTTTAGTGAACAATGAGCCCCAATGGTTAATCCTTTATCGGAAATTATTTGTAATTTTCGACAAGTAGAACAATGAATGGAACAGGTAGACGGTTGATATCTTTGTATATATTGCTTCTATATAATCTAGGAAACATATATGCAAAGCATCCAAACAGTACAATTCGCCAATTATTTCATCTTCATGTTTAAGTGAACTACGAGCCCCATTGTTAATACTATAACGGAAATTATTTGTAACTTCCGACAAGTAGAACAATGAGTGGAACAGGTAGACGGTTGAAATCAATGTATATATTGCTTCTATATAGTCTAAGAAACATATATGCAAAGCATCCAAACAGTACCATCCGCCAATTTTTTGTTCTTCAAGTTTAAGTGAACAATGAGCCCCATTGTTAATCATTTATAGGAAATTATTTGTAACTTTCGACAAGTAGAACAATGAATGGAACAGGTAGACGCTTGAAATCTTTGTATATATTGCTTCTATATAGTCTAAGAAACATATATGCAAAGCATCCAAACAGTACAATTCGACAATTTTTTGTTCTTAAAGTTTAGTGAACAATGAGCCCCAATGGTTAATCCTTTATCGGAAATTATTTGTAATTTTCGACAAGTAGAACAATGAATGGAACAGGTAGACGGTTGAAATCATTGTATATATTGCTTCTATATAGTCTAAGAAACATATATGCAAAGCATCCAAACAGTACAATTCGACAATTTTTTGTTCTTCAAGTTTAGTGAACAATGAGCCCCAATGGTTAATCCTTAATCGGAAATTATTTGTAATTTTCGACAAGTAGAACAATGAATGGAACAGGTAGACGGTTGATATCTTTGTATATATTGCTTCTATATAATCTAAGAAACATATATGCAAAGCATCCAAACAGTACAATTCGCCAATTATTTCATCTTCATGTTTAAGTGAACTACGAGCCCCATTGTTAATACTTTAACAGAAATTATTTGTAACTTGCGACAAGTAGAACAATGAATGGAACAGGTAGACGCTTGAAATCTTTGTATATATTGCTTCTATATAGTCTAAGAAACATATATGCAAAGCATCCAAACAGTACAATTCGCCAATTTTTTGTTCTTCAAGTTTAAGTGAACTACGAGCCCCAATGGTTAATCCTTTATCAGAAATTATTTGTAATTTTCGACAAGTAGAACAATGAATGGAACAGGTAGACGGTTGAAATCTTTGTATATATTGCTTCTGTATAATCTAAGAAACATATATGCAAAGCATGCAAACAGTGCCATTCGCCAATTTTTTGTTCTTCAAGTTTAAGTGAACAACGAGCCCCATTGATAATCATGAAACGGAAATTATTTGTAACTTTCTACAAGTAGAACAATGATTGGAACACGTAGATGGTTGACATCTTTGTATATATTGCTTCCATATAGTCTAAGAAACATATATGCAAGCATCCAAACAGTAACATTCGCCAATTTTTTGTCCTTCAAGTTTAAGTGAACAATGAGCCCCATTGTTAATCCTTTAAAGGAAATTATTTGTAAATTTCGACAAGTAGAACAATGAATGGATCATGTAGACGGTTGAAATCATTGTATATATTGCTTCTATATAGTCTACGAAACATATATGCAAAGCATCCAAACAGTACAATTCGCCAATTTTTTGTTCTTCAAGTTTAAGTGAACTACGAGCGCCATTGTTAATCCTTTAACTGAAATTATTTGTAATTTTCGACAACTAGAACAATGAATGGAACAGGTAGACGGTTGAAATCTTTGTATATATTGCTTCTGTATAGTCTAAGAAACATATATGCAAAGCATCCAAACAGTACAATTCGCCAATTTTTTGTTCTTCAAGTTTAGTGAACAATGAGCCCCAATGGTTAATCCTTTATCGGAAATTATTTGTAATTTTCGACAAGTAGAACAATGAATGGAACAGGTAGACGGTTGAAATCATTGTATATATTGCTTCTATATAGTCTAAGAAACATATATGCAAAGCATCCAAACAGTACAATACGACAATTTTTTGTTCTTCAAGTTTAGTGAACAATGAGCCCCAATGGTTAATCCTTTATCGGAAATTATTTGTAATTTTCGACAAGTAGAACAATGAATGGAACAGGTAGACGGTTGAAATCATTGTATATATTGCTTCTATATAGTCTAAGAAACATATATGCAAAGCATCCAAACAGTACAATTCGACAATTTTTTGTTCTTCAAGTTTAGTGAACAATGAGCCCCAATGGTTAATCCTTTATCGGAAATTATTTGTAATTTTCGACAAGTAGAACAATGATTGGAACACGCAGACGGTTGAAATCTTTGTATATATTGCTTCCATATAGTCTAAGAAACATATATGCAAAGCATCAAAACAGTACCATTCGCCAATTTTTTGTTCTTCAAGTTTAAGTGAACAATGAGCCCCAATGGTTAATCCTTTATCGGAAATTATTTGTAATTTTCGACAAGTAGAACAATGAATGGATCAGGTAGACGTTTGAAATCATTGTATATATTGCTTCTATATAGCCTACGGAACATCTATGCAAAGCATCCAAACAGTACAATTCGCCAATTTTTTGTTCTTCAAGTTCAAGTGAACTACGAGCTCCATTGTTAATCCCTTAACGGAAATTATTTGTAATTTTCGACAAGTAGAACAATGAATGGAACAGGTAGACGGTTGACATCTTTGTATATATTGCTTCTATATAATCTAAGAAACATATATGCAAAGCATCTAAACAGTAACAATCGCCAATTTTTTGAGCTTCAAGTTTAAGTGAACTACGAGCCCCATTGTTAATCCTTTATCGGAAATTATTTGTAACTTTAAACAAGTAGAACAATGAATGGAACAGGTAGACGGTTGAAATCTTTGTATATATTGCTTCTATATAGTCTAAGAAACATATATGCAAAGCATCCAAACAGTACCATTCGCCAATTTTTTGTTCTTCAAGTTTAAGTGAACAATGAGCCCCAATGGTTAATCCTTTATCGGAAATTATTTGTAATTTTCGACAAGTAGAACAATGAATGGAACAGGTAGACGGTTGACATCTTTGTATATATTGCTTCTATATAATCTAAGAAACATATATGCAAAGCATCTAAACAGCAACAATCGCCAATTTTTTGATCTTCAAGTTTAAGTGAACTACGAGCCCCATTGTTAATACTTTAACGGAAATTAATTGTAACTTTCTACAAGTAGAACAATGATTGGAACACGTAGACGGTTGAAATCTTTGTATATATTGCTTCCATATAGTCTAAGAAACATATATGCAAAGAATCCAAACAGTACCATTCTCCAATTATTTGATCTTCAAGTTTAAGTGAACAATGAGCCCCATTTTTAATCCTTTATCGGAAATTATTTGTAACTTTCGACAAGTAGAACAATGAATGGAACAGGTGGACGGTTGAAATCTTTGTATACATTGCTTCTATATAGTCTAAGAAACATATATGCAAAGCATCCAAACAGTACAATTCGCCAATTTATTGTTCTTCAAGTTCAAGTGAACTACGAGCTCCATTGTTAATCCCTTAACGGAAATTATTTGTAATTTTCGACAAGTAGAACAATGAATGGAACAGGTAGACGGTTGACATCTTTGTATATATTGCTTCTATATAATCTAAGAAACATATATGCAAAGCATCTAAACAGTAACAATCGCCAATTTTTTGAGCTTCAAGTTTAAGTGAACTACGAGCCCCATTGTTAATCCTTTATCGGAAATTATTTGTAACTTTCCACAAGTAGAACAATGATTGGAACAGGTAGACGGTTGAAATCTTTGTATATATTGCTTCTATATAATCTAAGAAACATGTACGCAAAGCATCCAAACCGTACCATTCGCCAATTTATTGTTCTTCAAGTTTAAGTGAACAACGAGCCCCAATGTTAATCCTTTAAAGGAAATTATTTGTAAATTTCGACAAGTAGAACAATGATTGGAACAGGTAGACGGTTGAAATCTTTGTATATATTGCTTCTATATAATCTAAGAAACATAGATGCAAAGCATTCAAACAGTACCATTCGCCAATTTTTTGTTCTTCAAGTTTAAGTGAACTACGAGCCCCATTGTTAATCCTTTATCGGAAATTATTTGTAATTTTCGACAAGTAGAACAATGATTGGAACACGCAGACGGTTGAAATCTTTGTATATATTGCTTCCATATAGTCTAAGAAACATATATGCAAATCATCAAAACAGTACAATTCGACAATTTTTTGTTCTTCAAGTTTAGTGAACAATGAGCCCCAATGGTTAATCCTTTATCGGAAATTATTTGTAAATTTCGACAAGTAGAACAATGATTGGAACAGGTAGACGGTTGAAATCTTTGTATATATTGCTTCTATATAATCTAAGAAACATGTACGCAAAGCATCCAAACCGTACCATTCGCCAATTTATTGTTCTTCAAGTTTAAGTGAACAACGAGCCCCATTGTTAATCCTTTAAAGGAAATTATTTGTAAATTTCGACAAGTAGAACAATGATTGGAACAGGTAGACGGTTGAAATCTTTGTATATATTGCTTCTATATAATCTAAGAAACATAGATGCAAAGCATTCAAACAGTACCATTCGCCAATTTTTTGTCCTTCAAGTTTAAGTGAACTATGAGCCCCATTGTTAATCCTTTATCGGAAATTATTTGTAATTTTCGACAAGTAGAACAATGATTGGAACACGCAGACGGTTGAAATCTTTGTATATATTGCTTCCATATAGTCTAAGAAACATATATGCAAAGCATCAAAACAGTACCATTCGCCAATTTTTTGTTCTTCAAGTTTAAGTGAACAATGAGCCCCAATGGTTAATCCTTTATCGGAAATTATTTGTAATTTTCGACAAGTAGAACAATGAATGGATCAGGTAGACGTTTGAAATCATTGTATATATTGCTTCTATATAGCCTACGGAACATCTATGCAAAGCATCCAAACAGTACAATTCGCCAATTTTTTGTTCTTCAAGTTCAAGTGAACTACGAGCTCCATTGTTAATCCCTTAACGGAAATTATTTGTAATTTTCGACAAGTAGAACAATGAATGGAACAGGTAGACGGTTGAAATCTTTGTATATATTGCTTCTGTATAGTCTAAGAAACATATATGCAAAGCATCCAAACAGTACAATTCGCCAATTTTTTGTTCTTCAAGTTTAGTGAACAATGAGCCCCAATGGTTAATCCTTTATCGGAAATTATTTGTAATTTTCGACAAGTAGAACAATGAATGGAACAGGTAGACGGTTGAAATCATTGTATATATTGCTTCTATATAGTCTAAGAAACATATATGCAAAGCATCCAAACAGTACAATACGACAATTTTTTGTTCTTCAAGTTTAGTGAACAATGAGCCCAAATGGTTAATCCTTTATCGGAAATTATTTGTAATTTTCGACAAGTAGAACAATGAATGGAACAGGTAGACGGTTGAAATCATTGTATATATTGCTTCTATATAGTCTAAGAAACATATATGCAAAGCATCCAAACAGTACAATTCGACAATTTTTTGTTCTTCAAGTTTAGTGAACAATGAGCCCCAATGGTTAATCCTTTATCGGAAATTATTTGTAATTTTCGACAAGTAGAACAATGAATGGAACAGGTAGACGGTTGATATCTTTGTATATATTGCTTCTATATAATCTAAGAAACATATATGCAAAGCATCCAAACAGTACAATTCGCCAATTATTTCATCTTCATGTTTAAGTGAACTACGAGCCCCATTGTTAATACTATAACGGAAATTATTTGTAACTTCCGACAAGTAGAACAATGAGTGGAACAGGTAGACGGTTGAAATCAATGTATATATTGCTTCTATATAGTCTAAGAAACATATATGCAAAGCATCCAAACAGTACCATCCGCCAATTTTTTGTTCTTCAAGTTTAAGTGAACAATGAGCCCCATTGTTAATCATTTATAGGAAATTATTTGTAACTTTCGACAAGTAGAACAATGAATGGAACAGGTAGACGCTTCAAAACTTTGTATATATTGCTTCTATATAGTCTAAGAAACATATATGCAAAGCATCCAAACAGTACAATTCGACAATTTTTTGTTCTTAAAGTTTAGTGAACAATGAGCCCCAATGGTTAATCCTTTATCGGAAATTATTTGTAATTTTCGACAAGTAGAACAATGAATGGAACAGGTAGACGGTTGAAATCATTGTATATATTGCTTCTATATAGTCTAAGAAACATATATGCAAAGCATCCAAACAGTACAATTCGACAATTTTTTGTTCTTCAAGTTTAGTGAACAATGAGCCCCAATGGTTAATCCTTAATCGGAAATTATTTGTAATTTTCGACAAGTAGAACAATGAATGGAACAGGTAGACGGTTGATATCTTTGTATATATTGCTTCTATATAATCTAAGAAACATATATGCAAAGCATCCAAACAGTACAATTCGCCAATTATTTCATCTTCATGTTTAAGTGAACTACGAGCCCCATTGTTAATACTTTAACAGAAATTATTTGTAACTTGCGACAAGTAGAACAATGAGTGGAACAGGTAGACGGTTGAAATCAATGTATATATTGCTTCTATATAGTCTAAGAAACATATATGCAAAGCATCCAAACAGTACCATTCGCCAATTTTTTGTTCTTCAAGTTTAAGTGAACAGTGAGCCCCAATGGTTAATCCGTTATCGGAAATGATTTGTAACTTTCGACAAGTAGAACAATGAATGGAACAGGTAGACGGTTGAAGTCTTTGTATATATTGCTTCTATATAGTCTAAGAAACATATATGCAAAGCATCCAAACAGCACCATTCGCCAATTTTTTGTTCTTCAAGTTTAAGTGAACTACGAGCCCCATTGTTAATCCTTTAAAGGAAATTATTTGTAAATTTCGACAAGTAGAACAATGAATGGAACAGGTACACTGTTGAAATCATTGTATATATTGCTTCTATATAGTCTAAGAAACATATATGCAAAGCATCCAAACAGTACCATTCGCCAATTATTTCATCTTCAGGTTTAAGTGAACTACGAGCCCCATTGTTAATACTATAACGGAAATTATTTGTAACTTGCGACAAGTAGAACAATGAGTGGAACAGGTAGACGGTTGAAATCATTGTATATATTGCTTCTATATAGTCTAAGAAACATATATGCAAAGCATCCAAACAGTACCATTCGCCAATTTTTTGTTCTTCAAGTTTAAGTAAACTACGATCCCCATTGTTAATCCCTTAACGGAAATTATTTGTAACTTTCGACAAGTAGAACAATGAATGGAACACGTAGACGGTTGAAAACATTGTATATATTGCTTCTATATAGTCTAAGAAACATATATGCAAAGCATCCAAATAGTACAATTCGACAATTTATTGTTCTTCAAGTTTAAGTGAACAATGAGCCCCAATGGTTAATCCTTTATCGGAAATTATTTGTAATTTTCGACAAGTAGAACAATGAATGGAACAGGTAGACGGTTGAAATCTTTGTATATATTGCTTCTACATAATCTAAGAAACATATATGGAAAGCATCTAAACAGTAACAATCGCCAATTTTTTGCTCTTCAAGTTTAAGTGAACTACGAGCCCCATTGTTAATCCTTTAAAGGAAATTATTTGTAACTTTCGACAAGTAGAACAATGAATGGAACAGGTAGACGGTTGAAATCATTGTATATATTGCTTCTATATAGTCTAAGAAACATATCTGCATATCATCGAAACTGTACAATTCGCCAATTATTTGAACTTCAAGTTTAAGTGAACTACGAGCCCCATTGTTAATACTATAACGGAAATTATTTGTAACTTGCGACAAGTAGAACAATGAGTGGAACAGGTAGACGGTTGAAATCAATGTATATATTGCTTCTATATAGTCTAAGAAACATATATGCAAAGCATCCAAACAGTACCATTCGCCAATTTTTTGTTCTTCAAGTTTAAGTGAACAATGAGCCCCATTGTTAATCATTTATAGGAAATTATTTGTAACTTTCGACAAGTAGAACAATGAATGGAACAGGTAGACGCTTGAAATCTTTGTATATATTGCTTCTATATAGTCTAAGAAACATATATGCAAAGCATCCAAACAGTACAATTCGACAATTTTTTGTTCTTCAAGTTTAGTGAACAATGAGCCCCAATGGTTAATCCTTAATCGGAAATTATTTGTAATTTTCGACAAGTAGAACAATGAATGGAACAGGTAGACGGTTGATATCTTTGTATATATTGCTTCTATATAATCTAAGAAACATATATGCAAAGCATCCAAACAGTACAATTCGCCAATTATTTCATCTTCATGTTTAAGTGAACTACGAGCCCCATTGTTAATACTTTAACAGAAATTATTTGTAACTTGCGACAAGTAGAACAATGAGTGGAACAGGTAGACGGTTGAAATCAATGTATATATTGCTTCTATATAGTCTAAGAAACATATATGCAAAGCATCCAAACAGTACCATTCGCCAATTTTTTGTTCTTCAAGTTTAAGTGAACAGTGAGCCCCAATGGTTAATCCGTTATCGGAAATGATTTGTAACTTTCGACAAGTAGAACAATGAATGGAACAGGTAGACGGTTGAAGTCTTTGTATATATTGCTTCTATATAGTCTAAGAAACATATATGCAAAGCATCCAAACAGTACCATTCGCCAATTTTTTGTTCTTCAAGTTTAAGTGAACTACGAGCCCCATTGTTAATCCTTTAAAGGAAATTATTTGTAAATTTCGACAAGTAGAACAATGAATGGAACAGGTAGACTGTTGAAATCATTGTATATATTGCTTCTATATAGTCTAAGAAACATATATGCAAAGCATCCAAACAGTACCATTCGCCAATTTTTTGTTCTTCAAGTTTAAGTAAACTACGATCCCCATTGTTAATCCCTTAACGGAAATTATTTGTAACTTTCGACAAGTAGAACAATGAATGGGACAGGTAGACGGTTGAAATCATTGTATATATTGCTTCTATATAGTCTAAGAAACATATATGCAAAGCATCCAAACAGTATAATTCGACAATCTTTGTTCTTCAAGTTTAGTGAACAATGAGCCCCAATGGTTAATCCTTAACGGAAATTATTTGTAATTTTCGACAAGTAGAACAATGAATGGAACAGGTAGACGGTTGAAATCTTTGTATATATTGCTTCTATATAATCTAAGAAACATATATGCAAAGCATCCAAACAGTACAATTCACCAATTATTTCATCTTCATGTTTAAGTGAACAACGAGCCCCATTGTTAATACTTTAACGGAAATTATTTGTAACTTCCGACAAGTAGAACAATGAATGGAACAGGTAGACGGTTGAAATCAATGTATATATTGCTTCTATATAGTCTAAGAAACATATATGCAGAGCATCCAAACAGTATCATTCGCCAATTCTTTGTTCTTCAAGTTTAAGTGAACAATGAGCCCCATTGTTAATCCTTTATCGGAAATTATTTGTAAATTTCGACAAGTAGAACAATGAATGGAACAGGTAGACGGTTGAAATCTTTGTATATGTTGCTTCTATATAGTCTAATAAACCTATATGCAAGGCATCAAAACAGTGACTTTCGCCAATTTTTTATTCTTCAAGTTTAAGTGAACAATGAGCCCCATTGTTAATCCTTTATCGGAAATTATTTGTAACTTTCGACAAGTAGAACAATGAATGGAACAGGTAGACGGTTGAAATCATTGTATATATTGCTTCTATATAGTCTAAGTAACATATCTGCATATCATCGAAACTGTACAATTCGCCAATTATTTGATCTTCAAGTTTAAGTGAACTACGAGCCCCATTGTTAATCCTTTAACGGAAATTAATTGTAACTTTCTACAAGTAGAACAATGATTGGAACACGTAGACGGTTGAAATCTTTGTATATATTGCTTCCATATAGGCTAAGAAACATATATGCAAAGCATCCAAACAGTACCATTCGCCAATTTTTTGTTCTTCAAGTTTAAGTGAACAATGAGCCCCAATGGTTAATCCTTTATCGGAAATTATTTTTAATTTTCGACAAGTAGAACAATGAATGGATCAGGTAGACGTTTGAAATCATTGTATATATTGCTTCTATATAGCCTACGAAACATCTATGCAAAGCATCCAAACAGTACAATTCGCCAATTTTTTGTTCTTCAAGTTCAAGTGAACTACGAGCTCCATTGTTAATCCCTTAACGGAAATTATTTGTAACTTTCGACAAGTAGAACAATGATTGGAACTCGCAGACGGTTGAAATCTTTATATATATTGCTTCCATATAGTCTAAGAAACATATATGCAAAGCATCAAAACAGTACCATTCGCCAATTTTTTGTTCTTCAAGTTTAATTGAACAATGAGCCCCATTGTTAATCCTTTATCGGAAATTATTTGTAACTTTCGACAAGTAGAACAGTGAAAAGAACAGGTAGACGGTTGAAATCTTTGTATATATTGCTTCTATATAGTATAAGAAACATATATGCAAAGCATCCAAACAGTACAATTCGCCACTTTTTTGTTCTTCAAGTTTAAGTGAACAATGAGCCCCAATGGTTAATCCGTTATCGGAAATTAGTTGTAACTTTCGACAAGTAGAACAATGAAAGGAACAGGTAGACGGTTGAAATCTTTGTATATGTTGCTTCCATATAGTCTAAGAAACATGTACGCGAAGCATCCAAACAGTTCCATTCGCCAATTTTTTGTTCTTCAAGTTTAAGTGAACAATGAGCCCCAATGGTTAATCCTTTATCAGAAATTATTTGTAATTTTCGACAAGTAGAACAATGAATGGAACAGGTAGACGGTTGAAATCTTTGTATATATTGCTTCTGTATAATCTAAGAAACATATATGCAAAGCATCCAAACAGTGCCATTCGCCAATTTTTTGATCTTCAAGTTTAAGTGAACTACGAGCCCCATTGTTAATCCTTCAAAGGAAATTATTTGTAAATTTCGACAAGTAGAACAATGAATGGAACAGGTAGACTGTTGAAATCATTGTATATATTGATTCAATATAGTCTAAGAAACATATCTGCAGATCATCCAAACAGTACAATTCGCCAATTTTTTGTTCTTCAAGTTTAAGTGAAGTACGAGCCCCATTGTTAATACTGTAACGGAAATTATTTGTAACTTGCGACAAGTAGAACAATGAATGGAACAGGTAGCCGGTTGAAATCATTGTATATATTGCTTCTATATAGTCTACGAAACATATATGCAAAGCATCCAAACAGTACAATTCGCCAATTTTTTGTTCTTCAAGTTTAAGTGAACCACGAGCGCCATTGTTAATCCTTTAACTGAAATTATTTGTAATTTTCGACAAGTAGAACAATGAATGGAACAGGTAGACTTTTGAAATCTTTGTATATATTGCTTCTACATAGTCTAAGAAACATATATGCAAAGCATCCAAACAGTACAATTCGCCAATTTATTGTTCTTCAAGTTTAAGTGAACTACGAGCCCCATCGTTAATCCTTACAGGAAATTATTTGTAAATTTCGACAAGTAGAACAATGAATGGAACAGGTAGACGGTTGAAATCTTTGTATATATTGCTTCTGTATAGTCTAAGAAACATATATGCAAAGCATCCAAACAGTACAATTCGCCAATTTTTTTTCTTCAAGTTTAGTGAACAATGAGCCCCAATGGTTAATCCTTAATCGGAAATTATTTGTAATTTTCGACAAGTAGAACAATGAATGGAACAGGTAGACGGTTGATATCTTTGTATATATTGCTTCTATATAATCTAAGAAACATATATGCAAAGCATCCAAACAGTACAATTCGCCAATTTTTTGTTCTTCAAGTATAAGTGAACAATGAGACCCAATGGTTAATCCATTATCGGAAATTATTTGTAACTTTCGACAAGTAGAACAATGAATGGAACAGGTAGACGGTTGAAATCTTTGTATACATTGCTTCTATATAGTCTAAGAAACATATATGCAAAGCATCCAAACAGTACAATTCGCCAATTTATTGTTCTTCAAGTTTAAGTGAACAACGAGCCCCATTGTTAATCCTTTAAATGAAATTATTTGTAAATTTCGACAAGTAGAACAATGAATGGAACAGGTAGACTGTTGAAATCATTGTATATATTGCTTCCATATAGTCCAAGAAATATATATGCAAAGCATCCAAACAGTACCATTCGCTAATTTTTTGTTCTTAAGTTTAAGTGAACTATGAGCCCCATTGTTAATCCTTTAACGGAAATTATTTGTAACTTTCGACAAGTAGAAGAATGAATGGAACAGGTAGACGGTTGAAATCTTTGTATATATTGCTTCTATATAGTCTAAGAAACATATATGCAAAGCATCCAAACAGTACCATTCGCCAATTTTTTGTTCTTCAAGTTTAAGTGAACAACGAGCCCCATTGATAATCATGAAGTGGTAATTATTTGTAACTTTCTACAAGTAGAACAATGAATAGTACAGGTAGACGAGTGAAATCCTTCTATATATTGCTTCTGTATAGTCTAAGAAACATATATGCAAAGCATCCAAACAGTACAATTCGCCAATTTTTTGTACATCAAGTTTAAGTGAACTACGATTCCCATTGTTAATCCTTTAACAGAAATTATTTGTAACTTTCGACAAGTAGAACAATGAATGGAACAGGTAGACGGTTGAAATCATTGTATATATTGCTTCTATATAGTCTAAGAAACATATATGCAAAGCATCCAAACAGTACAATTCGCCAATTTTTTGTTCTTCAAGTATAAGTGAACAATGAGACCCAATGGTTAATCCATTATCGGAAGTTATTTGTGACTTTCGACAAGTAGAACAATGAATGGAACAGGTAGACGGTTGAAATCTTTGTATACATTGCTTCTATATAGTCTAAGAAACATATATGCAAAGCATCCAAACAGTACAATTCGCCAATTTATTGTTCTTCAAGTTTAAGTGAACAACGAGCCCCATTGTTAATCCTTTAAATGAAATTATTTGTAAATTTCGACAAGTAGAACAATGAATGGAACAGGTAGACTGTTGAAATCATTGTATATATTGCTTCCATATAGTCCAAGAAATATATATGCAAAGCATCCAAACAGTACCATTCGCTAATTTTTTGTTCTTAAGTTTAAGTGAACTATGAGCCCCATTGTCAATCCTTTAACGGAAATTATTTGTAACTTTCGACAAGTAGAACAATGAATGGAACAGGTAGACGGTTGAAATCTTTGTATATATTGCTTCTATATAGTCTAAGAAACATATATGCAAAGCATCCAAACAGTACCATTCGCCAATTTTTTGTTCTTCAAGTTTAAGTGAACTACGAGCCCCATTGTTAATCCTTTAACGGAAATTAATTGTAATTTTCTACAAGTAGAACAATGAATGGACCAGGTAGACGGTGGAAATCAATGTATATATTGCTTCTATATAGTCAAAGAAACATATATGCAAAGCATCGAAACAGTACAATTCGCCAATTTTTTGTTCTTCAAGTTTAAGAGAACTACGAGCCCCATTGTTAATAGTTTAACGGAAATTATTTGTAACTTTCGACAAGTAGAACAATGAATGGAACAGGTAGACGGTTGAAATCATGGTATATATTGCTTCTATATAGTCTAAGAAACATATATGCAAAGCATCCAAACAGTACAATTCGCCAATTTTTTGTTCTTCAAGTATAAGTGAACAATGAGACCCAATGGTTAATCCATTATCGGTAATTATTTGTAACTTTCGACAAGTAGAACAATGAATGGAACAGGTAGACGGTTGAAATCTTTGTATACATTGCTTCTATATAGTCTAAGAAACATATATGCAAAGCATCCAAACAGTACAATTCGCCAATTTATTGTTCTTCAAGTTTAAGTGAACAACGAGCCCCATTGTTAATCCTTTAAATGAAATTATTTGTAAATTTCGACAAGTAGAACAATGAATGGAACAGGTAGACTGTTGAAATCATTGTATATATTGCTTCCATATAGTCCAAGAAATATATATGCAAAGCATCCAAACAGTACCATTCGCTAATTTTTTGTTCTTAAGTTTAAGTGAACTATGAGCCCCATTGTTAATCCTTTAACGGAAATTATTTGTAACTTTCGACAAGTAGAACAATGAATGGAACAGGTAGACGGTTGAAATCTTTGTATATATTGCTTCTATATAGTCTAAGAAACATATATGCAAAGCATCCAAACAGTACCATTCGCCAATTTTTTGTTCTTCAAGTTTAAGTGAACTACGAGCCCCATTGTTAATCCTTTAACGGAAATTAATTGTAATTTTCTACAAGTAGAACAATGAATGGAACAGGTAGACGGTTGAAATCTTTGTATATGATGCTTCTATGTAGCCTAAGAAACATATATGCAAAGCATCCAAACAGTACAATTCGCCAATTTATTGATCTTCAAGTTTAAGTGAACTACGAGCCCCATTGTTAATCCTTTAACGGAAATTAATTGTAATTTTCTACAAGTAGAACAATGAATGGACCAGGTAGACGGTGGAAATCAATGTATATATTGCTTCTATATAGTCAAAGAAACATATATGCAAAGCATCGAAACAGTACAATTCGCCAATTTTTTGTTCTTCAAGTTTAAGAGAACTACGAGCCCCATTGTTAATACTTTAACGGAAATTATTTGTAACTTTCGACAAGTAGAACAATGAATGGAACAGGTAGACGGTTGAAATCATGGTATATATTGCTTCTATATAGTCTAAGAAACATTTATGCAAAGTATCCAAACAGTACAATTCGCCAATTTTTTGTTCTTCAAGTATAAGTGAACAATGAGACTCAATGGTTAATCCAGTATCGGAAATTATTTGTAACTTTCGACAAGTAGAACAATGAATGGAACAGGTAGACGGTTGAAATCTTTGTATATATTGCTTCTATATAGTCTAAGAAACATATATGCAAAGCATCCAAACAGTACAATTCGCCAATTTATTGTTCTTCAAGTTTAAGTGAACAACGAGCCCCATTGTTAATCCTTTAAATGGAAATTATTTGTAACTTTCTACAAGTAGAACAATGAATGGAGCAGGAAGACGGTTGAAATCATTGTATGTATTACTTCTATATAGTCTAAGAAACATATATGCAAAGCATCCAAACAATACAATTCGCCAATTTTTTGTACTTCAAGTTTAAGTGAACTACGATTCCCATTGTTAATCCTTTAAATGAAATTATTTGTAAATTTCGACAAGTAGAACAATGAATGGAACAGGTAGACGGTTGAAATCAATGTATATATTGCTTCTATATAGTCTAAGAAACATATATGCAAAGCATCCAAACAGTACCATTCGCCAATTTTTTGTTCTTCAAGTTTAAGTGAACTACGAGCCCCATTGTTAATCCTTTAACGGAAATTAATTGTAACTTTCGACAAGTAGAACAATGAATGGAACAGGTAGACGGTTGAAATCTTTGTATATATTGCTTCTATATAGTCTAAGAAACATATATGCAAAGCATCCAAACAGTACCATTCGCCAATTTTTTGTTCTTCAAGTTTAAGTGAACTACGAGCCCGATTGTTAATCCTTTAACGGAAATTAATTGTAATTTTCTACAAGTAGAACAATGAATGGAACAGGTAGACGGTTGAAATCTTTGTATATGATGCTTCTATGTAGGCTAAGAAACATATATGCAAAGCATCCAAACAGTACAATTCGCCAATTTATTGATCTTCAAGTTTAAGTGAACTACGAGCCCCATTGTTAATCCTTTAACGGAAATTAATTGTAATTTTCTACAAGTAGAACAATGAATGGACCAGGTAGACGGTGGAAATCAATGTATATATTGCTTCTATATAGTCAAAGAAACATATATGCAAAGCATCGAAACAGTACAATTCGCCAATTTTTTGTTCTTCAAGTTTAAGAGAACTACGAGCCCCATTGTTAATACTTTAACGGAAATTATTTGTAACTTTCGACAAGTAGAACAATGAATGGAACAGGTAGACGGTTGAAATCATGGTATATATTGCTTCTATATAGTCTAAGAAACATTTATGCAAAGCATCCAAACAGTACCATTCGACAATTTTTTGTTCTTAAAGTTTAGTGAACAATGTGCCCCAATGGTTAATCCTTTATCGGAAATTATTTGTAATTTTCGACAAGTAGAACAATGAATGGAACAGGTAGACGGTTGAAATCATTGTATATATTGCTTCTATATAGTCTAAGAAACATATATGCAAAGCATCCAAACAGTACAATTCGACAATTTTTTGTTCTTCAAGTTTAGTGAACAATGAGCCCCAATGGTTAATCCTTAATCGGAAATTATTTGTAATTTTCGACAAGTAGAACAATGAATGGAACAGGTAGACGGTTGATATCTTTGTATATATTGCTTCTATATAATCTAAGAAACATATATGCAAAGCATCCAAACAGTACAATTCGCCAATTATTTCATCTTCATGTTTAAGTGAACTACGAGCCCCATTGTTAATACTTTAACAGAAATTATTTGTAACTTGCGACAAGTAGAACAATGAGTGGAACAGGTAGACGGTTGAAATCAATGTATATATTGCTTCTATATAGTCTAAGAAACATATATGCAAAGCATCCAAACAGTACCATTCGCCAATTTTTTGTTCTTCAAGTTTAAGTGAACAGTGAGCCCCAATGGTTAATCCGTTATCGGAAATGATTTGTAACTTTCGACAAGTAGAACAATGAATGGAACAGGTAGACGGTTGAAGTCTTTGTATATATTGCTTCTATATAGTCTAAGAAACATATATGCAAAGCATCCAAACAGTACCATTCGCCAATTTTTTGTTCTTCAAGTTTAAGTGAACTACGAGCCCCATTGTTAATCCTTTAAAGGAAATTATTTGTAAATTTCGACAAGTAGAACAATGAATGGAACAGGTAGACTGTTGAAATCATTGTATATATTGCTTCTATATAGTCTAAGAAACATATATGCAAAGCATCCAAACAGTACCATTCGCCAATTTTTTGTTCTTCAAGTTTAAGTAAACTACGATCCCCATTGTTAATCCCTTAACGGAAATTATTTGTAACTTTCGACAAGTAGAACAATGAATGGGACAGGTAGACGGTTGAAATCATTGTATATATTGCTTCTATATAGTCTAAGAAACATATATGCAAAGCATCCAAACAGTATAATTCGACAATCTTTGTTCTTCAAGTTTAGTGAACAATGAGCCCCAATGGTTAATCCTTAACGGAAATTATTTGTAATTTTCGACAAGTAGAACAATGAATGGAACAGGTAGACGGTTGAAAACATTGTATATATTGCTTCTATATAGTCTAAGAAACATATATGCAAAGCATCCAAACAGTACAATTCGCCAATTATTTCATCTTCATGTTTAAGTGAACTACGAGCCCCATTGTTAATACTTTAACAGAAATTATTTGTAACTTGCGACAAGTAGAACAATGAGTGGAACAGGTAGACGGTTGAAATCTTTGTATATATTGCTTCTATATAATCTAAGAAACATATATGCAAAGCATCCAAACAGTACAATTTGCCAATTATTTCATCTTCAAGTTTAAGTGAACTACGAGACCCATTGTTAATACTTTAACGCAAATTATTTGTAACTTGCGACTAGTAGAACAATGAATGGATCAGGTAGACGGTTGAAATCATTGTATATATTGCTTCTATATAGCCTACGAAACATATATGCAAAGCATCCAAACAGTACAATTCGCCAATTTTTTGTTCTTCAAGTTTAAGTGAACTACGAGCCCCATTGTTAATCCTTTAACGGAAATTAATTGTAACTTTCTACAGGTAGAACAATGATTGGAACACGCAGACGGTTGAAATCTTTGTATATATTGCTTCCATATAGTCTAAGAAACATATATGCAAAGCATCCAAACAGTACCATTCGCCAATTATTTCATCTTCATGTTTAAGTGAACTACGAGCCCCAATGTTAATACTTTAACGGAAATTATTTGTAACTTCCGACAAGTAGAACAATGAATGGAACAGGTAGACGGTTGAAATCAATGTATATATTGCTTCTATATAGTCTAAGAAACATATATGTAAAGCATCCAAACAGTACCATTCGCCAATTTTTTGTTCTTCAAGTTTAAGTAAACTACGGTCCCCATTGTTAATCCCTTAACGGAAATTATTTGTAACTTTCGACAAGTAGAACAATGAATGGAACAGGTAGACGGTTGAAAACATTGTATATATTGCTTCTATATAGTCTAAGAAACATATATGCAAAGCATCCAAATAGTACAATTCGACAATTTATTGTTCTTCAAGTTTAAGTGAACAATGAGCCCCAATGGTTAATCCTTTATCGGAAATTATTTGTAATTTTCGACAAGTAGAACAATGAATGGAACAGGTAGACGGTTGAAATCTTTGTATATGTTGCTTCTATATAGTCTAATAAACCTATATGCAAGGCATCAAAACAGTGACTTTCGCCAATTTTTTATTCTTCAAGTTTAAGTGAACAATGAGCCCCATTATTAATCCTTTATCGGAAATTATTTGTAACTTTCGACAAGTAGAACAATGAATGGAACAGGTAGACGGTTGAAATCATTGTATATATTGCTTCTATATAGTCTAAGTAACATATCTGCATATCATCGAAACTGTACAATTCGCCAATTATTTGATCTTCAAGTTTAAGTGAACTACGAGCCCCATTGTTAATCCTTTAACGGAAATTAATTGTAACTTTCTACAAGTAGAACAATGATTGGAACACGTAGACGGTTGAAATCTTTGTATATATTGCTTCCATATAGTCTAAGAAACATATATGCAAAGCATCCAAACAGTACCATTCGCCAATTTTTTGTTCTTCAAGTTTAAGTGAACAATGAGCCCCAATGGTTAATCCTTTATCTGAAATTATTTTTAATTTTCGACAAGTAGAACAATGAATGGATCAGGTAGACGTTTGAAATCATTGTATATATTGCTTCTATATAGCCTACGAAACATCTATGCAAAGCATCCAAACAGTACAATTCGCCAATTTTTTGTTCTTCAAGTTCAAGTGAACTACGAGCTCCATTGTTAATCCCTTAACGGAAATTATTTGTAACTTTCGACAAGTAGAACAATGATTGGAACTCGCAGACGGTTGAAATCTTTATATATATTGCTTCCATATAGTCTAAGAAACATATATGCAAAGCATCAAAACAGTACCATTCGCCAATTTTTTGTTCTTCAAGTTTAATTGAACAATGAGCCCCATTGTTAATCCTTTATCGGAAATTATTTGTAACTTTCGACAAGTAGAACAGTGAAAAGAACAGGTAGACGGTTGAAATCTTTGTATATATTGCTTCTATATAGTATAAGAAACATACATGCAAAGCATCCAAACAGTACAATTCGCCACTTTTTTGTTCTTCAAGTTTAAGTGAACAATGAGCCCCAATGGTTAATCCGTTATCGGAAATTAGTTGTAACTTTCGACAAGTAGAACAATGAAAGGAACAGGTAGACGGTTGAAATCTTTGTATATGTTGCTTCCATATAGTCTAAGAAACATGTACGCGAAGCATCCAAACAGTTCCATTCGCCAATTTTTTGTTCTTCATGTTTAAGTGAACTACGAGCCCCATTGTTAATACTTTAACAGAAATTATTTGTAACTTGCGACAAGTAGAACAATGAGTGGAACAGGTAGACGGTTGAAATCTTTGTATATATTGCTTCTATATAATCTAAGAAACATATATGCAAAGCATCCAAACAGTACAATTTGCCAATTATTTCATCTTCAAGTTTAAGTGAACTACGAGACCCATTGTTAATACTTTAACGCAAATTATTTGTAACTTGCGACTAGTAGAACAATGAATGGATCAGGTAGACGGTTGAAATCATTGTATATATTGCTTCTATATAGCCTACGAAACATATATGCAAAGCATCCAAACAGTACAATTCGCCAATTTTTTGTTCTTCAAGTTTAAGTGAACTACGAGCCCCATTGTTAATCCTTTAACGGAAATTAATTGTAACTTTCTACAGGTAGAACAATGATTGGAACACGCAGACGGTTGAAATCTTTGTATATATTGCTTCCATATAGTCTAAGAAACATATATGCAAAGCATCCAAACAGTACCATTCGCCAATTATTTCATCTTCATGTTTAAGTGAACTACGAGCCCCAATGTTAATACTTTAACGGAAATTATTTGTAACTTCCGACAAGTAGAACAATGAATGGAACAGGTAGACGGTTGAAATCAATGTATATATTGCTTCTATATAGTCTAAGAAACATATATGTAAAGCATCCAAACAGTACCATTCGCCAATTTTTTGTTCTTCAAGTTTAAGTAAACTACGGTCCCCATTGTTAATCCCTTAACGGAAATTATTTGTAACTTTCGACAAGTAGAACAATGAATGGAACAGGTAGACGGTTGAAAACATTGTATATATTGCTTCTATATAGTCTAAGAAACATATATGCAAAGCATCCAAATAGTACAATTCGACAATTTATTGTTCTTCAAGTTTAAGTGAACAATGAGCCCCAATGGTTAATCCTTTATCGGAAATTATTTGTAATTTTCGACAAGTAGAACAACGAATGGAACAGGTAGACGGTTGAAATCTTTGTATATATTGCTTCTATATAATCTAAGAAACATATATGCAAAGCATCCAAACAGTACAATTCACCAATTATTTCATCTTCATGTTTAAGTGAACAACGAGCCCCATTGTTAATACTTTAACGGAAATTATTTGTAACTTCCGACAAGTAGAACAATGAATGGAACAGGTAGACGGTTGAAATCAATGTATATATTGCTTCTATATAGTCTAAGAAACATATATGCAGAGCATCCAAACAGTATCATTCGCCAATTCTTTGTTCTTCAAGTTTAAGTGAACAATGAGCCCCATTGTTAATCCTTTATCGGAAATTATTTGTAAATTTCGACAAGTAGAACAAGGAATGGAACAGGTAGACGGTTGAAATCTTTGTATATGTTGCTTCTATATAGTCTAATAAACCTATATGCAAGGCATCAAAACAGTGACTTTCGCCAATTTTTTATTCTTCAAGTTTAAGTGAACAATGAGCCCCATTATTAATCCTTTATCGGAAATTATTTGTAACTTTCGACAAGTAGAACAATGAATGGAACAGGTAGACGGTTGAAATCATTGTATATATTGCTTCTATATAGTCTAAGTAACATATCTGCATATCATCGAAACTGTACAATTCGCCAATTATTTGATCTTCAAGTTTAAGTGAACTACGAGCCCCATTGTTAATCCTTTAACGGAAATTAATTGTAACTTTCTACAAGTAGAACAATGATTGGAACACGTAGACGGTTGAAATCTTTGTATATATTGCTTCCATATAGTCTAAGAAACATATATGCAAAGCATCCAAACAGTACCATTCGCCAATTTTTTGTTCTTCAAGTTTAAGTGAACAATGAGCCCCAATGGTTAATCCTTTATCTGAAATTATTTTTAATTTTCGACAAGTAGAACAATGAATGGATCAGGTAGACGTTTGAAATCATTGTATATATTGCTTCTATATAGCCTACGAAACATCTATGCAAAGCATCCAAACAGTACAATTCGCCAATTTTTTGTTCTTCAAGTTCAAGTGAACTACGAGCTCCATTGTTAATCCCTTAACGGAAATTATTTGTAACTTTCGACAAGTAGAACAATGATTGGAACTCGCAGACGGTTGAAATCTTTATATATATTGCTTCCATATAGTCTAAGAAACATATATGCAAAGCATCAAAACAGTACCATTCGCCAATTTTTTGTTCTTCAAGTTTAATTGAACAATGAGCCCCATTGTTAATCCTTTATCGGAAATTATTTGTAACTTTCGACAAGTAGAACAGTGAAAAGAACAGGTAGACGGTTGAAATCTTTGTATATATTGCTTCTATATAGTATAAGAAACATACATGCAAAGCATCCAAACAGTACAATTCGCCACTTTTTTGTTCTTCAAGTTTAAGTGAACAATGAGCCCCAATGGTTAATCCGTTATCGGAAATTAGTTGTAACTTTCGACAAGTAGAACAATGAAAGGAACAGGTAGACGGTTGAAATCTTTGTATATGTTGCTTCCATATAGTCTAAGAAACATGTACGCGAAGCATCCAAACAGTTCCATTCGCCAATTTTTTGTTCTTCAAGTTTAAGTGAACAATGAGCCCCAATGGTTAATCCTTTATCAGAAATTATTTGTAATTTTCGACAAGTAGAACAATGAATGGAACAGGTAGACGGTTGAAATCTTTGTATATATTGCTTCTGTATAATCTAAGAAACATATATGCAAAGCATCCAAACAGTGCCATTCGCCAATTTTTTGATCTTCAAGTTTAAGTGAACAACGAGCCCCATTGATAATCATGAAACGGAAATTATTTGTAACTTTCTACAAGTAGAACAATGATTGGAACACGTAGATGGTTGACATCTTTGTATATATTGCTTCCATATAGTCTAAGAAACATATATGCAAAGCATCCAAACAGTAACATTCGCCAATTTTTGTCCTTCAAGTTTAAGTGAACAATGAGCCCCATTGTTAATCCTTTAAATGAAATTATTTGTAAATTTCGACAAGTAGAACAATGAATGGATCATGTAGACGGTTGAAATCATTGTATATATTGCTTCTATATAGTCTACGAAACATATATGCAAAGCATCCAAACAGTACAATTCGCCAATTTTTTGTTCTTCAAGTTTAAGTGAACCACGAGCGCCATTGTTAATCCTTTAACTGAAATTATTTGTAATTTTCGACAAGTAGAACAATGAATGGAACAGGTAGACTTTTGAAATCTTTGTATATATTGCTTCTACATAGTCTAAGAAACATATATGCAAAGCATCCAAACAGTACAATTCGCCAATTTATTGTTCTTCAAGTTTAAGTGAACTACGAGCCCCATCGTTAATCCTTACAGGAAATTATTTGTAAATTTCGACAAGTAGAACAATGAATGGAACAGGTAGACGGTTGAAATCTTTGTATATATTGCTTCTGTATAGTCTAAGAAACATATATGCAAAGCATCCAAACAGTACAATTCGCCAATTTTTTTTCTTCAAGTTTAGTGAACAATGAGCCCCAATGGTTAATCCTTAATCGGAAATTATTTGTAATTTTCGACAAGTAGAACAATGAATGGAACAGGTAGACGGTTGATATCTTTGTATATATTGCTTCTATATAATCTAAGAAACATATATGCAAAGCATCCAAACAGTACAATTCGCCAATTATTTCATCTTCATGTTTAAGTGAACTACGAGCCCCATTGTTAATACTATAACTGAAATTATTTGTAACTTGCGACAAGTAGAACAATGAGTGGAACAGGTAGACGGTTGAAATCAATGTATATATTGCTTCTATATAGTCTAAGAAACATATATGCAAAGCATCCAAACAGTACCATTCGCCAATTTTTTGTTCTTCAAGTTTAAGTGAACAATGAGCCCCAATGGTTAATCCGTTATCGGAAATGATTTGTAACTTTCGACAAGTAGAACAATGAATGGAACAGGTAGACGGTTGAAATCTTTGTATATATTGCTTCTATATAGTCTAAGAAACATATATGCAAAGCATCCAAACAGTACCATTCGCCAATTTTTTGTTCTTCAAGTTTAAGTGAACTACGAACCCCATTGTTAATCCTTTAAAGGAAATTATTTGTAAATTTCGACAAGTAGAACAATGAATGGAACAGGTAGACTGTTGAAATCATTGTATATATTGCTTCTATATAGTCTAAGAAACATATATGCAAAGCATCCAAACAGTACAATTCGCCAATTTTTTGTTCTTCAAGTTTAAGTAATTTACGATCCCCATTGTTAATCCCTTAACGGAAATTATTTGTAACTTTCGACAAGTAGAACAATGAATGGAACAGGTAGACGGTTGAAATCATTGTATATATTGCTTCTATATAGTCTAAGAAACATATATGCAAAGCATCCAAACAGTACAATTCGACAATCTTTGTTCTTCAAGTTTAGTGAACAATGAGCCCCAATGGTTAATCCTTAACGGAAATTATTTGTAATTTTCGACAAGTAGAACAATGAATGGAACAGGTAGACGGTTGAAATCTTTGTATATGTTGCTTCCATATAGTCTAAGAAACATGTACGCGAAGCATCCAAACAGTACCATTCGCCAATTTTTTGTTCTTCAAGTTTAAGTGAACAATGAGCCCCAATGGTTAATCCTTTATCAGAAATTATTTGTAATTTTCGACAAGTAGAACAATGAATGGAACAGGTAGACGGTTGAAATCATTGTATATATTGCTTCTATATAGTCTAAGAAACATATATGCAAAGCATCCAAACAGTACAATTCGACAATCTTTGTTCTTCAAGTTTAGTGAACAATGAGCCCCAATGGTTAATCCTTAACGGAAATTATTTGTAATTTTCGACAAGTAGAACAATGAATGGAACAGGTAGACGGTTGGAATCTTTGTATATATTGCTTCTATATAATCTAAGAAACATATATGCAAAGCATCCAAACAGTACAATTTGCCAATTATTTCATCTTCAAGTTTAAGTGAACTACGAGACCCATTGTTAATCCTTTAAAGGAAATTATTTGTAAATTTCGGCAAGTAGAACAATGAATGGAACAGGTAGACGGTTGATATCTTTGTATATATTGCTTCTATATAATCTAAGAAACATATATGCAAAGCATCCAAACAGTACAATTCGCCAATTATTTCATCTTCATGTTTAAGTGAACTACGAGCCCCATTGTTAATACTTTAACGGAAATTATTTGTAACTTCCGACAAGTAGAACAATGAATGGAACAGGTAGACGGTTGAAATCAATGTATATATTGCTTCTATATAGTCTAAGAAACATATATGCAGAGCATCCAAACAGTATCATTCGCCAATTCTTTGTTCTTCAAGTTTAAGTGAACAATGAGCCCCATTGTTAATCCTTTATCGGAAATTATTTGTAAATTTCGACAAGTAGAACAATGAATGGAACAGGTAGACGGTTGAAATCTTTGTATATGTTGCTTCTATATAGTCTAATAAACCTATATGCAAGGCATCAAAACAGTGACTTTCGCCAATTTTTTATTCTTCAAGTTTAAGTGAACAATGAGCCCCATTATTAATCCTTTATCGGAAATTATTTGTAACTTTCGACAAGTAGAACAATGAATGGAACAGGTAGACGGTTGAAATCATTGTATATATTGCTTCTATATAGTCTAAGTAACATATCTGCATATCATCGAAACTGTACAATTCGCCAATTATTTGATCTTCAAGTTTAAGTGAACTACGAGCCCCATTGTTAATCCTTTAACGGAAATTAATTGTAACTTTCTACAAGTAGAACAATGATTGGAACACGTAGACGGTTGAAATCTTTGTATATATTGCTTCCATATAGTCTAAGAAACATATATGCAAAGCATCCAAACAGTACCATTCGCCAATTTTTTGTTCTTCAAGTTTAAGTGAACAATGAGCCCCAATGGTTAATCCTTTATCTGAAATTATTTTTAATTTTCGACAAGTAGAACAATGAATGGATCAGGTAGACGTTTGAAATCATTGTATATATTGCTTCTATATAGCCTACGAAACATCTATGCAAAGCATCCAAACAGTACAATTCGCCAATTTTTTGTTCTTCAAGTTCAAGTGAACTACGAGCTCCATTGTTAATCCCTTAACGGAAATTATTTGTAACTTTCGACAAGTAGAACAATGATTGGAACTCGCAGACGGTTGAAATCTTTATATATATTGCTTCCATATAGTCTAAGAAACATATATGCAAAGCATCAAAACAGTACCATTCGCCAATTTTTTGTTCTTCAAGTTTAATTGAACAATGAGCCCCATTGTTAATCCTTTATCGGAAATTATTTGTAACTTTCGACAAGTAGAACAGTGAAAAGAACAGGTAGACGGTTGAAATCTTTGTATATATTGCTTCTATATAGTATAAGAAACATACATGCAAAGCATCCAAACAGTACAATTCGCCACTTTTTTGTTCTTCAAGTTTAAGTGAACAATGAGCCCCAATGGTTAATCCGTTATCGGAAATTAGTTGTAACTTTCGACAAGTAGAACAATGAAAGGAACAGGTAGACGGTTGAAATCTTTGTATATGTTGCTTCCATATAGTCTAAGAAACATGTACGCGAAGCATCCAAACAGTTCCATTCGCCAATTTTTTGTTCTTCAAGTTTAAGTGAACAATGAGCCCCAATGGTTAATCCTTTATCAGAAATTATTTGTAATTTTCGACAAGTAGAACAATGAATGGAACAGGTAGACGGTTGAAATCTTTGTATATATTGCTTCTGTATAATCTAAGAAACATATATGCAAAGCATCCAAACAGTGCCATTCGCCAATTTTTTGATCTTCAAGTTTAAGTGAACAACGAGCCCCATTGATAATCATGAAACGGAAATTATTTGTAACTTTCTACAAGTAGAACAATGATTGGAACACGTAGATGGTTGACATCTTTGTATATATTGCTTCCATATAGTCTAAGAAACATATATGCAAAGCATCCAAACAGTAACATTCGCCAATTTTTGTCCTTCAAGTTTAAGTGAACAATGAGCCCCATTGTTAATCCTTTAAATGAAATTATTTGTAAATTTCGACAAGTAGAACAATGAATGGATCATGTAGACGGTTGAAATCATTGTATATATTGCTTCTATATAGTCTACGAAACATATATGCAAAGCATCCAAACAGTACAATTCGCCAATTTTTTGTTCTTCAAGTTTAAGTGAACCACGAGCGCCATTGTTAATCCTTTAACTGAAATTATTTGTAATTTTCGACAAGTAGAACAATGAATGGAACAGGTAGACTTTTGAAATCTTTGTATATATTGCTTCTACATAGTCTAAGAAACATATATGCAAAGCATCCAAACAGTACAATTCGCCAATTTATTGTTCTTCAAGTTTAAGTGAACTACGAGCCCCATCGTTAATCCTTACAGGAAATTATTTGTAAATTTCGACAAGTAGAACAATGAATGGAACAGGTAGACGGTTGAAATCTTTGTATATATTGCTTCTGTATAGTCTAAGAAACATATATGCAAAGCATCCAAACAGTACAATTCGCCAATTTTTTTTCTTCAAGTTTAGTGAACAATGAGCCCCAATGGTTAATCCTTAATCGGAAATTATTTGTAATTTTCGACAAGTAGAACAATGAATGGAACAGGTAGACGGTTGATATCTTTGTATATATTGCTTCTATATAATCTAAGAAACATATATGCAAAGCATCCAAACAGTACAATTCGCCAATTATTTCATCTTCATGTTTAAGTGAACTACGAGCCCCATTGTTAATACTATAACTGAAATTATTTGTAACTTGCGACAAGTAGAACAATGAGTGGAACAGGTAGACGGTTGAAATCAATGTATATATTGCTTCTATATAGTCTAAGAAACATATATGCAAAGCATCCAAACAGTACCATTCGCCAATTTTTTGTTCTTCAAGTTTAAGTGAACAATGAGCCCCAATGGTTAATCCGTTATCGGAAATGATTTGTAACTTTCGACAAGTAGAACAATGAATGGAACAGGTAGACGGTTGAAATCTTTGTATATATTGCTTCTATATAGTCTAAGAAACATATATGCAAAGCATCCAAACAGTACCATTCGCCAATTTTTTGTTCTTCAAGTTTAAGTGAACTACGAACCCCATTGTTAATCCTTTAAAGGAAATTATTTGTAAATTTCGACAAGTAGAACAATGAATGGAACAGGTAGACTGTTGAAATCATTGTATATATTGCTTCTATATAGTCTAAGAAACATATATGCAAAGCATCCAAACAGTACAATTCGCCAATTTTTTGTTCTTCAAGTTTAAGTAATTTACGATCCCCATTGTTAATCCCTTAACGGAAATTATTTGTAACTTTCGACAAGTAGAACAATGAATGGAACAGGTAGACGGTTGAAATCATTGTATATATTGCTTCTATATAGTCTAAGAAACATATATGCAAAGCATCCAAACAGTACAATTCGACAATCTTTGTTCTTCAAGTTTAGTGAACAATGAGCCCCAATGGTTAATCCTTAACGGAAATTATTTGTAATTTTCGACAAGTAGAACAATGAATGGAACAGGTAGACGGTTGAAATCTTTGTATATGTTGCTTCCATATAGTCTAAGAAACATGTACGCGAAGCATCCAAACAGTACCATTCGCCAATTTTTTGTTCTTCAAGTTTAAGTGAACAATGAGCCCCAATGGTTAATCCTTTATCAGAAATTATTTGTAATTTTCGACAAGTAGAACAATGAATGGAACAGGTAGACGGTTGAAATCATTGTATATATTGCTTCTATATAGTCTAAGAAACATATATGCAAAGCATCCAAACAGTACAATTCGACAATCTTTGTTCTTCAAGTTTAGTGAACAATGAGCCCCAATGGTTAATCCTTAACGGAAATTATTTGTAATTTTCGACAAGTAGAACAATGAATGGAACAGGTAGACGGTTGGAATCTTTGTATATATTGCTTCTATATAATCTAAGAAACATATATGCAAAGCATCCAAACAGTACAATTTGCCAATTATTTCATCTTCAAGTTTAAGTGAACTACGAGACCCATTGTTAATCCTTTAAAGGAAATTATTTGTAAATTTCGGCAAGTAGAACAATGAATGGAACAGGTAGACGGTTGATATCTTTGTATATATTGCTTCTATATAATCTAAGAAACATATATGCAAAGCATCCAAACAGTACAATTCGCCAATTATTTCATCTTCATGTTTAAGTGAACTACGAGCCCCATTGTTAATACTATAACTGAAATTATTTGTAACTTGCGACAAGTAGAACAATGAGTGGAACAGGTAGACGGTTGAAATCAATGTATATATTGCTTCTATATAGTCTAAGAAACATATATGCAAAGCATCCAAACAGTACCATTCGCCAATTTTTTGTTCTTCAAGTTTAAGTGAACAATGAGCCCCAATGGTTAATCCGTTATCGGAAATGATTTGTAACTTTCGACAAGTAGAACAATGAATGGAACAGGTAGACGGTTGAAATCTTTGTATATATTGCTTCTATATAGTCTAAGAAACATATATGCAAAGCATCCAAACAGTACCATTCGCCAATTTTTTGTTCTTCAAGTTTAAGTGAACTACGAGCCCCATTGTTAATACTTTAACGCAAATTATTTGTAACTTGCGACTAGTAGAACAATGAATGGATCAGGTAGACGGTTGAAATCATTGTATATATTGCTTCTATATAGCCTACGAAACATATATGCAAAGCATCCAAACAGTACAATTCGCCAATTTTTTGTTCTTCAAGTTTAAGTGAACTACGAGCCCCATTGTTAATCCTTTAACGGAAATTAATTGTAACTTTCTACAGGTAGAACAATGATTGGAACACGCAGACGGTTGAAATCTTTGTATATATTGCTTCCATATAGTCTAAGAAACATGTACGCGAAGCATCCAAACAGTACCATTCGCCAATTTTTTGTTCTTCAAGTTTAAGTGAACAATGAGCCCCAATGGTTAATCCTTTATCAGAAATTATTTGTAATTTTCGACAAGTAGAACAATGAATGGAACAGGTGGACGGTTGAAATCATTGTATATATTGCTTCTATATAGTCTAAGAAACATATATGCAAAGCATCCAAACAGTACAATTCGACAATCTTTGTTCTTCAAGTTTAGTGAACAATGAGCCCCAATGGTTAATCCTTAACGGAAATTATTTGTAATTTTCGACAAGTAGAACAATGAATGGAACAGGTAGACGGTTGAAATCTTTGTATATATTGCTTCTATATAATCTAAGAAACATATATGCAAAGCATCCAAACAGTACAATTTGCCAATTATTTCATCTTCAAGTTTAAGTGAACTACGAGACCCATTGTTAATCCTTTAAAGGAAATTATTTGTAAATTTCGGCAAGTAGAACAATGAATGGAATAGGTAGACGGTTGAAATCATTGTATATATTGATTCTATATAGTCTAAGAAACATATATGCAAAGCATCCAAACAGTGCAATTCGCCAATTTTTTGTTCTTCTAGTTTAAGTGAACAATGAGCCCCATTGTTAATCCTTTATCGGAAATTATTTGTAACTTTCGACAAGTAGAACAATGAATGGAACAGGTAGACGGTTGAAATCATTGTATATATTGCTTCTATATAGTCTAAGAAACATATCTGCATATCATCGAAACTGTACAATTCGCCAATTATTTGATCTTCAAGTTTAAGTGAACTACGAGCCCCATTGTTAATCCTTTAACGGAAATTAATTGTAATTTTCGACAAGTAGAACAATGAATAGAACAGGTAGACGGTTGAAATCTTTGTATATATTGCTTCCATATAGTCTAAGAAACATATATGCAAAGCATCCAAACAGTACCATTCGCCAATTTTTTGTTCTTCAAGTTTAAGTGAACAATGAGCCCCAATGGTTAATCCTTTATCGGAAATTATTTGTAATTTTCGACAAGTAGAACAATGAATGGATCAGGTAGACGTTTGAAATCATTGTATATATTGCTTCTATATAGCCTACGAAACATATATGCAAAGCATCCAAACAGTACAATTCGCCAATTTTTTGTTCTTCAAGTTCAAGTGAACTACGAGCTCCATTGTTAATCCCTTAACGGAAATTATTTGTAACTTTCGACAAGTAGAACAATGAATGGAACAGGTAGACTGTAGAAATCATTGTATATATTGCTTCCATATAGTCTAAGAAACATATATGCAAAGCATCCAAACAGTACATTTCGCCAATTTTTTGTTTTTCAAGTTTAAGTGAACAATGAGCCCCAATGGTTAATCCTTTATCGGAAATTATTTGTAATTTTCGACAAGTAGAACAATGAATAGAACAGGTAGACGGTTGAAATCTTTGTATATGTTGCTTCTATATAGTCTACGAAACCTATATGCACAGTATCTAAACAGTAACAATCGCCAATTTTTTGATCTTCAAGTTTAAGTGAACAGCGAGCCCCATTGATAATCATGAAATGAAAATTATTTGTAACTTTCTACGAGTAGAACAATGAATAGTACAGGTAGACGGGTGAAATCTTTCTATATATTGCTTCTAAATAGTCTAAGAAACATATATGCAAAGCATCCGAACAGTACAATTCGCCAATTTTTTGTTCTTCAAGTTTAAGTGAACTACGAGCCCCATTGTTAATCCTTTAAAGGAAATTATTTGTAAATTTCGACAAGTAGAACAATGAATGGAAAAGGTAGACGGTTGAAATCTTTGTATATATTGCTTCTATATAGTCTAAGAAACATATATGCAAAGCATCCAAACAGTACAATTCGCCAATTTTTTGTTCTTCAAGTTTAAGTGAACAATGAGCCCCAATGGTTAATCCTTTATCGGTAATTATTTGTAACTTTCGACAAGTAGAACAATGAATGGAACAGGTAGACGGTTGAAATCTTTGTATATATTGCTTCTATATAGTCTAAGAAACATATATGCAAAGCATCCAAACAGTACAATTTGCCAATTTTTTGTCCTTCAAGTTTAAGTGAACAATGAGCCCCATTGTTAATCTATTATCGGAAATTATTTGTAACTTTCGACAAGTAATACAATGAATGGAACAGGTAGACGGTTGAATTCTCTGTATATATTACTTCTATATAGTCTAAGAAACATATATGCAAAGCATCCAAACAGTACCATTCGCCAATTTTTTGTCCTTCAAGTTTAAGTGAACAATGAGCCCCATTGTTAATCTATTATCGGAAATTATTTGTAACTTTCGACAAGTAGAACAATGAATGGAACAGGTAGACTGTTGAAATCATTGTATATATTGCTTCCATATAGTCTAAGAAACATATATGCAAAGCATCCAAACAGTACATTTCGCCAATTTTTTGTTTTTCAAGTTTAAGTGAACAATGAGCCCCAATGGTTAATCCTTTATCGGAAATTATTTGTAACTTTCGACAAGTAGAACAATGAATGGAACAGGTAGACGGTTGAATTCTTTGTATATATTGCTTCTATATAGTCTAAGAAACATATATGCAAAGCATCCAAACAGTACAATTCGCCAATTTATTGTTCTTCAAGTTTAAGTGTACAACGAGCCCCATTGTTAATCCTATAAAGGAAATTATTTGTAAATTTCGACAAGTAGAACAATGAATGGAATAGGTAGACGGTTGAAATCAATGTATATATTGCTTCCATATAGTCTAAGAAACATATATGCAAAGCATCCAAACAGTACCATTCGCCAATTTTTTGTCCTTCAAGTTTAAGTGAACAATGAGCCCCATTGTTAATCTATTATCGGAAATTATTTGTAACTTTCGACAAGTAGAACAATGAATGGAACAGGTAGACTGTTGAAATCATTGTATATATTGCTTCCATATAGTCTAAGAAACATATATGCAAAGCATCCAAACAGTACAATTCGCCAATTTATTGTTCTTCAAGTTTAAGTGAACAACGAGCCCCAATGGTTAATCCTTTATCGGAAATTATTTGTAACTTTCGACAAGTAGAACAATGAATGGAACAGGTAGACTGTTGAATTCTTTGTATATATTGCTTCTATATAGTCTAAGAAACATATATGCAAAGCATCCAAACAGTACAATTCGCCAATTTATTGTTCTTCAAGTTTAAGTGAACAACGAGCCCCAATGGTTAATCCTTTATCGGAAATTATTTGTAACTTTCGACAAGTAGAACAATGAATGGAACAGGTAGACTGTTGAATTCTTTGTATATATTGCTTCTATATAGTCTAAGAAACATATATGCAAAGCATCCAAACAGTACAATTCGCCAATTTATTGTTCTTCAAGTTTAAGTGTACAACGAGCCCCATTGTTAATCCTATAAAGAGAATTATTTTTAAATTTCGACAAGTAGAACAATGAATGGAATAGGTAGACGGTTGATATCATTGTATATATTGCTTCTATATAGTCTAAGAAACATATATGCAAAGCATCCAAACAGTACCATTCGCCAATTTATTGTTCTTCAAGTTTAAGTGAACAACGAGCCCGAATGGTTAATCCTTTATCGGAAATTATTTGTAACTTTCGACAAGTAGAACAATGAATGGAACAGGTAGACTGTTGAATTCTTTGTACATATTGCTTCTATATAGTCTAAGAAACATATATGCAAAGCATCCAAACAGTACAATTCGCCAATTTATTGTTCTTCAAGTTTAAGTGTACAACGAGCCCCATTGTTAATCCTATAAAGGGAATTATTTGTAACTTCCGACAAGTAGAACAATGAATGGAACAGGTAGACGGTTGAAATCAATGTATATATTGCTTCTATATAGTCTAAGAAACATATATGCAAAGCATCCAAACAGTACCATTCGCCAATTTTTTGTTCTTCAAGTTTAAGTAAACTACGATCCCCATTGTTAATCCCTTAACGGAAATTATTTGTAACTTTCGACAATTAGAACAATGAATGGAACAGGTAGACGGTTGAAAACCTTGTGTATATTGCGTCTATATAGTCTAAGAAACATATATGCAAAGCATCCAGACAGTACAATTCGCCAATTTATTGTTCTTCAAGTTTAAGTGAACAACGAGCCCCAATGGTTAATCCTTTATCGGAAATTATTTGTAACTTTCGACAAGTAATACAATGAATGGAACAGGTAGACGGTTGAATTCTTTGTATATATTGCTTCTATATAGTCTAAGAAACATATATGCAAAGCATCCAAACAGTACAATTCGCCAATTTATTGTTCTTGAAGTTTAAGTGTACAACGAGCCCCATTGTTAATCCTTTAAAGGAAATTATTTGTAAATTTCGACAAGTAGAACAATGAATGGTATAGGTAGACTGTTGAAATCATTGTATATATTGCTTCTACATAGTCTAAGAAACATATATGCAAAGCATCCAAACAGTACAATTCGCCAATTTATTGTTCTTCAAGTTTAAGTGAACTACGAGCCCCATCGTTAATCCTTACAGGAAATTATTTGTAAATTTCGACAAGTAGAACAATGAATGGAACAGGTAGACGGTTGAAATCTTTGTATATATTGCTTCTGTATAGTCTAAGAAACATATATGCAAAGCATCCAAACAGTACAATTCGCCAATTTTTTTTCTTCAAGTTTAGTGAACAATGAGCCCCAATGGTTAATCCTTAATCGGAAATTATTTGTAATTTTCGACAAGTAGAACAATGAATGGAACAGGTAGACGGTTGATATCTTTGTATATATTGCTTCTATATAATCTAAGAAACATATATGCAAAGCATCCAAACAGTACAATTCGCCAATTATTTCATCTTCATGTTTAAGTGAACTACGAGCCCCATTGTTAATACTATAACTGAAATTATTTGTAACTTTCGACAAGTAGAACAATGAATGGAACAGGTAGACTGTTGAAATCATTGTATATATTGCTTCTATATAGTCTAAGAAACATATATGCAAAGCATCCAAACAGTACAATTCGCCAATTTTTTGTTCTTCAAGTTTAAGTAATTTACGATCCCCATTGTTAATCCCTTAACGGAAATTATTTGTAACTTTCGACAAGTAGAACAATGAATGGAACAGGTAGACGGTTGAAATCATTGTATATATTGCTTCTATATAGTCTAAGAAACATATATGCAAAGCATCCAAACAGTACAATTCGACAATCTTTGTTCTTCAAGTTTAGTGAACAATGAGCCCCAATGGTTAATCCTTAACGGAAATTATTTGTAATTTTCGACAAGTAGAACAATGAATGGAACAGGTAGACGGTTGAAATCTTTGTATATATTGCTTCTATATAGTCTAAGAAACATATATGCAAAGCATCCAAACAGTACCATTCGCCAATTTTTTGTTCTTCAAGTTTAAGTGAACTACGAGCCCCATTGTTAATCCTTTAAAGGAAATTATTTGTAACTTGCGACAAGTAGAACAATGAGTGGAACAGGTAGACGGTTGAAATCAATGTATATATTGCTTCTATATAGTCTAAGAAACATATATGCAAAGCATCCAAACAGTACCATTCGCCAATTTTTTGTTCTTCAAGTTTAAGTGAACAGTGAGCCCCAATGGTTAATCCGTTATCGGAAATGATTTGTAACTTTCGACAAGTAGAACAATGAATGGAACAGGTAGACGGTTGAAGTCTTTGTATATATTGCTTCTATATAGTCTAAGAAACATATATGCAAAGCATCCAAACAGTACCATTCGCCAATTTTTTGTTCTTCAAGTTTAAGTGAACTACGAGCCCCATTGTTAATCCTTTAAAGGAAATTATTTGTAAATTTCGACAAGTAGAACAATGAATGGAACAGGTAGACTGTTGAAATCATTGTATATATTGCTTCTATATAGTCTAAGAAACATATATGCAAAGCATCCAAACAGTACCATTCGCCAATTTTTTGTTCTTCAAGTTTAAGTAAACTACGATCCCCATTGTTAATCCCTTAACGGAAATTATTTGTAACTTTCGACAAGTAGAACAATGAATGGGACAGGTAGACGGTTGAAATCATTGTATATATTGCTTCTATATAGTCTAAGAAACATATATGCAAAGCATCCAAACAGTATAATTCGACAATCTTTGTTCTTCAAGTTTAGTGAACAATGAGCCCCAATGGTTAATCCTTAACGGAAATTATTTGTAATTTTCGACAAGTAGAACAATGAATGGAACAGGTAGACGGTTGAAAACATTGTATATATTGCTTCTATATAGTCTAAGAAACATATATGCAAAGCATCCAAACAGTACAATTCGCCAATTATTTCATCTTCATGTTTAAGTGAACTACGAGCCCCATTGTTAATACTTTAACAGAAATTATTTGTAACTTGCGACAAGTAGAACAATGAGTGGAACAGGTAGACGGTTGAAATCTTTGTATATATTGCTTCTATATAATCTAAGAAACATATATGCAAAGCATCCAAACAGTACAATTTGCCAATTATTTCATCTTCAAGTTTAAGTGAACTACGAGACCCATTGTTAATACTTTAACGCAAATTATTTGTAACTTGCGACTAGTAGAACAATGAATGGATCAGGTAGACGGTTGAAATCATTGTATATATTGCTTCTATATAGCCTACGAAACATATATGCAAAGCATCCAAACAGTACAATTCGCCAATTTTTTGTTCTTCAAGTTTAAGTGAACTACGAGCCCCATTGTTAATCCTTTAACGGAAATTAATTGTAACTTTCTACAGGTAGAACAATGATTGGAACACGCAGACGGTTGAAATCTTTGTATATATTGCTTCCATATAGTCTAAGAAACATATATGCAAAGCATCCAAACAGTACCATTCGCCAATTATTTCATCTTCATGTTTAAGTGAACTACGAGCCCCAATGTTAATACTTTAACGGAAATTATTTGTAACTTCCGACAAGTAGAACAATGAATGGAACAGGTAGACGGTTGAAATCAATGTATATATTGCTTCTATATAGTCTAAGAAACATATATGTAAAGCATCCAAACAGTACCATTCGCCAATTTTTTGTTCTTCAAGTTTAAGTAAACTACGGTCCCCATTGTTAATCCCTTAACGGAAATTATTTGTAACTTTCGACAAGTAGAACAATGAATGGAACAGGTAGACGGTTGAAAACATTGTATATATTGCTTCTATATAGTCTAAGAAACATATATGCAAAGCATCCAAATAGTACAATTCGACAATTTATTGTTCTTCAAGTTTAAGTGAACAATGAGCCCCAATGGTTAATCCTTTATCGGAAATTATTTGTAATTTTCGACAAGTAGAACAACGAATGGAACAGGTAGACGGTTGAAATCTTTGTATATATTGCTTCTATATAATCTAAGAAACATATATGCAAAGCATCCAAACAGTACAATTCACCAATTATTTCATCTTCATGTTTAAGTGAACAACGAGCCCCATTGTTAATACTTTAACGGAAATTATTTGTAACTTCCGACAAGTAGAACAATGAATGGAACAGGTAGACGGTTGAAATCAATGTATATATTGCTTCTATATAGTCTAAGAAACATATATGCAGAGCATCCAAACAGTATCATTCGCCAATTCTTTGTTCTTCAAGTTTAAGTGAACAATGAGCCCCATTGTTAATCCTTTATCGGAAATTATTTGTAAATTTCGACAAGTAGAACAATGAATGGAACAGGTAGACGGTTGAAATCTTTGTATATGTTGCTTCTATATAGTCTAATAAACCTATATGCAAGGCATCAAAACAGTGACTTTCGCCAATTTTTTATTCTTCAAGTTTAAGTGAACAATGAGCCCCATTATTAATCCTTTATCGGAAATTATTTGTAACTTTCGACAAGTAGAACAATGAATGGAACAGGTAGACGGTTGAAATCATTGTATATATTGCTTCTATATAGTCTAAGTAACATATCTGCATATCATCGAAACTGTACAATTCGCCAATTATTTGATCTTCAAGTTTAAGTGAACTACGAGCCCCATTGTTAATCCTTTAACGGAAATTAATTGTAACTTTCTACAAGTAGAACAATGATTGGAACACGTAGACGGTTGAAATCTTTGTATATATTGCTTCCATATAGTCTAAGAAACATATATGCAAAGCATCCAAACAGTACCATTCGCCAATTTTTTGTTCTTCAAGTTTAAGTGAACAATGAGCCCCAATGGTTAATCCTTTATCTGAAATTATTTTTAATTTTCGACAAGTAGAACAATGAATGGATCAGGTAGACGTTTGAAATCATTGTATATATTGCTTCTATATAGCCTACGAAACATCTATGCAAAGCATCCAAACAGTACAATTCGCCAATTTTTTGTTCTTCAAGTTCAAGTGAACTACGAGCTCCATTGTTAATCCCTTAACGGAAATTATTTGTAACTTTCGACAAGTAGAACAATGATTGGAACTCGCAGACGGTTGAAATCTTTATATATATTGCTTCCATATAGTCTAAGAAACATATATGCAAAGCATCAAAACAGTACCATTCGCCAATTTTTTGTTCTTCAAGTTTAATTGAACAATGAGCCCCATTGTTAATCCTTTATCGGAAATTATTTGTAACTTTCGACAAGTAGAACAGTGAAAAGAACAGGTAGACGGTTGAAATCTTTGTATATATTGCTTCTATATAGTATAAGAAACATACATGCAAAGCATCCAAACAGTACAATTCGCCACTTTTTTGTTCTTCAAGTTTAAGTGAACAATGAGCCCCAATGGTTAATCCGTTATCGGAAATTAGTTGTAACTTTCGACAAGTAGAACAATGAAAGGAACAGGTAGACGGTTGAAATCTTTGTATATGTTGCTTCCATATAGTCTAAGAAACATGTACGCGAAGCATCCAAACAGTTCCATTCGCCAATTTTTTGTTCTTCAAGTTTAAGTGAACAATGAGCCCCAATGGTTAATCCTTTATCAGAAATTATTTGTAATTTTCGACAAGTAGAACAATGAATGGAACAGGTAGACGGTTGAAATCTTTGTATATATTGCTTCTGTATAATCTAAGAAACATATATGCAAAGCATCCAAACAGTGCCATTCGCCAATTTTTTGATCTTCAAGTTTAAGTGAACAACGAGCCCCATTGATAATCATGAAACGGAAATTATTTGTAACTTTCTACAAGTAGAACAATGATTGGAACACGTAGATGGTTGACATCTTTGTATATATTGCTTCCATATAGTCTAAGAAACATATATGCAAAGCATCCAAACAGTAACATTCGCCAATTTTTGTCCTTCAAGTTTAAGTGAACAATGAGCCCCATTGTTAATCCTTTAAATGAAATTATTTGTAAATTTCGACAAGTAGAACAATGAATGGATCATGTAGACGGTTGAAATCATTGTATATATTGCTTCTATATAGTCTACGAAACATATATGCAAAGCATCCAAACAGTACAATTCGCCAATTTTTTGTTCTTCAAGTTTAAGTGAACCACGAGCGCCATTGTTAATCCTTTAACTGAAATTATTTGTAATTTTCGACAAGTAGAACAATGAATGGAACAGGTAGACTTTTGAAATCTTTGTATATATTGCTTCTACATAGTCTAAGAAACATATATGCAAAGCATCCAAACAGTACAATTCGCCAATTTATTGTTCTTCAAGTTTAAGTGAACTACGAGCCCCATCGTTAATCCTTACAGGAAATTATTTGTAAATTTCGACAAGTAGAACAATGAATGGAACAGGTAGACGGTTGAAATCTTTGTATATATTGCTTCTGTATAGTCTAAGAAACATATATGCAAAGCATCCAAACAGTACAATTCGCCAATTTTTTTTCTTCAAGTTTAGTGAACAATGAGCCCCAATGGTTAATCCTTAATCGGAAATTATTTGTAATTTTCGACAAGTAGAACAATGAATGGAACAGGTAGACGGTTGATATCTTTGTATATATTGCTTCTATATAATCTAAGAAACATATATGCAAAGCATCCAAACAGTACAATTCGCCAATTATTTCATCTTCATGTTTAAGTGAACTACGAGCCCCATTGTTAATACTATAACTGAAATTATTTGTAACTTGCGACAAGTAGAACAATGAGTGGAACAGGTAGACGGTTGAAATCAATGTATATATTGCTTCTATATAGTCTAAGAAACATATATGCAAAGCATCCAAACAGTACCATTCGCCAATTTTTTGTTCTTCAAGTTTAAGTGAACTACGAACCCCATTGTTAATCCTTTAAAGGAAATTATTTGTAAATTTCGACAAGTAGAACAATGAATGGAACAGGTAGACTGTTGAAATCATTGTATATATTGCTTCTATATAGTCTAAGAAACATATATGCAAAGCATCCAAACAGTACAATTCGCCAATTTTTTGTTCTTCAAGTTTAAGTAATTTACGATCCCCATTGTTAATCCCTTAACGGAAATTATTTGTAACTTTCGACAAGTAGAACAATGAATGGAACAGGTAGACGGTTGAAATCATTGTATATATTGCTTCTATATAGTCTAAGAAACATATATGCAAAGCATCCAAACAGTACAATTCGACAATCTTTGTTCTTCAAGTTTAGTGAACAATGAGCCCCAATGGTTAATCCTTAACGGAAATTATTTGTAATTTTCGACAAGTAGAACAATGAATGGAACAGGTAGACGGTTGAAATCTTTGTATATGTTGCTTCCATATAGTCTAAGAAACATGTACGCGAAGCATCCAAACAGTACCATTCGCCAATTTTTTGTTCTTCAAGTTTAAGTGAACAATGAGCCCCAATGGTTAATCCTTTATCAGAAATTATTTGTAATTTTCGACAAGTAGAACAATGAATGGAACAGGTAGACGGTTGAAATCATTGTATATATTGCTTCTATATAGTCTAAGAAACATATATGCAAAGCATCCAAACAGTACAATTCGACAATCTTTGTTCTTCAAGTTTAGTGAACAATGAGCCCCAATGGTTAATCCTTAACGGAAATTATTTGTAATTTTCGACAAGTAGAACAATGAATGGAACAGGTAGACGGTTGGAATCTTTGTATATATTGCTTCTATATAATCTAAGAAACATATATGCAAAGCATCCAAACAGTACAATTTGCCAATTATTTCATCTTCAAGTTTAAGTGAACTACGAGACCCATTGTTAATCCTTTAAAGGAAATTATTTGTAAATTTCGGCAAGTAGAACAATGAATGGAACAGGTAGACGGTTGATATCTTTGTATATATTGCTTCTATATAATCTAAGAAACATATATGCAAAGCATCCAAACAGTACAATTCGCCAATTATTTCATCTTCATGTTTAAGTGAACTACGAGCCCCATTGTTAATACTATAACTGAAATTATTTGTAACTTGCGACAAGTAGAACAATGAGTGGAACAGGTAGACGGTTGAAATCAATGTATATATTGCTTCTATATAGTCTAAGAAACATATATGCAAAGCATCCAAACAGTACCATTCGCCAATTTTTTGTTCTTCAAGTTTAAGTGAACAATGAGCCCCAATGGTTAATCCGTTATCGGAAATGATTTGTAACTTTCGACAAGTAGAACAATGAATGGAACAGGTAGACGGTTGAAATCTTTGTATATATTGCTTCTATATAGTCTAAGAAACATATATGCAAAGCATCCAAACAGTACCATTCGCCAATTTTTTGTTCTTCAAGTTTAAGTGAACTACGAGCCCCATTGTTAATCCTTTAAAGGAAATTATTTGTAAATTTCGACAAGTAGAACAATGAATGGAACAGGTAGACTGTTGAAATCATTGTATATATTGCTTCTATATAGTCTAAGAAACATATATGCAAAGCATCCAAACAGTACAATTCGCCAATTTTTTGTTCTTCAAGTTTAAGTAATTTACGATCCCCATTGTTAATCCCTTAACGGAAATTATTTGTAAATTTCGACAAGTAGAACAATGAATGGAACAGGTAGACGGTTGAAATCATTGTATATATTGCTTCTATATAGTCTAAGAAACATATATGCAAAGCATCCAAACAGTACAATTCGACAATCTTTGTTCTTCAAGTTTAGTGAACAATGAGCCCCAATGGTTAATCCTTAACGGAAATTATTTGTAATTTTCGACAAGTAGAACAATGAATGGAACAGGTAGACGGTTGAAATCTTTGTATATGTTGCTTCCATATAGTCTAAGAAACATGTACGCGAAGCATCCAAACAGTACCATTCGCCAATTTTTTGTTCTTCAAGTTTAAGTGAACAATGAGCCCCAATGGTTAATCCTTTATCAGAAATTATTTGTAATTTTCGACAAGTAGAACAATGAATGGAACAGGTAGACGGTTGAAATCATTGTATATATTGCTTCTATATAGTCTAAGAAACATATATGCAAAGCATCCAAACAGTACAATTCGACAATCTTTGTTCTTCAAGTTTAGTGAACAATGAGCCCCAATGGTTAATCCTTAACGGAAATTATTTGTAATTTTCGACAAGTAGAACAATGAATGGAACAGGTAGACGGTTGAAATCTTTGTATATATTGCTTCTATATAATCTAAGAAACATATATGCAAAGCATCCAAACAGTACAATTTGCCAATTATTTCATCTTCAAGTTTAAGTGAACTACGAGACCCATTGTTAATCCTTTAAAGGAAATTATTTGTAAATTTCGGCAAGTAGAACAATGAATGGAATAGGTAGACGGTTGAAATCATTGTATATATTGATTCTATATAGTCTAAGAAACATATATGCAAAGCATCCAAACAGTGCAATTCGCCAATTTTTTGTTCTTCTAGTTTAAGTGAACAATGAGCCCCATTGTTAATCCTTTATCGGAAATTATTTGTAACTTTCGACAAGTAGAACAATGAATGGAACAGGTAGACGGTTGAAATCATTGTATATATTGCTTCTATATAGTCTAAGAAACATATCTGCATATCATCGAAACTGTACAATTCGCCAATTATTTGATCTTCAAGTTTAAGTGAACTACGAGCCCCATTGTTAATCCTTTAACGGAAATTAATTGTAATTTTCGACAAGTAGAACAATGAATAGAACAGGTAGACGGTTGAAATCTTTGTATATATTGCTTCCATATAGTCTAAGAAACATATATGCAAAGCATCCAAACAGTACCATTCGCCAATTTTTTGTTCTTCAAGTTTAAGTGAACAATGAGCCCCAATGGTTAATCCTTTATCGGAAATTATTTGTAATTTTCGACAAGTAGAACAATGAATGGATCAGGTAGACGTTTGAAATCATTGTATATATTGCTTCTATATAGCCTACGAAACATATATGCAAAGCATCCAAACAGTACAATTCGCCAATTTTTTGTTCTTCAAGTTCAAGTGAACTACGAGCTCCATTGTTAATCCCTTAACGGAAATTATTTGTAACTTTCGACAAGTAGAACAATGAATGGAACAGGTAGACTGTAGAAATCATTGTATATATTGCTTCCATATAGTCTAAGAAACATATATGCAAAGCATCCAAACAGTACATTTCGCCAATTTTTTGTTTTTCAAGTTTAAGTGAACAATGAGCCCCAATGGTTAATCCTTTATCGGAAATTATTTGTAATTTTCGACAAGTAGAACAATGAATAGAACAGGTAGACGGTTGAAATCTTTGTATATGTTGCTTCTATATAGTCTACGAAACCTATATGCACAGTATCTAAACAGTAACAATCGCCAATTTTTTGATCTTCAAGTTTAAGTGAACAGCGAGCCCCATTGATAATCATGAAATGAAAATTATTTGTAACTTTCTACGAGTAGAACAATGAATAGTACAGGTAGACGGGTGAAATCTTTCTATATATTGCTTCTAAATAGTCTAAGAAACATATATGCAAAGCATCCGAACAGTACAATTCGCCAATTTTTTGTTCTTCAAGTTTAAGTGAACTACGAGCCCCATTGTTAATCCTTTAAAGGAAATTATTTGTAAATTTCGACAAGTAGAACAATGAATGGAAAAGGTAGACGGTTGAAATCTTTGTATATATTGCTTCTATATAGTCTAAGAAACATATATGCAAAGCATCCAAACAGTACAATTCGCCAATTTTTTGTTCTTCAAGTTTAAGTGAACAATGAGCCCCAATGGTTAATCCTTTATCGGTAATTATTTGTAACTTTCGACAAGTAGAACAATGAATGGAACAGGTAGACGGTTGAAATCTTTGTATATATTGCTTCTATATAGTCTAAGAAACATATATGCAAAGCATCCAAACAGTACAATTTGCCAATTTTTTGTCCTTCAAGTTTAAGTGAACAATGAGCCCCATTGTTAATCTATTATCGGAAATTATTTGTAACTTTCGACAAGTAATACAATGAATGGAACAGGTAGACGGTTGAATTCTCTGTATATATTACTTCTATATAGTCTAAGAAACATATATGCAAAGCATCCAAACAGTACCATTCGCCAATTTTTTGTCCTTCAAGTTTAAGTGAACAATGAGCCCCATTGTTAATCTATTATCGGAAATTATTTGTAACTTTCGACAAGTAGAACAATGAATGGAACAGGTAGACTGTTGAAATCATTGTATATATTGCTTCCATATAGTCTAAGAAACATATATGCAAAGCATCCAAACAGTACATTTCGCCAATTTTTTGTTTTTCAAGTTTAAGTGAACAATGAGCCCCAATGGTTAATCCTTTATCGGAAATTATTTGTAACTTTCGACAAGTAGAACAATGAATGGAACAGGTAGACGGTTGAATTCTTTGTATATATTGCTTCTATATAGTCTAAGAAACATATATGCAAAGCATCCAAACAGTACAATTCGCCAATTTATTGTTCTTCAAGTTTAAGTGTACAACGAGCCCCATTGTTAATCCTATAAAGGAAATTATTTGTAAATTTCGACAAGTAGAACAATGAATGGAATAGGTAGACGGTTGAAATCATTGTATATATTGCTTCCATAAAGTCTAAGAAACATATATGCAAAGCATCCAAACAGTACCATTCGCCAATTTTTTGTCCTTCAAGTTTAAGTGAACAATGAGCCCCATTGTTAATCTATTATCGGAAATTATTTGTAACTTTCGACAAGTAGAACAATGAATGGAACAGGTAGACTGTTGAAATCATTGTATATATTGCTTCCATATAGTCTAAGAAACATATATGCAAAGCATCCAAACAGTACAATTCGCCAATTTATTGTTCTTCAAGTTTAAGTGAACAACGAGCCCCAATGGTTAATCCTTTATCGGAAATTATTTGTAACTTTCGACAAGTAGAACAATGAATGGAACAGGTAGACTGTTGAATTCTTTGTATATATTGCTTCTATATAGTCTAAGAAACATATATGCAAAGCATCCAAACAGTACAATTCGCCAATTTATTGTTCTTCAAGTTTAAGTGAACAACGAGCCCCAATGGTTAATCCTTTATCGGAAATTATTTGTAACTTTCGACAAGTAGAACAATGAATGGAACAGGTAGACTGTTGAATTCTTTGTATATATTGCTTCTATATAGTCTAAGAAACATATATGCAAAGCATCCAAACAGTACAATTCGCCAATTTATTGTTCTTCAAGTTTAAGTGTACAACGAGCCCCATTGTTAATCCTATAAAGAGAATTATTTGTAAATTTCGACAAGTAGAACAATGAATGGAATAGGTAGACGGTTGATATCATTGTATATATTGCTTCTATATAGTCTAAGAAACATATATGCAAAGCATCCAAACAGTACCATTCGCCAATTTATTGTTCTTCAAGTTTAAGTGAACAACGAGCCCGAATGGTTAATCCTTTATCGGAAATTATTTGTAACTTTCGACAAGTAGAACAATGAATGGAACAGGTAGACTGTTGAATTCTTTGTACATATTGCTTCTATATAGTCTAAGAAACATATATGCAAAGCATCCAAACAGTACAATTCGCCAATTTATTGTTCTTCAAGTTTAAGTGTACAACGAGCCCCATTGTTAATCCTATAAAGGGAATTATTTGTAACTTCCGACAAGTAGAACAATGAATGGAACAGGTAGACGGTTGAAATCAATGTATATATTGCTTCTATATAGTCTAAGAAACATATATGCAAAGCATCCAAACAGTACCATTCGCCAATTTTTTGTTCTTCAAGTTTAAGTAAACTACGATCCCCATTGTTAATCCCTTAACGGAAATTATTTGTAACTTTCGACAATTAGAACAATGAATGGAACAGGTAGACGGTTGAAAACCTTGTGTATATTGCGTCTATATAGTCTAAGAAACATATATGCAAAGCATCCAGACAGTACAATTCGCCAATTTATTGTTCTTCAAGTTTAAGTGAACAACGAGCCCCAATGGTTAATCCTTTATCGGAAATTATTTGTAACTTTCGACAAGTAATACAATGAATGGAACAGGTAGACGGTTGAATTCTTTGTATATATTGCTTCTATATAGTCTAAGAAACATATATGCAAAGCATCCAAACAGTACAATTCGCCAATTTATTGTTCTTGAAGTTTAAGTGTACAACGAGCCCCATTGTTAATCCTTTAAAGGAAATTATTTGTAAATTTCGACAAGTAGAACAATGAATGGTATAGGTAGACTGTTGAAATCATTGTATATATTGCTTCTACATAGTCTAAGAAACATATATGCAAAGCATCCAAACAGTACAATTCGCCAATTTATTGTTCTTCAAGTTTAAGTGAACTACGAGCCCCATCGTTAATCCTTACAGGAAATTATTTGTAAATTTCGACAAGTAGAACAATGAATGGAACAGGTAGACGGTTGAAATCTTTGTATATATTGCTTCTGTATAGTCTAAGAAACATATATGCAAAGCATCCAAACAGTACAATTCGCCAATTTTTTTTCTTCAAGTTTAGTGAACAATGAGCCCCAATGGTTAATCCTTAATCGGAAATTATTTGTAATTTTCGACAAGTAGAACAATGAATGGAACAGGTAGACGGTTGATATCTTTGTATATATTGCTTCTATATAATCTAAGAAACATATATGCAAAGCATCCAAACAGTACAATTCGCCAATTATTTCATCTTCATGTTTAAGTGAACTACGAGCCCCATTGTTAATACTATAACTGAAATTATTTGTAACTTGCGACAAGTAGAACAATGAGTGGAACAGGTAGACGGTTGAAATCAATGTATATATTGCTTCTATATAGTCTAAGAAACATATATGCAAAGCATCCAAACAGTACCATTCGCCAATTTTTTGTTCTTCAAGTTTAAGTGAACAATGAGCCCCAATGGTTAATCCGTTATCGGAAATGATTTGTAACTTTCGACAAGTAGAACAATGAATGGAACAGGTATACGGTTGAAATCTTTGTATATATTGCTTCTATATAGTCTAAGAAACATATATGCAAAGCATCCAAACAGTACCATTCGCCAATTTTTTGTTCTTCAAGTTTAAGTGAACTACGAGCCCCATTGTTAATCCTTTAAAGGAAATTATTTGTAAATTTCGACAAGTAGAACAATGAATGGAACAGGTAGACTGTTGAAATCATTGTATATATTGCTTCTATATAGTCTAAGAAACATATATGCAAAGCATCCAAACAGTACAATTCGCCAATTTTTTGTTCTTCAAGTTTAAGTAATTTACGATCCCCATTGTTAATCCCTTAACGGAAATTATTTGTAACTTTCGACAAGTAGAACAATGAATGGAACAGGTAGACGGTTGAAATCATTGTATATATTGCTTCTATATAGTCTAAGAAACATATATGCAAAGCATCCAAACAGTACAATTCGACAATCTTTGTTCTTCAAGTTTAGTGAACAATGAGCCCCAATGGTTAATCCTTAACGGAAATTATTTGTAATTTTCGACAAGTAGAACAATGAATGGAACAGGTAGACGGTTGAAATCTTTGTATATATTGCTTCTATATAATCTAAGAAACATATATGCAAAGCATCCAAACAGTACAATTTGCCAATTATTTCATCTTCAAGTTTAAGTGAACTACGAGACCCATTGTTAATCCTTTAAAGGAAATTATTTGTAAATTTCGGCAAGTAGAACAATGAATGGAATAGGTAGACGGTTGAAATCATTGTATATATTGATTCTATATAGTCTAAGAAACATATATGCAAAGCATCCAAACAGTGCAATTCGCCAATTTTTTGTTCTTCTAGTTTAAGTGAACAATGAGCCCCATTGTTAATCCTTTATCGGAAATTATTTGTAACTTTCGACAAGTAGAACAATGAATGGAACAGGTAGACGGTTGAAATCATTGTATATATTGCTTCTATATAGTCTAAGAAACATATCTGCATATCATCGAAACTGTACAATTCGCCAATTATTTGATCTTCAAGTTTAAGTGAACTACGAGCCCCATTGTTAATCCTTTAACGGAAATTAATTGTAATTTTCGACAAGTAGAACAATGAATAGAACAGGTAGACGGTTGAAATCTTTGTATATATTGCTTCCATATAGTCTAAGAAACATATATGCAAAGCATCCAAACAGTACCATTCGCCAATTTTTTGTTCTTCAAGTTTAAGTGAACAATGAGCCCCAATGGTTAATCCTTTATCGGAAATTATTTGTAATTTTCGACAAGTAGAACAATGAATAGAACAGGTAGACGGTTGAAATCTTTGTATATGTTGCTTCTATATAGTCTACGAAACCTATATGCACAGTATCTAAACAGTAACAATCGCCAATTTTTTGATCTTCAAGTTTAAGTGAACAGCGAGCCCCATTGATAATCATGAAATGAAAATTATTTGTAACTTTCTACGAGTAGAACAATGAATAGTACAGGTAGACGGGTGAAATCTTTCTATATATTGCTTCTAAATAGTCTAAGAAACATATATGCAAATCATCCAAACAGTACAATTCGCCAATTTTTTGTTCTTCAAGTTTAAGTGAACTACGAGCCCCATTGTTAATCCTTTATAGGAAATTATTTGTAAATTTCGACAAGTAGAACAATGAATGGAAAAGGTAGACGGTTGAAATCTTTGTATATATTGCTTCTATATAGTCTAAGAAACATATATGCAAAGCATCCAAACAGTACAATTCGCCAATTTTTTGTTCTTCAAGTTTAAGTGAACAATGAGCCCCAATGGTTAATCCTTTATCGGAAATTATTTGTAATTTTCGACAAGTAGAACAATGAATGGAACAGGTAGACGGTTGATATCATTGTATATATTGCTTCTATATAGTCTAAGAAACATATATGCAAAGCATCCAAACAGTACAATTCGACAATTTTTTGTTCTTCAAGTTTAAGTGAACAATGAGCCCCAATGGTTAATCCGTTATCGGAAATGATTTGTAACTTTCGACAAGTAGAACAATGAATGGAACAGGTAGACTGTTGAAATCATTGTATATATTGCTTCTATATAGTCTAAGAAACATATATGCAAAGCATCCAAACAGTACAATTCGCCAATTTTTTGTTCTTCAAGTTTAAGTAATCTACGATCCCCATTGTTAATCCCTTAACGGAAATTATTTGTAACTTTCGACAAGTAGAACAATGAATGGGACAGGTAGACGGTTGAAATCATTGTATATATTGCTTCTATATAGTCTAAGAAACATATATGCAAAGCATCCAAACAGTACAATTCGCCAATTTATTGTTCTTCAAGTTTAAGTGTACAACGAGCCCCATTGTTAATCCTATAAAGGGAATTATTTGTAAATTTCGACAAGTAGAACAATGAATGGAACAGGTAGACTTTTGAAATCTTTGTATATATTGCTTCTATATAATCTAAGAAACATATATGCAAAGCATCCAAACAGTACCATTCGCCAATTTTTTGTTCTTCAAGTTTAAGTGAACAATGAGCCCCAATGGTTAATCCTTAACGGAAATTATTTGTAATTTTCGACAAGTAGAACAATGAATGGAACAGGTAGACTGTTGAAATCATTGTATATATTGCTTCTATATAGTCTAAGAAACATATATGCAAAGCATCCAAACAGTACCATTCGCCAATTTTTTGTTCTTGAAGTTTAAGTGAACAATGAGCCCCAATGGTTAATCCTTAACGGAAATTATTTGTAATTTTCGACAAGTAGAACAATGAATGGAACAGGTAGACGGTTGAAATCATTGTATATATTGCTTCTATATAGTCTAAGAAACATCTATGCAAAGCATCCAAACAGTACAATTCGCCAATTTTTTGTTCTTCAAGTTCAAGTGAACTACGAGCTCCATTGTTAATCCCTTAACGGAAATTATTTGTAACTTTCGACAAGTAGAACAATGATTGGAACTCGCAGACGGTTGAAATCTTTATATATATTGCTTCCATATAGTCTAAGAAACATATATGCAAAGCATCAAAACAGTACCATTCGCCAATTTTTTGTTCTTCAAGTTTAATTGAACAATGAGCCCCATTGTTAATCCTTTATCGGAAATTATTTGTAACTTTCGACAAGTAGAACCGTGAAAAGAACAGGTAGACGGTTGAAATCTTTGTATATATTGCTTCTATATAGTATAAGAAACATATATGCAAAGCATCCAAACAGTACAATTCGCCACTTTTTTGTTCTTCAAGTTTAAGTGAACAATGAGCCCCAATGGTTAATCCGTTATCGGAAATTAGTTGTAACATTCGACAAGTAGAACAATGAAAGGAACAGGTAGACGGTTGAAATCTTTGTATATGTTGCTTCCATATAGTCTAAGAAACATGTACGCGAAGCATCCAAACAGTACCATTCGCCAATTTTTTGTTCTTCAAGTTTAAGTGAACAATGAGCCCCAATGGTTAATCCTTTATCAGAAATTATTTGTAATTTTCGACAAGTAGAACAATGAATGGAACAGGTAGACGGTTGAAATCTTTGTATATATTGCTTCTGTATAATCTAAGAAACATATATGCAAAGCATCCAAACAGTGCCATTCGCCAATTTTTTGTTCTTCAAGTTTAAGTGAACAACGAGCCCCATTGATAATCATGAAACGGAAATTATTTGTAACTTTCTACAAGTAGAACAATGATTGGAACACGTAGATGGTTGACATCTTTGTATATATTGATTCCATATAGTCTAAGAAACATATATGCAAAGCATCCAAACAGTAACATTCGCCAATTTTTGTCCTTCAAGTTTAAGTGAACAATGAGCCCCATTGTTAATCCTTTAAATGAAATTATTTGTAAATTTCGACAAGTAGAACAATGAATGGATCATGTAGACGGTTGAAATCATTGTATATATTGCTTCTATATAGTCTACGAAACATATATGCAAAGCATCCAAACAGTACAATTCGCCAATTTTTTGTTCTTCAAGTTTAAGTGAACCACGAGCGCCATTGTTAATCCTTTAACTGAAATTATTTGTAATTTTCGACAAGTAGAACAATGAATGGAACAGGTAGACTTTTGAAATCTTTGTATATATTGCTTCTACATAGTCTAAGAAACATATATGCAAAGCATCCAAACAGTACAATTCGCCAATTTATTGTTCTTCAAGTTTAAGTGAACAATGAGCCCCAATGGTTAATCCTTAATCGGAAATTATTTGTAATTTTCGACAAGTAGAACAATGAATGGAACAGGTAGACGGTTGATATCTTTGTATATATTGCTTCTATATAATCTAAGAAACATATATGCAAAGCATCCAAACAGTACAATTCGCCAATTATTTCATCTTCATGTTTAAGTGAACTACGAGCCCCATTGTTAATACTATAACTGAAATTATTTGTAACTTGCGACAAGTAGAACAATGAGTGGAACAGGTAGACGGTTGAAATCAATGTATATATTGCTTCTGTATAATCTAAGAAACATATATGCAAAGCATCCAAACAGTACAATTCGCCAGTTTTTTGTTATTCAAGTTTAAGTGAACAATGAGCCCCAATGGTTAATCCTTTATCGGAAATTATTTGTAACTTTCGACAAGTAGAACAATGAATAGTACAGGTAGACGGGTGAAATGTTTCTATATATTGCTTCTAAATAGTCTAAGAAACATATATGCATAGCATCCAAACAGTACAATTCGCCAATTTTTTGTTCTTCAAGTTTAAGTGAACTACGAGCCCCATTGTTAATCCTTTACCGCAAATTAATTGTAACTTTCTACAAGTAGAATAATGATTGGAACACTTAGACGGTTGAAATCTTTGTATATATTGCTTCCATATAGTCTAAGAAACATATATGCAATGCATCCAAACAGTACCATTCGCCAATTTTTTGTCCTTCAAGTTTAAGTGAACAACGAGCCCCAATGGTTAATCCTTTATCGGAAATTATTTGTAACTTTCGACAAGTAGAACAATGAATGGAACAAGTAGACTGTTGAATTCTTTGTATATATTGCTTCTATATAGTCTAAGAAACATATATGCAAAGCATCCAAACAGTACAATTCGCCACTTTATTGTTCTTCAAGTTTAAGTGTACAACGAGCCCCATTGTTAATCCTATAAAGGGAATTATTTGTAAATTTCGACAAGTAGAACAATGAATGGAATAGGTAGACGGTTGAAATCATTGTATATATTGCTTCCATATAGTCTAAGAAACATATATGCAAAGCATCCAAACAGTACAATTCGCCAATTTTTTGTTTTTCAAGTTTAAGTGAACAATGAGCCCCAATGGTTAATCCTTTATCGGAAATTATTTGTAACTTTCGTCAAGTAGAACAATGAATGGAACAGGTAGACGGTTGAATTCTTTGTATATATTGCTTCTATATAGTCTAAGAAACATATATGCAAAGCATCCAAACAGTACAATTCGCCAATTTTTTGTCCTTCAAGTTTAAGTGAACAATGAGCCCCATTGTTAATCTATTATCGGAAATTATTTGTAACTTTCGACAAGTAGAACAATGAATGGAACAGGTAGACGGTTGAAATCTTTGTATATATTGCTTCTGTATAGTCTAAGAATCATATATGCAAAGCATCCAAACAGTACAATTCGCCAATTTTTTGTTCTTCAAGTTTAAGTGAACAATGAGCCCCAATGGTTAATACTTTATCGGTAATTATTTGTAACTTTCGACAATTAGAACAATGAATGGAACAGGTAGACGGTTGAAAACCTTGTGTATATTGCGTCTATATAGTCTAAGAAACATATATGCAAAGCATCCAGACAGTACAATTCGCCAATTTATTGTTCTTCAAGTTTAAGTGAACAACGAGCCCCAATGGTTAATCCTTTATCGGAAATTATTTGTAACTTTCGACAAGTAGAACAATGAATGGAACAGGTAGACGGTTGAATTCTTTGTATATATTGCTTCTATATAGTCTAAGAAACATATATGCAAAGCATCCAAACAGTACAATTCGCCAATTTTTTGTTCTTCAAGTTTAAGTGAACTACGAGCCCCATTGTTAATCCTTTACCGCAAATTAATTGTAACTTTCTACAAGTAGAATAATGATTGGAACACTTAGACGGTTGAAATCTTTGTATATATTGCTTCCATATAGTCTAAGAAACATATATGCAATTCATCCAAACAGTACCATTCGCCAATTTTTTGTCCTTCAAGTTTAAGTGAACTATGAGCCCCACTGTTAATCCTTTATCGGAAATTATTTGTAACTTTCGACAAGTAGAACAATGAATGGAACAGGTAGACGGTTGAAATCTTTGTATATATAGCTTCTATATAGTCTAAGAAACATATATGCAAAGCATCCAAACAGTACAATTTGCCAATTTATTGTTCTTCAAGTTTAAGTGAACAACGAGCCCCAATGGTTAATCCTTTATCGGAAATTATTTGTAATTTTCGACAAGTAGAACAATGAATAGAACAGGTAGACGGTTGATATCTTTGTATATGTTGCTTCTATATAGTCTACGAAACCTATATGCAAAGCATCTAAACAGTAACAATCGCCTATTTTTTTATCTTCAAGTTTAAGTGAACAGCGAGCCCCATTGATAATCATGAAATGGAAATTATTTGTAACTTTCTACAAGTAGAACAATGAATAGTACAGGTAGACGGGTGAAATCTTTCTATATATTGCTTCTAAATAGTCTAAGAAACATATATGCAAAGCATCCAAACAGTACAATTCGCCAATTTTTTGTTCTTCAAGTTTAAGTGATCTACGAGCCCCATTGTTAATCCTTTAAAGGAAATTATTTGTAAATTTCGACAAGTAGAACAATGAATGGAACAGGTAGACGGTTGAAATCATTGTATATATTGCTTCCATATAGTCTAAGAAACATATATGCAAAGCATCCAAACAGTACAATTCATCAATTTTTTGTTTTCCAAGTTTAAGTGAACAATGAGCCCCAATGGTTAATCCTTTATCGGAAATTATTTGTAATTTTCGACAAGTAGAACAATGAATGGAACAGGTAGACGGTTGAAATATTTGTATATATTGCTTCTATATAATATAAGAAACATATATTCAAAGCATCCAAACAGTACCATCCGCCAATTTTTTGTTCTTCAAGTTTAAGTGAACTACGAGCCCCATTGTTAATCCTTTAAAGGAAATTATTTGTAAATTTCGACAAGTAGAACAATGAATGGATCATGTAGACGGTTGAAATCATTGTATATATTGCTTCTATATAGTCTACGAAACAAATATGCAAAGCATCCAAACAGTACAATTCGCCAATTTTTTGTTCTTCAAGTTTAAGTGAACAACGAGCCCCAATGGTTAATCCTTTATCGGAAATTATTTGTAATTTTCGACAAGTAGAACAATGAATAGAACAGGTAGACGGTTGAAATCTTTGTATATGTTGCTTCTATATAGTCTACGAAACCTATATGCACAGTATCTAAACAGTAACAATCGCCAATTTTTTGATCTTCAAGTTTAAGTGAACAGCGAGCCCCATTGATAATCATGAAATGAAAATTATTTGTAACTTTCTACGAGTAGAACAATGAATAGTACAGGTAGACGGGTGAAATCTTTCTATATATTGCTTCTAAATAGTCTAAGAAACATATATGCAAAGCATCCAAACAGTACAATTCGCCAATTTTTTGTTCTTCAAGTTTAAGTGAACTACGAGCCCCATTGTTAATCCTTTAAAGGAAATTATTTGTAAATTTCGACAAGTAGAACAATGAATGGAAAAGGTAGACGGTTGAAGTCTTTGTATATATTGCTTCTATATAGTCTAAGAAACATATATGCAAAGCATCCAAACAGTACAATTCGCCAATTTTTTGTCCTTCAAGTTTAAGTGAACAATGAGCCCCATTGTTAATCTATTATCGGAAATTATTTGTAACTTTCGACAAGTAATACAATGAATGGAACAGGTAGACGGTTGAATTCTCTGTATATATTACTTCTATATAGTCTAAGAAACATATATGCAAAGCATCCAAACAGTACCATTCGCCAATTTTTTGTCCTTCAAGTTTAAGTGAACAATGAGCCCCATTGTTAATCTATTATCGGAAATTATTTGTAACTTTCGACAAGTAGAACAATGAATGGAACAGGTAGACTGTTGAAATCATTGTATATATTGCTTCCATATAGTCTAAGAAACATATATGCAAAGCATCCAAACAGTACATTTCGCCAATTTTTTGTTTTTCAAGTTTAAGTGAACAATGAGCCCCAATGGTTAATCCTTTATCGGAAATTATTTGTAACTTTCGACAAGTAGAACAATGAATGGAACAGGTAGACGGTTGAATTCTTTGTATATATTGCTTCTATATAGTCTAAGAAACATATATGCAAAGCATCCAAACAGTACAATTCGCCAATTTATTGTTCTTCAAGTTTAAGTGTACAACGAGCCCCATTGTTAATCCTATAAAGGAAATTATTTGTAAATTTCGACAAGTAGAACAATGAATGGAATAGGTAGACGGTTGAAATCATTGTATATATTGCTTCCATATAGTCTAAGAAACATATATGCAAAGCATCCAAACAGTACCATTCGCCAATTTTTTGTCCTTCAAGTTTAAGTGAACAATGAGCCCCATTGTTAATCTATTATCGGAAATTATTTGTAACTTTCGACAAGTAGAACAATGAATGGAACAGGTAGACTGTTGAAATCATTGTATATATTGCTTCCATATAGTCTAAGAAACATATATGCAAAGCATCCAAACAGTACAATTCGCCAATTTATTGTTCTTCAAGTTTAAGTGAACAACGAGCCCCAATGGTTAATCCTTTATCGGAAATTATTTGTAACTTTCGACAAGTAGAACAATGAATGGAACAGGTAGACTGTTGAATTCTTTGTATATATTGCTTCTATATAGTCTAAGAAACATATATGCAAAGCATCCAAACAGTACAATTCGCCAATTTATTGTTCTTCAAGTTTAAGTGAACAACGAGCCCCAATGGTTAATCCTTTATCGGAAATTATTTGTAACTTTCGACAAGTAGAACAATGAATGGAACAGGTAGACTGTTGAATTCTTTGTACATATTGCTTCTATATAGTCTAAGAAACATATATGCAAAGCATCCAAACAGTACAATTCGCCAATTTATTGTTCTTCAAGTTTAAGTGTACAACGAGCCCCATTGTTAATCCTATAAAGGGAATTATTTGTAACTTCCGACAAGTAGAACAATGAATGGAACAGGTAGACGGTTGAAATCAATGTATATATTGCTTCTATATAGTCTAAGAAACATATATGCAAAGCATCCAAACAGTACCATTCGCCAATTTTTTGTTCTTCAAGTTTAAGTAAACTACGATCCCCATTGTTAATCCCTTAACGGAAATTATTTGTAACTTTCGACAATTAGAACAATGAATGGAACAGGTAGACGGTTGAAAACCTTGTGTATATTGCGTCTATATAGTCTAAGAAACATATATGCAAAGCATCCAGACAGTACAATTCGCCAATTTATTGTTCTTCAAGTTTAAGTGAACAACGAGCCCCAATGGTTAATCCTTTATCGGAAATTATTTGTAACTTTCGACAAGTAATACAATGAGTGGAACAGGTAGGCGGTTGAATTCTTTGTATATATTGCTTCTATATAGTCTAAGAAACAAATATGCAAAGCATCCAAACAGTACAATTCGCCAATTTATTGTTCTTGAAGTTTAAGTGTACAACGAGCCCCATTGTTAATCCTTTAAAGGAAATTATTTGTAAATTTCGACAAGTAGAACAATGAATGGTATAGGTAGACTGTTGAAATCATTGTATATATTGCTTCCATATAGTCTAAGAAACATATATGCAAAGCATCCAAACAGTACAATTCGCCAGTTTTTTGTTATTCAACTTTAAGTGAACAATGAGCCCCAATGGTTAATCCTTTATCGGAAATTATTTGTAACTTTCGACAAGTAGAACAATGAATAGTACAGGTAGACGGGTGAAATGTTTCTATATATTGCTTCTAAATAGTCTAAGAAACATATATGCAAAGCATCCAAACAGTACAATTCGCCAATTTTTTGTTCTTCAAGTTTAAGTGAACTACGAGCCCCATTGTTAATCCTTTACCGCAAATTAATTGTAACTTTCTACAAGTAGAATAATGATTGGAACACTTAGACGGTTGAAATCTTTGTATATATTGCTTCCATATAGTCTAAGAAACATATATGCAATGCATCCAAACAGTACCATTCGCCAATTTTTTGTCCTTCAAGTTTAAGTGAACTATGAGCCCCATTGTTAATCCTTTATCGGAAATTATTTGTAACTTTCGACAAGTAGAACAATGAATGGAACAGGTAGACGGTTGAAATCTTTGTATATATAGCTTCTATATAGTCTAAGAAACATATATGCAAAGCATCCAAACAGTACAATTTGCCAATTTATTGTTCTTCAAGTTTAAGTGAACAACGAGCCCCAATGGTTAATCCTTTATCGGAAATTATTTGTAATTTTCGACAAGTAGAACAATGAATAGAACAGGTAGACGGTTGAAATCTTTGTATATGTTGCTTCTATATAGTCTACGAAACCTATATGCAAAGCATCTAAACAGTAACAATCGCCTATTTTTTTATCTTCAAGTTTAAGTGAACAGCGAGCCCCATTGATAATCCTATAAAGGGAATTATTTGTAACTTCCGACAAGTAGAACAATGAATGGAACAGGTAGACGGTTGAAATCAATGTATATATTGCTTCTATATAGTCTAAGAAACATATATGCAAAGCATCCAAACAGTACCATTCGCCAATTTTTTGTTCTTCAAGTTTAAGTAAACTACGATCCCCATTGTTAATCCCTTAACGGAAATTATTTGTAACTTTCGACAATTAGAACAATGAATGGAACAGGTAGACGGTTGAAAACCTTGTGTATATTGCGTCTATATAGTCTAAGAAACATATATGCAAAGCATCCAGACAGTACAATTCGCCAATTTATTGTTCTTCAAGTTTAAGTGAACAACGAGCCCCAATGGTTAATCCTTTATCGGAAATTATTTGTAACTTTCGACAAGTAATACAATGAATGGAACAGGTAGACGGTTGAATTCTTTGTATATATTGCTTCTATATAGTCTAAGAAACATATATGCAAAGCATCCAAACAGTACAATTCGCCAATTTATTGTTCTTGAAGTTTAAGTGTACAACGAGCCCCATTGTTAATCCTTTAAAGGAAATTATTTGTAAATTTCGACAAGTAGAACAATGAATGGTATAGGTAGACTGTTGAAATCATTGTATATATTGCTTCCATATAGTCTAAGAAACATATATGCAAAGCATCCAAACAGTACAATTCGCCAGTTTTTTGTTATTCAAGTTTAAGTGAACAATGAGCCCCAATGGTTAATCCTTTATCGGAAATTATTTGTAACTTTCGACAAGTAGAACAATGAATAGTACAGGTAGACGGGTGAAATGTTTCTATATATTGCTTCTAAATAGTCTAAGAAACATATATGCAAAGCATCCAAACAGTACAATTCGCCAATTTATTGTTCTTCAAGTTTAAGTGAACAACGAGCCCCAATGGTTAATCCTTTATCGGAAATTATTTGTAACTTTCGACAAGTAGAACAATGAATGGAACAAGTAGACTGTTGAATTCTTTGTATATATTGCTTCTATATAGTCTAAGAAACATATATGCAAAGCATCCAAACAGTACAATTCGCCACTTTATTGTTCTTCAAGTTTAAGTGTACAACGAGCCCCATTGTTAATCCTATAAAGGGAATTATTTGTAAATTTCGACAAGTAGAACAATGAATGGAATAGGTAGACGGTTGAAATCATTGTATATATTGCTTCCATATAGTCTAAGAAACATATATGCAAAGCATCCAAACAGTACAATTCGCCAATTTTTTGTTTTTCAAGTTTAAGTGAACAATGAGCCCCAATGGTTAATCCTTTATCGGAAATTATTTGTAACTTTCGTCAAGTAGAACAATGAATGGAACAGGTAGACGGTTGAATTCTTTGTATATATTGCTTCTATATAGTCTAAGAAACATATATGCAAAGCATCCAAACAGTACAATTCGCCAATTTTTTGTCCTTCAAGTTTAAGTGAACAATGAGCCCCATTGTTAATCTATTATCGGAAATTATTTGTAACTTTCGACAAGTAGAACAATGAATGGAACAGGTAGACGGTTGAAATCTTTGTATATATTGCTTCTGTATAGTCTAAGAATCATATATGCAAAGCATCCAAACAGTACAATTCGCCAATTTTTTGTTCTTCAAGTTTAAGTGAACAATGAGCCCCAATGGTTAATACTTTATCGGTAATTATTTGTAACTTTCGACAATTAGAACAATGAATGGAACAGGTAGACCGTTGAAAACCTTGTGTATATTGCGTCTATATAGTCTAAGAAACATATATGCAAAGCATCCAGACAGTACAATTCGCCAATTTATTGTTCTTCAAGTTTAAGTGAACAACGAGCCCCAATGGTTAATCCTTTATCGGAAATTATTTGTAACTTTCGACAAGTAGAACAATGAATGGAACAGGTAGACGGTTGAATTCTTTGTATATATTGCTTCTATATAGTCTAAGAAACATATATGCAAAGCATCCAAACAGTACAATTCGCCAATTTATTGTTCTTGAAGTTTAAGTGTACAACGAGCCCCATTGTTAATCCTTTAAAGGAAATTATTTGTAACTTTCGACAAGTAGAACAATGAATGGAACAAGTAGACTGTTGAATTCTTTGTATATATTGCTTCTATATAGTCTAAGAAACATATATGCAAAGCATCCAAACAGTACAATTCGCCACTTTATTGTTCTTCAAGTTTAAGTGTACAACGAGCCCCATTGTTAATCCTATAAAGGGAATTATTTGTAAATTTCGACAAGTAGAACAATGAATGGAACAGGTAGACGGTTGAATTCTTTGTATATATTGCTTCTATATAGTCTAAGAAACATATATGCAAAGCATCCAAACAGTACAATTCGCCAATTTATTGTTCTTGAAGTTTAAGTGTACAACGAGCCCCATTGTTAATCCTTTAAAGGAAATTATTTGTAACTTTCGACAAGTAGAACAATGAATGGAACAAGTAGACTGTTGAATTCTTTGTATATATTGCTTCTATATAGTCTAAGAAACATATATGCAAAGCATCCAAACAGTACAATTCGCCAATTTTTTGTTTTTCAAGTTTAAGTGAACAATGAGCCCCAATGGTTAATCCTTTATCGGAAATTATTTGTAACTTTCGTCAAGTAGAACAATGAATGGAACAGGTAGACGGTTGAATTCTTTGTATATATTGCTTCTATATAGTCTAAGAAACATATATGCAAAGCATCCAAACAGCACAATTCGCCAATTTTTTGTCCTTCAAGTTTAAGTGAACAGTGAGCCCCATTGTTAATCTATTATCGGAAATTATTTGTAACTTTCGACAAGTAGAACAATGAATGGAACAGGTAGACGGTTGAAATCTTTGTATATATTGCTTCTGTATAGTCTAAGAATCATATATGCAAAGCATCCAAACAGTACAATTCGCCAATTTTTTGTTCTTCAAGTTTAAGTGAACAATGAGCCCCAATGGTTAATACTTTATCGGTAATTATTTGTAACTTTCGACAATTAGAACAATGAATGGAACAGGTAGACGGTTGAAAACCTTGTGTATATTGCGTCTATATAGTCTAAGAAACATATATGCAAAGCATCCAGACAGTACAATTCGCCAATTTATTGTTCTTCAAGTTTAAGTGAACAACGAGCCCCAATGGTTAATCCTTTATCGGAAATTATTTGTAACTTTCGACAAGTAGAACAATGAATGGAACAGGTAGACGGTTGAATTCTTTGTATATATTGCTTCTATATAGTCTAAGAAACATATATGCAAAGCATCCAAACAGTACAATTCGCCAATTTATTGTCCTTGAAGTTTAAGTGTACAACGAGCCCCATTGTTAATCCTTTAAAGGAAATTATTTGTAAATTTCGACAAGTAGAACAATGAATGGTATAGGTAGACTGTTGAAATCATTGTATATATTGCTTCCATATAGTCTAAGAAACATATATGCAAAGCATCCAAACAGTACAATTCGCCAGTTTTTTGTTATTCAAGTTTAAGTGAACAATGAGCCCCAATGGTTAATCCTTTATCGGAAATTATTTGTAACTTTCGACAAGTAGAACAATGAATAGTACAGGTAGACGGGTGAAATGTTTCTATATATTGCTTCTAAATAGTCTAAGAAACATATATGCAAAGCATCCAAACAGTACAATTCGCCAATTTTTTGTTCTTCAAGTTTAAGTGAACTACGAGCCCCATTGTTAATCCTTTACCGCAAATTAATTGTAACTTTCTACAAGTAGAATAATGATTGGAACACTTAGACGGTTGAAATCTTTGTATATATTGCTTCCATATAGTCTAAGAAACATATATGCAATGCATCCAAACAGTACCATTCGCCAATTTTTTGTCCTTCAAGTTTAAGTGAACTATGAGCCCCACTGTTAATCCTTTATCGGAAATTATTTGTAACTTTCGACAAGTAGAACAATGAATGGAACAGGTAGACGGTTGAAATCAATGTATATATTGCTTCTATATAGTCTAAGAAACATATATGCAAAGCATCCAAACAGTACCATTCGCCAATTTTTTGTTCTTCAAGTTTAAGTGAACAATGAGCCCCAATGGTTAATCCTTTATCGGAAATTATTTGTAATTTTCGACAAGTAGAACAATGAATGGAACAGGTAGACGGTTGAAATCATTGTATATATTGCTTCTATATAGTCTAAGAAACATATATGCAAAGCATCCAAACAGTACAATTCGACAATTTTTTGTTCTTCAAGTTTAAGTGAACAATGAGCCCCAATGGTTAATCCGTTATCGGAAATGATTTGTAACTTTCGACAAGTAGAACAATGAATGGAACAGGTAGACTGTTGAAATCATTGTATATATTGCTTCTATATAGTCTAAGAAACATATATGCAAAGCATCCAAACAGTACAATTCGCCAATTTTTTGTTCTTCAAGTTTAAGTAATCTACGATCCCCATTGTTAATCCCTTAACGGAAATTATTTGTAACTTTCGACAAGTAGAACAATGAATGGGACAGGTAGACGGTTGAAATCATTGTATATATTGCTTCTATATAGTCTAAGAAACATATATGCAAAGCATCCAAACACTATAAATCGACAATCTTTGTTCTTCAAGTTTAGTGAACAATGAGCCCCAATGGTTAATCCTTAACGGAAATTATTTGTAATTTTCGACAAGTAGAACAATGAATGGAACAGGTAGACGGTTGAAATCTTTGTATATATTGCTTCTATATAATCTAAGAAACATATATGCAAAGCATCCAAACAGTACCATTCGCCAATTTTTTGTTCTTCAAGTTTAAGTGAACAATGAGCCCCAATGGTTAATCCTTAACGGAAATTATTTGTAATTTTCGACAAGTAGAACAATGAATGGAACAGGTAGACTGTTGAAATCATTGTATATATTGCTTCTATATAGTCTAAGAAACATATATGCGAAGCATCCAAACAGTACCATTCGCCAATTTTTTGTTCTTGAAGTTTAAGTGAACAATGAGCCCCAATGGTTAATCCTTAACGGAAATTATTTGTAATTTTCGACAAGTAGAACAATGAATGGAACAGGTAGACGGTTGAAATCATTGTATATATTGCTTCTATATAGTCTAAGAAACATCTATGCAAAGCATCCAAACAGTACAATTCGCCAATTTTTTGTTCTTCAAGTTCAAGTGAACTACGAGCTCCATTGTTAATCCCTTAACGGAAATTATTTGTAACTTTCGACAAGTAGAACAATGATTGGAACTCGCAGACGGTTGAAATCTTTATATATATTGCTTCCATATAGTCTAAGAAACATATATGCAAAGCATCAAAACAGTACCATTCGCCAATTTTTTGTTCTTCAAGTTTAATTGAACAATGAGCCCCATTGTTAATCCTTTATCGGAAATTATTTGTAACTTTCGACAAGTAGAACAGTGAAAAGAACAGGTAGACGGTTGAAATCTTTGTATATATTGCTTCTATATAGTATAAGAAACATATATGCAAAGCATCCAAACAGTACAATTCGCCACTTTTTTGTTTTTCAAGTTTAAGTGAACAATGAGCCCCAATGGTTAATCCGTTATCGGAAATTAGTTGTAACTTTCGACAAGTAGAACAATGAAAGGAACAGGTAGACGGTTGAAATCTTTGTATATGTTGCTTCCATATAGTCTAAGAAACATGTACGCGAAGCATCCAAACAGTACCATTCGCCAATTTTTTGTTCTTCAAGTTTAAGTGAACAATGAGCCCCAATGGTTAATCCTTTATCAGAAATTATTTGTAATTTTCGACAAGTAGAACAATGAATGGAACAGGTAGACGGTTGAAATCTTTGTATATATTGCTTCTGTATAATCTAAGAAACATATATGCAAAGCATCCAAACAGTGCCATTCGCCAATTTTTTGTTCTTCAAGTTTAAGTGAACAACGAGCCCCATTGATAATCATGAAACGGAAATTATTTGTAAATTTCGACAAGTAGAACAATGAATGGTATAGGTAGACTGTTGAAATCATTGTATATATTGCTTCCATATAGTCTAAGAAACATATATGCAAAGCATCCAAACAGTACAATTCGCCAATTTTTTGTTCTTCAAGTTTAAGTGATCTACGAGCCCCATTGTTAATCCTTTAAAGGAAATTATTTGTAAATTTCGACAAGTAGAACAATGAATGGAACAGGTAGACGGTTGAAATCATTGTATATATTGCTTCCATATAGTCTAAGAAACATATATGCAAAGCATCCAAAAAGTACAATTCGCCAATTTTTTGTTTTCCAAGTTTAAGTGAACAATGAGCCCCAATGGTTAATCCTTTATCGGAAATTATTTGTAATTTTCGACAAGTAGAACAATGAATGGAACAGGTAGACGGTTGAAATATTTGTATATATTGCTTCTATATAATATAAGAAACATATATTCAAAGCATCCAAACAGTACCATCCGCCAATTTTTTGTTCTTCAAGTTTAAGTGAACTACGAGCCCCATTGTTAATCCTTTAAAGGAAATTATTTGTAAATTTCGACAAGTAGAACAATGAATGGATCATGTAGACGGTTGAAATCATTGTATATATTGCTTCTATATAGTCTACGAAACAAATATTCATAGCATCCAAACAGTACAATTCGCCAATTTTTTGTTCTTCAAGTTTAAGTGAACAACGAGCCCCAATGGTTAATCCTTTATCGGAAATTATTTGTAACTTTCGACAAGTAGAACAATGAATGGAACAGGTAGACTGTTGAATTCTTTGTATATATTGCTTCCATATAGTCTAAGAAACATATATGCAAAGCATGCAAACAGTACAATTCGCCAATCTTTTGTTTTTCAAGTTTAAGTGAACAATGAGCCCCAATGGTTAATCCTTTATCGGAAATTATTTGTAACTTTCGTCAAGTCGAACAATGAATGGAACAGGTAGACGGTTGAATTCTTTGTATATATTGCTTCTATATAGTCTAAGAAACATATATGCAAAGCATCCAAACAGTACAATTCGCCAATTTTTTGTTCTTCAAGTTTAAGTGAACTACGAGCCCCATTGTTAATCCTTTAAAGGAAATTATATGTAAATTTCGACAAGTAGAACAATGAATGGAACAGGTAGAAGGTTGAAATCTTTGTATATATTGCTTCTATATAGTCTGAGAAACATATATGCAAATCATCCAAACAGTACAATTCGCCAATTTTTTGTTCTTCAAGTTTAAGTAAACTACGATCCCCATTGTTAATCCCTTAAAGAAAATTATTTGTAACTTTCGACAAGTAGAACAATGAATGGAACAGGTAGACGGTTGAAATCATTGTATATATTGCTTCCATATAGTCTAAGAAACATATATGCAAAGCATCCAAACAGTACCATTCTCCAATTTTTTGTCCTTCAAGTTTAAGTGAACAATGAGCTCCAATGGTTAATCCTTTATCGGAAATTAATTGTAACTTTCTACAAGTAGAATAATGATTGGAACACTTAGACGGTTGAAATCTGTGTATATATTGCTTCCATATAGTCTAAGAAACATATATGCAATGCATCCAAACAGTACCATTCGCCAATTTTTTGTCCTTCAAGTTTAAGTGAACTATGAGCCCCATTGTTAATCCTTTATCGGAAATTATTTGTAACTTTCGACAAGTAGAACAATGAATGGAACAGGTAGACGGTTGAAATCTTTGTATATATTGCTTCTATATAGTCTAAGAAACATATATGCAAAGCATCCAAACAGTACAATTCGCCAATTTATTGTTCTTCAAGTTTAAGTGAACAACGAGCCCCAATGGTTAATCCTTTATCGGAAATTATTTGTAACTTTCGACAAGTGGAACAATGAATGGAACAGGTAGACTGTTGAATTCTTTGTATATATTGCTTCTATATAGTCTAAGAAACATATATGCAAAGCATCCAAACAGTACAATTCGCCAATTTATTGTTCTTCAAGTTTAAGTGTACAACGAGCCCCATTGTTAATCCTATAAAGGAAATTATTTGTAAATTTCGACAAGTAGAACAATGAATGGAATAGGTAGACGGTTGAAATCATTGTATATATTGCTTCCATATAGTCTAAGAAACATATATGCAAAGCATCCAAACAGTACAATTCGCCAATTTTTTGTTTTTCAAGTTTAAGTGAACAATGAGCCCCAATGGTTAATCCTTTATCGGAAATTATTTGTAACTTTCGTCAAGTAGAACAATGAATGGAACAGGTAGACGGTTGAATTCTTTGTATATATTGCTTCTATATAGTCTAAGAAACATATGTGCAAAGCATCCAAACAGTACAATTCGCCAATTTTTTGTCCTTCAAGTTTAAGTGAACAATGAGCCCCATTGTTAATCTATTATCGGAAATTATTTGTAACTTTCGACAAGTAGAACAATGAATGGAACAGGTAGACGGTTGAAATCTTTGTATATATTGCTTCTATATAGTCTAAGAAACATATATGCAAAGCATCCAAACAGTACAATTCGCCAATTTTTTGTTCTTCAAGTTTAAGTGAACAATGAGCCCCAATGGTTAATCCTTTATCGGTAATTATTTGTAACTTTCGACAATTAGAACAATGAATGGAACAGGTAGACGGTTGAAAACCTTGTGTATATTGCGTCTATATAGTCTAAGAAACATATATGCAAAGCATCTAGACAGTACAATTCGCCAATTTATTGTTCTTCAAGTTTAAGTGAACAACGAGCCCCAATGGTTAATCCTTTATCGGAAATTATTTGTAACTTTCGACAAGTAATACAATGAATGGAACAGGTAGACGGTTGAATTCTTTGTATATATTGCTTCTATATAGTCTAAGAAACATATATGCAAAGCATCCAAACAGTACAATTCGCCAATTTTTTGTTCTTCAAGTTTAAGTGAACAATGAGCCCCAATGGTTAATCCTTTATCGGTAATTATTTGTAACATTCGACAAGTAGAACAATGAATGGAACAGGTAGACGGTTGAAATCCTTGTATATATTGCGTCTATATAGTCTAAGAAACATATATGCAAAGCATCCAAACAGTACAATTCGCCAATTTTTTGTTTTCCAAGTTTAAGTGAACAATGAGCCCCAATGGTTAATCCTTTATCGGAAATTATTTGTAACTTTCGACAAGTAGAACAATGAATAGTACAGGTAGACGGGTGAAATCTTTCTATATATTGCTTCTAAATAGTCTAAGAAACATATATGCAAAGCATCCAAACAGAACAATTCGCCAATTTTTTGTTCTTCAAGTTTAAGTGAACTGCGAGCCCCAATGTTAATCCTTTAAAGGAAATTAATTGTAACATTCTACAAGTAGAATAATGATTGGAACACTTAGACGGTTGAAATCTTTGTATATATTGCTTCCATATAGTCTAAGAAACATATATGCAATGCATCCAAACAGTACCATTCGCCAATTTTTTGTCCTTCAAGTTTAAGTGAACAACGAGCCCCAATGGTTAATCCTTTATCGGAAATTATTTGTAACTTTCGACAAGTAGAACAACGAATGGAACAGGTAGACGGTTGAATTCTTTGTATATATTGCTTCTATATAGTCTAAGAAACATATATGCAAAGCATCCAAACAGTACCATTCGCCAATTTTTTGTTCTTCAAGTTTAAGTGAACTACGAGCCCCATTGTTAATCCTTTAACGGAAATTAATTGTAATTTTCTACAAGTAGAACAATGAATGGAACAGGTAGACGGTTGAAATCTTTGTATATGATGCTTCTATGTAGGCTAAGAAACATATATGCAAAGCATCCAAACAGTATAATTCGCCAATTTATTGATCTTCAAGTTTAAGTGAACTACGAGCCCCATTGTTAATCCTTTAACGGAAATTAATTGTAATTTTCGACAAGTAGAACAATGAATGGAACAGGTAGACGGTTGAAATCTTTGTATATGATGCTTCTATGTAGGCTAAGAAACATATATGCAAAGCATCCAAACAGTACAATTCGCCAATTTATTGATCTTCAAGTTTAAGTGAACTACGAGCCCCATTGTTAATCCTTTAACGGAAATTGATTGTAATTTTCTACAAGTAGAACAATGAATGGACCAGGTAGACGGTGGAAATCAATGTATATATTGCTTCTATATAGTCAAAGAAACATATATGCAAAGCACCGAAACAGTACAATTCGCCAATTTTTTGTTCTTCAAGTTTAGGAGAACTACGAGCCCCATTGTTAATACTTTAACGGAAATTATTTGTAACTTTCGACAAGTAGAACAATGAATGGAACAGGTAGACGGTTGAAATCATTGTATATATTGCTTCTATATAGTCTAAGAAACATATATGCAAAGCATCCAAACAGTACAATTCGCCAATTTTTTGTTCTTCAAGTATAAGTGAACAATGAGACTCAATGGTTAATCCATTATCGGAAATTATTTGTAACTTTCGACAAGTAGAACAATGAATAGTACAGGTAGACGGGTGAAATCTTTCTATATATTGCTTCTAAATAGTCTAAGAAACATATATGCAAAGCATCCAAACAGAACAATTCGCCAATTTTTTGTTCTTCAAGTTTAAGTGAACTGCGAGCCCCAATGTTAATCCTTTAAAGGAAATTAATTGTAACTTTCTACAAGTAGAATAATGATTGGAACACTTAGACGGTTGAAATCTTTGTATATATTGCTTCCATATAGTCTAAGAAACATATATGCAATGCATCCAAACAGTACCATTCGCCAATTTTTTGTCCTTCAAGTTTAAGTGAACAACGAGCCCCAATGGTTAATCCTTTATCGGAAATTATTTGTAACTTTCGACAAGTAGAACAATGAATGGAACAGGTAGACGGTTGAATTCTTTGTATATATTGCTTCTATATAGTCTAAGAAACATATATGCAAAGCATCCAAACAGTACCATTCGCCAATTTTTTGTTCTTCAAGTTTAAGTGAACTACGAGCCCCATTGTTAATCCTTTAACGGAAATTAATTGTAATTTTCTACAAGTAGAACAATGAATGGAACAGGTAGACGGTTGAAATCTTTGTATATGATGCTTCTATGTAGGCTAAGAAACATATATGCAAAGCATCCAAACAGTACAATTCGCCAATTTATTGACCTTCAAGTTTAAGTGAACTACGAGCCCCATTGTTAATCCTTTAACGGAAATTAATTGTAATTTTCGACAAGTAGAACAATGAATGGAACAGGTAGACGGTTGAAATCTTTGTATATGATGCTTCTATGTAGGCTAAGAAACATATATGCAAAGCATCCAAACAGTACAATTCGCCAATTTATTGATCTTCAAGTTTAAGTGAACTACGAGCCCCATTGTTAATCCTTTAACGGAAATTGATTGTAATTTTCTACAAGTAGAACAATGAATGGACCAGGTAGACGGTGGAAATCAATGTATATATTGCTTCTATATAGTCAAAGAAACATATATGCAAAGCACCGAAACAGTACAATTCGCCAATTTTTTGTTCTTCAAGTTTAAGAGAACTACGAGCCCCATTGTTAATACTTTAACGGAAATTATTTGTAACTTTCGACAAGTAGAACAATGAATGGAACAGGTAGACGGTTGAAATCATTGTATATATTGCTTCTATATAGTCTAAGAAACATATATGCAAAGCATCCAAACAGTACAATTCGCCAATTTTTTGTTCTTCAAGTATAAGTGAACAATGAGACTCAATGGTTAATCCATTATCGGAAATTATTTGTAACTTTCGACAAGTAGAACAATGAATGGAACAGGTAGACGGTTGAAATCTTTGTATATATTGCTTCTATATAGTCTAAGAAACATATATGCAAAGCGTCCAAACAGTACAATTCGCCAATTATTTGATCTTCAAGTTTAAGTGAACAATGAGCCCTAATGGTTAATCCTTTATCGGAAATTATTTGTAAATTTCGCCAAGTAGAACAATGAATGGAACAGGTAGCCGGTTGAAATCTTTGTATATATTGCTTCTATATAGTCTAAGAAACATATAAGCAAAGCATCCAAACAGTACAATTCGCCAATTTTTTGTTCTTCAAGTTTAAGTGAACTACGATCCCCATTGTTAATCCCTTAACGGAAATTATTTGTAACTTTCGACAAGTAGAACAGTGAATGGAACAGGTATACGTTTGAAATCTTTGTATATATTGCTTCTATATAGTCTAAGAAACATATATGCAAAGCATCCAAACAGTACAATTCGCCAATTTTTTGTTCTTCAAGTTTAAGTAAACTACGATCCCCATTGTAATTCCTTAACGGAAATTATTTGTAACATTCGACAAGTAGAACAATGAATGGAACAGGTAGACGGTTGAAATCATTGTATATATTGCTTCTATATAGTCTAAGAAACATTTATGCAAAGCATCCAAACAGTACCATTCGCCAATTTTTTGTTCTTCAAGTTTAAGTGAACAATGAGCCCCAATGGTTAATCCTTTATCGGAAATTATTTGTAATTTTCGACAAGTAGAACAATGAATGGAACAGTTAGACGGTTGAAATATTTGTATATATTGCTTCTATATAATCTAAGAAAGATATATGCAAAGCATCTAAACAGTAACAATTGCCAATTTTTTGATCTTCAAGTTTAAGTGAACTGCGAGCCCCATTGATAATCATGAAATGCAAATTATTTGTAACTTTCTAGAAGTAGAACAATGAATAGTACAGGTAGACGGGTGAAATCTTTCTATATATTGCTTCTAAATAGTCTAAGAAACATCTATGCAAAGCATCCAAACTGCACAATTCGCCAATTTTTTGTTCTTCAAGTTTAAGTGAACTACGAGCCCCATTGTTAATCCTTCAAACGAAATTATTTGTAAATTTCGACAAGTAGAACAATGAATGGATCATGTAGACGGTTGAAAAAATTGTATATATTGCTTCTATATAGTCTACGAAACATATATGCAAAGCATCCAAACAGTACAATTCGCCAATTTTTTGTTCTTCAAGTTTAAGTGAACTACGAGCCCCATTGTTAATCCTTTAAAGGAAATTATTTGTAAATTTCGACAAGTAGAACAATGAATGGATCATGTAGACGGTTGAAAAAATTGTATATATTGCTTCTATATAGACTACGAAACATATATGCAAAGCATCCAAACAGTACAATTCGCCTTTTTTTTGTACTTCAAGTTTAAGTGAACTACGAGCCCCATTGTTAATACTTTAACGAAAATTAATTGTAACTTTCGACAAGTAGAACAATGAATGGAACAGGTAGACGGTTGAAATCTTTGCATATATTGCTTCTATATAGTCTAAGAAACATATATGGAAAGCATCCAAATAGTACAATTCGCCAATTTATTGTTCTTCAAGTTTAAGTGAACAATGAGCCCCAATGGTTAATCCTTTATCGGAAATTATTTGTAAATTTCGACAAGTAGAACAATGAATGGAACAGGTAGCCGGTTGAAATCAATGTATATATTGCTTCTATATAGTCTAAGAAACATGTACGCAAAGCATCCAAACAGTACAATTCGCCAATTTTTTGTTCTTCAAGTTTAAGTGAACTACGATCCCCTTTGTTAATCCCGTAACGGAAATTATTTGTAACTTTCGACAAGTAGAACAATGAATGGAAAAGGAAGACTTTTGAAATCTTCGTATATATTGCTTCTATATAGTCTAAGAAACATATATGCAAAGCATCCAAACAGTACCATTCGCCAATTTCTTGTTCTTCAATTTTAAGTGAACTACGAGCCCCATTGTTAATCCCTTAACGGAAATTAATTGTAACTTTCTACAAGTAGAACAATGATTGGAACACGTAGACGGTTGAAATCTTTGTATATATTGCTTGCATATAGTCTAAGAAACATATACGCAAAGCATCCAAACAGTACAATTCGCCAATTTTTTGTTCTTCAAGTTTAAGTGAACTACGATCCCCATTGTTAATCCCTTAACGGAAATTATTTGTAACTTTTGACAAGTAGAACAGTGAATGGAACAGGTAGACGGTTGAAATCTTTGTATATATTGCTTCTATATAGTCTAAGAAACATATATGCAAAGCATCCAAACAGTACAATTCGCCAATTTATTGTTCTTCAAGTTTAAGTGAACAACGAGCCCCATTGTTAATCCTTTAAATGGAAATTATTTGTAACTTTCTACAAGTAGAACAATGAATGGAGCAGGAACACGGTTGAAATCATTGTATGTATTGTTTCTATATAGTCTAAGAAACATATATGCAAAGCATCCAAACAATACAATTCGCCAATTTTTTGTTCTTCAAGTTTAAGTGAACTACGAGCCCCATTGTTAATCCTTTAACGGAAATTAATTGTAACTTTCGACAAGTAGAACAATGAATGGAACAGGTAGACGGTTGAAATCTTTGTATATATTGCTTCTATATAGTCTAAGAAACATATATGCAAAGCATCCAAACAGTACAATTCGCCAATTTTTTGTTCTTCAAGTATAAGTGAACAATGAGACCTAATGGTTAATCCATTATCGGAAATTATTTGTAACTTTCGACAAATAGAACAATGAATGGAGCAGGAAGACGGTTGAAATCATTGTATGTATTGCTTCTATATAGTCTAAGAAACATATATGCAAAGCATCCAGACAATACAATTCGCCAATTTTTTGTTCTTCAAGTTTAAGTGAACTACGAGCCCCATTGTTAATCCTTTAACGGAAATTAATTGTAACTTTCGACAAGTAGAACAATGAATGGAGCAGGAAGACGGTTGAAATCATTGTATGTATTGCTTCTATATAGTCTAAGAAACATATATGCAAAGCATCCAGACAATACAATTCGCCAATTTTTTGTTCTTCAAGTTTAAGTGAACTACGAGCCCCATTGTTAATCCTTTAACGGAAATTAATTGTAACTTTCGACAAGTAGAACAATGAATGGAACAGGTAGACGGTTGAAATCTTTGTATATATTGCTTCTATATAGTCTAAGAAACATATATGCAAAGCATCCAAACAGTACCATTCGCCAATTTTTTGTTCTTCAAGTTTAAGTGAACAACGAGCCCCATTGATAATCATGAAGTGGTAATTATTTGTAACTTTCTACAAGTAGAACAATGAATAGTACAGGTAGACGAGTGAAATCCTTCTATATATTGCTTCTGTATAGTCTAAGAAACATATATGCAAAGCATCCAAACAGTACAATTCGCCAATTTATTGATCTTCAAGTTTAAGTGAACAACGAGCCCCATTGTTAATCCTTTAAATGAAATTATTTGTAAATTTCGACAAGTAGAACAATGAATGGAACAGGTAGACTGTTGAAATCATTGTATATATTGCTTCCATATAGTCCAAGAAATATATATGCAAAGCATCCAAACAGTACCATTCGCTAATTTTTTGTTCTTAAGTTTAAGTGAACTATGAGCCCCATTGTTAATCCTTTAACGGAAATTATTTGTAACTTTCGACAAGTAGAACAATGAATGGAACAGGTAGACGGTTGAAATCTTTGTATATATTGCTTCTATATAGTCTAAGAAACATATATGCAAAGCATCCAAACAGTACCATTCGCCAATTTTTTGTTCTTCAAGTTTAAGTGAACTACGAGCCCCATTGTTAATCCTTTAACGGAAATTAATTGTAATTTTCTACAAGTAGAACAATGAATGGAACAGGTAGACGGTTGAAATCTTTGTATATGATGCTTCTATGTAGGCTAAGAAACATATATGCAAAGCATCCAAACAGTACAATTCGCCAATTTATTGATCTTCAAGTTTAAGTGAACTACGAGCCCCATTGTTAATCCTTTAACGGAAATTAATTGTAATTTTCGACAAGTAGAACAATGAATGGAACAGGTAGACGGTTGAAATCTTTGTATATGATGCTTCTATGTAGGCTAAGAAACATATATGCAAAGCATCCAAACAGTACAATTCGCCAATTTATTGATCTTCAAGTTTAAGTGAACTACGAGCCCCATTGTTAATCCTTTAACGGAAATTAATTGTAATTTTCTACAAGTAGAACAATGAATGGACCAGGTAGACGGTGGAAATCAATGTATATATTGCTTGTATATAGTCAAAGAAACATATATGCAAAGCACCGAAACAGTACAATTCGCCAATTTTTTGTTCTTCAAGTTTAAGAGAACTACGAGCCCCATTGTTAATACTTTAACGGAAATTATTTGTAACTTTCGACAAGTAGAACAATGAATGGAACAGGTAGACGGTTGAAATCATTGTATATATTGCTTCTATATAGTCTAAGAAACATATATGCAAAGCATCCAAACAGTACAATTCGCCAATTTTTTGTTCTTCAAGTATAAGTGAACAATGAGACTCAATGGTTAATCCATTATCGGAAATTATTTGTAACTTTCGACAAGTAGAACAATGAATGGAACAGGTAGACGGTTGAAATCTTTGTATATATTGCTTCTATATGGTCTAAGAAACATATATGCAAAGCATCCAAACAGTACAATTCGCCAATTTATTGTTCTTCAAGTTTAAGTGAACAACGAGCCCCATTGTTAATCCTTTAAATGGAAATTATTTGTAACTTTCTACAAGTAGAACAATGAATGGAGCAGGAAGACGGTTGAAATCATTGTATGTATTGTTTCTATATAGTCTAAGAAACATATATGCAAAGCATCCAAACAGTACAATTCGCCAATTTATTGTTCTTCAAGTTTAAGTGAACAACGAGCCCCATTGTTAATCCTTTAAATGGAAATTATTTGTAACATTCTACAAGTAGAACAATGAATGGAGCAGGAAGACGGTTGAAATCATTGTATGTATTGCTTCTATATAGTCTAAGAAACATATATGCAAAGCATCCAGACAATACAATTCGCCAATTTTTTGTTCTTCAAGTTTAAGTGAACTACGATTCCCATTGTTAATCCTTTAACAGAAATTATTTGTAACTTTCGACAAGTAGAACAATGAATGGAACAGGTAGACGGTTGAAATCATTGTATATATTGCTTCTATATAGTCTAAGAAACATATATGCAAAGCATCCAAACAGTACAATTCGCCAATTTTTTGTTCTTCAAGTATAAGTGAACAATGAGACCCAATGGTTAATCCATTATCGGAAATTATTTGTAACTTTCGACAAGTAGAACAATGAATGGAACAGGTAGACGGTTGAAATCTTTGTATACATTGCTTCTATATAGTCTAAGAAACATATATGCAAAGCATCCAAACAGTACAATTCGCCAATTTATTGTTCTTCAAGTTTAAGTGAACAACGAGCCCCATTGTTAATCCTTTAAATGAAATTATTTGTAAATTTCGACAAGTAGAACAATGAATGGAACAGGTAGACTGTTGAAATCATTGTATATATTGCTTCCATATAGTCCAAGAAATATATATGCAAAGCATCCAAACAGTACCATTCGCTAATTTTTTGTTCTTAAGTTTAAGTGAACTATGAGCCCCATTGTTAATCCTTTAACGGAAATTATTTGTAACTTTCGACAAGTAGAACAATGAATGGAACAGGTAGACGGTTGAAATCTTTGTATATATTGCTTCTATATAGTCTAAGAAACATATATGCAAAGCATCCAAACAGTACCATTCGCCAATTTTTTGTTCTTCAAGTTTAAGTGAACTACGAGCCCCATTGTTAATCCTTTAACGGAAATTAATTGTAATTTTCTACAAGTAGAACAATGAATGGAACAGGTAGACGGTTGAAATCTTTGTATATGATGCTTCTATGTAGGCTAAGAAACATATATGCAAAGCATCCAAACAGTACAATTCGCCAATTTATTGATCTTCAAGTTTAAGTGAACTACGAGCCCCATTGTTAATCCTTTAACGGAAATTAATTGTAATTTTCTACAAGTAGAACAATGAATGGACCAGGTAGACGGTGGAAATCAATGTATATATTGCTTCTATATAGTCAAAGAAACATATATGCAAAGCACCGAAACAGTACAATTCGCCAATTTTTTGTTCTTCAAGTTTAAGAGAACTACGAGCCCCATTGTTAATACTTTAACGGAAATTATTTGTAACTTTCGACAAGTAGAACAATGAATGGAACAGGTAGACGGTTGAAATCATTGTATATATTGCTTCTATATAGTCTAAGAAACATATATGCAAAGCATCCAAACAGTACAATTCGCCAATTTTTTGTTCTTCAAGTATAAGTGAACAATGAGACTCAATGGTTAATCCATTATCGGAAATTATTTGTAACTTTCGACAAGTAGAACAATGAATGGAACAGGTAGACGGTTGAAATCTTTGTATATATTGCTTCTATATGGTCTAAGAAACATATATGCAAAGCATCCAAACAGTACAATTCGCCAATTTATTGTTCTTCAAGTTTAAGTGAACAACGAGCCCCATTGTTAATCCTTTAAATGGAAATTATTTGTAACATTCTACAAGTAGAACAATGAATGGAGCAGGAAGACGGTTGAAATCATTGTATGTATTGCTTCTATATAGTCTAAGAAACATATATGCAAAGCATCCAGACAATACAATTCGCCAATTTTTTGTTCTTCAAGTTTAAGTGAACTACGAGCCCCATTGTTAATCCTTTAACGGAAATTAATTGTAACTTTCGACAAGTAGAACAATGAATGGAACTGGTAGACGGTTGAAATCTTTGTATATATTGCTTCTATATAGTCTAAGAAACATATATGCAAAGCATCCAAACAGTACCATTCGCCAATTTTTTGTTCTTCAAGTTTAAGTGAACAACGAGCCCCATTAATAATCATGAAGTGGTAATTATTTGTAACTTTCTACAAGTAGAACAATGAATAGTACAGGTAGACGAGTGAAATCCTTCTATATATTGCTTCTGTATAGTCTAAGAAACATATATGCAAAGCATCCAAACAGTACAATTCGCAAATTTTTTGTACTTCAAGTTGAAGTGAACTACGATTCCCATTGTTAATCCTTTAACAGAAATTATTTGTAACTTTCGACAAGTAGAACAATGAATGGAACAGGTAGACGGTTGAAATCATTGTATATATTGCTTCTATATAGTCTAAGAAACATATATGCAAAGCATCCAAACAGTACAATTCGCCAATTATTTGTTCTTCAAGTATAAGTGAACAATGAGACCCAATGGTTAATCCATTATCGGAAATTATTTGTAACTTTCGACAAGTAGAACAATGAATGGAACAGTTAGACGGTTGAAATATTTGTATATATTGCTTCTATATAATCTAAGAAACATATATGCAAAGCATCTAAACAGTAACAATTGCCAATTTTTTGATCTTCAAGTTTAAGTGAACAGCGAGCCCCATTGATAATCATGAAATGGAAATTATTTGTAACTTTCTAGAAGTAGAACAATGAATAGTACAGGTAGACGGGTGAAATCTTTCTATATATTGCTTCTAAATAGTCTAAGAAACATCTATGCAAAGCATCCAAACTGTACAATTCGCCAATTTTTTGTTCTTCAAGTTTAAGTGAACTACGAGCCCCATTGTTAATCCTTTAAAGGAAATTATTTGTAAATTTCGACAAGTAGAACAATGAATGGATCATGTAGACGGTTGAAAAAATTGTATATATTGCTTCTATATAGTCTACGAAACATATATGCAAAGCATCCAAACAGTACAATTCGCCTTTTTTTTGTACTTCAAGTTTAAGTGAACTACGAGCCCCATTGTTAATACTTTAACGAAAATTAATTGTAACTTTCGACAAGTAGAACAATGAATGGAACAGGTAGACGGTTGAAATCTTTGCATATATTGCTTCTATATAGTCTAAGAAACATATATGGAAAGCATCCAAATAGTACAATTCGCCAATTTATTGTTCTTCAAGTTTAAGTGAACAATGAGCCCCAATGGTTAATCCTTTATCGGAAATTATTTGTAAATTTCGACAAGTAGAACAATGAATGGAACAGGTAGCCGGTTGAAATCAATGTATATATTGCTTCTATATAGTCTAAGAAACATGTACGCAAAGCATCCAAACAGTACAATTCGCCAATTTTTTGTTCTTCAAGTTTAAGTGAACTACGATCCCCTTTGTTAATCCCGTAACGGAAATTATTTGTAACTTTCGACAAGTAGAACAATGAATGGAAAAGGAAGACTTTTGAAATCTTCGTATATATTGCTTCTATATAGTCTAAGAAACATATATGCAAAGCATCCAAACAGTACCATTCGCCAATTTCTTGTTCTTCAATTTTAAGTGAACTACGAGCCCCATTGTTAATCCCTTAACGGAAATTAATTGTAACTTTCTACAAGTAGAACAATGATTGGAACACGTAGACGGTTGAAATCTTTGTATATATTGCTTCCATATAGTCTAAGAAACATATACGCAAAGCATCCAAACAGTACAATTCGCCAATTTTTTGATCTTCAAGTTTAAGTGAACTACGAGCCCCATTGTTAATCCTTTAAAGGAAATTATTTGTAAATTTCGACAAGTAGAACAATGAATGGATCATGTAGACGGTTGAAAAAATTGTATATATTGCTTCTATATAGTCTACGAAACATATATGCAAAGCATCCAAACAGTACAATTCGCCTTTTTTTTGTACTTCAAGTTTAAGTGAACTACGAGCCCCATTGTTAATACTTTAACGAAAATTAATTGTAACTTTCGACAAGTAGAACAATGAATGGAACAGGTAGACGGTTGAAATCTTTGCATATATTGCTTCTATATAGTCTAAGAAACATATATGGAAAGCATCCAAATAGTACAATTCGCCAATTTATTGTTCTTCAAGTTTAAGTGAACAATGAGCCCCAATGGTTAATCCTTTATCGGAAATTATTTGTAAATTTCGACAAGTAGAACAATGAATGGAACAGGTAGCCGGTTGAAATCAATGTATATATTGCTTCTATATAGTCTAAGAAACATGTACGCAAAGCATCCAAACAGTACAATTCGCCAATTTTTTGTTCTTCAAGTTTAAGTGAACTACGATCCCCTTTGTTAATCCCGTAACGGAAATTATTTGTAACTTTCGACAAGTAGAACAATGAATGGAAAAGGAAGACTTTTGAAATCTTCGTATATATTGCTTCTATATAGTCTAAGAAACATATATGCAAAGCATCCAAACAGTACCATTCGCCAATTTCTTGTTCTTCAATTTTAAGTGAACTACGAGCCCCATTGTTAATCCCTTAACGGAAATTAATTGTAACTTTCTACAAGTAGAACAATGATTGGAACACGTAGACGGTTGAAATCTTTGTATATATTGCTTCCATATAGTCTAAGAAACATGTACGCAAAGCATCCAAACAGTACAATTCGCCAATTTTTTGTTCTTCAAGTTTAAGTGAACTACGATCCCCTTTGTTAATCCCGTAACGGAAATTATTTGTAACTTTCGACAAGTAGAACAATGAATGGAAAAGGAAGACTTTTGAAATCTTCGTATATATTGCTTCTATATAGTCTAAGAAACATATATGCAAAGCATCCAAACAGTACCATTCGCCAATTTCTTGTTCTTCAATTTTAAGTGAACTACGAGCCCCATTGTTAATCCCTTAACGGAAATTAATTGTAACTTTCTACAAGTAGAACAATGATTGGAACACGTAGACGGTTGAAATCTTTGTATATATTGCTTCTATATAGTCTAAGAAACATATATGCAAAGCATCCAAACAGTACAATTCGCCAATTTATTGTTCTTCAAGTTTAAGTGAACAACGAGCCCCATTGTTAATCCTTTAAATGGAAATTATTTGTAACTTTCTACAAGTAGAACAATGAATGGAGCAGGAAGACGGTTGAAATCATTGTATGTATTGCTTCTATATAGTCTAAGAAACATATATGCAAAGCATCCAAACTATACAATTCGCCAATTTTTTGTACTTCAAGTTTAAGTGAACTACGATTCCCATTGTTAATCCTTTAAATGAAATTATTTGTAAATTTCGACAAGTAGAACAATGAATGGAACAGGTAGACGGTTGAAATCAATGTATGTATTGCTTCTATATAGTCTAAGAAACATATATGCAAAGCATCCAAACAGTACCATTCGCCAATTTTTTGTTCTTCAAGTTTAAGTGAACTACGAGCCCCATTGTTAATCCTTTAACGGAAATTAATTGTAACTTTCGACAAGTAGAAGAATGAATGGAACAGGTAGACGGTTGAAATCTTTGTATATATTGCTTCTATATAGTCTAAGAAACATATATGCAAAGCATCCAAACAGTACAATTCGCCAATTTTTTGTTCTTCAAGTATAAGTGAACAATGAGACCCAATGGTTAATCCATTATCGGAAATTATTTGTAACTTTCGACAAGTAGAACAATGAATGGAACAGGTAGACGGTTGAAATCTTTGTATACATTGCTTCTATATAGTCTAAGAAATATATATGCAAAGCATCCAAACAGTACAATTCGCCAATTTTTTGTTCTTCAAGTATAAGTGAACAATGAGACCCAATGGTTAATCCATTATCGGAAATTATTTGTAACTTTCGACAAGTAGAACAATGAATGGAACTGGTAGACGGTTGAAATCTTTGTATACATTGCTTCTATATAGTCTAAGAAACATATATGCAAAGCATCCAAACAGTACAATTCGCCAATTTATTGTTCTTCAAGTTTAAGTGAACAACGAGCCCCATTGTTAATCCTTTAAATGAAATTATTTGTAAATTTCGACAAGTAGAACAATGAATGGAACAGGTAGACTGTTGAAATCATTGTATATATTGCTTCCATATAGTCCAAGAAATATATATGCAAAGCATCCAAACAGTACCATTCGCTAATTTTTTGTTCTTAAGTTTAAGTGAACTATGAGCCCCATTGTTAATCCTTTAACGGAAATTATTTGTAGCTTTCGACAAGTAGAAGAATGAATGGAACAGGTAGACGGTTGAAATCTTTGTATATATTGCTTCTATATAGTCTAAGAAACATATATGCAAAGCATCCAAACAGTACCATTCGCCAATTTTTTGTTCTTCAAGTTTAAGTGAACAACGAGCCCCATTGATAATCATGAAGTGGTAATTATTTGTAACTTTCTACAAGTAGAACAATGAATAGTACAGGTAGACGAGTGAAATCCTTCTATATATTGCTTCTGTATAGTCTAAGAAACATATATGCAAAGCATCCAAACAGTACAATTCGCCAATTTTTTGTACATCAAGTTTAAGTGAACTACGATTCCCATTGTTAATCCTTTAACAGAAATTATTTGTAACTTGCGACAAGTAGATCAATGAATGGAACAGGTAGACGGTTGAAATCAATGTATATATTGCTTCTATATAGTCTAAGAAATATATATGCAAAGCATCCAAAAGTACCATTCGCCAATTTTTTGTTCTTCAAGTTTAAGTGAACAACGAGCCCCATCGTTAATCCTTTAAAGGAAATTATTTGTAAATTTCGACAAGTAGAACAAAGAATGGAACAGGTAGACGGTTGAAATCATTGTATATATTGCTTCTATATAGTCTAAGAAACATATATGCAAAGCATCCAAACAGTACCATTCGCCAATTTTTTGTTCTTCAAGTTTAAGTGAACTACGAGCCCCATTGTTAATCCTTTAACGGAAATTAATTGTAATTTTCTACAAGTAGAACAATGAATGGACCAGGTAGACGGTGGAAATCAATGTATATATTGCTTCTATATAGTCAAAGAAACATATATGCAAAGCATCGAAACAGTACAATTCGCCAATTTTTTGTTCTTCAAGTTTAAGAGAACTACGAGCCCCATTGTTAATAGTTTAACGGAAATTATTTGTAACTTTCGACAAGTAGAACAATGAATGGAACAGGTAGACGGTTGAAATCATGGTATATATTGCTTCTATATAGTCTAAGAAACATATATGCAAAGCATCCAAACAGTACAATTCGCCAATTTTTTGTTCTTCAAGTATAAGTGAATAATGAGACCCAATGGTTAATCCATTATCGGAAATTATTTGTAACTTTCGACAAGTAGAACAATGAATGGAACAGGTAGACGGTTGAAATCTTTGTATACATTGCTTCTATATAGTCTAAGAAACATATATGCAAAGCATCCAAACAGTACAATTCGCCAATTTATTGTTCTTCAAGTTTAAGTGAACAACGAGCCCCATTGTTAATCCTTTAAATGGAAATTATTTGTAACTTTCTACAAGTAGAACAATGAATGGAGCAGGAAGACGGTTGAAATCATTGTATGTATTGCTTCTATATAGTCTAAGAAACATATATGCAAAGCATCCAAACAGTACCATTCGCCAATTTTTTGTTCTTCAAGTTTAAGTGAACTACGAGCCCCATTGTTAATCCTTTAACGGAAATTAATTGTAACTTTCGACAAGTAGAACAATGAATGGAACAGGTAGACGGTTGAAATCTTTGTATATATTGCTTCTATATAGTCTAAGAAACATATATGCAAAGTATCCAAACAGTACCATTCGCCAATTTTTTGTTCTTCAAGTTTAAGTGAACAACGAGCCCCATTGATAATCATGAAGTGGTAATTATTTGTAACTTTCTACAAGTAGAACAATGAATAGTACAGGTAGACGAGTGAAATCCTTCTATATATTGCTTCTGTATAGTCTAAGAAACATATATGCAAAGCATCCAAACAGTACAATTCGCCAATTTTTTGTACTTCAAGTTTAAGTGAACTACGATTCCCATTGTTAATCCTTTAACAGAAATTATTTGTAACTTTCGACAAGTAGAACAATGAATGGAACAGGTAGACGGTTGAAATCTTTGTATACATTGCTTCTATATAGTCTAAGAAACATATATGCAAAGCATCCAAACAGTACAATTCGCCAATTTATTGTTCTTCAAGTTTAAGTGAACAACGAGCCCCATTGTTAATCCTTTAAATGAAATTATTTGTAAATTTCGACAAGTAGAACAATGAATGGAACAGGTAGACTGTTGAAATCATTGTATATATTGCTTCCATATAGTCCAAGAAATATATATGCAAAGCATCCAAACAGTACCATTCGCTAATTTTTTGTTCTTAAGTTTAAGTGAACTATGAGCCCCATTGTTAATCCTTTAACGGAAATTATTTGTAACTTTCGACAAGTAGAACAATGAATGGAACAGGTAGACGGTTGAAATCTTTGTATATATTGCTTCTATATAGTCTAAGAAACATATATGCAAAGCATCCAAACAGTACCATTCGCCAATTTTTTGATCTTCAAGTTTAAGTGAACTACGAGCCCCATTGTTAATCCTTTAACGGAAATTAATTGTAATTTTCTACAAGTAGAACAATGAATGGAACAGGTAGACGGTTGAAATCTTTGTATATGATGCTTCTATGTAGGCTAAGAAACATATATGCAAAGCATCCAAACAGTACAATTCGCCAATTTATTGATCTTCAAGTTTAAGTGAACTACGAGCCCCATTGTTAATCCTTTAACGGAAATTAATTGTAATTTTCTACAAGTAGAACAATGAATGGACCAGGTAGACGGTGGAAATCAATGTATATATTGCTTCTATATAGTCAAAGAAACATATATGCAAAGCATCGAAACAGTACAATTCGCCAATTTTTTGTTCTTCAAGTTTAAGAGAACTACGAGCCCCATTGTTAATACTTTAACGGAAATTATTTGTAACTTTCGACAAGTAGAACAATGAATGGAACAGGTAGACGGTTGAAATCATGGTATATATTGCTTCTATATAGTCTAAGAAACATTTATGCAAAGCATCCAAAATGTACAATTCGCCAATTTTTTGTTCTTCAAGTATAAGTGAACAATGAGACTCAATGGTTAATCCATTATCGGAAATTATTTGTAACTTTCGACAAGTAGAACAATGAATGGAACAGGTAGACGGTTGAAATCTTTGTATATATTGCTTCTATATAGTCTAAGAAACATATATGCAAAGCATCCAAACAGTACAATTCGCCAATTTATTGTTCTTCAAGTTTAAGTGAACAACGAGCCCCATTGTTAATCCTTTAAATGGAAATTATTTGTAACTTTCTACAAGTAGAACAATGAATGGAGCAGGAAGACGGTTGAAATCATTGTATGTATTGCTTCTATATAGTCTAAGAAACATATATGCAAAGCATCCAAACAATACAATTCGCCAATTTTTTGTACTTCAAGTTTAAGTGAACTACGATTCCCATTGTTAATCCTTTAACAGAAATTATTTGTAACTTTCGACAAGTAGAACAATGAATGGAACAGGTAGACGGTTGAAATCAATGTATATATTGCTTCTATATAGTCTAAGAAACATATATGCAAAGCATCCAAACAGTACCATTCGCCAATTTTTTGTTCTTCAAGTTTAAGTGAACATCGAGCCCCATTGATAATCATGAAATGGAAATTATTTGTAACTTTCTACAAGTAGACCAATGAATAGTTCAGGTAGACGGGTGAAATCTTTCTATATATTACTTCTAAATAGTCTACGAAACATATATGCAAAGCATCCGAACAGTACAATTCGCCAATATTTTGTTCTTCAAGTTTAAGTGAACTACGAGCCCCATTGTTAATCCTTTAAAGGAAATTATTTGTAAATTTCAACAAGTAGAACAATGAATGGAACAGGTAGACGGTTGAAATCATTGTATATATTGCTTCAGTATAGCCTAAGAAACATATATGCAAAGCATCCAAACAGTACAAGTCGCCAATTCATTGTTCTTCAAGTTTAAGTGAACAACGAGCCGCATTGTTAATCCTTTAAAGGAAATTATTTGTAAATTTCGACAAGTAGAACAATGAATGGAACAGGTAGGCGGATGAAATCTTTGTAGATATTGCATCTATATAGTCCAAGAAACGTATATGCTAAGCATCCAAACAGTACCATTCGCCAATTTTTTGTTCTTCAAGTTTAAGTGAACTACGAGCCCCATTGTTAATCCTTTAAAGGAAATTATTTGTAAATTTCGACAAGTAGAACACTGAATGGAACAGGTAGACTGTTGAAATCATTGTATATATTGCTTCTATATAGTCTAAGAAACATATATGCAAAGCATCCAAACAGTACAATTCGCCAATTTTTTGTTCTTCAAGTTTAAGTAAACTACGATCCCCATTGTTAATCCCTTAACGGAAATTATTTGTGACTTTCGACAAGTAGAACAATGAATGGAACAGGTAGACGGTTGAAATCATTGTATATATTGCTTCAGTATAGCCTAAGAAACATATATGCAAAGCATCCAAACAGTACAAGTCGCTAATTCATTGTTCTTCAAGTTTAAGTGAACAACGAGCCCCATTGTTAATCCTTTAAAGGAAATTATTTGTAAATTTCGACAAAGTAGAACAATGAATGGAACAGGTAGACGGAAGAAATCTTTGTATATATTGCATCTATATAGTCTAAGAAACATATATGTAAAGCATCCAAACAGTACAATTCGCCAATTTATTGTTCTTCAAGTTTAAGTGAACAACGGGCCCCATTGTTATTCCTGTAATGGAAATTATTTGTAATTTTCGACAAGTAGAACAATGAATGGAATAGGTAGACGGTTGAAATCTTTTTATATGTTGCGTCTATATATTCTAAGAAACCTATATGCAAAGCATCTAAACAGTAACAATCGCCAATTTTTTGATCTTCAAGTTTAAGTGAACATCGAGCCCCATTGATAATCATGAAATGGAAATTATTTGTAACTTTCTACAAGTAGACCAATGAATAGTTCAGGTAGACGGGTGAAATCTTTCTATATATTACTTCTAAATAGTCTACGAAACATATATGCAAAGCATCCGAACAGTACAATTCGCCAATTTTTTGTTCTTCAAGTTTAAGTGAACTACGAGCCCCATTGTTAATCCTTTAACGGAAATTAATTGTAACTTTCTACAAGTAGAACAATGATTGGAACATGTAGACGGTTGAAATCTTTGTATATATTGCTTCCATATAGTCTAAGAAACATATATGCAAAGCATCCAAACAGTACCATTCGCCAATTTTTTGTTCTTCAAGTTTAAGTGAACAATGAGCCCCATTGTTAATCGTTTATCGGAAATTATTTGTAAATTTCGACAAGTAGAACAATGTATGGAACAGGTAGACTGTTGAAATCATTGTATATATTGCTTCTATATAGTCCAAGAAACTTATATGCAAAGCGTCCAAACAGTACAATTCGCCAATTACTTGATCTTCAAGTTTAAGTGAACTACGAGCCCCATTGTTAATACTTTAACGGAAATTATTTGTAACTTTCGACAAGTAGATCATTGAATGGAACAGGTAGACGGTTGAAATCTTTGTATATATTGCTTCTATATAGTATAAGAAACATATATGCAAAGCATCCAAACAGTACAATTCGCCAATTTCTTGTACTTCAAGTTTAAGTGAACAATGAGCCCCAATGGTTTATCCATTATCGGTAATTATTTGTAACTTTCGACAAGTAGAACAATGAATGGAACAGGTAGACGGTTGAAATCCTTGTATATATTGCGTCTATATAATCTAAGAAACATATATGCAAAGCATCCAAACAGTACCATTCGCCAATTTTTTGTTCTTCAAGTTTAAGTGAAGTACGAGCCCCATTGTTAATCCTTTAAAGGAAATTATTTGTAAATTTCGACAAGTAGAACAATGAATGGAACAGGTAGACGGTTGAAATCATTGTATATATTGCTTCTATATAGTCTAAGAAACATATATGCAAAGCATCCAAACAGTACAATTCGACAATTTTTTGCTCTTCAAGTTTAAGTGAACTACGAGCCCCATTGTTAATCCTTTAAAGGAAATTATTTGTAAATTTCGGCAAGTAGAACAATGAATGGAATTGGTAGACGGTTGAAATCATTGTATATATTGCTTCTATATAGTCTAAGAAACATATATGCAAAGCATCCAAACAGTACAATTCGCCAATTTTTTGTTCTTCAAGTTTAAGTAAACTACGATCCCCATTGTTAATCCATTAACGGAAATTATTTGTAACTTTCGACAAGTAGAACAATGAATGGAACAGGTAGACGGTTGAAATCATTGTATATATTGCTTCTATATAGTCTAAGAAACATATATGCAAAGCATCCAAACAGTACAATTCGACAATTTTTTGCTCTTCAAGTTTAAGTGAACTACGAGCCCCATTGTTAATCCTTTAAAGGAAATTATTTGTAAATTTCGGCAAGTAGAACAATGAATGGAATAGGTAGACGGTTGAAATCATTGTATATATTGCTTCTAAATAGTCTAAGAAACATATCTGCAGATCATCCAAACAGTACAATCCGCCAATTATTTGATCTTCAAGTTTAAGTGAACTACGAGCCCCATTGTTAATACTTTAACGGAAATTATTTGTAAATTTCGAAAAGTAGAACAATGATTGGAACACGTAGACGGTTGAAATCTTTGTATATATTGCTTCTATATAGTATAAGAAACATATATGCAATGCATCCAAACAGTACCATTCGCCAATTTTTTGTTCTTCAAGGTTAAGTGAACTACGAGCCCCATTGTTAATACTGTAACGGAAATTATTTGTAACTTGCGACAAGTAGAACAATGAATGGAACAGGTAGCCGGTTGAAATCTTTGTATATATTGCTTCTATATAGTCTGAGAAACATATATGCAATGCATCCAAACAGTACCATTCGCCAATTTTTTGTTCTTCAAGTTTAAGTGAACTACGAGCCCCATTGTTAATACTGTAACGGAAATTATTTGTAACTTGCGACAAGTAGAACAATGAATGGAACAGGTAGCCGGTTGAAATCTTTGTATATATTGCTTCTATATAATCTAAGAAACATATATGCAAAGCATCCAAACAGAACCATTCGCCAATTTTTTGTTCTTCAAATTTAAGTGAACAACGAGCCCCATTGATAATCATGAAACGGAAATTATTTGTAACTTTCTACAAGTAGAACAATGAATAGAACAGGTAGACGGTTGAAATCTTTGTATATGTTGCGTCTATATATTCTAAGGAACCTATATGCAAAGCATCTAAACAGTAACAATCGCCAATTTTTTGATCTTCAAGTTTAAGTGAACATCGAGCCCCATTGATAATCATGAAATGGAAATTATTTGTAACTTTCTACAAGTAGAACAATGAATAGTACAGGTAGACGGGTGAAATCTTTCTATATATTACTTCTAAATAGTCTACGAAACATATATGCAAAGCATCCAAACAGTACAATTCGCCAATTTTTTGTTCTTCAAGTTTAAGTGAACTACGAGCCCCATTGTTAATCCTTTAACGGAAATTAATTGTAACTTTCTACAAGTAGAACAATGATTGGAACACGTAGACGGTTGAAATCTTTGTATATATTGCTTCCATATAGTCTAAGAAACATATATGCAAAGCATCCAAACAGTACCATTCGCCAATTTTTTGTTCTTCAAGTTTAAGTGAACAATGAGCCCCATTGTTAATCGTTTATCGCAAATTATTTGTAAATTTCGACAAGTAGAACAATGTATGGAACAGGTAGACTGTTGAAATCATTGTATATATTGCTTCTATATAGTCCAAGAAACTTATATGCAAAGCGTCCAAACAGTACAATTCGCCAATTATTTGATCTTCAAGTTTAAGTGAACTACGAGCCCCATTGTTAATACTTTAACGGAAATTATTTGTAACTTGCGACAAGTAGAACAATGAATCGAACATGTAGAAGGTTGAAATCAATGTATATATTGCTTCTATATAGTCTAAGAAACATATATGCAAAGCATCCAAACAGTACAATTCGCCAATTTTTTGTTCTTCAAGTTTAAGTGAACTACGAGCCCCATTGTTAATCCTTTAACGGAAATTAATTGTAACTTTCTACAAGTAGAACAATGATTGGAACACGTAGACGGTTGAAATCTTTGTATATATTGCTTCCATATAGTCTAAGAAACATATATGCAAAGCATCCAAACAGTACCATTCGCCAATTTTTTGTTCTTCAAGTTTAAGTGAACAATGAGCCCCATTGTTAATCGTTTATCGGAAATTATTTGTAAATTTCGACAAGTAGAACAATGTATGGAACAGGTAGACTGTTGAAATCATTGTATATATTGCTTCTATATAGTCCAAGAAACTTATATGCAAAGCGTCCAAACAGTACAATTCGCCAATTATTTGATCTTCAAGTTTAAGTGAACTACGAGCCCCATTGTTAATACTTTAACGGAAATTATTTGTAACTTTCGCCAAGTAGAACATTGAATGGAACAGGTAGACGGTTGAAATCTTTGTATATATTGCTTCTATATAGTATAAGAAACATATATGCAATGCATCCAAACAGTACCATTCACCAATTTTTTGCTCTTCAAGTTTAAGTGAACTACGAGCCCCATTGTTAATCCTTTAAAGGAAATTATTTGTAAATTTCGGCAAGTAGAACAATGAATGGAACTGGTAGACGGTTGAAATCTTTTTATATATTGCTTCTAAATAGTCTAAGAAACATATATGCAAAGTATCCAAACAGTACAATTCGCCAATTTTTTGTTCTTTAAGTTTAAGTGAACTACGAGCCCAATTGTTAATCCTTTAAAGGAAATTATTTGTAAATATCGACAAGTAGAACAATGAATGGAACAGGTAGACGGTTGAAATCAATGTATAGATTGCTTCTATATAGTCTAAGAAACATATATGCAAAGCATCCAAACAGTACAATTCGCCAATTTTTTGTTCTTCAAATTTAAGTGAACAACGAGCCCCATTGATAATCATGAAACGGAAATTATTTGTAACTTTCTACAAGTAGAACAATGAATAGAACAGGTAGACGGTTGAAATCTTTGTATATGTTGCGTCTATATATTCTAAGAAACCTATATGCAAATCATCTAAACAGTAACAATCGCCAATTTTTTGATCTTCAAGTTTAAGTGAACATCGGGCCCCATTGATAATCATGGAATGGAAATTATTTGTAACTTTCTACAAGTAGAACAATGAATAGTACAGGTAGACGGGTGAAATCTTTCTATATATTACTTCTAAATAGTTTACGAAACATATATGCAAAGCATCCAAACAGTACAATTCGCCAATTTATTGTTCTTCAAGTTTAAGTGAACTACGAGCCCCATTGTTAATCCTTTAAAGGAAATTATTTGTAAATTTCGACAAGTAGAACAATGAATGGAACAGGTAGCCGGTTGAAATCTTTGTATATATTGCTTCTATATAGTCTAAGAAACATATATGCAAAGCATCCAAACAGTACAATTCGCCAATTTCTTGTACTTCAAGTTTAAGTGAACTACGAGCCCTATTGTTAATCCTTTAACGGAAATTAATTGTAACTTTCTACAAGTAGAACAATGATTGGAACACGTAGACTGTTGAAATCTTTGTATATATTGCTTCCATATAGTCTAAGAAACATATATGCAAAGCATCCAAACAGTACCATTCGCCAACTTTTGTTCGTCAAGTTTAAGTGAACAATGAGCCCCATTGTTAATCGTTTATCGGAAATTATTTGTAAATTTCGACAAATAGAACAATGTATGGAACAGGTAGACTGTTGAAATCATTTGTATATATTGCTTCTATATTGACTAAGAAACATATCTGCATATCATCCAAACAGTACAATTCGCCAATTATTTGATCTTCAAGTTTAAGTGAACTACGAGCCCCATTGTTAATCATGAAACGGAAATTATTTGTAACTTTCTACAAGTAGAACAATGAATGGAACAGGTAGACTGTTGCAATCATTGTATATATTGCTTCTATATAGTCTAAGAAACATATATGCAAAGCGTCCAAACAGTACAATTCGCCAATTATTTGATCTTCAAGTTTAAGTAAAATACGATCCCCATTGTTAATCCTTTAAAGGAAATTATTTGTAAATTTCGACAAGTAGAACAATGAATGGAACAGGTAGACTTTCGAAATCATTGTATATATTGCTTCTATATAGTCTAAGAAACATATATGCAAAGCGTCCAAACAGTACAATTCACCAATTATTTGATCTTCAAGTTTAAGTGAACTACGAGCCCCATTGTTAATACTTTAACGGAAATTATTTGTAAATTTCGACAAGTAGAACAATGATTGGAACACGTAGACGGTTGAAATCTTTGTATATATTGCTTCCATATAGTCTAAGAAACATGTACGCAAAGCATCCAAACAGTACCATTCGCCAATTTTTTGTTCTTCAAGTTTAAGTGAACAATGAGCCCCAATGGTTAATCCTTTATCGGAAATTATTTGTAACTTTCGGCAAGTAGAACAAAGAATGGAACAGGTAGACGGTTGAAATCTTTGTATATATTGCTTCTATATAGTCTAAGAAACATATATGCAAAGCATCCAAACAGTACAATTCGCCAATTTTTTGTTCTTCAAGTTTAAGTAAACTACGAGCCCCATTGTTAATCCTTTAACGGAAATTAATTGTAACTTTCTACAAGTAGAACAATGATTGGATCACGTAGACGGTTGAAATCTTTGTATATATTGCTTCCATATAGTCTAAGAAACATATATGCAAAGCATCCAAACAGTACCATTCGCCAATTTTTTGTTCTTCAAGTTTAAGTGAACAATGAGCCCCATTGTTAATCGTTTATCGGAAATTATTTGTAAATTTCGACAAGTAGAACAATGTATGGAACAGGTAGACTGTTGAAATCATTGTATATATTGCTTCTATATAGTCCAAGAAACTTATATGCAAAGCGTCCAAACAGTACAATTCGCCAATTATTTGATCTTCAAGTTTAAGTGAACTACGAGCCCCATTGTTAATACTTTAACGGAAATTATTTGTAACTTTCGCCAAGTAGAACATTGAATGGAACAGGTAGACGGTTGAAATCTTTGTATATATTGCTTCTATATAGTATAAGAAACATATATGCAATGCATCCAAACAGTACCATTCACCAATTTTTTGCTCTTCAAGTTTAAGTGAACTACGAGCCCCATTGTTAATCCTTTAAAGGAAATTATTTGTAAATTTCGGCAAGTAGAACAATGAATGGAACTGGTAGACGGTTGAAATCTTTTTATATATTGCTTCTAAATAGTCTAAGAAACATATATGCAAAGTATCCAAACAGTACAATTCGCCAATTTTTTGTTCTTTACGTTTAAGTGAACTACGAGCCCAATTGTTAATCCTTTAAAGGAAATTATTTGTAAATATCGACAAGTAGAACAATGAATGGAACAGGTAGACGGTTGAAATCAATGTATAGATTGCTTCTATATAGTCTAAGAAACATATATGCAAAGCATCCAAACAGTACAATTCGCCAATTTTTTGTTCTTCAAGTTTAAGTAAACTACGATCCCCATTGTTAATCCATTAACGGAAATTATTTGTAACTTTCGACAAGTAGAACAATGAATGGAACAGGTAGACGGTTGAAATCATTGTATATATTGCTTCTATATAATCTAAGAAACATATATGCAAAGCATCCAAACAGAACCATTCGCCAATTTTTTGTTCTTCAAATTTAAGTGAACAACGAGCCCCATTGATAATCATGAAACGGAAATTATTTGTAACTTTCTACAAGTAGAACAATGAATAGAACAGGTAGACGGTTGAAATCTTTGTATATGTTGCGTCTATATATTCTAAGAAACCTATATGCAAAGCATCTAAACAGTAACAATCGCCAATTTTTTGATCTTCAAGTTTAAGTGAACATCGGGCCCCATTGATAATCATGGAATGGAAATTATTTGTAACTTTCTACAAGTAGAACAATGAATAGTACAGGTAGACGGGTGAAATCTTTCTATATATTACTTCTAAATAGTTTACGAAACATATATGCAAAGCATCCAAACAGTACAATTCGCCAATTTATTGTTCTTCAAGTTTAAGTGAACTACGAGCCCCATTGTTAATCCTTTAAAGGAAATTATTTGTAAATTTCGACAAGTAGAACAATGAATGGAACAGGTAGCCGGTTGAAATCTTTGTATATATTGCTTCTATATAGTCTAAGAAACATATATGCAAAGCATCCAAACAGTACAATTCGCCAATTTCTTGTACTTCAAGTTTAAGTGAACTACGAGCCCTATTGTTAATCCTTTAACGGAAATTAATTGTAACTTTCTACAAGTAGAACAATGATTGGAACACGTAGACTGTTGAAATCTTTGTATATATTGCTTCCATATAGTCTAAGAAACATATATGCAAAGCATCCAAACAGTACCATTCGCCAACTTTTGTTCGTCAAGTTTAAGTGAACAATGAGCCCCATTGTTAATCGTTTATCGGAAATTATTTGTAAATTTCGACAAATAGAACAATGTATGGAACAGGTAGACTGTTGAAATCATTTGTATATATTGCTTCTATATTGACTAAGAAACATATCTGCATATCATCCAAACAGTACAATTCGCCAATTATTTGATCTTCAAGTTTAAGTGAACTACGAGCCCCATTGTTAATCATGAAACGGAAATTATTTGTAACTTTCTACAAGTAGAACAATGAATGGAACAGGTAGACTGTTGAAATCATTGTATATATTGCTTCTATATAGTCTAAGAAACATATATGCAAAGCGTCCAAACAGTACAATTCGCCAATTATTTGATCTTCAAGTTTAAGTAAAATACGATCCCCATTGTTAATCCTTTAAAGGAAATTATTTGTAAATTTCGACAAGTAGAACAATGAATGGAACAGGTAGACTTTCGAAATCATTGTATATATTGCTTCTATATAGTCTAAGAAACATATATGCAAAGCGTCCAAACAGTACAATTCACCAATTATTTGATCTTCAAGTTTAAGTGAACTACGAGCCCCATTGTTAATACTTTAACGGAAATTATTTGTAAATTTCGACAAGTAGAACAATGATTGGAACACGTAGACGGTTGAAATCTTTGTATATATTGCTTCCATATAGTCTAAGAAACATGTACGCAAAGCATCCAAACAGTACCATTCGCCAATTTTTTGTTCTTCAAGTTTAAGTGAACAATGAGCCCCAATGGTTAATCCTTTATCGGAAATTATTTGTAACTTTCGGCAAGTAGAACAAAGAATGGAACAGGTAGACGGTTGAAATCTTTGTATATATTGCTTCTATATAGTCTAAGAAACATATATGCAAAGCATCCAAACAGTACAATTCGCCAATTTTTTGTTCTTCAAGTTTAAGTAAACTACGATCCCCATTGTTAATCCCTTAACGGAAATTATTTGTAACTTTCGACAAGTAGAACAATGAATGGAACAGGTAGACGGTTGAAATCATTGTATATATTGCTTCTATATAGTCTAAGAAACATATCTGCAGATCATCCAAACAGTACAATCCGCCAATTATTTGATCTTCAAGTTTAAGTGAACTACGAGCCCCATTGTTAATACTTTAACGGAAATTATTTGTAAATTTCGAAAAGTAGAACAATGATTGGAACACGTAGACGGTTGAAATCTTTGTATATATTGCTTCTATATAGTATAAGAAACATATATGCAATGCATCCAAACAGTACCATTCGCCAATTTTTTGTTCTTCAAGGTTAAGTGAACTACGAGCCCCATTGTTAATACTGTAACGGAAATTATTTGTAACTTGCGACAAGTAGAACAATGAATGGAACAGGTAGCCGGTTGAAATCTTTGTATATATTGCTTCTATATAGTCTGAGAAACATATATGCAATGCATCCAAACAGTACCATTCGCCAATTTTTTGTTCTTCAAGTTTAAGTGAACTACGAGCCCCATTGTTAATACTGTAACGGAAATTATTTGTAACTTGCGACAAGTAGAACAATGAATGGAACAGGTAGCCGGTTGAAATCTTTGTATATATTGCTTCTATATAATCTAAGAAACATATATGCAAAGCATCCAAACAGAACCATTCGCCAATTTTTTGTTCTTCAAATTTAAGTGAACAACGAGCCCCATTGATAATCATGAAACGGAAATTATTTGTAACTTTCTACAAGTAGAACAATGAATAGAACAGGTAGACGGTTGAAATCTTTGTATATGTTGCGTCTATATATTCTAAGGAACCTATATGCAAAGCATCTAAACAGTAACAATCGCCAATTTTTTGATCTTCAAGTTTAAGTGAACATCGAGCCCCATTGATAATCATGAAATGGAAATTATTTGTAACTTTCTACAAGTAGAACAATGAATAGTACAGGTAGACGGGTGAAATCTTTCTATATATTACTTCTAAATAGTCTACGAAACATATATGCAAAGCATCCAAACAGTACAATTCGCCAATTTTTTGTTCTTCAAGTTTAAGTGAACTACGAACCCCATTGTTAATCCTTTAACGGAAATTAATTGTAGCTTTCTACAAGTAGAACAATGAATGGAACAGGTAGACGGTTGAAATCTTTGTATATATTGCTTCTATATAATCTAAGAAACATATCTGCAGATCATCCAAACAGTACAATCCGCCAATTATTTGATCTTCAAGTTTAAGTGAACTACGAGCCCCATTGTTAATACTTTAACGGAAATTATTTGTAACTTGCGACAAGTAGAACAATGAATGGAACAGGTAGCCGGTTGAAATCTTTGTATATATTGCTTCTATATAGTCTATGAAACATATATGCAAAGCATCCAAACAGTACCATTCGCCAATTTTTTCTTCTTCAATTTTAAGTGAAGTACGAGCCCCATTGTTAATCATGAAACGGAAATTATTTGTAACTTTCTACAAGTAGAACAATGAATGGAACAGGTAGACTGTTGAAATCATTATATATATTGCTTCTATATAGTCTAAGAAACATATATGCAAAGCGTCCAAACAGTACAATTCGCCAATTATTTGATCTTCAAGTTTAAGTAAAATACGATCCCCATTGTTAATCCTTTAAAGGAAATTATTTGTAAATTTCGACAAGTAGAACAATGAATGGAACAGGTAGACTGTTGAAATCATTGTATATATTGCTTCTATATAGTCTAAGAAACATATATGCAAAGCGTCCAAACAGTACAATTCGCCAATTATTTGATCTTCAAGTTTAAGTGAACTACGAGCCCCATTGTTAATACTTTAACGGAAATTATTTGTAAATTTCGACAAGTAGAACAATGATTGGAACACGTAGACGGTTGAAATCTTTGTATATATTGCTTCCATATAGTCTAAGAAACATGTACGCAAAGCATCCAAACAGTACCATTCGCCAATTTTTTGTTCTTCAAGTTTAAGTGAACAATGAGCCCCAATGGTTAATCCTTTATCGGAAATTATTTGTAACTTTCGGCAAGTAGAACAATGAATGGAACAGGTAGACGGTTGAAATCTTTGTATATATTGCTTCTATATAGCCTAAGAAACATATATGCAAAGCATCCAAACAGTAGAATTCGCCAATTTATTGTTCTTCAAGTTTAAGTGAACTACGAGCCCCATTGTTAATCCTTTAAAGGAAATTATTTGTAAATTTCGACAAGTAGAACAATGAATGGAACACGTAGACGGTTGAAATCTTTGTATATATTGCTTCCATATAGTGTAAGAAACATGTACGCAAAGCATCCAAACAGAACCATTCGCCAATTTTTTGTTCTTCAAGTTTAAGTGAACAATGAGCCCCATTGTTAATCCTTTATCGGAAATTATTTGTAACTTTCGACAAGTAGAACATTGAATGGAACAGGTAGACGGTTGAAATCTTTGTATATATTGCTTCTATATAGTCTAAGAAACATATATGCAAAGCATCCAAACAGTACCATTCGCCAATTTTTTGTTCTTCAAGTTTAAGTGAACAACGAGCCCCAATGGTTAATCCATTATCGGTAATTATTTGTAACTTTCGACAAGTAGAACAATGAATGGAACAGGTAGACGGTTGAAATCCTTGTATATATTGCGTCTATATAATCTAAGAAACATATATGCAAAGCATCCAAACAGTACCATTCGCCAATTTTTTGTTCTTCAAGTTTAAGTGAAGTACGAGCCCCATTGTTAATCCTTTAAAGGAAATTATTTGTAAATTTCGACAAGTAGAACAATGAATGGAACGGGTAGACTGTTGAAATCATTGTATATATTGCTTCTATATAGTCTAAGAAACATATATGCAAAGCGTCCAAACAGTACAATTCGCCAATTATTTGATCTTCAAGTTTAAGTGAACTACGAGCCCCATTGTTAATACTTTAACGGAAATTATTTGTAACTTGCGACAAGTAGAACAATGAATGGAACAGGTAGCCGGTTGAAATCAATGTATTTATTGCTTCTATATAGTCTAAGAAACATATATGCAAAGCATCCAAACAGTACCATTCGCAATTTTTTGTTCTTCAAGTTTAAGTGAACTACGAGCCCCATTGTTAATCCTTCAAAGGAAATTATTTGTAAATTTCGACAAGTAGAACAATGAATGGAACAGGTAGACTGTTGAAATCATTGTATATATTGCTTCTATATAGTCTAAGAAATATATATGCAAAGCATCCAAACAGTAACATTCGCCAATTTTTTGTTCTTCAAGTTTAAGTGAACTACGAGCCCCATTGTTAATACTTGAACGGAAATTATTTGTAACTTGCGACAAGTAGAACAATGAATGGAACAGGTAGCCGGTTGAAATCTTTGTATATATTGCTTCTATATAGTCTAAGAAACATATATGCAAAGCATCCAAACAGTACAATTCGCCAATTTCTTGTACTTCAAGTTTAAGTGAACAATGAGTCCCAATGGTTAATCCATTATCGGTAATTATTTGTATCTTTCGACAAGTAGAACAATGAATGGAACAGGTAGACGGTTGAAATCCTTGTATATATTGCGTCTATATAATCTAAGAAACATATATGCAAAGCATCCGAACAGTACCATTCGCCAATTTTTTGTTCTTCAAGTTTAAGTGAACTACGAGCCCCATTGTTAATCCTTCAAAGGAAATTATTTGTAAATTTCGACAAGTAGAACAATGAATGGAACAGGTAGACGGTTGAAATCATTGTATATATTGCTTTTATATAGTCTAAGAAACATATATGCAAAGCATCCAAACAGTACAATTCGACAATTTTTTGTTCTTCAAGTTTAGTGAACAATGAGCCCCATTGTTAATCCTTTAAAGGAAATTATTTGTAAATTTCGGCTAGTAGAACAATGAATGGAATAGGTAGACGGTTGAAATCATTGTATATATTCCTTCTATATAGTCTAAGAAACATATATGCAAAGCATCCAAACAGTACAATTCGACAATTTTTTGTTCTTCAAGTTTAGTGAACAATGAGCCCCATTGTTAATCCTTTAAAGGAAATTATTTGTAAATTTCGACAAGTAGAACAATGAATGGAACAGGTAGACTGTTGAAATCATTGTATATATTGCTTCTATATAGTCTAAGAAACATATATGCAAAGCGTCCAAACAGTACAATTCGCCAATTATTTGATCTTCAAGTTTAAGTGAACTACGAGCCCCATTGTTAATACTTTAACGGAAATTATTTGTAAATTTCGACAAGTAGAACAATGATTGGAACACGTAGACGGTTGAAATCTTTGTATATATTGCTTCCATATAGTCTAAGAAACATGTACGCAAAGCATCCAAACAGTACCATTCGCCAATTTTTTGTTCTTCAAGTTTAAGTGAACAATGAGCCCCAATGGTTAATCCTTTATCGGAAATTATTTGTAACTTTCGGCAAGTAGAACAATGAATGGAACAGGTAGACGGTTGAAATCTTTGTATATATTGCTTCTATATAGCCTAAGAAACATATATGCAAAGCATCCAAACAGTAGAATTCGCCAATTTATTGTTCTTCAAGTTTAAGTGAACTACGAGCCCCATTGTTAATCCTTTAAAGGAAATTATTTGTAAATTTCGACAAGTAGAACAATGAATGGAACAGGTAGACGGTTGAAATCTTTGTATATATTGCTTCTATATAATCTAAGAAACATATCTGCAGATCATCCAAACAGTACAATCCGCCAATTATTTGATCTTCAAGTTTAAGTGAACTACGAGCCCCATTGTTAATACTTTAACGGAAATTATTTGTAACTTGCGACAAGTAGAACAATGAATGGAACAGGTAGCCGGTTGAAATCTTTGTATATATTGCTTCTATATAGTCTATGAAACATATATGCAAAGCATCCAAACAGTACAATTCGCCAATTTCTTGTACTTCAAGTTTAAGTGAACAATGAGCCCCAATGGTTAATCCATTATCGGTAATTATTTGTAACTTTCGACAAGTAGAACAATGAATGGAGCAGGTAGACGGTTGAAATCCTTGTATATATTGCGTCTATATAATCTAAGAAACATATATGCAAAGCATCCAAACAGTACCATTCGCCAATTTTTTGTTCTTCAAGATTAAGTGAAGTACGAGCCCCATTGTTAATCCTTTAAAGGAAATTATTTGTAAATTTCGACAAGTAGAACAATGAATGGAACAGGTAGACAGTTGAAATCATTGTATATATTGCTTCTATATAGTCTAAGAAACATATATGCAAAGCGTCCAAACAGTACAATTCGCCAATTATTTGATCTTCAAGTTTAAGTAAACTACGATCCCCATTGTTAATCCATTAACGGAAATTATTTGTAACTTTCGACAAGTAGAACAATGAATGGAACAGGTAGACGGTTGAAATCATTGTATATATTGCTTCTATATAGTCTAAGAAACATATCTGCAGATCATCCAAACAGTACAATCCGCCAATTATTTGATCTTCAAGTTTAAGTGAACTACGAGCCCCATTGTTAATACTTTAACGGAAATTATTTGTACTTGCGACAAGTAGAACAATGAATGGAACAGGTAGACGGTTGAAATCAATGTATATATTGCGTCTATATATTCTAAGAAACCTATATGCAAAGCATCTAAACAGTAACAATCGCCAATTTTTTGATCTCCAAGTTTAAGTGAACATCGAGCCCCATTGATAATCTTGAAATGGAAATTATTTGTAACTTTCTACAAGTAGAACAATGAATAGTACAGGTAGACGGGTGAAATCTTTCTATATATTACTTCTAAATAGTCTAAGAAACATATATGCAAAGCATCGAAACAGTACAATTCGCCAATTTTTAGTTCTTCAAGTTTAAGTGAACTACGAGCCCCATTGTTAATCCTTTAAAGGAAATTATTTGTAAATTTCGACAAGTAGAACAATGAATGGATCATGTAGACGGTTGAAATCATTGTATATTTTGCTTCTATATAGTCTACGAAACATATATGCAAAGCATCGAAACAGTACAATTCGCCAATTTTTTGTTCTTCAAGTTTAAGTGAACTACGAGCCCCATTGTTAATACTTGAACGGAAATTATTTGTAACTTGCGACAAGTAGAACAATGAATGGAACAGGTAGCCGGTTGAAATCTTTGTATATATTGCTTCTATATAGTCTAAGAAACATATATGCAAAGCATCCAAACAGTACAATTCGCCAATTTCTTGTACTTCAAGTTTAAGTGAACAATGAGTCCCAATGGTTAATCCATTATCGGTAATTATTTGTAACTTTCGACAAGTAGAACAATGAATGGAACAGGTAGACGGTTGAAATCCTTGTATATATTGCGTCTATATAATCTAAGAAACATATATGCAAAGCATCCGAACAGTACCATTCGCCAATTTTTTGTTCTTCAAGTTTAAGTGAACTACGAGCCCCATTGTTAATACTTTAACGGAAATTATTTGTAAATTTCGACAAGTAGAACAATGATTGGAACACGTAGACGGTTGAAATCTTTGTATATATTGCTTCCATATAGTCTAAGAAACATGTACGCAAAGCATCCAAACAGTACCATTCGCCAATTTTTTGTTCTTCAAGTTTAAGTGAACAATGAGCCCCAATGGTTAATCCTTTATCGGAAATTATTTGTAACTTTCGGCAAGTAGAACAATGAATGGAACAGGTAGACGGTTGAAATCTTTGTATATATTGCTTCTATATAGCCTAAGAAACATATATGCAATGCATCCAAACAGTAGAATTCGCCAATTTATTGTTCTTCAAGTTTAAGTGAACTACGAGCCCCATTGTTAATCCTTTAAAGGAAATTATTTGTAAATTTCGACAAGTAGAACAATGAATGGAACAGGTAGACGGTTGAAATCTTTGTATATATTGCTTCTATATAATCTAAGAAACATATCTGCAGATCATCCAAACAGTACAATCCGCCAATTATTTGATCTTCAAGTTTAAGTGAACTACGAGCCCCATTGTTAATACTTTAACGGAAATTATTTGTAACTTGCGACAAGTAGAACAATGAATGGAACAGGTAGCCGGTTGAAATCTTTGTATATATTGCTTCTATATAGTCTATGAAACATATATGCAAAGCATCCAAACAGTACCATTCGCCAATTTTTTCTTCTTCAATTTTAAGTGAAGTACGAGCCCCATTGTTAATCATGAAACGGAAATTATTTGTAACTTTCTACAAGTAGAACAATGAATGGAACAGGTAGACTGTTGAAATCATTATATATATTGCTTCTATATAGTCTAAGAAACATATATGCAAAGCGTCCAAACAGTACAATTCGCCAATTATTTGATCTTCAAGTTTAAGTAAAATACGATCCCCATTGTTAATCCTTTAAAGGAAATTATTTGTAAATTTCGACAAGTAGAACAATGAATGGAACAGGTAGACTGTTGAAATCATTGTATATATTGCTTCTATATAGTCTAAGAAACATATATGCAAAGCGTCCAAACAGTACAATTCGCCAATTATTTGATCTTCAAGTTTAAGTGAACTACGAGCCCCATTGTTAATACTTTAACGGAAATTATTTGTAAATTTCGACAAGTAGAACAATGATTGGAACACGTAGACGGTTGAAATCTTTGTATATATTGCTTCCATATAGTCTAAGAAACATGTACGCAAAGCATCCAAACAGTACCATTCGCCAATTTTTTGTTCTTCAAGTTTAAGTGAACAATGAGCCCCAATGGTTAATCCTTTATCGGAAATTATTTGTAACTTTCGGCAAGTAGAACAATGAATGGAACAGGTAGACGGTTGAAATCTTTGTATATATTGCTTCTATATAGCCTAAGAAACATATATGCAAAGCATCCAAACAGTAGAATTCGCCAATTTATTGTTCTTCAAGTTTAAGTGAACTACGAGCCCCATTGTTAATCCTTTAAAGGAAATTATTTGTAAATTTCGACAAGTAGAACAATGAATGGAACACGTAGACGGTTGAAATCTTTGTATATATTGCTTCCATATAGTGTAAGAAACATGTACGCAAAGCATCCAAACAGAACCATTCGCCAATTTTTTGTTCTTCAAGTTTAAGTGAACAATGAGCCCCATTGTTAATCCTTTATCGGAAATTATTTGTAACTTTCGACAAGTAGAACATTGAATGGAACAGGTAGACGGTTGAAATCTTTGTATATATTGCTTCTATATAGTCTAAGAAACATATATGCAAAGCATCCAAACAGTACCATTCGCCAATTTTTTGTTCTTCAAGTTTAAGTGAACAACGAGCCCCAATGGTTAATCCATTATCGGTAATTATTTGTAACTTTCGACAAGTAGAACAATGAATGGAACAGGTAGACGGTTGAAATCCTTGTATATATTGCGTCTATATAATCTAAGAAACATATATGCAAAGCATCCAAACAGTACCATTCGCCAATTTTTTGTTCTTCAAGTTTAAGTGAAGTACGAGCCCCATTGTTAATCCTTTAAAGGAAATTATTTGTAAATTTCGACAAGTAGAACAATGAATGGAACGGGTAGACTGTTGAAATCATTGTATATATTGCTTCTATATAGTCTAAGAAACATATATGCAAAGCGTCCAAACAGTACAATTCGCCAATTATTTGATCTTCAAGTTTAAGTGAACTACGAGCCCCATTGTTAATACTTTAACGGAAATTATTTGTAACTTGCGACAAGTAGAACAATGAATGGAACAGGTAGCCGGTTGAAATCAATGTATTTATTGCTTCTATATAGTCTAAGAAACATATATGCAAAGCATCCAAACAGTACCATTCGCAATTTTTTGTTCTTCAAGTTTAAGTGAACTACGAGCCCCATTGTTAATCCTTCAAAGGAAATTATTTGTAAATTTCGACAAGTAGAACAATGAATGGAACAGGTAGACTGTTGAAATCATTGTATATATTGCTTCTATATAGTCTAAGAAATATATATGCAAAGCATCCAAACAGTAACATTCGCCAATTTTTTGTTCTTCAAGTTTAAGTGAACTACGAGCCCCATTGTTAATACTTGAACGGAAATTATTTGTAACTTGCGACAAGTAGAACAATGAATGGAACAGGTAGCCGGTTGAAATCTTTGTATATATTGCTTCTATATAGTCTAAGAAACATATATGCAAAGCATCCAAACAGTACAATTCGCCAATTTCTTGTACTTCAAGTTTAAGTGAACAATGAGTCCCAATGGTTAATCCATTATCGGTAATTATTTGTATCTTTCGACAAGTAGAACAATGAATGGAACAGGTAGACGGTTGAAATCCTTGTATATATTGCGTCTATATAATCTAAGAAACATATATGCAAAGCATCCGAACAGTACCATTCGCCAATTTTTTGTTCTTCAAGTTTAAGTGAACTACGAGCCCCATTGTTAATCCTTCAAAGGAAATTATTTGTAAATTTCGACAAGTAGAACAATGAATGGAACAGGTAGACGGTTGAAATCATTGTATATATTGCTTTTATATAGTCTAAGAAACATATATGCAAAGCATCCAAACAGTACAATTCGACAATTTTTTGTTCTTCAAGTTTAGTGAACAATGAGCCCCATTGTTAATCCTTTAAAGGAAATTATTTGTAAATTTCGGCTAGTAGAACAATGAATGGAATAGGTAGACGGTTGAAATCATTGTATATATTCCTTCTATATAGTCTAAGAAACATATATGCAAAGCATCCAAACAGTACAATTCGACAATTTTTTGTTCTTCAAGTTTAGTGAACAATGAGCCCCATTGTTAATCCTTTAAAGGAAATTATTTGTAAATTTCGACAAGTAGAACAATGAATGGAACAGGTAGACTGTTGAAATCATTGTATATATTGCTTCTATATAGTCTAAGAAACATATATGCAAAGCGTCCAAACAGTACAATTCGCCAATTATTTGATCTTCAAGTTTAAGTGAACTACGAGCCCCATTGTTAATACTTTAACGGAAATTATTTGTAAATTTCGACAAGTAGAACAATGATTGGAACACGTAGACGGTTGAAATCTTTGTATATATTGCTTCCATATAGTCTAAGAAACATGTACGCAAAGCATCCAAACAGTACCATTCGCCAATTTTTTGTTCTTCAAGTTTAAGTGAACAATGAGCCCCAATGGTTAATCCTTTATCGGAAATTATTTGTAACTTTCGGCAAGTAGAACAATGAATGGAACAGGTAGACGGTTGAAATCTTTGTATATATTGCTTCTATATAGCCTAAGAAACATATATGCAAAGCATCCAAACAGTAGAATTCGCCAATTTATTGTTCTTCAAGTTTAAGTGAACTACGAGCCCCATTGTTAATCCTTTAAAGGAAATTATTTGTAAATTTCGACAAGTAGAACAATGAATGGAACAGGTAGACGGTTGAAATCTTTGTATATATTGCTTCTATATAATCTAAGAAACATATCTGCAGATCATCCAAACAGTACAATCCGCCAATTATTTGATCTTCAAGTTTAAGTGAACTACGAGCCCCATTGTTAATACTTTAACGGAAATTATTTGTAACTTGCGACAAGTAGAACAATGAATGGAACAGGTAGCCGGTTGAAATCTTTGTATATATTGCTTCTATATAGTCTATGAAACATATATGCAAAGCATCCAAACAGTACAATTCGCCAATTTCTTGTACTTCAAGTTTAAGTGAACAATGAGCCCCAATGGTTAATCCATTATCGGTAATTATTTGTAACTTTCGACAAGTAGAACAATGAATGGAGCAGGTAGACGGTTGAAATCCTTGTATATATTGCGTCTATATAATCTAAGAAACATATATGCAAAGCATCCAAACAGTACCATTCGCCAATTTTTTGTTCTTCAAGATTAAGTGAAGTACGAGCCCCATTGTTAATCCTTTAAAGGAAATTATTTGTAAATTTCGACAAGTAGAACAATGAATGGAACAGGTAGACAGTTGAAATCATTGTATATATTGCTTCTATATAGTCTAAGAAACATATATGCAAAGCGTCCAAACAGTACAATTCGCCAATTATTTGATCTTCAAGTTTAAGTAAACTACGATCCCCATTGTTAATCCATTAACGGAAATTATTTGTAACTTTCGACAAGTAGAACAATGAATGGAACAGGTAGACGGTTGAAATCATTGTATATATTGCTTCTATATAATCTAAGAAACATATATGCAAAGGATCCAAACAGTACAATTCGACAATTTTTTGCTCTTCAAGTTTAAGTGAACTACGAGCCCCATTGTTAATCCTTTAAAGGAAATTATTTGTAAATTTCGGCAAGTAGAACAATGAATGGAATAGGTAGACGGTTGAAATCATTGTATATATTGATTCTATATAGTCTAAGAAACATATATGCAAAGCATCCAAACAGTACAATTCGCCAATTTTTTGTTCTTCAAGTTTAAGTAAACTACGATCCCCATTGTTAATCCCTTAACGGAAATTATTTGTAACTTTCGACAAGTAGAACAATGAATGGAACAGGTAGACGGTTGAAATCATTGTATATATTGCTTCTATATAGTCTAAGAAACATATCTGCAGATCATCCAAACAGTACAATCCGCCAATTATTTGATCTTCAAGTTTAAGTGAACTACGAGCCCCATTGTTAATACTTTAACGGAAATTATTTGTACTTGCGACAAGTAGAACAATGAATGGAACAGGTAGACGGTTGAAATCAATGTATATATTGCGTCTATATATTCTAAGAAACCTATATGCAAAGCATCTAAACAGTAACAATCGCCAATTTTTTGATCTCCAAGTTTAAGTGAACATCGAGCCCCATTGATAATCTTGAAATGGAAATTATTTGTAACTTTCTACAAGTAGAACAATGAATAGTACAGGTAGACGGGTGAAATCTTTCTATATATTACTTCTAAATAGTCTAAGAAACATATATGCAAAGCATCGAAACAGTACAATTCGCCAATTTTTAGTTCTTCAAGTTTAAGTGAACTACGAGCCCCATTGTTAATCCTTTAAAGGAAATTATTTGTAAATTTCGACAAGTAGAACAATGAATGGATCATGTAGACGGTTGAAATCATTGTATATTTTGCTTCTATATAGTCTACGAAACATATATGCAAAGCATCGAAACAGTACAATTCGCCAATTTTTTGTTCTTCAAGTTTAAGTGAACTACGAGCCCCATTGTTAATACTTGAACGGAAATTATTTGTAACTTGCGACAAGTAGAACAATGAATGGAACAGGTAGCCGGTTGAAATCTTTGTATATATTGCTTCTATATAGTCTAAGAAACATATATGCAAAGCATCCAAACAGTACAATTCGCCAATTTCTTGTACTTCAAGTTTAAGTGAACAATGAGTCCCAATGGTTAATCCATTATCGGTAATTATTTGTAACTTTCGACAAGTAGAACAATGAATGGAACAGGTAGACGGTTGAAATCCTTGTATATATTGCGTCTATATAATCTAAGAAACATATATGCAAAGCATCCGAACAGTACCATTCGCCAATTTTTTGTTCTTCAAGTTTAAGTGAACTACGAGCCCCATTGTTAATACTTTAACGGAAATTATTTGTAAATTTCGACAAGTAGAACAATGATTGGAACACGTAGACGGTTGAAATCTTTGTATATATTGCTTCCATATAGTCTAAGAAACATGTACGCAAAGCATCCAAACAGTACCATTCGCCAATTTTTTGTTCTTCAAGTTTAAGTGAACAATGAGCCCCAATGGTTAATCCTTTATCGGAAATTATTTGTAACTTTCGGCAAGTAGAACAATGAATGGAACAGGTAGACGGTTGAAATCTTTGTATATATTGCTTCTATATAGCCTAAGAAACATATATGCAAAGCATCCAAACAGTAGAATTCGCCAATTTATTGTTCTTCAAGTTTAAGTGAACTACGAGCCCCATTGTTAATACTTGAACGGAAATTATTTGTAACTTGCGACAAGTAGAACAATGAATGGAACAGGTAGCCGGTTGAAATCTTTGTATATATTGCTTCTATATAGTCTAAGAAACATATATGCAAAGCATCCAAACAGTACAATTCGCCAATTTCTTGTACTTCAAGTTTAAGTGAACAATGAGTCCCAATGGTTAATCCATTATCGGTAATTATTTGTATCTTTCGACAAGTAGAACAATGAATGGAACAGGTAGACGGTTGAAATCCTTGTATATATTGCGTCTATATAATCTAAGAAACATATATGCAAAGCATCCGAACAGTACCATTCGCCAATTTTTTGTTCTTCAAGTTTAAGTGAACTACGAGCCCCATTGTTAATCCTTCAAAGGAAATTATTTGTAAATTTCGACAAGTAGAACAATGAATGGAACAGGTAGACGGTTGAAATCATTGTATATATTGCTTTTATATAGTCTAAGAAACATATATGCAAAGCATCCAAACAGTACAATTCGACAATTTTTTGTTCTTCAAGTTTAGTGAACAATGAGCCCCATTGTTAATCCTTTAAAGGAAATTATTTGTAAATTTCGGCTAGTAGAACAATGAATGGAATAGGTAGACGGTTGAAATCATTGTATATATTCCTTCTATATAGTCTAAGAAACATATATGCAAAGCATCCAAACAGTACAATTCGACAATTTTTTGTTCTTCAAGTTTAGTGAACAATGAGCCCCATTGTTAATCCTTTAAAGGAAATTATTTGTAAATTTCGACAAGTAGAACAATGAATGGAACAGGTAGACTGTTGAAATCATTGTATATATTGCTTCTATATAGTCTAAGAAACATATATGCAAAGCGTCCAAACAGTACAATTCGCCAATTATTTGATCTTCAAGTTTAAGTGAACTACGAGCCCCATTGTTAATACTTTAACGGAAATTATTTGTAAATTTCGACAAGTAGAACAATGATTGGAACACGTAGACGGTTGAAATCTTTGTATATATTGCTTCCATATAGTCTAAGAAACATGTACGCAAAGCATCCAAACAGTACCATTCGCCAATTTTTTGTTCTTCAAGTTTAAGTGAACAATGAGCCCCAATGGTTAATCCTTTATCGGAAATTATTTGTAACTTTCGGCAAGTAGAACAATGAATGGAACAGGTAGACGGTTGAAATCTTTGTATATATTGCTTCTATATAGCCTAAGAAACATATATGCAAAGCATCCAAACAGTAGAATTCGCCAATTTATTGTTCTTCAAGTTTAAGTGAACTACGAGCCCCATTGTTAATCCTTTAAAGGAAATTATTTGTAAATTTCGACAAGTAGAACAATGAATGGAACAGGTAGACGGTTGAAATCTTTGTATATATTGCTTCTATATAATCTAAGAAACATATCTGCAGATCATCCAAACAGTACAATCCGCCAATTATTTGATCTTCAAGTTTAAGTGAACTACGAGCCCCATTGTTAATACTTTAACGGAAATTATTTGTAACTTGCGACAAGTAGAACAATGAATGGAACAGGTAGCCGGTTGAAATCTTTGTATATATTGCTTCTATATAGTCTATGAAACATATATGCAAAGCATCCAAACAGTACAATTCGCCAATTTCTTGTACTTCAAGTTTAAGTGAACAATGAGCCCCAATGGTTAATCCATTATCGGTAATTATTTGTAACTTTCGACAAGTAGAACAATGAATGGAGCAGGTAGACGGTTGAAATCCTTGTATATATTGCGTCTATATAATCTAAGAAACATATATGCAAAGCATCCAAACAGTACCATTCGCCAATTTTTTGTTCTTCAAGATTAAGTGAAGTACGAGCCCCATTGTTAATCCTTTAAAGGAAATTATTTGTAAATTTCGACAAGTAGAACAATGAATGGAACAGGTAGACAGTTGAAATCATTGTATATATTGCTTCTATATAGTCTAAGAAACATATATGCAAAGCGTCCAAACAGTACAATTCGCCAATTATTTGATCTTCAAGTTTAAGTAAACTACGATCCCCATTGTTAATCCATTAACGGAAATTATTTGTAACTTTCGACAAGTAGAACAATGAATGGAACAGGTAGACGGTTGAAATCATTGTATATATTGCTTCTATATAATCTAAGAAACATATATGCAAAGGATCCAAACAGTACAATTCGACAATTTTTTGCTCTTCAAGTTTAAGTGAACTACGAGCCCCATTGTTAATCCTTTAAAGGAAATTATTTGTAAATTTCGGCAAGTAGAACAATGAATGGAATAGGTAGACGGTTGAAATCATTGTATATATTGATTCTATATAGTCTAAGAAACATATATGCAAAGCATCCAAACAGTACAATTCGCCAATTTTTTGTTCTTCAAGTTTAAGTAAACTACGATCCCCATTGTTAATCCCTTAACGGAAATTATTTGTAACTTTCGACAAGTAGAACAATGAATGGAACAGGTAGACGGTTGAAATCATTGTATATATTGCTTCTATATAGTCTAAGAAACATATCTGCAGATCATCCAAACAGTACAATCCGCCAATTATTTGATCTTCAAGTTTAAGTGAACTACGAGCCCCATTGTTAATACTTTAACGGAAATTATTTGTACTTGCGACAAGTAGAACAATGAATGGAACAGGTAGACGGTTGAAATCAATGTATATATTGCGTCTATATATTCTAAGAAACCTATATGCAAAGCATCTAAACAGTAACAATCGCCAATTTTTTGATCTCCAAGTTTAAGTGAACATCGAGCCCCATTGATAATCTTGAAATGGAAATTATTTGTAACTTTCTACAAGTAGAACAATGAATAGTACAGGTAGACGGGTGAAATCTTTCTATATATTACTTCTAAATAGTCTAAGAAACATATATGCAAAGCATCGAAACAGTACAATTCGCCAATTTTTAGTTCTTCAAGTTTAAGTGAACTACGAGCCCCATTGTTAATCCTTTAAAGGAAATTATTTGTAAATTTCGACAAGTAGAACAATGAATGGATCATGTAGACGGTTGAAATCATTGTATATTTTGCTTCTATATAGTCTACGAAACATATATGCAAAGCATCGAAACAGTACAATTCGCCAATTTTTTGTTCTTCAAGTTTAAGTGAACTACGAGCCCCATTGTTAATACTTGAACGGAAATTATTTGTAACTTGCGACAAGTAGAACAATGAATGGAACAGGTAGCCGGTTGAAATCTTTGTATATATTGCTTCTATATAGTCTAAGAAACATATATGCAAAGCATCCAAACAGTACAATTCGCCAATTTCTTGTACTTCAAGTTTAAGTGAACAATGAGTCCCAATGGTTAATCCATTATCGGTAATTATTTGTAACTTTCGACAAGTAGAACAATGAATGGAACAGGTAGACGGTTGAAATCCTTGTATATATTGCGTCTATATAATCTAAGAAACATATATGCAAAGCATCCGAACAGTACCATTCGCCAATTTTTTGTTCTTCAAGTTTAAGTGAACTACGAGCCCCATTGTTAATACTTTAACGGAAATTATTTGTAAATTTCGACAAGTAGAACAATGATTGGAACACGTAGACGGTTGAAATCTTTGTATATATTGCTTCCATATAGTCTAAGAAACATGTACGCAAAGCATCCAAACAGTACCATTCGCCAATTTTTTGTTCTTCAAGTTTAAGTGAACAATGAGCCCCAATGGTTAATCCTTTATCGGAAATTATTTGTAACTTTCGGCAAGTAGAACAATGAATGGAACAGGTAGACGGTTGAAATCTTTGTATATATTGCTTCTATATAGCCTAAGAAACATATATGCAAAGCATCCAAACAGTAGAATTCGCCAATTTATTGTTCTTCAAGTTTAAGTGAACTACGAGCCCCATTGTTAATCCTTTAAAGGAAATTATTTGTAAATTTCGACAAGTAGAACAATGAATGGAACAGGTAGACGGTTGAAATCTTTGTATATATTGCTTCTATATAATCTAAGAAACATATCTGCAGATCATCCAAAAAGTACAATCCGCCAATTATTTGATCTTCAAGTTTAAGTGAACTACGAGCCCCATTGTTAATACTTTAACGGAAATTATTTGTAACTTGCGACAAGTAGAACAATGAATGGAACAGGTAGCCGGTTGAAATCTTTGTATATATTGCTTCTATATAGTCTATGAAACATATATGCAAAGCATCCAAACAGTACAATTCGCCAATTTCTTGTACTTCAAGTTTAAGTGAACAATGAGCCCCAATGGTTAATCCATTATCGGTAATTATTTGTAACTTTCGACAAGTAGAACAATGAATGGAGCAGGTAGACGGTTGAAATCCTTGTATATATTGCGTCTATATAATCTAAGAAACATATATGCAAAGCATCCAAACAGTACCATTCGCCAATTTTTTGTTCTTCAAGATTAAGTGAAGTACGAGCCCCATTGTTAATCCTTTAAAGGAAATTATTTGTAAATTTCGACAAGTAGAACAATGAATGGAACAGGTAGACAGTTGAAATCATTGTATATATTGCTTCTATATAGTCTAAGAAACATATATGCAAAGCGTCCAAACAGTACAATTCGCCAATTATTTGATCTTCAAGTTTAAGTAAACTACGATCCCCATTGTTAATCCATTAACGGAAATTATTTGTAACTTTCGACAAGTAGAACAATGAATGGAACAGGTAGACGGTTGAAATCATTGTATATATTGCTTCTATATAATCTAAGAAACATATATGCACAGGATCCAAACAGTACAATTCGACAATTTTTTGCTCTTCAAGTTTACGTGAACTACGAGCCCCATTGTTAATCCTTTAAAGGAAATTATTTGTAAATTTCGGCAAGTAGAACAATGAATGGAATAGGTAGACGGTTGAAATCATTGTATATATTGATTCTATATAGTCTAAGAAACATATATGCAAAGCATCCAAACAGTACAATTCGCCAATTTTTTGTTCTTCAAGTTTAAGTAAACTACGATCCCCATTGTTAATCCCTTAACGGAAATTATTTGTAACTTTCGACAAGTAGAACAATGAATGGAACAGGTAGACGGTTGAAATCATTGTATATATTGCTTCTATATAGTCTAAGAAACATATCTGCAGATCATCCAAACAGTACAATCCGCCAATTATTTGATCTTCAAGTTTAAGTGAACTACGAGCCCCATTGTTAATACTTTAACGGAAATTATTTGTACTTGCGACAAGTAGAACAATGAATGGAACAGGTAGACGGTTGAAATCAATGTATATATTGCGTCTATATATTCTAAGAAACCTATATGCAAAGCATCTAAACAGTAACAATCGCCAATTTTTTGATCTTCAAGTTTAAGTGAACATCGAGCCCCATTGATAATCATGAAATGGAAATTATTTGTAACTTTCTACAAGTAGAACAATGAATAGTACAGGTAGACGGGTGAAATCTTTCTATATATTACTTCTAAATAGTCTAAGAAACATATATGCAAAGCATCGAAACAGTACAATTCGCCAATTTTTAGTTCTTCAAGTTTAAGTGAACTACGAGCCCCATTGTTAATCCTTTAAAGGAAATTATTTGTAAATTTCGACAAGTAGAACAATGAATGGATCATGTAGACGGTTGAAATCATTGTATATTTTGCTTCTATATAGTCTACGAAACATATATGCAAAGCATCGAAACAGTACAATTCGCCAATTTTTTGTTCTTCAAGTTTAAGTGAACTACGAGCCCCATTGTTAATCCTTTAACGGATATTAATTGTAACTTTCTACAAGTAGAACAATGATTGGAACACGTAGACTGTTGAAATCTTTGTATATATTGCTTCCATATAGTCTAAGAAACATATATGCAAAGCATCCAAACAGTACCATTCGCCAATTTTTTGTTCTTCAAGTTTAAGTGAACAATGAGCCCCATTGTTAATCGTTTATCGGAAATTATTTGTAAATTTCGACAAATAGAACAATGTATGGAACAGGTAGACTGTGGAAATCATTGTATATATTGCTTCTATATAGTCCAAGAAACTTATATGCAAAGCGTCCAAACAGTACAATTCGCCAATTTTTTGCTCTTCAAGTTTAAGTGAACTACGAGCCCCATTGTTAATCCTTTAAAGGAAATTATTTGTAACTTGCGACAAGTAGAACAATGAATGGAACAGGTAGCCGGTTGAAATCTTTGTATATATTGCTTCTATATAGTCTATGAAACATATATGCAAAGCATCCAAACAGTACAATTCGCCAATTTCTTGTACTTCAAGTTTAAGTGAACAATGAGCCCCAATGGTTAATCCATTATCGGTAATTATTTGTAACTTTCGACAAGTAGAACAATGAATGGAGCAGGTAGACGGTTGAAATCCTTGTATATATTGCGCCTATATAATCTAAGAAACATATATGCAAAGCATCCAAACAGTACCATTCGCCAATTTTTTGTTCTTCAAGATTAAGTGAAGTACGAGCCCCATTGTTAATCCTTTAAAGGAAATTATTTGTAAATTTCGACAAGTAGAACAATGAATGGAACAGGTAGACAGTTGAAATCATTGTATATATTGCTTCTATATAGTCTAAGAAACATATATGCAAAGCGTCCAAACAGTACAATTCGCCAATTATTTGATCTTCAAGTTTAAGTAAACTACGATCCCCATTGTTAATCCATTAACGGAAATTATTTGTAACTTTCGACAAGTAGAACAATGAATGGAACAGGTAGACGGTTGAAATCATTGTATATATTGCTTCTATATAATCTAAGAAACATATATGCAAAGGATCCAAACAGTACAATTCGACAATTTTTTGCTCTTCAAGTTTAAGTGAACTACGAGCCCCATTGTTAATCCTTTAAAGGAAATTATTTGTAACTTTCGACAAGTAGAACAATGAATGGAACAGGTAGACGGTTGAAATCTTTGTATATATTGCTTCTATATAATCTAAGAAACATATCTGCAGATCATCCAAACAGTACAATCCGCCAATTATTTGATCTTCAAGTTTAAGTGAACTACGATCCCCATTGTTAATCCCTTAACGGAAATTATTTGTAACTTTCGACAAGTAGAACAATGAATGGAACAGGTAGACGGTTGAAATCATTGTATATATTGCTTCTATATAGTCTAAGAAACATATCTGCAGATCATCCAAACAGTACAATCCGCCAATTATTTGATCTTCAAGTTTAAGTGAACTACGAGCCCCATTGTTAATACTTTAACGGAAATTATTTGTACTTGCGACAAGTAGAACAATGAATGGAACAGGTAGACGGTTGAAATCAATGTATATATTGCGTCTATATATTCTAAGAAACCTATATGCAAAGCATCTAAACAGTAACAATCGCCAATTTTTTGATCTTCAAGTTTAAGTGAACATCGAGCCCCATTGATAATCATGAAATGGAAATTATTTGTAACTTTCTACAAGTAGAACAATGAATAGTACAGGTAGACGGGTGAAATCTTTCTATATATTACTTCTAAATAGTCTAAGAAACATATATGCAAAGCATCGAAACAGTACAATTCGCCAATTTTTAGTTCTTCAAGTTTAAGTGAACTACGAGCCCCATTGTTAATCCTTTAAAGGAAATTATTTGTAAATTTCGACAAGTAGAACAATGAATGGATCATGTAGACGTTTGAAATCATTGTATATTTTGCTTCTATATAGTCTACGAAACATATATGCAAAGCATCGAAACAGTACAATTCGCCAATTTTTTGTTCTTCAAGTTTAAGTGAACTACGAGCCCCATTGTTAATCCTTTAACGGATATTAATTGTAACTTTCTACAAGTAGAACAATGATTGGAACACGTAGACTGTTGAAATCTTTGTATATATTGCTTCCATATAGTCTAAGAAACATATATGCAAAGCATCCAAACAGTACCATTCGCCAATTTTTTGTTCTTCAAGTTTAAGTGAACAATGAGCCCCATTGTTAATCGTTTATCGGAAATTATTTGTAAATTTCGACAAATAGAACAATGTATGGAACAGGTAGACTGTTGAAATCATTGTATATATTGCTTCTATATAGTCCAAGAAACTTATTTGCAAAGCGTCCAAACAGTACAATTCGCCAATTTTTTGCTCTTCAAGTTTAAGTGAACTACGAGCCCCATTGTTAATACTTTAAAGGAAATTAATTATATATTTCGGCAAGTAGAACAATGAATGGAATAGGTAGACGGTTGTAATCATTGTATATATTGCTTCTATATAGTCTAAGAAACATATATGCAAAGCATCCAAACAGTACAATTCGCCAATTTTTTGTTCTTCAAGTTTAAGTGAACTACGAGCCCCATTGTTAATCCTTTAAAGGAAATTAATTGTAAATTTCGGCAAGTAGAACAATGATTGGAACACGTAGACGGTTGAAATCTTTGTATATATTGCTTCCATATAGTCTAAGAAACATGTACGCAAAGCATCCAAATAGTACCATTCGCCAATTTTTTGTTCTTCAAGTTTAAGTGAACTACGAGCCCCATTGTTAATCCTTTAAAGGAAATTATTTGTAAATTTCGACAAGTAGAACAATGAATGGATCATGTAGACGGTTGAAATCATTGTATATATTACTTCTATATAGCCTACGAAACATATATGCAAATCATCCAAACAGTAGAATTCGCCAATTTTTTGTTCTTCAAGTTTAAGTGAACTACGAGCCCCATTGTTAATCCTTTAAAGGAAATTATTTGTAAATTTCGACAAGTAGAACAATGAATGGAACAGGTAGACGGTTGAAATCTTTGTATATATTGCTTCTATATAATCTAAGAAACATATCTGCAGATCATCCAAACAGTACAATCCGCCAATTATTTGATCTTCAAGTTTAAGTGAACTACGAGCCCCATTGTTAATACTTTAACGGAAATTATTTGTAACTTGCGACAAGTAGAACAATGAATGGAACAGGTAGCCGGTTGAAATCTTTGTATATATTGCTTCCATATAGTCTAAGAAACATGTACGCAAAGCATCCAAACAGTACCATTCGCCAATTTTTTGTTCTTCAAGTTTAAGTGAACTACGAGCCCCATTGTTAATACTTTAAAGGAAATTAATTGTAAATTTCGGCAAGTAGAACAATGAATGGAATAGGTAGACGGTTGTAATCATTGTATATATTGCTTCTATATAGTCTAAGAAACATATATGCAAAGCATCCAAACAGTACAATTCGCCAATTTTTTGTTCTTCAAGTTTAAGTGAACAATGAGCCCCAATGGTTAATCCTTTATCGGAAATTATTTGTAACTTTCGACAAGTAGAACAATGAATGGAACAGGTAGACGGTTGAAATCATTGTATATATTGCTTGTATATAGTCTAAGAAATATATATGCAAAGCATCCAAACAGTACCATTCGCCAATTTTTTGTTCTTCAAGTTTAAGTGAACTACGAGCCCCATTGTTAATCCTTCAAAGGAAATTATTTGTAAATTTCGACAAGTAGAACAATGAATGGAACAGGTAGACGGTTGAAATCTTTGTATATATTGCTTCCATATAGTCTAAGAAACATGTACGCAAAGCATCCAAACAGTACCATTCGCCAATTTTTTGTTCTTCAAGTTTAAGTGAACAATGAGCCCCAATGGTTAATCCTTTATCGGAAATTATTTGTAATTTTCGACAAGTAGAACAATGAATGGAACAGGTAGACGATTGACATCTTTGTATATATTGCTTCTATATAATCTAAGAAACATATATGCAAAGCATGCAAACAGTACCATTCGGCAATTTTTTGTTCTTCAAGTTTAAGTGAACTACGAGCCCCATTGTTAATCCTTTATAGGAAATTATTTGTAAATTTCGACAAGTAGAACAATGAATGGAACAGGTAGACGGTTGAAATCAATGTATATATTGCTTCTATAAAGTCTAAGAAACATATATGCAAAGCATCCAAACAGTATCATTCGCCAATTTTTTGTTTTTCAAGTTTAAGTGAACAACGAGCCCCAATGGTTAATCCATTATCGGAAATTATTTGTAACTTCCGACAAGTAGAACAATGAATGGAACAGGTAGACGGTTGAAATCTTTGTATATATTGCGTCTATATAGTCTAAGAAACATATATGCAAAGCATCCAAACAGTACCATTCGCCACTTTTTTGTTCTTCAAGTTTAAGTGAACTACGAGCCCCATTGTTAATCCTTCAAAGGAAATTATTTGTAAATTTCGACAAGTAGAACAATGAATGGAACAGGTAGACTGTTGAAATCATTGTATATATTGCTTCTATATAGTCTAAGAAATATATATGCAAAGCATCCAAACAGTACCATTCGCCAATTTTTTGTTCTTCAAGTTTAAGTGAACTACGAGCCCCATTGTTAATACTTGAACGGAAATTATTTGTAACTTGCGACAAGTAGAACAATGAATGGAACAGGTAGACGGTTGAAATATTTGTATATATTGCTTCTATATAATCTAAGAAACCTATACGCAAAGCATCTAAACAGTAACAATCGCCAATTTTTTGATCTTCAAGTTTAAGTGAACAGCGAGCCCCATTGATAATCATGAAATGGAAATTATTTGTAACTTTCTACAAGTAGAACAATGAATAGTACAGGTAGACGGGTGAAATCTTTCTATATATTGCTTCTAAATAGTCTAAGAAACATATATGCAAAGCATCCAAACAGTACAATTCGCCAATTTTTTGTTCTTCAAGTTTAAGTGAACTACGAGCCTCATTGTTAATCCTTTAAAGGAAATTATTTGTAAATTTCGACAAGTAGAACAATGAATGGATCATGTAGACGGTTGAAATCATTGTATATATTACTTCTATATAGCCTACGAAACATATATGCAAAGCATCCAAACAGTAGAATTCGCCAATTTTTTGTTCTTCAAGTTTAAGTGAACTACGAGCCCCATTGTTAATCTTTAACGGAAATTAATTGTAACTTTCTACAAGTAGAACAATGATTGGAACACACAGACGGTTGAAATCTTTGTATATATTGCTTCCATATAGTCTAAGAAACATATATGCAAAGCATCTAAACAGTACAATTCGCCAATTTTTTGTTCTTCAAGTTTAAGTAAACTACGATCCCCATTGTTAATCCTTTATCGGAAATTATTTGTAACTTTCGACAAGTAGAACATTGAATGGAACTGGTAGACGGTTGAAATCTTTGTATATATTGCTTCTATATAGTATAAGAAACATATATGCAAAGCATCCAAACAGTACCATTCGCCAATTTTTTGTTCTTCAAGTTTAAGTGAACAACGAGCCCCATTGATAATCATGAAACGGAAATTATTTGTAACTTTCTACAAGTAGAACAAAGAGTGGAACAGGTAGACGGTTGAAATCTTTGTATATATTGCTTCCATATAGTCTAAGAAACATGTACGCAAAGCATCCAAACAGTACCATTCGCCAATTTTTTGTTCTTCAAGATTAAGTGAACAATGAGCCCCAATGGTTCATCCTTTATCGGAAATTATTTGTAATTTTCGACAAGTAGAACAATGAATGGAACAGGTAGACGGTTGAAATCTTTGTATATATTGCTTCTATATAGTCTAAGAAACATATATGCAAAGCATCCAAACAGTACAATTCGCCGATTTATTGTTCTTCAAGTTTAAGTGAACAACGAAGCCCCATTGTTAATCCTTTAAAGGAAATTATTTGTAAATTTCGACAAGTAGAACAATGATTGGAACACGTAGACGGTTGAAATCTTTGTATATATTGCTTCCATATAGTCTAAGAAACATGTACGCAAAGCATCCAAACAGTACCATTCGCCAATTTTTTGTTCTTCAAGATTAAGTGAACAATGAGCCCCAATGGTTCATCCTTTATCGGAAATTATTTGTAATTTTCGACAAGTAGAACAATGAATGGAACAGGTAGACGGTTGAAATCTTTGTATATATTGCTTCTATATAATCTAAGAAACATATATGCAAAGCATCTAAACAGTAACAATCGCCAATTTTTTGATCTTCAAGTTTAAGTGAACAGCGAGCCCCATTGATAATCATGAAATGGAAATTATTTGTAACTTTCTACAAGTAGAACAATGAATAGTACAGGTAGACGGGTGAAATCTTTCTATATATTGCTTCTAAATAGTCTAAGAAACATATATGCAAAGCATCCAAACAGTACAATTCGCCAATTTTTTGATCTTCAAGTTTAAGTGAACTACGAGCCCCATTGTTAATCCTTTAAAGGAAATTATTTGTAAATTTCGACAAGTAGAACAATGAATGGATCAGGTAGACGGTTGAAATCATTGTATATATTGCTTTTATATAGTCTAAGAAACATATATGCTAAGCATCCAAACAGTACAATTCGACAATTATTTCATCTTCATGTTTAAGTGAACTACGAGCCCCATTGTTAATCCTTTAAAGGAAATTATTTGTAAATTTCGACAAGTAGAACAATGTATGGAACAGGTAGACTGTTGAAATCATTGTATATATTGCTTCTATATAGTCCAAGAAACTTATATGCAAAGCGTCCAAACAGTACAATTCGCCAATTTTTTGCTCTTCAAGTTTAAGCGAACTACGAGCCCCATTGTTAATACTTTAAAGGAAATTAATTGTAAATTTCGGCAAGTAGAACAATGAATGGAACAGGCAGACTGTTGAAATCATTGTATATATTGCTTCTATATAGTCTAAGAAACATATATGCAAAGCGTCCAAAAAGTACAATTCGCCAATTATTTGATCTTCAAGTTTAAGTGAACTACGAGCCCCATTGTTAATACTTTAACGGAAATTTTTTGTAACTTGCGACAAGTAGAACAATGAATGGAACAGTTAGCCGGTTGAAATCAATGTATATATTGCTTCTATATAGTCTAAGAAACATATATGCAAAGCATCCAAACAGTACCATTCGGCAATTTTTTGTTCTTCAAGTTTAAGTGAACTACGAGCCCCATTGTTAATCCTTTATAGGAAATTATTTGTAAATTTCGACAAGTAGAACAATGAATGGAACAGGTAGACGGTTGAAATCAATGTATATATTGCTTCTATAAAGTCTAAGAAACATATATGCAAAGCATCCAAACAGTACCATTCGCCAATTTTTTGTTTTTCAAGTTTAAGTGAACAATGAGCCCCAATGGTAAATCCTTTATCGGAAATTATTTATACATTTCGACAAGTAGAACAATGAATGGAACAGGTAGACGGTTGACATCTTTGTATATATTGCTTCTATATAATCTAAGAAACATATATGCAAAGCATCTAAACAGTAACAATCGCCAATTTTTTGTTCTTCAAGTTTAAGTGAACTACGAGCCCCATTGTTAATCCTTTATCGGAAATCATTTGTAACTTTCGACAAGTAGAACAATGAATGGAACAGGTAGACGCTTGAAATCTTTGTATATATTGCTTCTATATAGTCTAAGAAACATATATGCAAAGCATCCAAACAGTACAATTCGCCAATTTTTTGTTCTCCAAGTTTAAGTGAACAATGAGCCCCAATGATTAATCCTTTATCCGTAATTATTTGTAACTTTCGACAAGTAGAACAATGAATGGGACAGGTAGACGGTTGAAATCCTTGTATATATTGCGTCTATATAGTCTAAGAAACCTATATGCAAAGCATCTAAACAGTAACAATCGCCAATTGTTTGATCTTCAAGTTTAAGTGAACAGCGAGCCCCATTGATAATCATGAAATGGAAATTATTTGTACCTTTCTACAAGTAGAACAATGAATAGTACAGGTAAACGGGTGAAATCTTTCTATATATTGCTTCTAAATAGTCTAAGAAACATATATGCAAAGCATCCAAATAGTACAATTCGCCATTTTTTTGTTCTTCAAGTTTAAGTGAACTACCAGCCCCATTGTTAATCCTTTAACGGAAATTAATTGTAACTTTCTACAAGTAGAACAATGATTGGAACACGTAGACGGTTGAAATCTTTGTATATATTGCTTCCATATAGTCTAAGAAACATATATGCAAAGCATCCAAACAGTACCATTCGCCAATTTTTTGTCCTTCAAGTTTAAGTGAACAATGAGCCCCATTGTTAATCCTTTATCGGAAATCATTTGTAACTTTCGACAAGTAGAACAATGAATGGAACAGGTAGACGGTTGAAATCTTTGTATATATTGCTTCTATATAGTCTAAGAAACATATATGCAAAGCATCCAAACAGTACAATTCACCAATTTTTTGTTCTTCAAGTTTAAGTGAACAATGAGCCCCAATGGTTAATCCTTTATCCGTAATTATTTGTAACTTTCGACAAGTAGAACAATGAATGGAACAGGTAGACGGTTGAGATCCTTGTATATATTGCGTCTATATAGTCTAAGAAACATATATGCAAAGCATCCAAACAGTACAATTCGCCAATTTATTGTTCTTCAAGTTTAAGTGAACAACGAGCCCCATTGTTAATCCTTTAAAGGAAATTATTTGTAAATTTCGACAAGTAGAACAATGAATGGAACAGGTAGACTGTTGAAATCATTGTATATATTGCTTCTATATAGTCTAAGAAACATATATGCAAAGCATCCAAACAGTACCAATCGCCAATTTTTTGTCCTTCAAGTTTAAGTGAACAATGAGCCCCATTGTTAATCCTTTATCGGAAATCATTTGTAACTTTCGACAAGTAGAACAATGAATGGAACAGGTAGACGGTTGAAATCCTTGTATATATTGCGTCTATATAGTTTAAGAAACATATATGCAAAGCATCCAAACAGTACAATTCGCCAATTTATTGTTCTTCAAGTTTAAGTGAACAACGAGCCCCATTGTTAATCCTTTAAAGGAAATTATTTGTAAATTTCGACAAGTAGAACAATGAATGGAACAGGTAGACTGTTGAAATCATTGTATATATTGCTTCTATATAGTCTAAGAAACATATATGCAAAGCGTCCAAACAGTACAATTCGCCAATTATTTGATCTTCAAGTTTAAGTGAACTACGAGCTCCATTGTTAATACTTTAACGGAAATTATTTGTAACTTGCGACAAGTAGAACAATGAATGGAACAGGTAGCGGTTGAAATCAATGTATATATTGCTTCTAAAGAGTCTAAGAAACATATATGCAAAGAATCCAAACAGTACAATTCGCCAATTTTTTGTTCTTCAAGTTTAAGAGAACTACGAGCCCCATTGTTAATCCTTTATCGGAAATCATTTGTAACTTTCGACAAGTAGAACAATGAATGGAACAGGTAGACGGTTGAAATCAATGTATATATTGCTTCTATATAGTCTAAGAAACATATATGCAAAGCATCCAAACAGTACCATTCGCCAATTTTTTGTTCTTCAAGTTTAAGTGAACAACGAGCCCCATTGTTAATCCTTTATCGGAAATCATTTGTAACTTTCGACAAGTAGAACAATGAATGGAACAGGTAGACGGTTGAAATCAATGTATATATTGCTTCTATATAGTCTAAGAAACATATATGCAAAGCATCCAAACAGTACCATTCGGCAATTTTTTGTTCTTCAAGTTTAAGTGAACTACGAGCCCCATTGTTAATCCTTTATAGGAAATTATTTGTAAATTTCGACAAGTAGAACAATGAATGGAACAGGTAGACGGTTGAAATCAATATATATATTGCTTCTATAAAGTCTAAGAAACATATATGCAAAGCATCCAAACAGTACCATTCGCCAATTTTTTGTTTTTCAAGTTTAAGTGAACAATGAGCCCCAATGGTTAATCCTTTATCGGAAATTATTTGTAACTTTCGACAAGTAGAACAATGAATGGAACAGGTAGACGGTTGAATTCTTCGTATATATTGCTTCTATATAGTCTAAGAAACATATATGCAAAGCATCCAAACAGTACAATTCGCCAATTTATTGTTCTTCAAGTTTAAGTGAACAACGAGCCCCATTGTTAATCCTTTAAAGGAAATTATTTGTAAATTTCGACAAGTAGAACAATGATTGGAACACGTAGACAGTTGAAATCTTTGTATATATTGCTTCCATATAGTCTAAGAAACATCTACGCAAGCATCCAAACAGTACCATTCGCCAATTTCTTGTTTTTCAAGTTTAAGTGAACTATGAGCCCCAATGGTTAATCCTTTATAGGAAATTATTTGTAAATTTCGACAAGTAGAACAATGAATGGAACAGGTAGACGGTTGAAATCTTTGTATGTATTGCTTCCATATAGTCTAAGAAACATGTACGCAAAGCATCCAAACAGTACCATTCGCCAATTTTTTGTTCTTCAAGTTTAAGTGAACAAGGAGCCCCAATGGTTAATCCTTTATCGGAAATTATTTGTAACTTTCGACAAGTAGAACAATGAATGGAACAGGTAGATGGTTGAAATCTTTGTATATAATGCTTCTATATAACGTAAGAAACATATATGCAAAGCATCCAAACAGTACCATTCGCCAATTTTTTGTTCTTCAAGTTTAAGTGAACTACGAGCCCCATTGTTAATCCTTTAAAGGAAATTATTTGTAAATTTCGACAAGTAGAACAATGAATGGAACAGGTAGACGGTTGAAATCTTTGTATATATTGCTTCCATATAGTCTAAGAAACATGTACGCAAAGCATCCAAACAGTACCATTCGCCAATTTTTTGTTCTTCAAGTTTAAGTGAACAATGAGCCCCAATGGTTAATCCTTTATCGGAAATTATTTGTAATTTTCGACAAGTAGAACAATGAATGGAACAGGTAGACGGTTGACATCTTTGTATATATTGCTTCTATATAATCTAAGAAACATATATGCAAAGCATCTAAACAGTAACAATCGCCAATTTTTTGTTCTTCAAGTTTAAGTGAACTACGAGCCCCATTGTTAATCCTTTAACGGAAATTAATTCTAACTTTCTACAAGTAGAACAATGCTTGGAACACGTAGACGGATGAAATCTTTGTATATATTGCTTCCATATAGTCTAAGAAACATGTACGCAAAGCATCCAAACAGTACCATTCGCCAATTTTTTGTTCTTCAAGTTTAAGTGAACAAGGAGCCCCAATGGTTAATCCTTTATCGGAAATTACTTGTAATTTTCGACAAGTAGAACAATGAATGGAACAGGTAGACGGTTGAAATCTTTGTATATATTGCTTCTATATAGTCTAAGAAACATATATGCAAAGCATCCAAACAGTACAATTCGCCAATTTTTTGTTCTCCCAGTTTAACTGAACAATGAGCCCCAATGGTTAATCCTTTATCCGTAGTTATTTGTAACTTTCGACAAGTAGAACAATGAATGGGACAGGTAGACGGTTGAAATCCTTGTATATATTGCGTCTATATAGTCTAAGAAACATATATGCAAAGCATCCAAACAGTACCATTCGCCAATTTTTTGTTCCTCAAGTTTAAGTGAACAATGAGAGCCATTGTTAATCCTTTATCGGAAATTATTTGTAACTTTCGACAAGTAGAACAATGAATGGAACAGGTAGACGGTTGAAATCTTTGTAAATATTGCTTCTATATAGTCTAAGAAACATATATGCAAAGCATCCAAACAGTACCATTCGCCAATTTTTTGTTCTTCAAGTTTAAGTGTACAACGAGCCCCATTGATAATCATGAAAGGGAAATTATTTCTAAATTTCGACAAGTAGAACAATGATTGGAACAGGTAGACGGGTGAAATCCTTCTATATATTGCTTCTATATAGTCTAAGAAACATATATGCAAAGCATCCAAACAGTACAATTCGCCAATTTTTTTGTTCTTCAAGTTTAAGTGAACTACGAGCCCCATTGTTAATCCTTTAAAGGAAATTATTTGTAAATTTCGACAAGTAGAACAATGATTGGAACACGTAGACAGTTGAAATCTTTGTATATATTGCTTCCATATAGTCTAAGAAACATCTACGCAAGCATCCAAACAGTACCATTCGCCAATTTTTTGTTTTTCAAGTTTAAGTGAACTATGAGCCCCAATGGTTAATCCTTTATAGGAAATTATTTGTAAATTTCGACAAGTAGAACAATGAATGGAACAGGTAGACGGTTGAAATCTTTGTATATATTGCTTCCATATAGTCTAAGAAACATGTACGCAAAGCATCCAAACAGTACCATTCGCCAATTTTTTGTTCTTCAAGTTTAAGTGAACAATGAGCCCCAATGGTTAATCCTTTATCGGAAATTATTTGTAATTTTCGACAAGTAGAACAATGAATGGAACAGGTAGACGGTTGACATCTTTGTATATATTGCTTCTATATAATCTAAGAAACATATATGCAAAGCATCTAAACAGTAACAATCGCCAATTTTTTGTTCTTCAAGTTTAAGTGAACTACGAGCCCCATTGTTAATCCTTTAACGGAAATTAATTCTAACTTTCTACAAGTAGAACAATGCTTGGAACACGTAGACGGATGAAATCTTTGTATATATTGCTTCCATATAGTCTAAGAAACATGTACGCAAAGCATCCAAACAGTACCATTCGCCAATTTTTTGTTCTTCAAGTTTAAGTGAACAAGGAGCCCCAATGGTTAATCCTTTATCGGAAATTACTTGTAATTTTCGACAAGTAGAACAATGAATGGAACAGGTAGACGGTTGAAATCTTTGTATATATTGCTTCTATATAGTCTAAGAAACATATATGCAAAGCATCCAAACAGTACAATTCGCCAATTTTTTGTTCTCCCAGTTTAACTGAACAATGAGCCCCAATGGTTAATCCTTTAACGGAAATTAATTCTAACTTTCTACAAGTAGAACAATGCTTGGAACACGTAGACGGATGAAATCTTTGTATATATTGCTTCCATATAGTCTAAGAAACATGTACGCAAAGCATCCAAACAGTACCATTCGCCCATTTTTTGTTCTTCAAGTTTAAGTGAACAAGGAGCCCCAATGGTTAATCCTTTATCGGAAATTACTTGTAATTTTCGACAAGTAGAACAATGAATGGAACAGGTAGACGGTTGAAATCTTTGTATATATTGCTTCTATATAGTCTAAGAAACATATATGCAAAGCATCCAAACAGTACAATTCGCCAATTTTTTGTTCTCCCAGTTTAACTGAACAATGAGCCCCAATGGTTAATCCTTTATCCGTAGTTATTTGTAACTTTCGACAAGTAGAACAATGAATGGGACAGGTAGACGGTTGAAATCCTTGTATATATTGCGTCTATATAGTCTAAGAAACACATATGCAAAGCATCCAAACAGTACCATTCGCCACTTTTTTGTTCTTCAAGTTTAAGTGAACAACGAGCCCCAATGGTTAATCCTTTATCGGAAATTATTTGTAACTTTCGACAAGTAGAACAATGAATGGAACAGGTAGACTGTTGAAATCATTGTATATATTGCTTCTATATAGTCTAAGAAACATATATGCAAAGCGTCCAAACAGTACAATTCGCCAATTATTTGATCTTCAAGTTTAAGTGAACTACGAGCCCCATTGTTAATACTTTAACGGAAATTATTTGTAACTTGCGACAAGTAGAACAATGAATGGAACAGGTAGCCGGTTGAAATCAATGTATATATTGCTTCTATAAAGTCTAAGAAACATATATGCAAAGCATCCAAACAGTACCATTCGCCAATTTTTTGTTCCTCAAGTTTAAGTGAACAATGAGAGCCATTGTTAATCCTTTATCGGAAATTATTTGTAACTTTCGACAAGTAGAACAATGAATGGAACAGGTAGACGGTTGAAATCTTTGTATATATTGCTTCCATATAGTCTAAGAAACATATATGCAAAGCATCCAAACAGTACCATTCGCCAATTTTTTGTTCTTCAAGTTTAAGTGAACAATGAGCCCCAATGGTTAATCCTTTATCGGAAATTATTTGTAATTTTCGACAAGTAGAACAATGAATGGAACAGGTAGACGGTTGACATCTTTGTATATATTGCTTCTATATAGTCTAAGAAACATATATGCAAAGCATCCAAACAGTACCATTCGGCAATTTTTTGTTCTTCAAGTTTAAGTGAACTACGAGCCCCATTGTTAATCCTTTAAAGGAAATTATTTGTAATTTTCGACAAGTAGAACAATGAATGGAACAGGTAGACGGTTGAAATCTTTGTATATATTGCGTCTATATAGTCTAAGAAACATATATGCAAAGCATCCAAACAGTACCATTCGCCAATTTTTTGTTCTTCAAGTTTAAGTGAAAAACGAGCCGCATTGTTAATCCTTTAAAGGAAATTATTTGTAAATTTCGACAAGTAGAACAATGAATGGAACAGGTAGATGGTTGAAATCAATGTATATATTGCTTCTATATAGACTAAGAAACCTATATGAAAAGCATCTAAACAGTAACAATCGCCAATTTTTTGTTCTTCAAGTTTAAGTGAACTACGAGCCCCATTGTTAATCCTTTAATGGAAATTATTTGTAACTTTCTACAAGTAGAACAATGATTGGAACACGTAGACGGTTGAAATCTTTGTATATATTGCTTCCATATAGTCTAAGAAACATGTACGCAAAGCATCCAAACTGTACCATTCGCCAATTTATTGTTCTGCAAGTTTAAGTGAACATCGAGCCCCATTGTTAATCCTTTAATGGAAATTATTTGTAAATTTCGACAAGTAGAACAATGATTGGAACACGTAGACGGTTGAAATCTTTGTATATATTGCTTCCATATAGTCTAAGAAACATGTACGCAAAGCATCCAAACAGTACCATTCGCCAATTTTTCGTTCTTCAAGTTTAAGTGAACTACGAGCCCCATTGTTAATCCTTTAAAGGAAATTATTTGTAAATTTCGACAAGTAGAACAATGAATGGAACAGGTAGACGCTTGAAATCTTTGTATATATTGCTTCTATATAGTCTAAGAAACATATATGCAAAGCATCCAAACAGTACCATTCGCCAATTTTTTGTTCTTCAAGTTTAAGTGAACAATGAGCCCCAATGGTTAATCCTTTATAGGAAATTATTTGTAAATTTCGACAAGTAGAACAATGAATGGAACAGGTAGACGGTTGAAATCTTTGTATATATTGCTTTCATATAGTCTAAGAAACATGTACGCAAAGCATCCAAACAGTACCATTCGCCAATTTTTTGTTCTTCAAGTTTAAGTGAACAAGGAGCCCCAATGGTTAATCCTTTATCGGAAATTACTTGTAATTTTCGACAAGTAGAACAATGAATGGAACAGGTAGCCGGTTGAAATCAATGTATATATTGCTTCTATATAGTCTAAGAAACATATATGCAAAGCATCCAAACAGTACCATTCGGCAATTTTTTGTTCTTCAAGTTTAAGTGAACTACGAGCCGCATTGTTAATCCTTTAAAGGAAATTATTTGTAAATTTCGACAAGTAGAACAATGAATGGAACAGGTAGATGGTTGAAATCAATGTATATATTGCTTCTATATAGACTAAGAAACCTATATGAAAAGCATCTAAACAGTAACAATCGCCAATTTTTTGATCTTCAAGTTTAAGTGAACAGCGAGCCCCATTGATAATCATGAAATGGAAATTATTTGTAACTTTCTACAAGTAGAACAATGATTGGAACACGTAGACGGTTGAAATCTTTGTATATATTGCTTCCATATAGTCTAAGAAACATGTACGCAAAGCATCCAAACAGTACCATTCGCCAATTTTTTGTTCTTCAAGTTTAAGTGAACTACGAGCCCCATTGTTAATCCTTTAAAGGAAATTATTTGTAAATTTCGACAAGTAGAACAATGAATGGAACAGGTAGACGCTTGAAATCTTTGTATATATTGCTTCTATATAGTCTAAGAAACATATATGCAAAGCATCCAAACAGTACCATTCGCCAATTTTTTGTTCTTCAAGTTTAAGTGAACAATGAGCCCCAATGGTTAATCCTTTATAGGAAATTATTTGTAAATTTCGACAAGTAGAACAATGAATGGAACAGGTAGACGGTTGAAATCTTTGTATATATTGCTTCCATATAGTCTAAGAAACATGTACGCAAAGCATCCAAACAGTACCATTCGCCAATTTTTTGTTCTTCAAGTTTAAGTGAACAAGGAGCCCCAATGGTTAATCCTTTATCGGAAATTATTTGTAACTTTCGACAAATAGAACAATGAATGGAACAGGTAGACGGTTGAAATCTTTGTATATATTGCTTCTATATAACGTAAGAAACATATGTGCAAAGCATCCAAACAGTACCATTCGCCAATTTTTTGTTCTTCAAGTTTAAGTGAACTACGAGCCCCAGTGTTAATCCTTTAAAGGAAATTATTTGTAAATTTCGACAAGTAGAACAATGAATGGAACAGGTAGACGGTTGAAATCTTTGTATATATTGCTTCCATATGGTCTAAGAAACATGTACGCAAAGCATCCAAACAGTACCATTCGCCAATTTTTTGTTCTTCAAGTTTAAGTGAACAATGAGCCCCAATGGTTAATCCTTTATCGGAAATTATTTGTAATTTTCGACAAGTAGAACAATGAATGGAACAGGTAGACGGTTGACATCTTTGTATATATTGCTTCTATATAATCTAAGAAACATATATGCAAATCATCTAAACAGTAACAATCGCCAATTTTTTGTTCTTCAAGTTTAAGTGAACTACGAGCCCCATTGTTAATCCTTTAACGGAAATTAATTCTAACTTTCTACAAGTAGAACAATGCTTGGAACACGTAGACGGATGAAATCTTTGTATATATTGCTTCCATATAGTCTAAGAAACATGTACGCAAAGCATCCAAACAGTACCATTCGCCAATTTTTTGTTCTTCAAGTTTAAGTGAACAAGGAGCCCCAATGGTTAATCCTTTATCGGAAATTACTTGTAATTTTCGACAAGTAGAACAATGAATGGAACAGGTAGCCGGTTGAAATCAATGTATATATTGCTTCTATATAGTCTAAGAAACATATATGCAAAGCATCCAAACAGTACCATTCGGCAATTTTTTGTTCTTCAAGTTTAAGTGAACTACGAGCCCCATTGTTAATCCTTTAAAGGAAATTATTTGTAAATTTCGACAAGTAGAACAATGATTGGAACAGGTAGACGGTTGAATTCTTCGTATATATTGCTTCTATATAGTCTAAGAAACATATATGCAAAGCATCCAAACAGTACAATTCGCCAATTTATTGTTCTTCAAGTTTAAGTGAACAACGAGCCCCATTGTTAATCCTTTAAAGGAAATTATTTGTAAATTTCGACAAGTAGAACAATGAATGGAACAGGTAGACGCTTGAAATCTTTGTATATATTGCTTCTATATAGTCTAAGAAACATATATGCAAAGCATCCAAACAGTACCATTCGCCAATTTTTTGTTCTTCAAGTTTAAGTGAACAAGGAGCCCCAATGGTTAATCCTTTATCGGAAATTATTTGTAACTTTCGACAAGTAGAACAATGAATGGAACAGGTCGACGGTTGAAATCTTTGTATATATTGCTTCTATATAGTCTAAGAAACATATATGCAAAGCATCCAAACAGTACCATTCGGCAATTTTTTGTTCTTCAAGTTTAAGTGAACTACGAGCCCCATTGTTAATCCTTTAAAGGAAATTATTTGTAATTTTCGACAAGTAGAACAATGAATGGAACAGGTAGACGGTTGAAATCTTTGTATATATTGCGTCTATATAGTCTAAGAAACATATATGCAAAGCATCCAAACAGTACCATTCGCCAATTTTTTGTTCTTCAAGTTTAAGTGAAAAACGAGCCGCATTGTTAATCCTTTAAAGGAAATTATTTGTAAATTTCGACAAGTAGAACAATGAATGGAACAGGTAGATGGTTGAAATCAATGTATATATTGCTTCTATATAGACTAAGAAACCTATATGAAAAGCATCTAAACAGTAACAATCGCCAATTTTTTGTTCTTCAAGTTTAAGTGAACTACGAGCCCCATTGTTAATCCTTTAATGGAAATTATTTGTAACTTTCTACAAGTAGAACAATGATTGGAACACGTAGACGGTTGAAATCTTTGTATATATTGCTTCCATATAGTCTAAGAAACATGTACGCAAAGCATCCAAACTGTACCATTCGCCAATTTATTGTTCTGCAAGTTTAAGTGAACATCGAGCCCCATTGTTAATCCTTTAATGGAAATTATTTGTAAATTTCGACAAGTAGAACAATGATTGGAACACGTAGACGGTTGAAATCTTTGTATATATTGCTTCCATATAGTCTAAGAAACATGTACGCAAAGCATCCAAACAGTACCATTCGCCAATTTTTCGTTCTTCAAGTTTAAGTGAACTACGAGCCCCATTGTTAATCCTTTAAAGGAAATTATTTGTAAATTTCGACAAGTAGAACAATGAATGGAACAGGTAGACGCTTGAAATCTTTGTATATATTGCTTCTATATAGTCTAAGAAACATATATGCAAAGCATCCAAACAGTACCATTCGCCAATTTTTTGTTCTTCAAGTTTAAGTGAACAATGAGCCCCAATGGTTAATCCTTTATAGGAAATTATTTGTAAATTTCGACAAGTAGAACAATGAATGGAACAGGTAGACGGTTGAAATCTTTGTATATATTGCTTCCATATAGTCTAAGAAACATGTACGCAAAGCATCCAAACAGTACCATTCGCCAATTTTTTGTTCTTCAAGTTTAAGTGAACAAGGAGCCCCAATGGTTAATCCTTTATCGGAAATTATTTGTAACTTTCGACAAGTAGAACAATGAATGGAACAGGTAGACGGTTGAAATCTTTGTATATATTGCTTCTATATAACGTAAGAAACATATATGCAAAGCATCCAAACAGTACCATTCGCCAATTTTTTGTTCTTCAAGTTTAAGTGAACTACGAGCCCCAGTGTTAATCCTTTAAAGGAAATTATTTGTAATTTTCGACAAGTAGAACAATGAATGGAACAGGTAGACGGTTGACATCTTTGTATATATTGCTTCTATATAATCTAAGAAACATATATGCAAAGCATCTAAACAGTAACAATCGCCAATTTTTTGTTCTTCAAGTTTAAGTGAACTACGAGCCCCATTGTTAATCCTTTAACGGAAATTAATTCTAACTTTCTACAAGTAGAACAATGCTTGGAACACGTAGACGGATGAAATCTTTGTATATATTGCTTCCATATAGTCTAAGAAACATGTACGCAAAGCATCCAAACAGTACCATTCGCCAATTTTTTGTTCTTCAAGTTTAAGTGAACAAGGAGCCCCAATGGTTAATCCTTTATCGGAAATTACTTGTAATTTTCGACAAGTAGAACAATGAATGGAACAGGTAGCCGGTTGAAATCAATGTATATATTGCTTCTATATAGTCTAAGAAACATATATGCAAAGCATCCAAACAGTACCATTCGGCCATTTTTTGTTCTTCAAGTTTAAGTGAACTACGAGCCCCATTGTTAATCCTTTAAAGGAAATTATTTGTAAATTTCGACAAGTAGAACAATGAATGGAACAGGTAGACGGTTGAATTCTTCGTATATATTGCTTCTATATAGTCTAAGAAACATATATGCAAAGCATCCAAACAGTACAATTCGCCAATTTATTGTTCTTCAAGTTTAAGTGAACAACGAGCCCCATTGTTAATCCTTTAAAGGAAATTATTTGTAAATTTCGACAAGTAGAACAATGATTGGAACACGTAGACGGTTGAAATCTTTGTATATATTGCTTCCATATAGTCTAAGAAACATCTACGCAAGCATCCAAACAGTACCATTCGCCAATTTTTTGTACTTAAAGTTTAAGTGAACAATGAGCCCCAATGGTTAATCCTTTATCGGAAATTATTTGTACTTTTCGACAAGTAGAACAATGAATGGAACAGGTAGACGGTTGACATCTTTGTATATATTGCTTCTATATAATCTAAGAAACATATATGCAAAGCATCTAAACAGTAACAATCGCCAATTTTTTGTTCTTCAAGTTTAAGTGAACTACGAGCCCCATTGTTAATCCTTTAACGGAAATTAATTCTAACTTTCTACAAGTAGAACAATGCTTGGAACACGTAGACGGATGAAATCTTTGTAGATATTGCTTCCATATAGTCTAAGAAACATGTACGCAAAGCATCCAAACAGTACCATTCGCCAATTTTTTGTTCTTCAAGTTTAAGTGAACAAGGAGCCCCAATGGTTAATCCTTTATCGGAAATTACTTGTAATTTTCGACAAGTAGAACAATGAATGGAACAGGTGGACGGTTGAAATCTTTGTATATATTGCTTCTATATAATGTAAGAAACATATATGCAAAGCATCCAAACAGTACCATTCGCCAATTTTTTGTTCTTCAAGTTTAAGTGAACAACGAGCCCCAATGGTTAATCCTTTATCGGAAATTATTTGTAACTTCCGACAAGTAGAACAATGAATGGAACAGGTAGACGGTTGAAATCTTTGTATATATTGCGTCTATATAGTCTAAGAAACATATATGCAAAGCATCCAAACAGTACCATTCGCCAATTTTTTGTTCTTCAAGTTTAAGTGAACTACGAGCCCCATTGTTAATCCTTTAAAGGAAATTATTTGTAAATTTCGACAAGTAGAACAATGAATGGAACAGGTAGATGGTTGAAATCAATGTATATATTGCTTCTATATAGTCTAAGAAACATATATGCAAAGCATCCAAACAGTCCCATTCGCCAATTTTTTGTTCTTCAAGTTTAAGTGAACAATGAGCCCCAATGGTTAATCCTTTATCGGAAATTATTTGTAATTTTCGACAAGTAGAACAATGAATGGAACAGGTAGACGGTTGAAATCTTTGTATATATTGCTTCTATATAGACTAAGAAACCTATATGAAAAGCATCTAAACAGTAACAATCGCCAATTTTTTGATCTTCAAGTTTAAGTGAACAGCGAGCCCCATTGATAATCATGAAATGGAAATTATTTGTAAGTTTCTACAAGTAGAACAATGATTGGAACACGTAGACGGTTGAAATCTTTGTATATATTGCTTCCATATAGTCTCAGAAACATATATGCAAAGCATCCAAACAGTACCATTCGCCAATTTTTTGTTCTTCAAGTTTAAGTGAACTACGAGCCCCATTGTTAATCCTTTAAAGGAAATTATTTGTAAATTTCGACAAGTAGAACAATGAATGGAACAGGTAGACTGTTGAAATCATTGTATATATTGCTACTATATAATCTACGAAACATATATGCAAAGCATCCAAACAGTACAATTCGCCAATTTATTGTTCTTCAAGTTTAAGTGAACAACGAGCCCCATTGTTAATCCTTTAAAGGAAATTATTTGTAAATTTCGACAAGTAGAACAATGAATGGAACAGGTAGACGGTTGAAATCTTAGTATATATTGCGTCTATATAGTCTAAGAACCATATATGCAAAGCATCCAAACAGTACCATTCGCCAATTTTTTGTTCTTCAAGTTTAAGTGAACTACGAGCCCCATTGTTAATCCTTTAAAGGAAATTATTTCTAAATTTCGACAAGTAGAACAATGATTGGAACACGTAGACGGTTGAAATCTTTGTATATATTGCTTCCATATAGTCTAAGAAACATGTACGCAAAGCATCCAAACAGTACCATTCGCCAATTTTTTGTTCTTCAAGTTTAAGTTAACAATGAGCCCCAATGGTTAATCCTTTATCGGAAATTATTTGTAACTTTCGACAAGTAGAACAATGAATGGAACTGGTAGACGGTTGAAATCTTTTTATATATTGCTTCTAAATAGTCTAAGAAACATATATGCAAAGTATCCAAACAGTACAATTCGCCAATTTTTTGTTCTTTAAGTTTAAGTGAACTACGAGCCCAATTGTTAATCCTTTAAAGGAAATTATTTGTAAATATCGACAAGTAGAACAATGAATGGATCATGTAGACGGTTGAAGTCATTGTATATATTGCTTCTATATAGTCTACGAAACATATATGCAAAGCATCCAAACAGTACCATTCGCCAATTTTTTGTTCTTCAAGTTTAAGTGAACAACGAGCCCCATTGATAATTATGAAACGGAAATTATTTGTAATTTTCTACAAGTAGAACAATGAATGGAACAGGTAGACTGATGAAATCATTGTATATATTGCTTCTATATAGTCTAAGAAACATATATGCAAAGCGTCCAAACAGTACCATTCGCCAATTATTTGATCTTCAAGTTTAAGTGAACTACGAGCTCCATTGTTAATACTTTAACGGAAATTATTTGTAACTTTCGACAAGTAGAACAATGAATGGAACAGGTAGACTGTTGAAATCATTGTATATATTGCTTCTATATAGTCTAAGAAACATATATGCAAAGCATCCAAACAGTACAATTCGCCAATTTATTGTTCTTCAAGTTTAAGTGAACAACGAGCCCCATTGTTAATCCTTTAAAGGAAATTATTTGTAAATTTCGACAAGTAGAACAATGAATGGAACAGGTAGACGGTCGAAATCTTTGTATATATTGCTTCTATATAATCTAAGAATCATATATGCAAAGCATCCAAACAGTACCATTCGCCAATTTTTTGTTCTTCAAGTTTAAGTGAACTACGAGCCCCATTGTTAATACTTTAAAAGAAATTATTTGTAAATTTCGACAAGTAGAACAATGAATGGAACAGGTAGACTGTTGAAATCATTGTATATATTGCTTCTATATAGTCTAAGAAACATATATGCAAAGCGTCCAAACAGTACAATTCGCCAATTATTTGATCTTCAAGTTTAAGTGAACTACGAGCTCCATTGTTAATACTTTAACGGAAATTATTTGTAACTTGCGACAAGTAGAACAATGAATGGAACAGGTAGCCGGTTGAAATCAATGTATATATTGCTTCTAAATAGTCTAAGAAACATATATGCAAAGTATCCAAACAGTACAATTCGCCAATTTTTTGTTCTTTAAGTTTAAGTGAACTACGAGCCCAATTGTTAATCCTTTAAAGGAAATTATTTGTAACTTTCGACAAGTAGAACAATGAATGGAACAGGTAGACGGTTGAAATCTTTGTAAATATTGCTTCTATATAGTGTACGAAACATATATGCAAAGCATCCAAACAGTACCATTCGCCAATTTTTTGTTCTTCAAGTTTAAGTGAACAACGAGCCCCAATGGTTAATCCTTTATCGGAAATTATTTGTAACTTCCGACAAGTAGAACAATGAATGGAACAGGTAGACTGTTGAAATCTTTGTATATATTGCGTCTATATAGTCTAAGAAACATATATGCAAAACATCCAAACAGTACCATTCGCCAATTTTTTGTTCTTCAAGTTTAAGTGAACTACGAGCCCCATTGTTAATCCTTTAAAGGAAATTATTTGTGAATTTCGACAAGTAGAACAATGAATGGAACAGGTAGACTGATGAAATCATTGTATATATTGCTTCTATATAGTCTAAGAAACATTTATGCAAAGCATCCAAACAGTACAATTCGCCAATTTATTGTTCTTCAAGTTTAACTGAACAACGAGCCCCATTGTTAATCCTTTAAAGGAAATTATTTGTAAATTTCGACAAGTAGAACAATGAATGGAACAGGTAGACGGTCGAAATCTTTGTATATATTGCTTCTATATAATCTAAGAAACATATATGCAAAGCATCCAAACAGTACCATTCGCCAATTTTTTGTTCTTCAAGTTTAAGTGAACTACGAGCCCCATTGTTAATCCTTTAAAAGAAATTATTTGTAAATTTCGACAAGTAGAACAATGAATGGAACAGGTAGACTGTTGAAATCATTGTATATATTGCTTCTATATAGTCTAAGAAACATATATGCAAAGCGTCCAAACAGTACAATTCGCCAATTATTTGATCTTCAAGTTTAAGTGAACTACGAGCTCCATTGTTAATACTTTAACTGAAATTATTTGTAACTTGCGACAAGTAGAACAATGAATGGAACAGGTAGCCGGTTGAAATCAATGTATATATTGCTTCTAAATAGTCTAAGGAACATATATGCAAAGAATCCAAACAGTACAATTCGCCAATTTTTTGTTCTTCAAGTTTAAGTGAACTACGAGCCCCATTGTTAATCCTTTAAAGGAAATTATTTGTAAATTTCGACAAGTAGAACAATGAATGGAACAGGTAGACTGTTGAAAACATTGTATATATTGCTTCTATATAGTCGAAGAAACATATATGCAAAGCATCCAAACAGTACAATTCGCCAATTTATTGTTCTTCAAGTTTAAGTGAACAACGAGCCCCATTGTTAATCCTTTAAAGGAAATTATTTGTAAATTTCGACAAGTAGAACAATGAATGGAACAGGTAGACGGTCGAAATCTTTGTATATTTTGCTTCTATATAATGTAAGAAACATATATGCAAAGCATCCAAACAGTACCATTCGCCAATTTTTTGTTCTTCAAGTTTAAGTGAACTACGAGCCCCATTGTTAATCATTTAAAAAAAATTATTTGTAAATTTCGACAAGTAGAACAATGAATGGAACAGGTAGACTGTTGAAATCATTGTATATATTGCTTCTATATAGTCTAAGAAACATATATGCAAAGCCTCCAAACAGTACAATTCGCCAATTATTTGATCTTCAAGTTTAAGTGAACTACGAGCTCCATTGTTAATACTTTAACGGAAATTATTTGTAACTTGCGACAAGTAGAACAATGAATGGAACATGTAGCCGGTTGAAATCAATGTATATATTGCTTCTAAATAGTCTAAGAAACATATATGCAAAGAATCCAAACAGTACAATTCGCCAATTTTTTGTTCTTCAAGTTTAAGTGAACTACGAGCCCCATTGTTAATCCTTTAAAGGAAATTATTTGTAACTTTCGACAAGTAGAACAATGAATGGAACAGGTAGACTGTTGAAATCATTGTATATATTGCTTCTATATAGTCTAAGAAACATATATGCAAAGCATCCAAACAGTACAATTCGCCAATTTTTTGTTCTACAAGTTTAAGTGAACAATGTGCCCCATTGTTAATCCTTTATCGGAAATTATTTGTAACTTTCGACAAGTAGAACAATGAATGGAACTGGTAGACGGTTGAAATCTTTTTATATATTGCTTCTAAATAGTCTAAGAAACATATATGCAAAGTATCCAAACAGTACAATTCGCCAATTTTTTGTTCTTTAAGTTTAAGTGAACTACGAGCCCAATTGTTAGTCCTTTAAAGGAAATTATTTGTAAATATCGACAAGTAGAACAATGAATGGATCATGTAGACGGTTGAAGTCATTGTATATATTGCTTCTATATAGTCTACGAAACATATATGCAAAGCATCCAAACAGTACCATTCGCCAATTTTTTGTTCTTCAAGTTTAAGTGAACAACGAGCCCCATTGATAATTATGAAACGGAAATTATTTGTAATTTTCTACAAGTAGAACAATGAATGGAACAGGTAGACGGTTGAAATCAATGTATATATTGCTTCTATATAGTCTAAGAAACATATATGCAAAGTATCCAAACAGTACCATTCGCCAATTTTTTGTTCTTCAAGTTTAAGTGAACAACGAGCCCCAATGGTTAATCCTTTATCGGAAATTATTTGTAACTTCCGACAAGTAGAACAATGAATGGAACAGGTAGACTGTTGAAATCTTTGTATATATTGCGTCTATATAGTCTAAGAAACATATATGCAAAGCATCCAAACAGTACCATTCGCCAATTTTTTGTTCTTCAATTTTAAGTGAACTACGAGCCCCATTGTTAATCCTTTAAAGGAAATTATTTGTAAATTTCGACAAGTAGAACAATGAATGGAACAGGTAGACTGTTGAAATCATTGTATATATTGCTTCTATATAGTCTAAGAAACATATATGCAAAGCATCCAAACAGTACAATTCGCCAATTTATTGTTCTTCAAGTTTAAGTGAACAACGAGCCCCATTGTTAATCCTTTAAAGGAAATTATTTGTAAATTTCGACAAGTAGAACAATGAATGGAACAGGTAGACGGTCGAAATCTTTGTATATATTGCTTCTATATAATCTAAGAATCATATATGCAAAGCATCCAAACAGTACCATTCGCCAATTTTTTGTTCTTCAAGTTTAAGTGAACTACGAGCCCCATTGTTAATCCTTTAAAAGAAATTATTTGTAAATTTCGACAAGTAGAACAATGAATGGAACAGGTAGACTGTTGAAATCATTGTATATATTGCTTCTATATAGTCTAAGAAACATATATGCAAAGCGTCCAAACAGTACAATTCGCCAATTATTTGATCTTCAAGTTTAAGTGAACTACGAGCTCCATTGTTAATACTTTAACGGAAATTATTTGTAACTTGCGACAAGTAGAACAATGAATGGAACATTTAGCCGGTTGAAATCAATGTATATATTGCTTCTAAATAGTCTAAGAAACATATATGCAAAGTATCCAAACAGTACAATTCGCCAATTTTTTGTTCTTTAAGTTTAAGTGAACTACGAGCCCAATTGTTAATCCTTTAAAGGAAATTATTTGTAACTTTCGACAAGTAGAACAATGAATGGAACAGGTAGACGGTTGAAATCTTTGTAAATATTGCTTCTATATAGTGTACGAAACATATATGCAAAGCATCCAAACAGTACCATTCGCCAATTTTTTGTTCTTCAAGTTTAAGTGAACAACGAGCCCCAATGGTTAATCCTTTATCGGAAATTATTTGTAACTTCCGACAAGTAGAACAATGAATGGAACAGGTAGACTGTTGAAATCTTTGTATATATTGCGTCTATATAGTCTAAGAAACATATATGCAAAACATCCAAACAGTACCATTCGCCAATTTTTTGTTCTTCAAGTTTAAGTGAACTACGAGCCCCATTGTTAATCCTTTAAAGGAAATTATTTGTAAATTTCGACAAGTAGAACAATGAATGGAACAGGTAGACTGATGAAATCATTGTATATATTGCTTCTATATAGTCTAAGAAACATTTATGCAAAGCATCCAAACAGTACAATTCGCCAATTTATTGTTCTTCAAGTTTAACTGAACAACGAGCCCCATTGTTAATCCTTTAAAGGAAATTATTTGTAAATTTCGACAAGTAGAACAATGAATGGAACAGGTAGACGGTCGAAATCTTTGTATATATTGCTTCTATATAATCTAAGAAACATATATGCAAAGCATCCAAACAGTACCATTCGCCAATTTTTTGTTCTTCAAGTTTAAGTGAACTACGAGCCCCATTGTTAATCCTTTAAAAGAAATTATTTGTAAATTTCGACAAGTAGAACAATGAATGGAACAGGTAGACTGTTGAAATCATTGTATATATTGCTTCTATATAGTCTAAGAAACATATATGCAAAGCGTCCAAACAGTACAATTCGCCAATTATTTGATCTTCAAGTTTAAGTGAACTACGAGCTCCATTGTTAATACTTTAACTGAAATTATTTGTAACTTGCGACAAGTAGAACAATGAATGGAACAGGTAGCCGGTTGAAATCAATGTATATATTGCTTCTAAATAGTCTAAGAAACATATATGCAAAGAATCCAAGCAGTACAATTCGCCAATTTTTTGTTCTTCAAGTTTAAGTGAACTACGAGCCCCATTGTTAATCCTTTAAAGGAAATTATTTGTAAATTTCGACAAGTAGAACAATGAATGGAACAGGTAGACTGTTGAAATCATTGTATATATTGCTTCTATATAGTCGAAGAAACATATATGCAAAGCATCCAAACAGTACAATTCGCCAATTTATTGTTCTTCAAGTTTAAGTGAACAACGAGCCCCATTGTTAATCCTTTAAAGGAAATTATTTGTAAATTTCGACAAGTAGAACAATGAATGGAACAGGTAGACGGTCGAAATCTTTGTATATATTGCTTCTATATAATCTAAGAAACATATATGCAAAGCATCCAAACAGTACCATTCGCCAATTTTTTGTTCTTCAAGTTTAAGTGAACTACGAGCCCCATTGTTAATCCTTTAAAAGAAATTATTTGTAAATTTCGACAAGTAGAACGATGAATGGAACAGGTAGACTGTTGAAATCATTGTATATATTGCTTCTATATAGTCTAAGAAACATATATGCAAAGCGTCCAAACAGTACAATTCGCCAATTATTTGATCTTCAAGTTTAAGTGAACTACGAGCTCCATTGTTAATACTTTAACTGAAATTATTTGTAACTTGCGACAAGTAGAACAATGAATGGAACAGGTAGCCGGTTGAAATCAATGTATATATTGCTTCTAAATAGTCTAAGAAACATATATGCAAAGAATCCAAACAGTACAATTCGCCAATTTTTTGTTCTTTAAGTTTAAGTGAACTACGAGCCCAATTGTTAATCCTTTAAAGGAAATTATTTGTAACTTTCGACAAGTAGAACAATGAATGGAACAGGTAGACGGTTGAAATCTTTGTAAATATTGCTTCTATATAGTGTACGAAACATATATGCAAAGCATCCAAACAGTACCATTCGCCAATTTTTTGTTCTTCAAGTTTAAGTGAACAACGAGCCCCAATGGTTAATCCTATATCGGAAATTATTTGTAACTTCCGACAAGTAGAACAATGAATGGAACAGGTAGACTGTTGAAATCTTTGTATATATTGCGTCTATATAGTCTAAGAAACATATATGCAAAACATCCAAACAGTACCATTCGCCAATTTTTTGTTCTTCAAGTTTAAGTGAACTACGAGCCCCATTGTTAATCCTTTAAAGGAAATTATTTGTAAATTTCGACAAGTAGAACAATGAATGGAACAGGTAGACTGTTGAAATCATTGTATATATTGCTTCTATATAGTCTAAGAAACATATATGCAAAGCATCCAAACAGTACAATTCGCCAATTTATTGTTCTTCAAGTTTAAGTGAACAACGAGCCCCATTGTTAATCCTTTAAAGGAAATTATTTGTAAATTTCGACAAGTAGAACAATGAATGGAACAGGTAGACGGTCGAAATCTTTGTATATATTGCTTCTATATAATCTAAGAATCATATATGCAAAGCATCCAAACAGTACCATTCGCCAATTTTTTGTTCTTCAAGTTTAAGTGAACTACGAGCCCCATTGTTAATCCTTTAAAAGAAATTATTTGTAAATTTCGACAAGTAGAACAATGAATGGAACAGGTAGACTGTTGAAATCATTGTATATATTGCTTCTATATAGTCTAAGAAACATATATGCAAAGCGTCCAAACAGTACAATTCGCCAATTATTTGATCTTCAAGTTTAAGTGAACTACGAGCTCCATTGTTAATACTTTAACGGAAATTATTTGTAACTTGCGACAAGTAGAACAATGAATGGAACAGGTAGCCGGTTGAAATCAATGTATATATTGCTTCTAAATAGTCTAAGAAACATATATGCAAAGTATCCAAACAGTACAATTCGCCAATTTTTTGTTCTTTAAGTTTAAGTGAACTACGAGCCCAATTGTTAATCCTTTAAAGGAAATTATTTGTAACTTTCGACAAGTAGAACAATGAATGGAACAGGTAGACGGTTGAAATCTTTGTAAATATTGCTTCTATATAGTGTACGAAACATATATGCAAAGCATCCAAACAGTACCATTCGCCAATTTTTTGTTCTTCAAGTTTAAGTGAACAACGAGCCCCAATGGTTAATCCTTTATCGGAAATTATTTGTAACTTCCGACAAGTAGAACAATGAATGGAACAGGTAGACTGTTGAAATCTTTGTATATATTGCGTCTATATAGTCTAAGAAACATATATGCAAAACATCCAAACAGTACCATTCGCCAATTTTTTGTTCTTCAAGTTTAAGTGAACTACGAGCCCCATTGTTAATCCTTTAAAGGAAATTATTTGTAAATTTCGACAAGTAGAACAATGAATGGAACAGGTAGACTGATGAAATCATTGTATATATTGCTTCTATATAGTCTAAGAAACATTTATGCAAAGCATCCAAACAGTACAATTCGCCAATTTATTGTTCTTCAAGTTTAACTGAACAACGAGCCCCATTGTTAATCCTTTAAAGGAAATTATTTGTAAATTTCGACAAGTAGAACAATGAATGGAACAGGTAGACGGTCGAAATCTTTGTATATATTGCTTCTATATAATCTAAGAAACATATATGCAAAGCATCCAAACAGTACCATTCGCCAATTTTTTGTTCTTCAAGTTTAAGTGAACTACGAGCCCCATTGTTAATCCTTTAAAAGAAATTATTTGTAAATTTCGACAAGTAGAACAATGAATGGAACAGGTAGACTGTTGAAATCATTGTATATATTGCTTCTATATAGTCTAAGAAACATATATGCAAAGCGTCCAAACAGTACAATTCGCCAATTATTTGATCTTCAAGTTTAAGTGAACTACGAGCTCCATTGTTAATACTTTAACTGAAATTATTTGTAACTTGCGACAAGTAGAACAATGAATGGAACAGGTAGCCGGTTGAAATCAATGTATATATTGCTTCTAAATAGTCTAAGGAACATATATGCAAAGAATCCAAACAGTACAATTCGCCAATTTTTTGTTCTTCAAGTTTAAGTGAACTACGAGCCCCATTGTTAATCCTTTAAAGGAAATTATTTGTAAATTTCGACAAGTAGAACAATGAATGGAACAGGTAGACTGTTGAAATCATTGTATATATTGCTTCTATATAGTCGAAGAAACATATATGCAAAGCATCCAAACAGTACAATTCGCCAATTTATTGTTCTTCAAGTTTAAGTGAACAACGAGCCCCATTGTTAATCCTTTAAAGGAAATTATTTGTAAATTTCGACAAGTAGAACAATGAATGGAACAGGTAGACGGTCGAAATCTTTGTATATTTTGCTTCTATATAATGTAAGAAACATATATGCAAAGCATCCAAACAGTACCATTCGCCAATTTTTTGTTCTTCAAGTTTAAGTGAACTACGAGCCCCATTGTTAATCATTTAAAAAAAATTATTTGTAAATTTCGACAAGTAGAACAATGAATGGAACAGGTAGACTGTTGAAATCATTGTATATATTGCTTCTATATAGTCTAAGAAACATATATGCAAAGCATCCAAACAGTACAATTCGCCAATTTTTTGTTCTACAAGTTTAAGTGAACAATGTGCCCCATTGTTAATCCTTTATCGGAAATTATTTGTAACTTTCGACAAGTAGAACAATGAATGGAACTGGTAGACGGTTGAAATCTTTTTATATATTGCTTCTAAATAGTCTAAGAAACATATATGCAAAGTATCCAAACAGTACAATTCGCCAATTTTTTGTTCTTTAAGTTTAAGTGAACTACGAGCCCAATTGTTAATCCTTTAAAGGAAATTATTTGTAAATATCGACAAGTAGAACAATGAATGGATCATGTAGACGGTTGAAGTCATTGTATATATTGCTTCTATATAGTCTACGAAACATATATGCAAAGCATCCAAACAGTACCATTCGCCAATTTTTTGTTCTTCAAGTTTAAGTGAACAACGAGCCCCATTGATAATTATGAAACGGAAATTATTTGTAATTTTCTACAAGTAGAACAATGAATGGAACAGGTAGACGGTTGAAATCAATGTATATATTGCTTCTATATAGTCTAAGAAACATATATGCAAAGTATCCAAACAGTACCATTCGCCAATTTTTTGTTCTTCAAGTTTAAGTGAACAACGAGCCCCAATGGTTAATCCTTTATCGGAAATTATTTGTAACTTCCGACAAGTAGAACAATGAATGGAACAGGTAGACTGTTGAAATCTTTGTATATATTGCGTCTATATAGTCTAAGAAACATATATGCAAAGCATCCAAACAGTACCATTCGCCAATTTTTTGTTCTTCAAGTTTAAGTGAACTACGAGCCCCATTGTTAATCCTTTAAAGGAAATTATTTGTAAATTTCGACAAGTAGAACAATGAATGGAACAGGTAGACTGTTGAAATCATTGTATATATTGCTTCTATATAGTCTAAGAAACATATATGCAAAGCATCCAAACAGTACAATTCGCCAATTTATTGTTCTTCAAGTTTAAGTGAACAACGAGCCCCATTGTTAATCCTTTAAAGGAAATTATTTGTAAATTTCGACAAGTAGAACAATGAATGGAACAGGTAGACGGTCGAAATCTTTGTATATATTGCTTCTATGTAATCTAAGAATCATATATGCAAAGCATCCAAACAGTACCATTCGCCAATTTTTTGTTCTTCAAGTTTAAGTGAACTACGAGCCCCATTGTTAATCCTTTAAAAGAAATTATTTGTAAATTTCGACAAGTAGAACAATGAATGGAACAGGTAGACTGTTGAAATCATTGTATATATTGCTTCTATATAGTCTAAGAAACATATATGCAAAGCGTCCAAACAGTACAATTCGCCAATTATTTGATCTTCAAGTTTAAGTGAACTACGAGCTCCATTGTTAATACTTTAACGGAAATTATTTGTAACTTGCGACAAGTAGAACAATGAATGGAACATTTAGCCGGTTGAAATCAATGTATATATTGCTTCTAAATAGTCTAAGAAACATATATGCAAAGTATCCAAACAGTACAGTTCGCCAATTTTTTGTTCTTTAAGTTTAAGTGAACTACGAGCCCAATTGTTAATCCTTTAAAGGAAATTATTTGTAACTTTCGACAAGTAGAACAATGAATGGAACAGGTAGACGGTTGAAATCTTTGTAAATATTGCTTCTATATAGTGTACGAAACATATATGCAAAGCATCCAAACAGTACCATTCGCCAATTTTTTGTTCTTCAAGTTTAAGTGAACAACGAGCCCCAATGGTTAATCCTTTATCGGAAATTATTTGTAACTTCCGACAAGTAGAACAATGAATGGAACAGGTAGACTGTTGAAATCTTTGTATATATTGCGTCTATATAGTCTAAGAAACATATATGCAAAACATCCAAACAGTACCATTCGCCAATTTTTTGTTCTTCAAGTTTAAGTGAACTACGAGCCCCATTGTTAATCCTTTAAAGGAAATTATTTGTAAATTTCGACAAGTAGAACAATGAATGGAACAGGTAGACTGATGAAATCATTGTATATATTGCTTCTATATAGTCTAAGAAACATTTATGAAAAGCATCCAAACAGTACAATTCGCCAATTTATTGTTCTTCAAGTTTAACTGAACAACGAGCCCCATTGTTAATCCTTTAAAGGAAATTATTTGTAAATTTCGACAAGTAGAACAATGAATGGAACAGGTAGACGGTCGAAATCTTTGTATATATTGCTTCTATATAATCTAAGAAACATATATGCAAAGCATCCAAACAGTACCATTCGCCAATTTTTTGTTCTTCAAGTTTAAGTGAACTACGAGCCCCATTGTTAATCCTTTAAAAGAAATTATTTGTAAATTTCGACAAGTAGAACAATGAATGGAACAGGTAGACTGTTGAAATCATTGTATATATTGCTTCTATATAGTCTATGAAACATATATGCAAAGTGTCCAAACAGTACAATTCGCCAATTATTTGATCTTCAAGTTTAAGTGAGCTACGAGCTCCAATGTTAATACTTTAACTGAAATTATTTGTAACTTGCGACAAGTAGAACAATGAATGGAACAGGTAGCCGGTTGAAATCAATGTATATATTGCTTCTAAATAGTCTAAGAAACATATATGCAAAGAATCCAAACAGTACAATTCGCCAATTTTTTGTTCTTCAAGTTTAAGTGAACTACGAGCCCCATTGTTAATCCTTTAAAGGAAATTATTTGTAAATTTCGACAAGTAGAACAATGAATGGAACAGGTAGACTGTTGAAATCATTGTATATATTGCTTCTATATAGTCGAAGAAACATATATGCAAAGCATCCAAACAGTACAATTCGCCAATTTATTGTTCTTCAAGTTTAAGTGAACAACGAGCCCCATTGTTAATCCTTTAAAGGAAATTATTTGTAAATTTCGACAAGTAGAACAATGAATGGAACAGGTAGACGGTCGAAATCTTTGTATATATTGCTTCTATATAATCTAAGAAACATATATGCAAAGCATCCAAACAGTACCATTCGCCAATTTTTTGTTCTTCAAGTTTAAGTGAACTACGAGCCCCATTGTTAATCCTTTAAAAGAAATTATTTGTAAATTTCGACAAGTAGAACGATGAATGGAACAGGTAGACTGTTGAAATCATTGTATATATTGCTTCTATATAGTCTAAGAAACATATATGCAAAGCGTCCAAACAGTACAATTCGCCAATTATTTGATCTTCAAGTTTAAGTGAACTACGAGCTCCATTGTTAATACTTTAACTGAAATTATTTGTAACTTGCGACAAGTAGAACAATGAATGGAACAGGTAGCCGGTTGAAATCAATGTATATATTGCTTCTAAATAGTCTAAGAAACATATATGCAAAGAATCCAAACAGTACAATTCGCCAATTTTTTGTTCTTCAAGTTTAAGTGAACTACGAGCCCCATTGTTAATCCTTTAAAGGAAATTATTTGTAACTTTCGACAAGTAGAACAATGAATGGAACAGGTAGACGGTTGAAATCTTTGTAAATATTGCTTCTATATAGTGTACGAAACATATATGCAAAGCATCCAAACAGTACCATTCGCCAATTTTTTGTTCTTCAAGTTTAAGTGAACAACGAGCCCCAATGGTTAATCCTTTATCGGAAATTATTTGTAACTTCCGACAAGTAGAACAATGAATGGAACAGGTAGACTGTTGAAATCTTTGTATATATTGCGTCTATATAGTCTAAGAAACATATATGCAAAACATCCAAACAGTACCATTCGCCAATTTTTTGTTCTTCAAGTTTAAGTGAACTACGAGCCCCATTGTTAATCCTTTAAAGGAAATTATTTGTAAATTTCGACAAGTAGAACAATGAATGGAACAGGTAGACTGTTGAAATCATTGTATATATTGCTTCTATATAGTCTAAGAAACATATATGCAAAGCATCCAAACAGTACAATTCGCCAATTTATTGTTCTTCAAGTTTAAGTGAACAACGAGCCCCATTGTTAATCCTTTAAAGGAAATTATTTGTAAATTTCGACAAGTAGAACAATGAATGGAACAGGTAGACGGTCGAAATCTTTGTATATATTGCTTCTATATAATCTAAGAATCATATATGCAAAGCATCCAAACAGTACCATTCGCCAATTTTTTGTTCTTCAAGTTTAAGTGAACTACGAGCCCCATTGTTAATCCTTTAAAAGAAATTATTTGTAAATTTCGACAAGTAGAACAATGAATGGAACAGGTAGACTGTTGAAATCATTGTATATATTGCTTCTATATAGTCTAAGAAACATATATGCAAAGCGTCCAAACAGTACAATTCGCCAATTATTTGATCTTCAAGTTTAAGTGAACTACGAGCTCCATTGTTAATACTTTAACGGAAATTATTTGTAACTTGCGACAAGTAGAACAATGAATGGAACAGGTAGCCGGTTGAAATCAATGTATATATTGCTTCTAAATAGTCTAAGAAACATATATGCAAAGTATCCAAACAGTACAATTCGCCAATTTTTTGTTCTTTAAGTTTAAGTGAACTACGAGCCCAATTGTTAATCCTTTAAAGGAAATTATTTGTAACTTTCGACAAGTAGAACAATGAATGGAACAGGTAGACGGTTGAAATCTTTGTAAATATTGCTTCTATATAGTGTACGAAACATATATGCAAAGCATCCAAACAGTACCATTCGCCAATTTTTTGTTCTTCAAGTTTAAGTGAACAACGAGCCCCAATGGTTAATCCTTTATCGGAAATTATTTGTAACTTCCGACAAGTAGAACAATGAATGGAACAGGTAGACTGTTGAAATCTTTGTATATATTGCGTCTATATAGTCTAAGAAACATATATGCAAAACATCCAAACAGTACCATTCGCCAATTTTTTGTTCTTCAAGTTTAAGTGAACTACGAGCCCCATTGTTAATCCTTTAAAGGAAATTATTTGTAAATTTCGACAAGTAGAACAATGAATGGAACAGGTAGACTGATGAAATCATTGTATATATTGCTTCTATATAGTCTAAGAAACATTTATGCAAAGCATCCAAACAGTACAATTCGCCAATTTATTGTTCTTCAAGTTTAACTGAACAACGAGCCCCATTGTTAATCCTTTAAAGGAAATTATTTGTAAATTTCGACAAGTAGAACAATGAATGGAACAGGTAGACGGTCGAAATCTTTGTATATATTGCTTCTATATAATCTAAGAAACATATATGCAAAGCATCCAAACAGTACCATTCGCCAATTTTTTGTTCTTCAAGTTTAAGTGAACTACGAGCCCCATTGTTAATCCTTTAAAAGAAATTATTTGTAAATTTCGACAAGTAGAACAATGAATGGAACAGGTAGACTGTTGAAATCATTGTATATATTGCTTCTATATAGTCTAAGAAACATATATGCAAAGCGTCCAAACAGTACAATTCGCCAATTATTTGATCTTCAAGTTTAAGTGAACTACGAGCTCCATTGTTAATACTTTAACTGAAATTATTTGTAACTTGCGACAAGTAGAACAATGAATGGAACAGGTAGCCGGTTGAAATCAATGTATATATTGCTTCTAAATAGTCTAAGGAACATATATGCAAAGAATCCAAACAGTACAATTCGCCAATTTTTTGTTCTTCAAGTTTAAGTGAACTGCGAGCCCCATTGTTAATCCTTTAAAGGATATTATTTGTAAATTTCGACAAGTAGAACAATGAATGGAACAGGTAGACTGTTGAAATCATTGTATATATTGCTTCTATATAGTCGAAGAAACATATATGCAAAGCATCCAAACAGTACAATTCGCCAATTTATTGTTCTTCAAGTTTAAGTGAACAACGAGCCCCATTGTTAATCCTTTAAAGGAAATTATTTGTAAATTTCGACAAGTAGAACAATGAATGGAACAGGTAGACGGTCGAAATCTTTGTATATTTTGCTTCTGTATAATGTAAGAAACATATATGCAAAGCATCCAAACAGTACCATTCGCCAATTTTTTGTTCTTCAAGTTTAAGTGAACTACGAGCCCCATTGTTAATCATTTAAAAAAAATTATTTGTAAATTTCGACAAGTAGAACAATGAATGGAACAGGTAGACTGTTGAAATCATTGTATATATTGCTTCTATATAGTCTAAGAAACATATATGCAAAGCCTCCAAACAGTACAATTCGCCAATTATTTGATCTTCAAGTTTAAGTGAACTACGAGCTCCATTGTTAATACTTTAACGGAAATTATTTGTAACTTGCGACAAGTAGAACAATGAATGGAACATGTAGCCGGTTGAAATCAATGTATATATTGCTTCTAAATAGTCTAAGAAACATATATGCAAAGAATCCAAACAGTACAATTCGCCAATTTTTTGTTCTTCAAGTTTAAGTGAACTACGAGCCCCATTGTTAATCCTTTAAAGGAAATTATTTGTAACTTTCGACAAGTAGAACAATGAATGGAACAGGTAGACTGTTGAAATCATTGTATATATTGCTTCTATATAGTCTAAGAAACGTATATGCAAAGCATCCAAACAGTACAATTCGCCAATTTTTTGTTCTACAAGTTTAAGTGAACAATGTGCCCCATTGTTAATCCTTTATCGGAAATTATTTGTAACTTTCGACAAGTAGAACAATGAATGGAACTGGTAGACGGTTGAAATCTTTTTATATATTGCTTCTAAATAGTCTAAGAAACATATATGCAAAGTATCCAAACAGTACAATTCGCCAATTTTTTGTTCTTTAAGTTTAAGTGAACTACGAGCCCAATTGTTAATCCTTTAAAGGAAATTATTTGTAAATATCGACAAGTAGAACAATGAATGGATCATGTAGACGGTTGAAGTCATTGTATATATTGCTTCTATATAGTCTACGAAACATATATGCAAAGCATCCAAACAGTACCATTCGCCAATTTTTTGTTCTTCAAGTTTAAGTGAACAACGAGCCCCATTGATAATTATGAAACGGAAATTATTTGTAATTTTCTACAAGTAGAACAATGAATGGAACAGGTAGACGGTTGAAATCAATGTATATATTGCTTCTATATAGTCTAAGAAACATATATGCAAAGTATCCAAACAGTACCATTCGCCAATTTTTTGTTCTTCAAGTTTAAGTGAACAACGAGCCCCAATGGTTAATCCTTTATCGGAAATTATTTGTAACTTCCGACAAGTAGAACAATGAATGGAACAGGTAGACTGTTGAAATCTTTGTATATATTGCGTCTATATAGTCTAAGAAACATATATGCAAAGCATCCAAACAGTACCATTCGCCAATTTTTTGTTCTTCAAGTTTAAGTGAACTACGAGCCCCATTGTTAATCCTTTAAAGGAAATTATTTGTAAATTTCGACAAGTAGAACAATGAATGGAACAGGTAGACTGTTGAAATCATTGTATATATTGCTTCTATATAGTCTAAGAAACATATATGCAAAGCATCCAAACAGTACAATTCGCCAATTTATTGTTCTTCAAGTTTAAGTGAACAACGAGCCCCATTGTTAATCCTTTAAAGGAAATTATTTGTAAATTTCGTCAAGTAGAACAATGAATGGAACAGGTAGACGGTCGAAATCTTTGTATATTTTGCTTCTATATAATGTAAGAAACATATATGCAAAGCATCCAAACAGTACCATTCGCCAATTTTTTGTTCTTCAAGTTTAAGTGAACTACGAGCCCCATTGTTAATCATTTAAAAAAAATTATTTGTAAATTTCGACAAGTAGAACAATGAATGGAACAGGTAGACTGTTGAAATCATTGTATATATTGCTTCTATATAGTCTAAGAAACATATATGCAAAGCCTCCAAACAGTACAATTCGCCAATTATTTGATCTTCAAGTTTAAGTGAACTACGAGCTCCATTGTTAATACTTTAACGGAAATTATTTGTAACTTGCGACAAGTAGAACAATGAATGGAACATGTAGCCGGTTGAAATCAATGTATATATAGCTTCTAAATAGTCTAAGAAACATATATGCAAAGAATCCAAACAGTACAATTCGCCAATTTTTTGTTCTTCAAGTTTAAGTGAACTACGAGCCCCATTGTTAATCCTTTAAAGGAAATTATTTGTAACTTTCGACAAGTAGAACAATGAATGGAACAGGTAGACTGTTGAAATCATTGTATATATTGCTTCTATATAGTCTAAGAAACGTATATGCAAAGCATCCAAACAGTACAATTCGCCAATTTTTTGTTCTACAAGTTTAAGTGAACAATGTGCCCCATTGTTAATCCTTTATCGGAAATTATTTGTAACTTTCGACAAGTAGAACAATGAATGGAACTGGTAGACGGTTGAAATCTTTTTATATATTGCTTCTAAATAGTCTAAGAAACATATATGCAAAGTATCCAAACAGTACAATTCGCCAATTTTTTGTTCTTTAAGTTTAAGTGAACTACGAGCCCAATTGTTAATCCTTTAAAGGAAATTATTTGTAAATATCGACAAGTAGAACAATGAATGGATCATGTAGACGGTTGAAGTCATTGTATATATTGCTTCTATATAGTCTACGAAACATATATGCAAAGCATCCAAACAGTACCATTCGCCAATTTTTTGTTCTTCAAGTTTAAGTGAACAACGAGCCCCATTGATAATTATGAAACGGAAATTATTTGTAATTTTCTACAAGTAGAACAATGAATGGAACAGGTAGACGGTTGAAATCAATGTATATATTGCTTCTATATAGTCTAAGAAACATATATGCAAAGTATCCAAACAGTACCATTCGCCAATTTTTTGTTCTTTAAGTTTAAGTGAACAACGAGCCCCATTGTTAATCCTTTAAAGGAAATTATTTGTAAATTTCGTCAAGTAGAACAATGAATGGAACAGGTAGACGGTCGAAATCTTTGTATATTTTGCTTCTATATAATGTAAGAAACATATATGCAAAGCATCCAAACAGTACCATTCGCCAATTTTTTGTTCTTCAAGTTTAAGTGAACAACGAGCCCCATTGATAATTATGAAACGGAAATTATTTGTAATTTTCTACAAGTAGAACAATGAATGGAACAGGTAGACGGTTGAAATCTTTGTAAATATTGCTTCTATATAGTGTACGAAACATATATGCAAAGCATCCACACAGTACCATTCGCCAATTTTTTGTTCTTCAAGTTTAAGTGAACAACGAGCCCCAATGGTTAATCCTTTATCGGAAATTATTTGTAAATTCCGACAAGTAGAACAATGAATGGAACAGGTAGACTGTTGAAATCTTTGTATATATTGCGTCTATATAGTCTAAGAAACATATATGCAAAACATCCAAACAGTACCATTCGCCAATTTTTTGTTCTTCAAGTTTAAGTGAACTACGAGCCCCATTGTTAATCCTTTAAAGGAAATTATTTGTAAATTTCGACAAGTAGAACAATGAATGGAACAGGTAGACTGATGAAATCATTGTATATATTGCTTCTATATAGTCTAAGAAACATTTATGCAAAGCATCCAAACAGTACAATTCGCCAATTTATTGTTCTTCAAGTTTAACTGAACAACGAGCCCCATTGTTAATCCTTTAAAGGAAATTATTTGTAAATTTCGACAAGTAGAACAATGAATGGAACAGGTAGACGGTTGAAATCTTTGTATATATTGCTTCCATATGGTCTAAGAAACATGTACGCAAAGCATCCAAACAGTACCATTCGCCAATTTTTTGTTCTTCAAGTTTAAGTGAACAATGAGCCCCAATGGTTAATCCTTTATCGGAAATTATTTGTAATTTTCGACAAGTAGAACAATGAATGGAACAGGTAGACGGTTGACATCTTTGTATATATTGCTTCTATATAATCTAAGAAACATATATGCAAATCATCTAAACAGTAACAATCGCCAATTTTTTGTTCTTCAAGTTTAAGTGAACTACGAGCCCCATTGTTAATCCTTTAACGGAAATTAATTCTAACTTTCTACAAGTAGAACAATGCTTGGAACACGTAGACGGATGAAATCTTTGTATATATTGCTTCCATATAGTCTAAGAAACATGTACGCAAAGCATCCAAACAGTACCATTCGCCAATTTTTTGTTCTTCAAGTTTAAGTGAACAAGGAGCCCCAATGGTTAATCCTTTATCGGAAATTACTTGTAATTTTCGACAAGTAGAACAATGAATGGAACAGGTAGCCGGTTGAAATCAATGTATATATTGCTTCTATATAGTCTAAGAAACATATATGCAAAGCATCCAAACAGTACCATTCGGCAATTTTTTGTTCTTCAAGTTTAAGTGAACTACGAGCCCCATTGTTAATCCTTTAAAGGAAATTATTTGTAAATTTCGACAAGTAGAACAATGATTGGAACAGGTAGACGGTTGAATTCTTCGTATATATTGCTTCTATATAGTCTAAGAAACATATATGCAAAGCATCCAAACAGTACAATTCGCCAATTTATTGTTCTTCAAGTTTAAGTGAACAACGAGCCCCATTGATAATTATGAAACGGAAATTATTTGTAATTTTCTACAAGTAGAACAATGAATGGAACAGGTAGACGGTTGAAATCAATGTATATATTGCTTCTATATAGTCTAAGAAACATATATGCAAAGTATCCAAACAGTACCATTCGCCAATTTTTTGTTCTTTAAGTTTAAGTGAACAACGAGCCCCATTGTTAATCCTTTAAAGGAAATTATTTGTAAATTTCGTCAAGTAGAACAATGAATGGAACAGGTAGACGGTCGAAATCTTTGTATATTTTGCTTCTATATAATGTAAGAAACATATATGCAAAGCATCCAAACAGTACCATTCGCCAATTTTTTGTTCTTCAAGTTTAAGTGAACAACGAGCCCCATTGATAATTATGAAACGGAAATTATTTGTAATTTTCTACAAGTAGAACAATGAATGGAACAGGTAGACGGTTGAAATCTTTGTAAATATTGCTTCTATATAGTGTACGAAACATATATGCAAAGCATCCACACAGTACCATTCGCCAATTTTTTGTTCTTCAAGTTTAAGTGAACAACGAGCCCCAATGGTTAATCCTTTATCGGAAATTATTTGTAAATTCCGACAAGTAGAACAATGAATGGAACAGGTAGACTGTTGAAATCTTTGTATATATTGCGTCTATATAGTCTAAGAAACATATATGCAAAACATCCAAACAGTACCATTCGCCAATTTTTTGTTCTTCAAGTTTAAGTGAACTACGAGCCCCATTGTTAATCCTTTAAAGGAAATTATTTGTAAATTTCGACAAGTAGAACAATGAATGGAACAGGTAGACTGATGAAATCATTGTATATATTGCTTCTATATAGTCTAAGAAACATTTATGCAAAGCATCCAAACAGTACAATTCGCCAATTTATTGTTCTTCAAGTTTAACTGAACAACGAGCCCCATTGTTAATCCTTTAAAGGAAATTATTTGTAAATTTCGACAAGTAGAACAATGAATGGAACAGGTAGACGGTCGAAATCTTTGTATATATTGCTTCTATATAATCTAAGAAACATATATGCAAAGCATCCAAACAGTACCATTCGCCAATTTTTTGTTCTTCAAGTTTAAGTGAACTACGAGCCCCATTGTTAATCCTTTAAAAGAAATTATTTGTAAATTTCGACAAGTAGAACAATGAATGGAACAGGTAGACTGTTGAAATCATTGTATATATTGCTTCTATATAGTCTAAGAAACATATATGCAAAGCGTCCAAACAGTACAATTCGCCAATTATTTGATCTTCAAGTTTAAGTGAGCTACGAGCTCCATTGTTAATACTTTAACTGAAATTATTTGTAACTTGCGACAAGTAGAACAATGAATGGAACAGGTAGCCGGTTGAAATCAATGTATATATTGCTTCTAAATAGTCTAAGAAACATATATGCAAAGAATCCAAACAGTACAATTCGCCAATTTTTTGTTCTTCAAGTTTAAGTGAACTACGAGCCCCATTGTTAATCCTTTAAAGGAAATTATTTGTAAATTTCGACAAGTAGAACAATGAATGGAACAGGTAGACTGTTGAAATCATTGTATATATTGCTTCTATATAGTCGAAGAAACATATATGCAAAGCATCCAAACAGTACAATTCGCCAATTTATTGTTCTTCAAGTTTAAGTGAACAACGAGCCCCATTGTTAATCCTTTAAAGGAAATTATTTGTAAATTTCGACAAGTAGAACAATGAATGGAACAGGTAGACGGTCGAAATCTTTGTATATTTTGCTTCTATATAATGTAAGAAACATATATGCAAAGCATCCAAACAGTACCATTCGCCAATTTTTTGTTCTTCAAGTTTAAGTGAACTACGAGCCCCATTGTTAATCATTTAAAAAAAATTATTTGTAAATTTCGACAAGTAGAACAATGAATGGAACAGGTAGACTGTTGAAATCATTGTATATATTGCTTCTATATAGTCTAAGAAACATATATGCAAAGCCTCCAAACAGTACAATTCGCCAATTATTTGATCTTCAAGTTTAAGTGAACTACGAGCTCCATTGTTAATACTTTAACGGAAATTATTTGTAACTTGCGAAAAGTAGAACAATGAATGGAACATGTAGCCGGTTGAAATCAATGTATATATTGCTTCTAAATAGTCTAAGAAACATATATGCAAAGAATCCAAACAGTACAATTCGCCAATTTTTTGTTCTTCAAGTTTAAGTGAACTACGAGCCCCATTGTTAATCCTTTAAAGGAAATTATTTGTAACTTTCGACAAGTAGAACAATGAATGGAACAGGTAGACTGTTGAAATCATTGTATATATTGCTTCTATATAGTCTAAGAAACATATATGCAAAGCATCCAAACAGTACAATTCGCCAATTTTTTGTTCTACAAGTTTAAGTGAACAATGTGCCCCATTGTTAATCCTTTATCGGAAATTATTTGTAACTTTCGACAAGTAGAACAATGAATGGAACTGGTAGACGGTTGAAATCTTTTTATATATTGCTTCTAAATAGTCTAAGAAACATATATGCAAAGTATCCAAACAGTACAATTCGCCAATTTTTTGTTCTTTAAGTTTAAGTGAACTACGAGCCCAATTGTTAATCCTTTAAAGGAAATTATTTGTAAATATCGACAAGTAGAACAATGAATGGATCATGTAGACGGTTGAAGTCATTGTATATATTGCTTCTATATAGTCTACGAAACATATATGCAAAGCATCCAAACAGTACCATTCGCCAATTTTTTGTTCTTCAAGTTTAAGTGAACAACGAGCCCCATTGATAATTATGAAACGGAAATTATTTGTAATTTTCTACAAGTAGAACAATGAATGGAACAGGTAGACGGTTGAAATCAATGTATATATTGCTTCTATATAGTCTAAGAAACATATATGCAAAGTATCCAAACAGTACCATTCGCCAATTTTTTGTTCTTCAAGTTTAAGTGAACAACGAGCCCCAATGGTTAATCCTTTATCGGAAATTATTTGTAACTTCCGACAAGTAGAACAATGAATGGAACAGGTAGACTGTTGAAATCATTGTATATATTGCTTCTATATAGTCTAAGAAACATATATGCAAAGCATCCAAACAGTACAATTCGCCAATTTATTGTTCTTCAAGTTTAAGTGAACAACGAGCCCCATTGTTAATCCTTTAAAGGAAATTATTTGTAAATTTCGACAAGTAGAACAATGAATGGAACAGGTAGACGGTCGAAATCTTTGTATATATTGCTTCTATATAATCTAAGAATCATATATGCAAAGCATCCAAACAGTACCATTCGCCAATTTTTTGTTCTTCAAGTTTAAGTGAACTACGAGCCCCATTGTTAATCCTTTAAAAGAAATTATTTGTAAATTTCGACAAGTAGAACAATGAATGGAACAGGTAGACTGTTGAAATCATTGTATATATTGCTTCTATATAGTCTTAGAAACATATATGCAAAGCGTCCAAACAGTACAATTCGCCAATTATTTGATCTTCAAGTTTAAGTGAACTACGAGCTCCATTGTTAATACTTTAACGGAAATTATTTGTAACTTGCGACAAGTAGAACAATGAATGGAACAGGTAGCCGGTTGAAATCAATGTATATATTGCTTCTAAATAGTCTAAGAAACATATATGCAAAGTATCCAAACAGTACAATTCGCCAATTTTTTGTTCTTTAAGTTTAAGTGAACTACGAGCCCAATTGTTAATCCTTTAAAGGAAATTATTTGTAACTTTCGACAAGTAGAACAATGAATGGAACAGGTAGACGGTTGAAATCTTTGTAAATATTGCTTCTATATAGTGTACGAAACATATATGCAAAGCATCCAAACAGTACCATTCGCCAATTTTTTTTTCTTCAAGTTTAAGTGAACAACGAGCCCCAATGGTTAATCCTTTATCGGAAATTATTTGTAACTTCCGACAAGTAGAACAATGAATGGAACATGTAGACTGTTGAAATCTTTGTATATATTGCGTCTATATAGTCTAAGAAACATATATGCAAAACATCCAAACAGTACCATTCGCCAATTTTTTGTTCTTCAAGTTTAAGTGAACTACGAGCCCCATTGTTAATCCTTTAAAGGAAATTATTTGTAAATTTCGACAAGTAGAACAATGAATGGAACAGGTAGACTGATGAAATCATTGTATATATTGCTTCTATATAGTCTAAGAAACATTTATGCAAAGCATCCAAACAGTACAATTCGCCAATTTATTGTTCTTCAAGTTTAACTGAACAACGAGCCCCATTGTTAATCCTTTAAAGGAAATTATTTGTAAATTTCGACAAGTAGAACAATGAATGGAACAGGTAGACGGTCGAAATCTTTGTATATATTGCTTCTATATAATCTAAGAAACATATATGCAAAGCATCCAAACAGTACCATTCGCCAATTTTTTGTTCTTCAAGTTTAAGTGAACTACGAGCCCCATTGTTAATCCTTTAAAAGAAATTATTTGTAAATTTCGACAAGTAGAACAATGAATGGAACAGGTAGACTGTTGAAATCATTGTATATATTGCTTCTATATAGTCTAAGAAACATATATGCAAAGCGTCCAAACAGTACAATTCGCCAATTATTTGATCTTCAAGTTTAAGTGAACTACGAGCTCCATTGTTAATACTTTAACTGAAATTATTTGTAACTTGCGACAAGTAGAACAATGAATGGAACAGGTAGCCGGTTGAAATCAATGTATATATTGCTTCTAAATAGTCTAAGAAACATATATGCAAAGAATCCAAACAGTACAATTCGCCAATTTTTTGTTCTTCAAGTTTAAGTGAACTACGAGCCCCATTGTTAATCCTTTAAAGGAAATTATTTGTAAATTTCGAAAAGTAGAACAATGAATGGAACAGGTAGACTGTTGAAATCATTGTATATATTGCTTCTATATAGTCTAAGAAACATATATGCAAAGCATCCAAACAGTACAATTCGCCAATTTATTGTTCTTCAAGTTTAAGTGAACAACGAGCCCCATTGTTAATCCTTTAAAGGAAATTATTTGTAAATTTCGACAAGTAGAACAATGAATGGAACAGGTAGACGGTTGAAATCTTAGTATATATTGCGTCTATATAGTCTAAGAACCATGTATGCAAAGCATCCAAACAGTACCATTCGCCAATTTTTTGTTCTTCAAGTTTAAGTGAACTACGAGCCCCATTGTTAATCCTTTAAAGGAAATTATTTCTAAATTTCGACAAGTAGAACAATGATTGGAACACGTAGACGGTTGAAATCTTTGTATATATTGCTTCCATATAGTCTAAGAAACATGTACGCAAAGCATCCAAACAGTACCATTCGCCAATTTTTTGTTCTTCAAGTTTAAGTTAACAATGAGCCCCAATGGTTAATCCTTTATCGGAAATTATTTGTAACTTTCGACAAGTAGAACAATGAATGGAACAGGTAGACGGTTGAAATCTTTGTATATATTGCATCTATATAATCTAAGAAACATATATGCAAAGCATCTAAACAGTAACAATCGCCAATTTTTTGATCTTCAAGTTTAAGTGAACAGCGAGCCCCATTGATAATCATGAAATGGAAATTATTTGTAACTTTCTACAAGTAGAACAATGAATAGTACAGGTAGACGGGTGAAATCTTTCTATATATTGCTTCTAAATAGTCTATGAAACATATATGCAAAGCATCCAAACAGTACCATTCGCCAATTTTTTGGCCTTCAACTTTAAGTGAACAATGAGCCCCATTGTTAATCCTTTATAGGAAATTATTTGTAAATATCGACAAGTAGAACAATGAATGGATCATGTAGACGGTTGAAGTCATTGTATATATTGCTTCTATATAGTCTACGAAACATATATGCAAAGCATCCAAACAGTACCATTCGCCAATTTTTTGTTCTTCAAGTTTAAGTGAACAACGAGCCCCATTGTAAATCATTTAAAGGAAATTATTTGTATTTTTCGAAAAGTAGAACAATGAATGGAACAGGTAGACTGTTGAAATCATTGTATATATTGCTTCTATATAGTCTAAGAAACATATATGCAGAGCATCCAGACAGTACAATTCGCCAATTTATTGTTCTTCAAGTTTAAGTGAACAACGAGCCCCATTGTTAATCCTTTAAAGGAAATTATTTGTAAATTTCGACAAGTAGAACAATGAATGGAACAGGTAGACGGTTGAAATCTTAGTATATATTGCGTCTATATAGTCTAAGAACCATGTATGCAAAGCATCCAAACAGTACCATTCGCCAATTTTTTGTTCTTCAAGTTTAAGTGAACTACGAGCCCCATTGTTAATCCTTTAAAGGAAATTATTTCTAAATTTCGACAAGTAGAACAATGATTGGAACACGGAGACGGTTGAAATCTTTGTATATATTGCTTCCATATAGTCTAAGAAACATGTACGCAAAGCATCCAAACAGTACCATTCGCCAATTTTTTGTTCTTCAAGTTTAAGTTAACAATGAGCCCCAATGGTTAATCCTTTATCGGAAATTATTTGTAACTTTCGACAAGTAGAACAATGAATGGAACAGGTAGACGGTTGAAATCTTTGTATATATTGCATCTATATAATCTAAGAAACATATATGCAAAGCATCTAAACAGTAACAATCGCCAACTTTTTGATCTTCAAGATTAAGTGAACAGCGAGCCCCATTGATAATCATGAAATGGAAATTATTTGTAACTTTCTACAAGTAGAACAATGAATAGTACAGGTAGACGGGTGAAATCTTTCTATATATTGCTTCTAAATAGTCTATGAAACATATATGCAAAGCATCCAAACAGTACCATTCGCCAATTTTTTGGTCTTCAACTTTAAGTAAACTACGATCCCGATTGTTAATCCCTTAACGGAAATTATTTGTAACTTTCGACAAGTAGAACAATGAATGGAACAGGTAGACGGTTGAAATCATTGTATATATTGCTTGTATATAGTCTAAGAAACATATATGCAAATCATCCAAACAGTACTATTCGCCAATTATTTGATCTTCAAGTTTAAGTGAACTACGAGCCCCATTGTTAATACTTTATCGGAAATTATTTGTAAATTTCGACAAGTAGAACAATGAATGGATCATGTAGACAGTTGAAATGATTGTATATATTGCTTCTATGTAGCCTACGAAACATATATGCAAAGCATCCAAACAGTACAATTCGCCAATTTTTTGTTCTTCAAGTTTAAGTGAACAATGAGCCCCATTGTTAATCCTTTATCGGAAATTATTTGTAACTTTCGACAAGTAGAACATTGAATGGGACAGGTAGACGGTTGAAATCTTTGTATATATTGCTTCTATATAGTCTACGAAACATATATGCAAAGCATCCAAACAGTACCATTCGCCAATTTTTTGTTCTTCAAGTTTAAGTGAACAACGAGCCCCATTGTAAATCATTTAAAGGAAATTATTTGTATTTTTCGAAAAGTAGAACAATGAATGGAACAGGTAGACTGTTGAAATCATTGTATATATTGCTTCTATATAGTCTAAGAAACATATATGCAGAGCATCCAGACAGTACAATTCGCCAATTTTTTGTTCTTCAAGTTTAAGTAAACTACGATCCCCATTGTTTATCCCTTAACGGAAATTATTTGTAACTTTCGACAAGTAGAACAATGAATGGAACAGGTAGACGGTTGAAATCTTTGTATATATTGCTTCAATATAGTATAAGAAACATATATGCAAAGCATCCAAACAGTACCATTCGCCAATTTTTTGGTCTTCAACTTTAAGTGAACAATGAGCCCCAATGGTTAATCCTTTATCGGAAATTATTTGTAATTTTCGACAAGTGGAACAATGAATGGAACAGGTAGACGGTTGAAATATTTGTATATATTGCTTTTATATAATATAAGAAACATATATTCAAAGCATCCAAACAGTACCATTCGCCAATTTTTTGTTCTTCAAGTTTAAGTGAACAACGAGCCCCATTGTTAATCCTTAAAAGGAAATTATTTGTAAATTTCGACAAGTAGAACAATGATTGGAACACGTAGACGATTGAAATCTTTGTATATATTGCTTCCATATAGTCTAAGAAACATGTACGCAAAGCATCCAAACAGTACCATTCGCCAATTTTTTGTTCTTCAAGTTTAAGTGAACTTTGAGCCCCAATGGTTAATCCTTTATCGGAAATTATTTGTAACTTTCGTCAAGTAGAACAATGAATGGAACAGGTAGACGGTTGAAATCTTTGTACATATTACTTCTATATAGTCTAAGAAACATATATGCAAATCATCTAAACAGTAACAATCGCCAATTTTTTGATCTTCAAGTTTAAGTGAACAGCGAGCCCCATTGATAATCATGAAATGGAAATTATTTGTAACTTTCTACAAGTAGAACAATGAATGGAACAGGTAGACGTTTGAAATATTTGTATATATTGCTTCTATATAATATAAGAAACATATATTCAAAGCAACCAAACAGTACCATTCGCCAATTTTTTGGTCTTCAACTTTAAGTGAACAATGAGCCCCAATGGTTAATCCTTTATCGGAAATTATTTGTAATTTTCGACAAGTAGAACAATGAATGGAACAGGTAGACGGTTGAAATATTTGTATATATTGCTTTTATATAATATAAGAAACATATATTCAAAGCATCCAAACAGTACCATTCGCCAATTTTTTGTTCTTCAAGTTTAAGTGAACAACGAGCCCCATTGTTAATCCTTAAAAGGAAATTATTTGTAAATTTCGACAAGTAGAACAATGATTGGAACACGTAGACGGTTGAAATCTTTGTATATATTGCTTCCATATAGTCTAAGAAACATGTACGCAAAGCATCCAAACAGTACCATTCGCCAATTTTTTGTTCTTCAAGTTTAAGTGAACTTTGAGACCCAATGGTTAATCCTTTATCGGAAATTATTTGTAACTTTCGTCAAGTAGAACAATGAATGGAACAGGTAGACGGTTGAAATCTTTGTATATATTACTTCTATATCGTCTAAGAAACATATATGCAAAGCATCTAAACAGTAACAATCGCCAATTTTTTGATCTTCAAGTTTAAGTGAACAGCGAGCCCCATTGATAATCATGAAATGGAAATTATTTGTAACTTTCTACAAGTAGAACAATGAATAGTACAGGTAGACAGGTGAAATCTTTCTGTATATTGCTTCTAAATAGTCTAAGAGACATATATGCAAAGCATCCAAACAGTACAATTCGCCAATTTTTTGTTCTTCAAGTTTAAGTGAACTACGAGCCCCATTGTTAATCCTTTAAAGGAAATTATTTGTAAATTTCGACAAGTAGAACAATGAATGGATCAGGTAGACGGTTGAAATCTTTGTATATATTGCATCTATATAATCTAAGAAACATATATGCAAAGCATCTAAACAGTAACAATCGCCAATTTTTTGATCTTCAAGTTTAAGTGAACAGCGAGCCCCATTGATAATCATGAAATGGAAATTATTTGTAACTTTCTACAAGTAGAACAATGAATAGTACAGGTAGACGGGTGAAATCTTTCTATATATTGCTTCTAAATAGTCTATGAAACATATATGCAAAGCATCCAAACAGTACAATTCGCCAATTTTTTGTTCTACAAGTTTAAGTGAACAATGTGCCCCATTGTTAATCCTTTATCGGAAATTATTTGTAACTTTCGACAAGTAGAACAATGAATGGAACTGGTAGACGGTTGAAATCTTTTTATATATTGCTTCTAAATAGTCTAAGAAACATATATGCAAAGCATCTAAACAGTAACAATCGCCAATTTTTTGACCTTCAAGTTTAAGTGAACAGCGAGCCCCATTGATAATCATGAAAAGGAAATTATTTGTAACTTTCTACAAGTAGAACAATGAATAGTACAGGTAGATAGGTGAAATCTTTCTGTATATTGCTTCTAAATAGTCTAAGAGACATATATGCAAAGCATCCAAACAGTACAATTCGCCAATTTTTTGTTCTTCAAGTTTAAGTGAACTACGAGCCCCATTGTTAATCCTTTAAAGGAAATTATTTGTAAATTTCGACAAGTAGAACAATGAATGGATCAGGTAGACGGTTGAAATCTTTGTATATATTGCATCTATATAATCTAAGAAACATATATGCAAAGCATCTAAACAGTAACACTCGCCAATTTTTTGATCTTCAAGTTTAAGTGAACAGCGAGCCCCATTGATAATCATGAAATGGAAATTATTTGTAACTTTCTACAAGTAGAACAATGAATAGTACAGGTAGACGGGTGAAATCTTTCTATATATTGCTTCTAAATAGTCTATGAAACATATATGCAAAGCATCCAAACAGTACAATTCGCCAATTTTTTGTTCTTCAAGTTTAAGTGAACTACGAGCCCCATTGTTAATCCTTTAAAGGAAATTATTTGTAAATTTCGACAAGTAGAACAATGAATGGATCAGGTAGACGGTTGAAATCTTTGTATATATTGCATCTATATAATCTAAGAAACATATATGCAAAGCATCTAAACAGTAACAATCGCCAATTTTTTGATCTTCAAGTTTAAGTGAACAGCGAGCCCCATTGATAATCATGAAATGGAAATTATTTGTAACTTTCTACAAGTAGAACAATGAATAGTACAGGTAGACGGGTGAAATCTTTCTATATATTGCTTCTAAATAGTCTATGAAACATATATGCAAAGCATCCAAACAGTACAATTCGCCAATTTTTTGTTCTACAAGTTTAAGTGAACAATGTGCCCCATTGTTAATCCTTTATCGGAAATTATTTGTAACTTTCGACAAGTAGAACAATGAATGGAACTGGTAGACGGTTGAAATCTTTTTATATATTGCTTCTAAATAGTCTAAGAAACATATATGCAAAGCATCTAAACAGTAACAATCGCCAATTTTTTGACCTTCAAGTTTAAGTGAACAGCGAGCCCCATTGATAATCATGAAATGGAAATTATTTGTAACTTTCTACAAGTAGAACAATGAATAGTACAGGTAGACAGGTGAAATCTTTGTATATGTTGCTTCTATATAATCTAAGAAACATATATGCAAAGCATCCAAACAGTACCATTCGCCAATTTTTTGTTCTTCAAGTTTAAGTGAACTACGAGCCCCATTGTTAATCCTTTAAAAGAAATTATTTGTAAATTTCGACAAGTAGAACAATGAATGGAACAGGTAGACTGTTGAAATCATTGTATATATTGCTTCTATATAGTCTAAGAAACATATATGCAAAGCGTCCAAACAGTACAATTCGCCAATTATTTGATCTTCAAGTTTAAGTGAACTACGAGCTCCATTGTTAATACTTTAACTGAAATTATTTGTAACTTGCGACAAGTAGAACAATGAATGGAACAGGTAGCCGGTTGAAATCAATGTATATATTGCTTCTAAATAGTCTAAGAAACATATATGCAAAGAATCCAAACAGTACAATTCGCCAATTTTTTGTTCTTCAAGTTTAAGTGAACTACGAGCCCCATTGTTAATCCTTTAAAGGAAATTATTTGTAAATTTCGACAAGTAGAACAATGAATGGAACAGGTAGACTGTTGAAATCATTGTATATATTGCTTCTATATAGTCGAAGAAACATATATGCAAAGCATCCAAACAGTACAATTCGCCAATTTATTGTTCTTCAAGTTTAAGTGAACAACGAGCCCCATTGTTAATCCTTTAAAGGAAATTATTTGTAAATTTCGACAAGTAGAACAATGAATGGAACAGGTAGACGGTTGAAATCTTAGTATATATTGCGTCTATATAGTCTAAGAACCATATATGCAAAGCATCCAAACAGTACCATTCGCCAATTTTTTGTTCTTCAAGTTTAAGTGAACTACGAGCCCCATTGTTAATCCTTTAAAGGAAATTATTTCTAAATTTCGACAAGTAGAACAATGATTGGAACACGTAGACGGTTGAAATCTTTGTATATATTGCTTCCATATAGTCTAAGAAACATGTACGCAAAGCATCCAAACAGTACCATTCGCCAATTTTTTGTTCTTCAAGTTTAAGTTAACAATGAGCCCCAATGGTTAATCCTTTATCGGAAATTATTTGTAACTTTCGACAAGTAGAACAATGAATGGAACAGGTAGACGGTTGAAATCTTTGTATATATTGCATCTATATAATCTAAGAAACATATATGCAAAGCATCTAAACAGTAACAATCGCCAATTTTTTGATCTTCAAGTTTAAGTGAACAGCGAGCCCCATTGATAATCATGAAATGGAAATTATTTGTAACTTTCTACAAGTAGAACAATGAATAGTACAGGTAGACGGGTGAAATCTTTCTATATATTGCTTCTAAATAGTCTATGAAACATATATGCAAAGCATCCAAACAGTACCATTCGCCAATTTTTTGGTCTTCAACTTTAAATGAACAATGAGCCCCATTGTTAATCCTTTATCGGAAATTATTTGTAAATATCGACAAGTAGAACAATGAATGGATCATGTAGACGGTTGAAGTCATTGTATATATTGCTTCTATATAGTCTACGAAACATATATGCAAAGCATCCAAACAGTACCATTCGCCAATTTTTTGTTCTTCAAGTTTAAGTGAACAACGAGCCCCATTGTAAATCATTTAAAGGAAATTATTTGTATTTTTCGAAAAGTAGAACAATGAATGGAACAGGTAGACTGTTGAAATCATTGTATATATTGCTTCTATATAGTCTAAGAAACATATATGCAGAGCATCCAGACAGTACAATTCGCCAATTTTTTGTTCTACAAGTTTAAGTGAACAATGTGCCCCATTGTTAATCCTTTATCGGAAATTATTTGTAACTTTCGACAAGTAGAACAATGAATGGAACAGGTAGACGGGTGAAATCCTTCTATATATTGCTTCTATATAGTCTAAGAAACATATCTGCATATCATCCAAACAGTACAATTCGCCAATTATTTGATCTTCAAGTTTAAGTGAACTACGAGCCCCATTGATAATCATGAAAGGGAAATTATTTCTAAATTTCGACAAGTAGAACAATGATTGGAACAGGTAGACGGGTGAAATCCTTCTATATATTGCTTCTATATAGTCTAAGAAACATATATGCAAAGCATCCAAACAGTACAATTCGCCAATTTTTTTGTTCTTCAAGTTTAAGTGAACTACGAGCCCCATTGTTAATCCTTTATCGGAAATTATTTGTAATTTTCGACAAATAGAACAATGAATGGAACAGGTAGACGGTTGAAATCTTTGTATATATTGCTTCTATATAGTCTAAGAAACATATATGCAAAGCATCCAAACAGTACCATTCGCCAATTTTTTGTTCTCCAAGGTTAAGTGAAAAATGAGCCCCATTGTTAATCCTTTATCGGAAATTATTTGTAACTTTCGACAAGTAGAACAATGAATGGAACAGGTAGACGGTTGAAAACTTTGTATATATTGCTTCTATATAGTCTAAGAAACATGTACGCAAAGCATCCAAACAGTACCATTCGCCAATTTTTTGTTCCTCAAGTTTAAGTGAACAATGAGCCCCATTGTTAATCCTTTATCGGAAATTATTTGTAACTTTCGACAAGTAGAACAATGAATGGAACAGGTAGACGGTTGAAATCTTTGTAAATATTGCTTCTATATAGTCTAAGAAACATATATGCAAAGCATCCAAACAGTACAATTCGCCAATTTATTGTTCTTCAAGTTTAAGTGAACAACGAGCCCCATTGTTAATCCTTTAAAGGAAATTATTTGTAAATTTCGACAAGTAGAACAATGAATGGAACAGGTAGACGGTCGAAATCTTTGTATATATTGCTTCTATATAATCTAAGAATCATATATGCAAAGCATCCAAACAGTACCATTCGCCAATTTTTTGTTCTTCAAGTTTAAGTGAACTACGAGCCCCATTGTTAATCCTTTAAAAGAAATTATTTGTAAATTTCGACAAGTAGAACAATGAATGGAACAGGTAGACGGTTGAAATCTTTGTAAATATTGCTTCTATATAGTCTAAGAAACATATATGCAAAGCATCCAAACAGTACCATTCGCCAATTTTTTGTTCCTCAAGTTTAAGTGAACAATGAGAGCCATTGTTAATCCTTTATCGGAAATTATTTGTAACTTTCGACAAGTAGAACAATGAATGGAACAGGTAGACGGGTGAAATCCTTCTATATATTGCTTCTATATAGTCTAAGAAACATATCTGCGTATCATCCAAACAGTACAATTCGCCAATTATTTGATCTTCAAGTTTAAGTGAACTACGAGCCCCATTGTTAATCCTTTATCGGAAATTATTTGTAACTTTCGACAAGTAGAACAATGAATGGAACAGGTAGACGGTTGAAATCTTTGTAAATATTGCTTCTATATAGTCTAAGAAACATATCTGCATATCATCCAAACAGTACAATTCGCCAATTATTTGATCTTCAAGTTTAAGTGAACTACGAGCCCCATTGTTAATCCTTTAAAGGAAATTATTTGTAAATTTCGACAAGTAGAACAATGAATGGAACAGGTAGACGGTTGAAATCTTTGTATATATTGCTTCCATATAGTCTAAGAAACATATATGCAAAGCATCCAAACAGTACCATTCGCCAATTTTTTGTCCTTCAAATTTAAGTGAACAATGAGCCCCATTGTTAATCCTTTATCGGAAATTATTTGTAACTTTCGGCAAGTAGAACAATGAATGGAATAGGTAGACGGTTGAAATCATTGTATATATTGCTTCTATATAGTCTAAGAAACATATATGCATAGCGTCCAAACAGTACAATTCGCCAATTTTTTGCTCTTCAAGTTTAAGTGTACTACGAGCCCCATTGTTAATCCTTTAAAGGAAATTATTTGTAAATTTCGGCAAGTAGAACAATGAATGGAATAGGTAGACGGTTGAAATCATTGTATATATTGCTTCTATATAGTCTAAGAAACATATATGCAAAGCATCCAAACAGTACCAGTCGCCAATTTTTTGTCCTGAAAGTTTAAGTGAACAACGAGGCCCATTGATAATCATGAAACGGAAATTATTTGTAACTTTCGACAAGATGAACAATGAATAGAACAGGTAGACGGTTGAAATCTTTGTATATGTTGCTTCTATATAGTCTAAGAAACCTATATGCGAAGCATCTAAACAGTAACATTCGCCAATTTTTTGTTCTTCAAGTTTAAGTAAACTACGATCCCCATTGTTAATCCCTTAACGAAAATTATTTGTAACTTTCGACAAGTAGAACAATGAATGGAACAGGTAGACGGTTGAAATCATTGTATATATTGCTTCTATATAGTCTAAGAAACATATATGCAAAGCATCCAAACAGTACAATTCGCCAATTTTTTGTTCTTCAAGTTTAAGTAAACTACGATCCCCATTGTTAATCCCTTAACGGAAATTATTTGTAACTTTCGACAAGTAGAACATTGAATGGAACAGGTAGGCGGTTGAAATCTTTGTATCTATTGCTTCTATATAGTATAAGAAACATATATGCAGAGCATCCAGACAGTACCATTCGCCAATTTTTTGTTCTTCAAGTTTAAGTGAACAACGAGCCCCATTGTAAATCATTTAAAGGAAATTATTTGTATTTTTCGAAAAGTAGAACAATGAATGGAACAGGTAGACTGTTGAAATCATTGTATATATTGCTTCTATATAGTCTAAGAAACATATATGCAGAGCATCCAGACAGTACAATTCGCCAATTTTTTGTTCTTCAAGTTTAAGTAAACTACGATCCCCATTGTTAATCCCTTAACGGAAATTATTTGTAACTTTCGACAAGTAGAACAATGAATGGAACAGGTAGACGGTTGAAATATTTGTATATATTGCTTCTATATAATATAAGAAACATATATTCAAAGCAACCAAACAGTACCATTCGCCAATTTTTTGGTCTTCAACTTTAAGTGAACAATGAGCCCCAATGGTTAATCCTTTATCGGAAATTATTTGTAATTTTCGACAAGTAGAACAATGAATGGAACAGGTAGACGGTTGAAATATTTGTATATATTGCTTTTATATAATATAAGAAACATATATTCAAAGCATCCAAACAGTACCATTCGCCAATTTTTTGTTCTTCAAGTTTAAGTGAACAACGAGCCCCATTGTTAATCCTTAAAAGGAAATTATTTGTAAATTTCGACAAGTAGAACAATGATTGGAACACGTAGACGGTTGAAATCTTTGTATATATTGCTTCCATATAGTCTAAGAAACATGTACGCAAAGCATCCAAACAGTACCATTCGCCAATTTTTTGTTCTTCAAGTTTAAGTGAACTTTGAGCCCCAATGGTTAATCCTTTATCGGAAATTATTTGTAACTTTCGTCAAGTAGAACAATGAATGGAACAGGTAGACGGTTGAAATCTTTGTACATATTACTTCTATATAGTCTAAGAAACATATATGCAAAGCATCTAAACAGTACCATTCGCCAATTTTTTGGTCTTCAACTTTAAGTGAACAATGAGCCCCAATGGTTAATCCGTTATCGGAAATTATTTGTAACTTTCGACAAGTAGAACAATGAATGGAACAGGTAGACGGTTGAAATATTTGTATATATTGCTTCTATATAATATAAGAAACATATATTCAAAGCAACCAAACAGTACCATTCGCCAATTTTTTGGTCTTCAACTTTAAGTGAACAATGAGCCCCAATGGTTAATCCTTTATCGGAAATTATTTGTAATTTTCGACAAGTAGAACAATGAATGGAACAGGTAGACGGTTGAAATATTTGTATATATTGCTTTTATATAATATAAGAAACATATATTCAAAGCATCCAAACAGTACCATTCGCCAATTTTTTGTTCTTCAAGTTTAAGTGAACAACGAGCCCCATTGTTAATCCTTAAAAGGAAATTATTTGTAAATTTCGACAAGTAGAACAATGATTGGAACACGTAGACGGTTGAAATCTTTGTATATATTGCTTCCATATAGTCTAAGAAACATGTACGCAAAGCATCCAAACAGTACCATTCGCCAATTTTTTGTTCTTCAAGTTTAAGTGAACTTTGAGACACAATGGTTAATCCTTTATCGGAAATTATTTGTAACTTTCGTCAAGTAGAACAATGAATGGAACAGGTAGACGGTTGAAATCTTTGTACATATTACTTCTATATAGTCTAAGAAACATATATGCAAAGCATCTAAACAGTAACAATCGCCAATTTTTTGATCTGCAAGTTTAAGTGAACAGCGAGCCCCATTGATAATCATGAAATGGAAATTATTTGTAACTTTCTACAAGTAGAACAATGAATGGAACAGGTAGACGGTTGAAATATTTGTATATATTGCTTCTATATAATATAAGAAACATATATTCAAAGCAACCAAACAGTACCATTCGCCAATTTTTTGGTCTTCAACTTTAAGTGAACAATGAGCCCCAATGGTTAATCCTTTATCGGAAATTATTTGTAATTTTCGACAAGTAGAACAATGAATGGAACAGGTAGACGGTTGAAATATTTGTATATATTGCTTTTATATAATATAAGAAACATATATTCAAAGCATCCAAACAGTACCATTCGCCAATTTTTTGTTCTTCAAGTTTAAGTGAACAACGAGCCCCATTGTTAATCCTTAAAAGGAAATTATTTGTAAATTTCGACAAGTAGAACAATGATTGGAACACGTAGACGGTTGAAATCTTTGTATATATTGCTTCCATATAGTCTAAGAAACATGTACGCAAAGCATCCAAACAGTACCATTCGCCAATTTTTTGTTCTTCAAGTTTAAGTGAACTTTGAGACACAATGGTTAATCCTTTATCGGAAATTATTTGTAACTTTCGTCAAGTAGACCAATGAATGGAACAGGTAGACGGTTGAAATCTTTGTATATATTACTTCTATATCGTCTAAGAAACATATATGCAAAGCATCTAAACAGTAACAATCGCCTATTTTTTGATCTTCAAGTTTAAGTGAACAGCGAGCCCCATTGATAATCATGAAATGGAAATTATTTGTAACTTTCTACAAGTAGAACAATGAATAGTACAGGTAGACAGGTGAAATCTTTCTGTATATTGCTTCTAAATAGTCTAAGAGACATATATGCAAAGCATCCAAACAGTACAATTCGCCAATTTTTTGTTCTTCAAGTTTAAGTGAACAATGAGCCCCATTGTTAATCCTTTATCGGAAATTATTTGTAACTTTCGACAAGTAGAACAATGAATGGAACAGGTAGACGGTTGAAATCTTTGTAAATATTGCTTCTATATAGTCTAAGAAACATATATGCAAAGCATCCAAACAGTACAATTCGCCAATTTTTTGTTCTTCAAGTTTAGGTGAACAATGAGCCCCAGTGGTTAATCCTTTATCGGAAATTATTTGTAACTTTCGACAAGTAGAACAATGAATGGAACAGGTAGACGGTTGAAATCATTGTATATATTGCTTCTATATAGTCTAAGAAACATATCTGCATATCATCCAAACAGTACAATTCGCCAATTATTTGATCTCCAAGTTTAAGTGAACTACGAGCCCCATTGTTAATCCTTTATCGGAAATTATTTGTAACTTTCGACAAGTAGAACAATGAATGGAACAGGTAGACGGTTGAAAACTTTGTATATATTGCTTCTATATAGTCTAAGAAACATGTACGCAAAGCATCCAAACAGTACGATTCGCCAATTTTTTGTTCCTCAAGTTTAAGTGAACAATGAGCCCCATTGTTAATCCTTTATCGGAAATTATTTCTAACTTTCGACAAGTAGAACAATGAATGGAACAGGTAGACGGTTGAAATCTTTGTAAATATTGCTTCTATATAGTCTAAGAAACATATATGCAAAGCATCCGAACAGTACAATTCGCCAATTTTTTGTTCTTCAAGTTTAAGTGAACAATGAGCCCCAATGGTTAATCCTTTATCGGAAATTATTTGTAACTTTCGACAAGTAGAACAATGAATGGAACAGGTAGACGGTTGAAATCATTGTATATATTGCTTCTATATAGTCTAAGAAACATATCTGCATATCATCCAAACAGTACAATTCGCCAATTATTTGATCTTCAAGTTTAAGTGAACTACGAGCCCCATTGTCAATACTTTAACGGAAATTATTTGTAACTTGCGACAAGTAGATCAATGAATGGAACAGGTAGACGGTTGAAATCAATGTATATATTGCTTCTATATAGTCTAAGAAATATATATGCAAAGCATCCAAAGAGTACCATTCGCCAATTTTTTGTTCTTCAAGTTTAAGTGAACAACGAGCCCCATCGTTAATCCTTTAAAGGAAATTATTTGTAAATTTCGACAAGTAGAACAATGAATGGAACAGGTAGACGGTTGAAATCATTGTATATATTGCTTCTATATAGTCTAAGAAACATGTACGCAAAGCATCCAAACAGTACCATTCGCCAATTTTTTGTGCCTCAAGTTTAAGTGAACAATGAGCCCCATTGTTAATCCTTTATCGGAAATTATTTGTAACTTTCGACAAGTAGAACAATGAATGGAACAGGTAGACGGTTGAAATCATTGTATATATTGCTTCTATATAGTCTAAGAAACATATCTGCATATCATCCAAACAGTACAATTCGCCAATTATTTGATCTTCAAGTTTAAGTGAACTACGAGCCCCATTGTTAATACTTTAACGGAAATTATTTGTAACTTGCGACAAGTAGATCAATGAATGGAACAGGTAGACGGTTGAAATCAATGTATATATTGCTTCTATATAGTCTAAGAAACATATATGCAAAGCATCCAAACAGTACAATTCGCCAATTTTTTGTTCTTCAAGTTTAAGTGAACAATGAGCCCCAATGGTTAATCCTTTATCGGAAATTATTTGTAACTTTCGACAAGTAGAACAATGAATGGAACAGGTAGACGGTTGAAATCATTGTATATATTGCTTCTATATAGTCTAAGAAACATATCTGCATATCATCCAAACAGTACAATTCGCCAATTATTTGATCTTCAAGTTTAAGTGAACTACGAGCCCCATTGTTAATCCTTTATCGGAAATTATTTGTAACTTTCGACAAGTAGAACAATGAATGGAAAAGGTAGACGGTTGAAAACTTTGTATATATTGCTTCTATATAGTCTAAGAAACATGTACGCAAAGCATCCAAACAGTACCATTCGCCAATTTTTTGTTCCTCAAGTTTAAGTGAACAATGAGCCCCATTGTTAATCCTTTATCGGAAATTATTTGTAACTTTCGACAAGTAGAACAATGAATGGAACAGGTAGACGGTTGAAATCTTTGTAAATATTGCTTCTATATAGTCTAAGAAACATATATGCAAAGCATCCAAACAGTACAATTCGCCAATTTTTTGTTCTTCAAGTTTAAGTGAACAATGAGCCCCAGTGGTTAATCCTTTATCGGAAATTATTTGTAACTTTCGACAAGTAGAACAATGAATGGAACAGGTAGACGGTTGAAATCATTGTATATATTGCTTCTATATAGTCTAAGAAACATATCTGCATATCATCCAAACAGTACAATTCGCCAATTATTTGATCTCCAAGTTTAAGTGAACTACGAGCCCCATTGTTAATCCTTTATCGGAAATTATTTGTAACTTTCGACAAGTAGAACAATGAATGGAACAGGTAGACGGTTGAAAACTTTGTATATATTGCTTCTATATAGTCTAAGAAACATGTACGCAAAGCATCCAAACAGTACGATTCGCCAATTTTTTGTTCCTCAAGTTTAAGTGAACAATGAGCCCCATTGTTAATCCTTTATCGGAAATTATTTGTAACTTTCGACAAGTAGAACAATGAATGGAACAGGTAGACGGTTGAAATCTTTGTAAATATTGCTTCTATATAGTCTAAGAAACATATATGCAAAGCATCCGAACAGTACAATTCGCCAATTTTTTGTTCTTCAAGTTTAAGTGAACAATGAGCCCCAATGGTTAATCCTTTATCGGAAATTATTTGTAACTTTCGACAAGTAGAACAATGAATGGAACAGGTAGACGGTTGAAATCATTGTATATATTGCTTCTATATAGTCTAAGAAACATATCTGCATATCATCCAAACAGTACAATTCGCCAATTATTTGATCTTCAAGTTTAAGTGAACTACGAGCCCCATTGTCAATACTTTAACGGAAATTATTTGTAACTTGCGACAAGTAGATCAATGAATGGAACAGGTAGACGGTTGAAATCAATGTATATATTGCTTCTATATAGTCTAAGAAATATATATGCAAAGCATCCAAAGAGTACCATTCGCCAATTTTTTGTTCTTCAAGTTTAAGTGAACAACGAGCCCCATCGTTAATCCTTTAAAGGAAATTATTTGTAAATTTCGACAAGTAGAACAATGAATGGAACAGGTAGACGGTTGAAATCATTGTATATATTGCTTCTATATAGTCTAAGAAACATGTACGCAAAGCATCCAAACAGTACCATTCGCCAATTTTTTGTTCCTCAAGTTTAAGTGAACAATGAGCCCCATTGTTAATCCTTTATCGGAAATTATTTGTAACTTTCGACAAGTAGAACAATGAATGGAACAGGTAGACGGTTGAAAACTTTGTATATATTGCTTCTATATAGTCTAAGAAACATGTACGCAAAGCATCCAAACAGTACCATTCGCCAATTTTTTGTTCCTCAAGTTTAAGTGAACAATGAGCCCCATTGTTAATCCTTTATCGGAAATTATTTGTAACTTTCGACAAGTAGAACAATGAATGGAACAGGTAGACGGTTGAAATCTTTGTAAATATTGCTTCTATATAGTCTAAGAAACATATATGCAAAGCATCCAAACAGTACAATTCGCCAATTTTTTGTTCTTCAAGTTTAAGTGAACAATGAGCCCCAATGGTTAATCCTTTATCGGAAATTATTTGTAACTTTCGACAAGTAGAACAATGAATGGAACAGGTAGACGGTTGAAATCATTGTATATATTGCTTCTATATAGTCTAAGAAACATATCTGCATATCATCCAAACAGTACAATTCGCCAATTATTTGATCTTCAAGTTTAAGTGAACTACGAGCCCCATTGTTAATCCTTTAAAGGAAATTATTTGTAACTTCCGACAAGTAGAACAATGAATGGAACAGGTAGACTGTTGAAATCATTGTATATATTGCTTCTATATAGTCTAAGAAACATATATGCAAAGCATCCAAACAGTACAATTCGCCAATTTATTGTTCTTCAAGTTTAAGTGAACAACGAGCCCCATTGTTAATCCTTTAAAGGAAATTATTTGTAAATTTCGACAAGTAGAACAATGAATGGAACAGGTAGACGGTCGAAATCTTTGTATATATTGCTTCTATATAATCTAAGAATCATATATGCAAAGCATCCAAACAGTACCATTCGCCAATTTTTTGTTCTTCAAGTTTAAGTGAACTACGAGCCCCATTGTTAATCCTTTAAAAGAAATTATTTGTAAATTTCGACAAGTAGAACAATGAATGGAACAGGTAGCCGGTTGAAATCAATGTATATATTGCTTCTAAATAGTCTAAGAAACATATATGCAAAGAATCCAAACAGTACAATTCGCCAATTTTTTGTTCTTCAAGTTTAAGTGAACTACGAGCCCCATTGTTAATCCTTTAAAGGAAATTATTTGTAAATTTCGACAAGTAGAACAATGAATGGAACAGGTAGACTGTTGAAATCATTGTATATATTGCTTCTATATAGTCGAAGAAACATATATGCAAAGCATCCAAACAGTACAATTCGCCAATTTATTGTTCTTCAAGTTTAAGTGAACAACGAGCCCCATTGTTAATCCTTTAAAGGAAATTATTTGTAAATTTCGACAAGTAGAACAATGAATGGAACAGGTAGACGGTCGAAATCTTTGTATATTTTGCTTCTATATAATGTAAGAAACATATATGCAAAGCATCCAAACAGTACCATTCGCCAATTTTTTGTTCTTCAAGTTTAAGTGAACTACGAGCCCCATTGTTAATCATTTAAAAAAAATTATTTGTAAATTTCGACAAGTAGAACAATGAATGGAACAGGTAGACTGTTGAAATCATTGTATATATTGCTTCTATATAGTCTAAGAAACATATATGCAAAACCTCCAAACAGTACAATTCGCCAATTATTTGATCTTCAAGTTTAAGTGAACTACGAGCTCCATTGTTAATACTTTAACGGAAATTATTTGTAACTTGCGACAAGTAGAACAATGAATGGAACATGTAGCCGGTTGAAATCAATGTATATATTGCTTCTAAATAGTCTAAGAAACATATATGCAAAGAATCCAAACAGTACAATTCGCCAATTTTTTGTTCTTCAAGTTTAAGTGAACTACGAGCCCCATTGTTAATCCTTTAAAGGAAATTATTTGTAACTTTCGACAAGTAGAACAATGAATGGAACAGGTAGACTGTTGAAATCATTGTATATATTGCTTCTATATAGTCTAAGAAACATATATGCAAAGCATCCAAACAGTACAATTCGCCAATTTATTGTTCTTCAAGTTTAAGTGAACAACGAGCCCCATTGTTAATCCTTTAAAGGAAATTATTTGTAAATTTCGACAAGTAGAACAATGAATGGAACAGGTAGACGGTTGAAATCTTAGTATATATTGCGTCTATATAGTCTAAGAACCATGTATGCAAAGCATCCAAACAGTACCATTCGCCAATTTTTTGTTCTTCAAGTTTAAGTGAACTACGAGCCCCATTGTTAATCCTTTAAAGGAAATTATTTCTAAATTTCGACAAGTAGAACAATGATTGGAACACGTAGACGGTTGAAATCTTTGTATATATTGCATCTATATAATCTAAGAAACATATATGCAAAGCATCTAAACAGTAACAATCGCCAATTTTTTGATCTTCAAGTTTAAGTGAACAGCGAGCCCCATTGATAATCATGAAATGGAAATTATTTGTAACTTTCTACAAGTAGAACAATGAATAGTACAGGTAGACGGGTGAAATCTTTCTATATATTGCTTCTAAATAGTCTATGAAACATATATGCAAAGCATCCAAACAGTACCATTCGCCAATTTTTTGGTCTTCAACTTTAAGTGAACAATGAGCCCCATTGTTAATCCTTTATCGGAAATTATTTGTAAATATCGACAAGTAGAACAATGAATGGATCATGTAGACGGTTGAAGTCATTGTATATATTGCTTCTATATAGTCTACGAAACATATATGCAAAGCATCCAAACAGTACCATTCGCCAATTTTTTGTTCTTCAAGTTTAAGTGAACAACGAGCCCCATTGTAAATCATTTAAAGGAAATTATTTGTATTTTTCGAAAAGTAGAACAATGAATGGAACAGGTAGACTGTTGAAATCATTGTATATATTGCTTCTATATAGTCTAAGAAACATATATGCAGAGCATCCAGACAGTACAATTCGCCAATTTTTTGTTCTTCAAGTTTAAGTAAACTACGATCCCCATTGTTAATCCCTTAACGGAAATTATTTGTAACTTTCGACAAGTAGAACAATGAATGGAACAGGTAGACGGTTGAAATATTTGTATATATTGCTTCTATATAATATAAGAAACATATATTCAAAGCAACCAAACACTACCATTCGCCAATTTTTTGGTCTTCAACTTTAAGTGAACAATGAGCCCCAATGGTTAATCCTTTATCGGAAATTATTTGTAATTTTCGACAAGTAGAACAATGAATGGAACAGGTAGACGGTTGAAATATTTGTATATATTGCTTTTATATAATATAAGAAACATATATTCAAAGCATCCAAACAGTACCATTCGCCAATTTTTTGTTCTTCAAGTTTAAGTGAACAACGAGCCCCATTGTTAATCCTTAAAAGGAAATTATTTGTAAATTTCGACAAGTAGAACAATGATTGGAACACGTAGACGGTTGAAATCTTTGTATATATTGCTTCCATATAGTCTAAGAAACATGTACGCAAAGCATCCAAACAGTACCATTCGCCAATTTTTTGTTCTTCAAGTTTAAGTGAACTTTGAGACCCAATGGTTAATCCTTTATCGGAAATTATTTGTAACTTTCGTCAAGTAGAACAATGAATGGAACAGGTAGACGGTTGAAATCTTTGTATATATTACTTCTATATCGTCTAAGAAACATATATGCAAAGCATCTAAACAGTAACAATCGCCAATTTTTTGATCTTCAAGTTTAAGTGAACAGCGAGCCCCATTGATAATCATGAAATGGAAATTATTTGTAACTTTCTACAAGTAGAACAATGAATAGTACAGGTAGACAGGTGAAATCTTTCTGTATATTGCTTCTAAATAGTCTAAGAGACATATATGCAAAGCATCCAAACAGTACAATTCGCCAATTTTTTGTTCTTCAAGTTTAAGTGAACTACGAGCCCCATTGTTAATCCTTTAAAGGAAATTATTTGTAAATTTCGACAAGTAGAACAATGAATGGATCAGGTAGACGGTTGAAATCTTTGTATATATTGCATCTATATAATCTAAGAAACATATATGCAAAGCATCTAAACAGTAACAATCGCCAATTTTTTGATCTTCAAGTTTAAGTGAACAGCGAGCCCCATTGATAATCATGAAATGGAAATTATTTGTAACTTTCTACAAGTAGAACAATGAATAGTACAGGTAGACGGGTGAAATCTTTCTATATATTGCTTCTAAATAGTCTATGAAACATATATGCAAAGCATCCAAACAGTACAATTCGCCAATTTTTTGTTCTACAAGTTTAAGTGAACAATGTGCCCCATTGTTAATCCTTTATCGGAAATTATTTGTAACTTTCGACAAGTAGAACAATGAATGGAACTGGTAGACGGTTGAAATCTTTTTATATATTGCTTCTAAATAGTCTAAGAAACATATATGCAAAGCATCTAAACAGTAACAATCGCCAATTTTTTGACCTTCAAGTTTAAGTGAACAGCGAGCCCCATTGATAATCATGAAAAGGAAATTATTTGTAACTTTCTACAAGTAGAACAATGAATAGTACAGGTAGATAGGTGAAATCTTTCTGTATATTGCTTCTAAATAGTCTAAGAGACATATATGCAAAGCATCCAAACAGTACAATTCGCCAATTTTTTGTTCTTCAAGTTTAAGTGAACTACGAGCCCCATTGTTAATCCTTTAAAGGAAATTATTTGTAAATTTCGACAAGTAGAACAATGAATGGATCAGGTAGACGGTTGAAATCTTTGTATATATTGCATCTATATAATCTAAGAAACATATATGCAAAGCATCTAAACAGTAACACTCGCCAATTTTTTGATCTTCAAGTTTAAGTGAACAGCGAGCCCCATTGATAATCATGAAATGGAAATTATTTGTAACTTTCTACAAGTAGAACAATGAATAGTACAGGTAGACGGGTGAAATCTTTCTATATATTGCTTCTAAATAGTCTATGAAACATATATGCAAAGCATCCAAACAGTACAATTCGCCAATTTTTTGTTCTTCAAGTTTAAGTGAACTACGAGCCCCATTGTTAATCCTTTAAAGGAAATTATTTGTAAATTTCGACAAGTAGAACAATGAATGGATCAGGTAGACGGTTGAAATCTTTGTATATATTGCATCTATATAATCTAAGAAACATATATGCAAAGCATCTAAACAGTAACAATCGCCAATTTTTTGATCTTCAAGTTTAAGTGAACAGCGAGCCCCATTGATAATCATGAAATGGAAATTATTTGTAACTTTCTACAAGTAGAACAATGAATAGTACAGGTAGACGGGTGAAATCTTTCTATATATTGCTTCTAAATAGTCTATGAAACATATATGCAAAGCATCCAAACAGTACAATTCGCCAATTTTTTGTTCTACAAGTTTAAGTGAACAATGTGCCCCATTGTTAATCCTTTATCGGAAATTATTTGTAACTTTCGACAAGTAGAACAATGAATGGAACTGGTAGACGGTTGAAATCTTTTTATATATTGCTTCTAAATAGTCTAAGAAACATATATGCAAAGCATCTAAACAGTAACAATCGCCAATTTTTTGACCTTCAAGTTTAAGTGAACAGCGAGCCCCATTGATAATCATGAAATGGAAATTATTTGTAACTTTCTACAAGTAGAACAATGAATAGTACAGGTAGACAGGTGAAATCTTTGTATATGTTGCTTCTATATAATCTAAGAAACATATATGCAAAGCATCCAAACAGTACCATTCGCCAATTTTTTGTTCTTCAAGTATAAGTGAACTACGAGCCCCATTGTTAATCCTTTAAAAGAAATTATTTGTAAATTTCGACAAGTAGAACAATGAATGGAACAGGTAGACTGTTGAAATCATTGTATATATTGCTTCTATATAGTCTAAGAAACATATATGCAAAGCGTCCAAACAGTACAATTCGCCAATTATTTGATCTTCAAGTTTAAGTGAACTACGAGCTCCATTGTTAATACTTTAACTGAAATTATTTGTAACTTGCGACAAGTAGAACAATGAATGGAACAGGTAGCCGGTTGAAATCAATGTATATATTGCTTCTAAATAGTCTAAGAAACATATATGCAAAGAATCCAAACAGTACAATTCGCCAATTTTGTGTTCTTCAAGTTTAAGTGAACTACGAGCCCCATTGTTAATCCTTTAAAGGAAATTATTTGTAAATTTCGACAAGTAGAACAATGAATGGAACAGGTAGACTGTTGAAATCATTGTATATATTGCTTCTATATAGTCGAAGAAACATATATGCAAAGCATCCAAACAGTACAATTCGCCAATTTATTGTTCTTCAAGTTTAAGTGAACAACGAGCCCCATTGTTAATCCTTTAAAGGAAATTATTTGTAAATTTCGACAAGTAGAACAATGAATGGAACAGGTAGACGGTTGAAATCTTAGTATATATTGCGTCTATATAGTCTAAGAACCATATATGCAAAGCATCCAAACAGTACCATTCGCCAATTTTTTGTTCTTCAAGTTTAAGTGAACTACGAGCCCCATTGTTAATCCTTTAAAGGAAATTATTTCTAAATTTCGACAAGTAGAACAATGATTGGAACACGTAGACGGTTGAAATCTTTGTATATATTGCTTCCATATAGTCTAAGAAACATGTACGCAAAGCATCCAAACAGTACCATTCGCCAATTTTTTGTTCTTCAAGTTTAAGTTAACAATGAGCCCCAATGGTTAATCCTTTATCGGAAATTATATGTAACTTTCGACAAGTAGAACAATGAATGGAACAGGTAGACGGTTGAAATCTTTGTATATATTGCATCTATATAATCTAAGAAACATATATGCAAAGCATCTAAACAGTAACAATCGCCAATTTTTTGATCTTCAAGTTTAAGTGAACAGCGAGCCCCATTGATAATCATGAAATGGAAATTATTTGTAACTTTCTACAAGTAGAACAATGAATAGTACAGGTAGACGGGTGAAATCTTTCTATATATTGCTTCTAAATAGTCTATGAAACATATATGCAAAGCATCCAAACAGTACCATTCGCCAATTTTTTGGTCTTCAACTTTAAGTGAACAATGAGCCCCATTGTTAATCCTTTATCGGAAATTATTTGTAAATATCGACAAGTAGAACAATGAATGGATCATGTAGACGGTTGAAGTCATTGTATATATTGCTTCTATATAGTCTACGAAACATATATGCAAAGCATCCAAACAGTACCATTCGCCAATTTTTTGTTCTTCAAGTTTAAGTGAACAACGAGCCCCATTGTAAATCATTTAAAGGAAATTATTTGTATTTTTCGAAAAGTAGAACAATGAATGGAACAGGTAGACTGTTGAAATCATTGTATATATTGCTTCTATATAGTCTAAGAAACATATATGCAGAGCATCCAGACAGTACAATTCGCCAATTTTTTGTTCTACAAGTTTAAGTGAACAATGTGCCCCATTGTTAATCCTTTATCGGAAATTATTTGTAACTTTCGACAAGTAGAACAATGAATGGAACAGGTAGACGGGTGAAATCCTTCTATATATTGCTTCTATATAGTCTAAGAAACATATCTGCATATCATCCAATCAGTACAATTCGCCAATTATTTGATCTTCAAGTTTAAGTGAACTACGAGCCCCATTGATAATCATGAAAGGGAAATTATTTCTAAATTTCGACAAGTAGAACAATGATTGGAACAGGTAGACGGGTGAAATCCTTCTATATATTGCTTCTATATAGTCTAAGAAACATATATGCAAAGCATCCAAACAGTACAATTCGCCAATTTTTTTGTTCTTCAAGTTTAAGTGAACTACGAGCCCCATTGTTAATCCTTTATCGGAAATTATTTGTAATTTTCGACAAATAGAACAATGAATGGAACAGGTAGACGGTTGAAATCTTTGTATATATTGCTTCTATATAGTCTAAGAAACATATATGCAAAGCATCCAAACAGTACCATTCGCCAATTTTTTGTTCTCCAAGGTTAAGTGAAAAATGAGCCCCATTGTTAATCCTTTATCGGAAATTATTTGTAACTTTCGACAAGTAGAACAATGAATGGAACAGGTAGACGGTTGAAAACTTTGTATATATTGCTTCTATATAGTCTAAGAAACATGTACGCAAAGCATCCAAACAGTACCATTCGCCAATTTTTTGTTCCTCAAGTTTAAGTGAACAATGAGCCCCATTGTTAATCCTTTATCGGAAATTATTTGTAACTTTCGACAAGTAGAACAATGAATGGAACAGGTAGACGGTTGAAATCTTTGTAAATATTGCTTCTATATAGTTTAAGAAACATATATGCAAAGCATCCAAACAGTACAATTCGCCAATTTATTGTTCTTCAAGTTTAAGTGAACAACGAGCCCCATTGTTAATCCTTTAAAGGAAATTATTTGTAAATTTCGACAAGTAGAACAATGAATGGAACAGGTAGACGGTCGAAATCTTTGTATATATTGCTTCTATATAATCTAAGAATCATATATGCAAAGCATCCAAACAGTACCATTCGCCAATTTTTTGTTCTTCAAGTTTAAGTGAACTACGAGCCCCATTGTTAATCCTTTAAAAGAAATTATTTGTAAATTTCGACAAGTAGAACAATGAATGGAACAGGTAGACGGTTGAAATCTTTGTAAATATTGCTTCTATATAGTCTAAGAAACATATATGCAAAGCATCCAAACAGTACCATTCGCCAATTTTTTGTTCCTCAAGTTTAAGTGAACAATGAGAGCCATTGTTAATCCTTTATCGGAAATTATTTGTAACTTTCGACAAGTAGAACAATGAATGGAACAGGTAGACGGGTGAAATCCTTCTATATATTGCTTCTATATAGTCTAAGAAACATATCTGCGTATCATCCAAACAGTACAATTCGCCAATTATTTGATCTTCAAGTTTAAGTGAACTACGAGCCCCATTGTTAATCCTTTATCGGAAATTATTTGTAACTTTCGACAAGTAGAACAATGAATGGAACAGGTAGACGGTTGAAATCTTTGTAAATATTGCTTCTATATAGTCTAAGAAACATATCTGCATATCATCCAAACAGTACAATTCGCCAATTATTTGATCTTCAAGTTTAAGTGAACTACGAGCCCCATTGTTAATCCTTTAAAGGAAATTATTTGTAAATTTCGACAAGTAGAACAATGAATGGAACAGGTAGACGGTTGAAATCTTTGTATATATTGCTTCCATATAGTCTAAGAAACATATATGCAAAGCATCCAAACAGTACCATTCGCCAATTTTTTGTCCTTCAAGTTTAAGTGAACAATGAGCCCCATTGTTAATCCTTTATCGGAAATTATTTGTAACTTTCGGCAAGTAGAACAATGAATGGAATAGGTAGACGGTTGAAATCATTGTATATATTGCTTCTATATAGTCTAAGAAACATATATGCATAGCGTCCAAACAGTACAATTCGCCAATTTTTTGCTCTTCAAGTTTAAGTGTACTACGAGCCCCATTGTTAATCCTTTAAAGGAAATTATTTGTAAATTTCGGCAAGTAGAACAATGAATGGAATAGGTAGACGGTTGAAATCATTGTATATATTGCTTCTATATAGTCTAAGAAACATATATGCAAAGCATCCAAACAGTACCAGTCGCCAATTTTTTGTCCTGAAAGTTTAAGTGAACAACGAGGCCCATTGATAATCATGAAACGGAAATTATTTGTAACTTTCGACAAGATGAACAATGAATAGAACAGGTAGACGGTTGAAATCTTTGTATATGTTGCTTCTATATAGTCTAAGAAACCTATATGCGAAGCATCTAAACAGTAACATTCGCCAATTTTTTGTTCTTCAAGTTTAAGTAAACTACGATCCCCATTGTTAATCCCTTAACGAAAATTATTTGTAACTTTCGACAAGTAGAACAATGAATGGAACAGGTAGACGGTTGAAATCATTGTATATATTGCTTCTATATAGTCTAAGAAACATATATGCAAAGCATCCAAACAGTACAATTCGCCAATTTTTTGTTCTTCAAGTTTAAGTAAACTACGATCCCCATTGTTAATCCCTTAACGGAAATTATTTGTAACTTTCGACAAGTAGAACATTGAATGGAACAGGTAGGCGGTTGAAATCTTTGTATCTATTGCTTCTATATAGTATAAGAAACATATATGCAGAGCATCCAGACAGTACCATTCGCCAATTTTTTGTTCTTCAAGTTTAAGTGAACAACGAGCCCCATTGTAAATCATTTAAAGGAAATTATTTGTATTTTTCGAAAAGTAGAACAATGAATGGAACAGGTAGACTGTTGAAATCATTGTATATATTGCTTCTATATAGTCTAAGAAACATATATGCAGAGCATCCAGACAGTACAATTCGCCAATTTTTTGTTCTTCAAGTTTAAGTAAACTACGATCCCCATTGTTAATCCCTTAACGGAAATTATTTGTAACTTTCGACAAGTAGAACAATGAATGGAACAGGTAGACGGTTGAAATATTTGTATATATTGCTTCTATATAATATAAGAAACATATATTCAAAGCAACCAAACAGTACCATTCGCCAATTTTTTGGTCTTCAACTTTAAGTGAACAATGAGCCCCAATGGTTAATCCTTTATCGGAAATTATTTGTAATTTTCGACAAGTAGAACAATGAATGGAACAGGTAGACGGTTGAAATATTTGTATATATTGCTTTTATATAATATAAGAAACATATATTCAAAGCATCCAAACAGTACCATTCGCCAATTTTTTGTTCTTCAAGTTTAAGTGAACAACGAGCCCCATTGTTAATCCTTAAAAGGAAATTATTTGTAAATTTCGACAAGTAGAACAATGATTGGAACACGTAGACGGTTGAAATCTTTGTATATATTGCTTCCATATAGTCTAAGAAACATGTACGCAAAGCATCCAAACAGTACCATTCGCCAATTTTTTGTTCTTCAAGTTTAAGTGAACTTTGAGCCCCAATGGTTAATCCTTTATCGGAAATTATTTGTAACTTTCGTCAAGTAGAACAATGAATGGAACAGGTAGACGGTTGAAATCTTTGTACATATTACTTCTATATAGTCTAAGAAACATATATGCAAAGCATCTAAACAGTAACAATCGCCAATTTTTTGATCTTCAAGTTTAAGTGAACAGCGAGCCCCATTGATAATCATGAAATGGAAATTATTTGTAACTTTCTACAAGTAGAACAATGAATGGAACAGGTAGACGGTTGAAATATTTGTATATATTGCTTCTATATAATATAAGAAACATATATTCAAAGCAACCAAACAGTACCATTCGCCAATTTTTTGGTCTTCAACTTTAAGTGAACAATGAGCCCCAATGGTTAATCCTTTATCGGAAATTATTTGTAATTTTCGACAAGTAGAACAATGAATGGAACAGGTAGACGGTTGAAATATTTGTATATATTGCTTTTATATAATATAAGAAACATATATTCAAAGCATCCAAACAGTACCATTCGCCAATTTTTTGTTCTTCAAGTTTAAGTGAACAACGAGCCCCATTGTTAATCCTTAAAAGGAAATTATTTGTAAATTTCGACAAGTAGAACAATGATTGGAACACGTAGACGGTTGAAATCTTTGTATATATTGCTTCCATATAGTCTAAGAAACATGTACGCAAAGCATCCAAACAGTACCATTCGCCAATTTTTTGTTCTTCAAGTTTAAGTGAACTTTGAGACACAATGGTTAATCCTTTATCGGAAATTATTTGTAACTTTCGTCAAGTAGACCAATGAATGGAACAGGTAGACGGTTGAAATCTTTGTATATATTACTTCTATATCGTCTAAGAAACATATATGCAAAGCATCTAAACAGTAACAATCGCCTATTTTTTGATCTTCAAGTTTAAGTGAACAGCGAGCCCCATTGATAATCATGAAATGGAAATTATTTGTAACTTTCTACAAGTAGAACAATGAATAGTACAGGTAGACAGGTGAAATCTTTCTGTATATTGCTTCTAAATAGTCTAAGAGACATATATGCAAAGCATCCAAACAGTACAATTCGCCAATTTTTTGTTCTTCAAGTTTAAGTGAACAATGAGCCCCATTGTTAATCCTTTATCGGAAATTATTTGTAACTTTCGACAAGTAGAACAATGAATGGAACAGGTAGACGGTTGAAATCTTTGTAAATATTGCTTCTATATAGTCTAAGAAACATATATGCAAAGCATCCAAACAGTACAATTCGCCAATTTTTTGTTCTTCAAGTTTAGGTGAACAATGAGCCCCAGTGGTTAATCCTTTATCGGAAATTATTTGTAACTTTCGACAAGTAGAACAATGAATGGAACAGGTAGACGGTTGAAATCATTGTATATATTGCTTCTATATAGTCTAAGAAACATATCTGCATATCATCCAAACAGTACAATTCGCCAATTATTTGATCTCCAAGTTTAAGTGAACTACGAGCCCCATTGTTAATCCTTTATCGGAAATTATTTGTAACTTTCGACAAGTAGAACAATGAATGGAACAGGTAGACGGTTGAAAACTTTGTATATATTGCTTCTATATAGTCTAAGAAACATGTACGCAAAGCATCCAAACAGTACGATTCGCCAATTTTTTGTTCCTCAAGTTTAAGTGAACAATGAGCCCCATTGTTAATCCTTTATCGGAAATTATTTCTAACTTTCGACAAGTAGAACAATGAATGGAACAGGTAGACGGTTGAAATCTTTGTAAATATTGCTTCTATATAGTCTAAGAAACATATATGCAAAGCATCCGAACAGTACAATTCGCCAATTTTTTGTTCTTCAAGTTTAAGTGAACAATGAGCCCCAATGGTTAATCCTTTATCGGAAATTATTTGTAACTTTCGACAAGTAGAACAATGAATGGAACAGGTAGACGGTTGAAATCATTGTATATATTGCTTCTATATAGTCTAAGAAACATATCTGCATATCATCCAAACAGTACAATTCGCCAATTATTTGATCTTCAAGTTTAAGTGAACTACGAGCCCCATTGTCAATACTTTAACGGAAATTATTTGTAACTTGCGACAAGTAGATCAATGAATGGAACAGGTAGACGGTTGAAATCAATGTATATATTGCTTCTATATAGTCTAAGAAATATATATGCAAAGCATCCAAAGAGTACCATTCGCCAATTTTTTGTTCTTCAAGTTTAAGTGAACAACGAGCCCCATCGTTAATCCTTTAAAGGAAATTATTTGTAAATTTCGACAAGTAGAACAATGAATGGAACAGGTAGACGGTTGAAATCATTGTATATATTGCTTCTATATAGTCTAAGAAACATGTACGCAAAGCATCCAAACAGTACCATTCGCCAATTTTTTGTGCCTCAAGTTTAAGTGAACAATGAGCCCCATTGTTAATCCTTTATCGGAAATTATTTGTAACTTTCGACAAGTAGAACAATGAATGGAACAGGTAGACGGTTGAAATCATTGTATATATTGCTTCTATATAGTCTAAGAAACATATCTGCATATCATCCAAACAGTACAATTCGCCAATTATTTGATCTTCAAGTTTAAGTGAACTACGAGCCCCATTGTTAATACTTTAACGGAAATTATTTGTAACTTGCGACAAGTAGATCAATGAATGGAACAGGTAGACGGTTGAAATCAATGTATATATTGCTTCTATATAGTCTAAGAAATATATATGCAAAGCATCCAAAAGTACCATTCGCCAATTTTTTGTTCTTCAAGTTTAAGTGAACAACGAGCCCCATCGTTAATCCTTTAAAGGAAATTATTTGTAAATTTCGACAAGTAGAACAAAGAATGGAACAGGTAGACGGTTGAAATCATTGTATATATTGCTTCTATATAGTCTTAGAAACATATATGCAAAGCATCCAAACAGTACCATTCGCCAATTTTTTGGTCTTCAACTTTAAGTGAAAAATGAGCCCCATTGTTAATCCTTTATCGGAAATTATTTGTAACTTTCTACAAGTAGAACAATGAATAGAACTGGTAGACGGTTGAAAACTTTGTATATATTGCTTCTATATAGTCTAAGAAACATGTACGCAAAGCATCCAAAAAGTACCATTCGCCAATTTTTTGTTCCTCAAGTTTAAGTGAACAATGAGCCCCATTGTTAATCCTTTATCGGAAATTATTTGTAACTTTCGACAAGTAGAACAATGAATGGAACAGGTAGACGGTTGAAATCATTGTATATATTGCTTCTATATAGTCTAAGAAACATATCTGCATATCATCCAAACAGTACAATTCGCCAATTTTTTTGTTCTTCAAGTTTAAGTGAACTACGAGCCCCATTGTTAATCCTTTATCGGAAATTATTTGTAATTTTCGACAAATAGAACAATGAATGGAACAGGTAGACGGTTGAAATCTTTGTATATATTGCTTCTATATAGTCTAAGAAACATATATGCAAAGCATCCAAACAGTACCATTCGCCAATTTTTTGTTCTTCAAGGTTAAGTGAAAAATGAGCCCCATTGTTAATCCTTTATCGGAAATTATTTGTAACTTTCGACAAGTAGAACAATGAATGGAACAGGTAGACGGTTGAAAACTTTGTATATATTGCTTCTATATAGTCTAAGAAACATGTACGCAAAGCATCCAAACAGTACCATTCGCCAATTTTTTGTTCCTCAAGTTTAAGTGAACAATGAGCCCCATTGTTAATCCTTTATCGGAAATTATTTGTAACTTTCGACAAGTAGAACAATGAATGGAACAGGTAGACGGTTGAAATCTTTGTAAATATTGCTTCTATATAGTCTAAGAAACATATATGCAAAGCATCCAAACAGTACAATTCGCCAATTTTTTGTTCTTCAAGTTTAAGTGAACAATGAGCCCCAATGGTTAATCCTTTATCGGAAATTATTTGTAACTTTCGACAAGTAGAACAATGAATGGAACAGGTAGACGGTTGAAATCATTGTATATATTGCTTCTATATAGTCTAAGAAACATATCTGCATATCATCCAAACAGTACAATTCGCCAATTATTTGATCTTCAAGTTTAAGTGAACTACGAGCCCCATTGTTAATCCTTTATCGGAAATTATTTGTAACTTTCGACAAGTAGAACAATGAATGGAAAAGGTAGACGGTTGAAAACTTTGTATATATTGCTTCTATATAGTCTAAGAAACATGTACGCAAAGCATCCAAACAGTACCATTCGCCAATTTTTTGTTCCTCAAGTTTAAGTGAACAATGAGCCCCATTGTTAATCCTTTATCGGAAATTATTTGTAACTTTCGACAAGTAGAACAATGAATGGAACAGGTAGACGGTTGAAATCTTTGTAAATATTGCTTCTATATAGTCTAAGAAACATATATGCAAAGCATCCAAACAGTACAATTCGCCAATTTTTTGTTCTTCAAGTTTAAGTGAACAATGAGCCCCAGTGGTTAATCCTTTATCGGAAATTATTTGTAACTTTCGACAAGTAGAACAATGAATGGAACAGGTAGACGGTTGAAATCATTGTATATATTGCTTCTATATAGTCTAAGAAACATATCTGCATATCATCCAAACAGTACAATTCGCCAATTATTTGATCTCCAAGTTTAAGTGAACTACGAGCCCCATTGTTAATCCTTTATCGGAAATTATTTGTAACTTTCGACAAGTAGAACAATGAATGGAACAGGTAGACGGTTGAAAACTTTGTATATATTGCTTCTATATAGTCTAAGAAACATGTACGCAAAGCATCCAAACAGTACGATTCGCCAATTTTTTGTTCCTCAAGTTTAAGTGAACAATGAGCCCCATTGTTAATCCTTTATCGGAAATTATTTGTAACTTTCGACAAGTAGAACAATGAATGGAACAGGTAGACGGTTGAAATCTTTGTAAATATTGCTTCTATATAGTCTAAGAAACATATATGCAAAGCATCCGAACAGTACAATTCGCCAATTTTTTGTTCTTCAAGTGTAAGTGAACAATGAGCCCCAATGGTTAATCCTTTATCGGAAATTATTTGTAACTTTCGACAAGTAGAACAATGAATGGAACAGGTAGACGGTTGAAATCATTGTATATATTGCTTCTATATAGTCTAAGAAACATATCTGCATATCATCCAAACAGTACAATTCGCCAATTATTTGATCTTCAAGTTTAAGTGAACTACGAGCCCCATTGTCAATACTTTAACGGAAATTATTTGTAACTTGCGACAAGTAGATCAATGAATGGAACAGGTAGACGGTTGAAATCAATGTATATATTGCTTCTATATAGTCTAAGAAATATATATGCAAAGCATCCAAAAGTACCATTCGCCAATTTTTTGTTCTTCAAGTTTAAGTGAACAACGAGCCCCATCGTTAATCCTTTAAAGGAAATTATTTGTAAATTTCGACAAGTAGAACAATGAATGGAACAGGTAGACGGTTGAAATCATTGTATATATTGCTTCTATATAGTCTTAGAAACATATATGCAAAGCATCCAAACAGTACAATTCGCCAATTTTTTGTTCTTCAAGTTTAAGTGAACAATGAGCCCCAATGGTTAATCCTTTATCGGAAATTATTTGTAACTTTCGACAAGTAGAACAATGAATGGAACAGGTAGACGGTTGAAATCATTGTATATATTGCTTCTATATAGTCTAAGAAACATATCTGCATATCATCCAAACAGTACAATTCGCCAATTATTTGATCTTCAAGTTTAAGTGAACTACGAGCCCCATTGTCAATACTTTAACGGAAATTATTTGTAACTTGCGACAAGTAGATCAATGAATGGAACAGGTAGACGGTTGAAATCAATGTATATATTGCTTCTATATAGTCTAAGAAATATATATGCAAAGCATCCAAAGAGTACCATTCGCCAATTTTTTGTTCTTCAAGTTTAAGTGAACAACGAGCCCCATCGTTAATCCTTTAAAGGAAATTATTTGTAAATTTCGACAAGTAGAACAATGAATGGAACAGGTAGACGGTTGAAATCATTGTATATATTGCTTCTATATAGTCTAAGAAACATATCTGCATATCATCCAAACAGTACAATTCGCCAATTATTTGATCTTCAAGTTTAAGTGAACTACGAGCCCCATTGTTAATACATTAACGGAAATTATTTGTAACTTGCGACAAGTAGATCAATGAATGGAACAGGTAGACGGTTGAAATCAATGTATATATTGCTTCTATATAGTCTAAGAAATATATATGCAAAGCATCCAAAAGTACCATTCGCCAATTTTTTGTTCTTCAAGTTTAAGTGAACAACGAGCCCCATCGTTAATCCTTTAAAGGAAATTATTTGTAAATTTCGACAAGTAGAACAATGAATGGAACAGGTAGACGGTTGAAATCATTGTATATATTGCTTCTATATAGTCTTAGAAACATATATGCAAAGCATCCAAACAGTACCATTCGCCAATTTTTAGGTCTTCAACTTTAAGTGAAAAATGAGCCCCATTGTTAATCCTTTATCGGAAAATATTTGTAACTTTCTACAAGTAGAACAATGAATAGAACTGGTAGACGGTTGAAAACTTTGTATATATTGCTTCTATATAGTCTAAGAAACATGTACGCAAAGCATCCAAACAGTACCATTCGCCAATTTTTTGTTCCTCAAGTTTAAGTGAACAATGAGCCCCATTGTTAATCCTTTATCGGAAATTATTTGTAACTTTCGACAAGTAGAACAATGAATGGAACAGGTAGAAGGTTGAAATCTTTGTAAATATTGCTTCTATATAGTCTATGAAACATATATGCAAAGCATCCGAACAGTACAATTCGCCAATTTTTTGTTCTTCAAGTTTAAGTGAACAATGAGCCCCAATGGTTAATCCTTTATCGGAAATTATTTGTAACTTTCGACAAGTAGAACAATGAATGGAACAGGTAGACGGTTGAAATCATTGTATATATTGCTTCTATATAGTCTAAGAAACATATCTGCATATCATCCAAACGGTACAATTCGCCAATTATTTGATCTTCAAGTTTAAGTGAACTACGAGCCCCATTGTTAATACTTTAACGGAAATTATTTGTAACTTGCGACAAGTAGATCAATGAATGGAACAGGTAGACGGTTGAAATCAATGTATATATTGCTTCTATATAGTCTAAGAAATATATATGCAAAGCATCCAAAGAGTACCATTCGCCAATTTTTTGTTCTTCAAGTTTAAGTGAACAACGAGCCCCATCGTTAATCCTTTAAAGGAAATTATTTGTAACTTTCTACAAGTAGAACAATGAATAGAACTGGTAGACGGTTGAAATATTTGTATATATTGCTTCTATATAGTCTAAGAAACATATATGCAAAGCATCCAAACAGTACCATTCGCCAATTTTTTGTTCATCAAGTTTAAGTGAACAACGAGCTCCATTGTTAATCCTTTAAAGGAAATTATTTGTAAATTTCGACAAGTAGAACAATGATTGGAACACGTAGACGGTTGAAATCTTTGTATATATTGCTTCCATATAGTCTAAGAAACATGTACGCATAGCATCCAAACAGTACCATTCGCCAATTTTTTGGTTTTCAACTTTAAGTGAACAATGAGCCCCAATGGTTAATCCTTTATCGGAAATTATTTGTAACTTTCGACAAGTAGAACAATGAATGGAACAGGTAGACGGTTGAAATCATTGTATATATTGCTTCTATATAGTCTAAGAAACATATATGCATAGCATCCACACAGTACAATTCGCCAATTTATTGTTCTTCAAGTTTAAGTGAACAACGAGCCCCATTGTTAATCCTTTATCGGAAACTATTTGTAACTTTCTACAAGTAGATCAATAATTGGAACACGTAGACGGTTGAAATCTTTGTATATATTGCTTCCATATAGTCTAAGAAACATGTACGCAAAGCATCCAAACAGTACCATTCGCCAATTTTTTGTTCTTCAAGTTTAAGTGAACAACGAGCCCCATTGATAATCATGAAACGGAAATTATTTGTAACTTTCGACATGTAGAACAATGCATGGAACAGGTAGACGGTTGAAATCATTATATATATTGCTTCTATATAGTCTAAGAAACATATATGCATAGCATCCACACAGTACAATTCGCCAATTTATTGTTCTTCAAGTTTAAGTGAACAACGAGCCCCATTGTTAATCCTTTAAAGGAAATTATTTCTAAATTTCGACAAGTAGAACAATGATTGGAACAGGTAGACGGGTGAAATCCTTCTATATATTGCTTCTATATAGTCTAAGAAACATATATGCAAAGCATCCAAACAGTACCATTCGCCAATTTTTTGTTCTTCAAGGTTAAGTGAAAAATGAGCCCCATTGCTAATCCTTTATCGGAAATTATTTGTAACTTTCGACAAGTAGAACAATGAATGGAACAGGTAGACGGCTGAAAACTTTGTATATATTGCTTTTATATAGTCTAAGAAACATGTACGCAAAGCATCCAAACAGTACCATTCGCCAATTTTTTGTTCCTCAAGTTTAAGTGAACAATGAGCCCCATTGTTAATCCTTTATCGGAAATTATTTGTAATTTTCGACAAGTAGAACAATGAATGGAACATGTAAACGGTTGAAATCTTTGTATATATTGCTTCTATATAACCTAAGAAACATATATGTAAAGCATCCAAATAGTACCATTCGCCAATTTTTTGTTCTTCAAGGTTAAGTGAACAATGAGCCACATTGTTAATCCTTTATCGGAAACTATTTGTAACTTTCTACAAGTAGATCAATAATTGGAACACGTAGACGGTTGAAATCTTTGTATATATTGCTTCTATATAGACTAAGAAACATATATGCAAAGCATCCAAACAGTACCATTCGCCAATTTTTTGTTCTTCAAGTTTAAGTGAACAACGAGCCCCATTGATAACCATGAAACGGAAATTATTTGTAACTTTCGACATGCAGAACAATGAATGGAACAGGTAGACGGTTGAAATTATTATATATATTGCTTCTATATAGTCTAAGAAACATATATGCATAGCATCCACACAGTACAATTCGCCAAATTATTGTTCTCCAAGTTTAAGTGAACAACGAGCCCCATTGTTAATCCTTTAAAGGAAATTATTTGTAACTTTCGACAAGTAGAACAATGAATGGAACAGGTAGACGGTTGAAATCAATGTTTATATTGTTTCTATATAGTCTAAGAAACATATATGCAAAGCATCCAAACAGTACCATTCGCCAATTTTTTGTTCTTCAAGTTTAAGTGAACTACGAGCCCCATTGTTAATACTTTAAAGGAAATTATTTGTAAATTTCGGCAAGTAGAACAATGAATGGAACACGTAGACGGTTGAAATCTTTGTATATATTGCTTCCATATAGGCTAAGAAACATGTACGCAAAGCATCCAAACAGTACCATTCGCCAATTTTTTGTTCTTCAAGTTTAAGTGAACTACGAGCCCCATTGTTAATCCTTTAAAGGAAATTATTTGTAAATTTCGACAAGTAGAACAATGAATGGAACAGGTAGACGGTTGAAATCTTTGTATATGTTGCTTCTATATAGTCTAAGAAACCTATATGCAAAGCATCTAAACAGTACCATTCGCCAATTTTTTGATCTTCAAGTTTAAGTGAACAGCGAGCCCCATTGATAATCATGAAATGGAAATTATTTGTAACTTTCTAAAAGTAGAACAATGAATAGTGCAGGTAGAGGGGTGAAATCTTTCATTATATTGCTTCTAAATAGTCTAAGAAACATATATGCAAAGCATCCAAACAGTACAATTCGCCAATTTTTTGTTCTTCAAGTTTAAGTGAACTACGAGCCCCATTGTTAATCCTTTAAAGGAAATTATTTGTAAATTTCGACAAGTAGAACAATGAATGGAACAGGTAGACGGTTGAAATCTTTGTATATGTTGCTTCTATATAGTCTAAGAAACCTATATGCAAAGCATCTAAACAGTACCATTCGCTAATTTTTTGTTCTTCAAGTTTAAGTGAACTACGAGCCCCATTGTTAATAATTTAACGGAAAATATTTGTAGCTTGCGACAAGTAGAACAATGAATGGAACAGGTAGCCGGTTGAAATCAATGTATATATTGCTTCTATATAGTCTAAGAAACATATATGCAAAGCATCCAAACAGTACCATTCGCCAATTTTTTGATCTTCAAGTTTAAGTGAACAGCGAGCCCCATTGATAATCATGAAATGGAAATTAATTGTAACTTTCTACAAGTAGAACAATGAATAGTACAGATAGACGGGTGAAATCTTTCTATATATTGCTTCTAAATAGTCTAAGAAACAGATATGCAAAGCATCCAAACAGTACAATTCGCCAATTTTTTGTTCTTCAAGTTTAAGTGAACTACGAGCCCCGTTGTTAATCCTTTAACGGAAACTAATTGTAACTTTCTACAAGAAGAACAATGATTGGAACACGTAGACGGTTGAAATCTTTGTATATGTTGCTTCTATATAGTCTAAGAAACATATATGCAAAGCATCCAAACAGTACAGTTCGCCAATTTATTGTTCTTCAAGTTTAAGTGAACAACGAGCCTTATTGTTAATCCTTTAAAGGAAATTATGTGTAAATTTCGACAAGTAGAACAATGATTGGAACACGTAGACGGTCGAAATCATTGTATATATTGCTTCCATATAGTCTAAGAAACATGTACGCAAAGCATCCAAACAGTACCATTCGCCAATTTTTTGGTCTTCAAGTTTAAGTGAACAACGAGCCCCATTGATAATCATGAAACGGACATTATTTGTAACTTTCTACAAGTAGATCAATGAATAGAACAGGTAGACGGTTGAAATCTTTGTATATATTGCTTCTATATAATCTAAGAAAAATATATGCAAAGCATCCAAACAGTACCATTCGCCAATTTTTTGTTCTTCAAGTTTAAGTGAACTTCGAGCCCCATTGTTAATCCTTTAAAGGAAATTATTTGTAAATTTCGACAAGTAGAACAATGAATGGAACAGGTAGACGGTTGAAATCATTGTATATATTGCTTCTATATAGTCTAAGAAACATATATGCAAAGCATCCAAACAGTACAATTCGCCAATTTCTTGTTCTTCAAGTTTAAGTAAACTACGAGCCCCATTGTTAATACTTTAACGGAAATGATTTGTAAATTTCGACAAGTAGAACAATGATTGGAACACGTAGACTGTTGAAATCTTTGTATATATTGCTCCCATATAGTCTAAGAAACATGTACGCAAAGCATCCAAACAGTACAATTCGCCAATTTCTTGTTCTTCAAGTTTAAGTAAACTACGATCCCGATTGTTAATCCCTTAACGGAAATTATTTGTAACTTTCGACAAGTAGAACAATGAATGGAACAGGTAGACGGTTGAAATCATTGTATATATTGCTTGTATATAGTCTAAGAAACATATATGCAAATCATCCTAACAGTACTATTCGCCAATTATTTGATCTTCAAGTTTAAGTGAACTACGAGCCCCATTGTTAATACTTTAACGGAAATTATTTGTAAATTTCGACAAGTAGAACAATGATTGGAACACGTAGACTGTTGAAATCTTTGTATATATTGCTCCCATATAGTCTAAGAAACATGTACGCAAAGCATCCAAACAGTACAATTCGCCAATTTCTTGTTCTTCAAGTTTAAGTAAACTACGATCCCGATTGTTAATCCCTTAACGGAAATTATTTGTAACTTTCGACAAGTAGAACAATGAATGGAACAGGTAGACGGTTGAAATCATTGTATATATTGCTTGTATATAGTCTAAGAAACATATATGCAAATCATCCAAACAGTACTATTCGCCAATTATTTGATCTTCAAGTTTAAGTGAACTACGAGCCCCATTGTTAATACTTTATCGGAAATTATTTGTAAATTTCGACAAGTAGAACAATGAATGGATCATGTAGACAGTTGAAATGATTGTATATATTGCTTCTATGTAGCCTACGAAACATATATGCAAAGCATCCAAACAGTACAATTCGCCAATTTTTTGTTCTTCAAGTTTAAGTGAACAATGAGCCCCATTGTTAATCCTTTATCGGAAATTATTTGTAACTTTCGACAAGTAGAACATTGAATGGGACAGGTAGACGGTTGAAATCTTTGTATATATTGCTTCTATATAGTATAAGAAACATATATGCAAATCATCCAAACAGTACAATTCGCCAATTATTTGATCTTCAAGTTTAAGTGAACTACGAGCCCCATTGTTAATACTTTAACGGAAATTATTTGTAACTTGCGACAAGTAGAACAATGAATGGAACAGGTAGTCGGTTGAAATCAATGTATATATTGCTTCTATATAGTCTAAGAAACATATATGCAAAGCATCCAAACAGTACCATTCATCAATTTTTTGTTCTTCAAGTTTAAGTGAACAACGAGCCCCATTGTTAATCCTTTATCGGAAATTATTTCTAATTTTCGACAAGTAGAACAATGAATGGAACAGGTAGACGGTTGAAATCTTTGTATATATTGCTTCTATATAATCTAAGAAACATATATGCAAAGCATCCAAACCGTACCATTCGCCAATTTTTTGTTCTTCAAGTTTAAGTGAACAACGAGCCCCATTGATAATCATGAAACGGAAATTATTTGTAACTTTCTACAAGTAGAACAATGAATAGAACAGGTAGACGGTTGAAATCTTTGTATATGTTGCTTCTATATAGTCTACGAAACCTATATGCAAAGCATCTAAACAGTAACAATCGCCAATTTCTTGATCTTCAAGTTTAAGTGAACAGCGAGCCCCATTGATAATCTCGAAATGGAAATTATTTGTAACTTTCTACAAGTAGAACAATGAATAGTACAGGTAGACGGGTGAAATCTTTCTATATATTGCTTCTAAATAGTCTAAGAAACATATATGCAAAGCATCCAAACAGTACAATTCGCCAATTTTTTGTTCTTCAAGTTTAAGTGAACTACGAGCCCCATTGTTAATCCTTTAACGGAAATTAATTGTAACTTTCTACAAGTAGAACAATGATTGGAACACGCAGACGGTTGAAATCTTTGTATATATTGCTTCTATATAGTCTAAGAAACAGATATGCAAAGCATCCAAACAGTACAATTCGCCAATTTTTTGTTCTTCAAGTTTAAGTGAACAATGAGCCCCATTGTTAATCCTTTAAAGGAAATTATTTCTAACTTTCGACAAGTAGAACAATGAATGGAACAGGTAGACTGTTGAAATCATTGTATATATTGCGTCTATATAGTCTAAGAAACATATATGCAAAGCATCCAAACAGTACAATTCGCCAATTTTTTGGTCTTCAAGTTTAAGTGAACAATGAGCCCCATTGTTAATCCTTTAAAGGAAATTATTTCTAACTTTCGACAAGTAGAACAATGAATGGAACTGGTAGACGGTTGAAATCTTTTTATATATTGCTTCTATATAGTCTAAGAAACATATATGCAAAGCATCCAAACAGTACCAGTCGCCAATTTTTTGTCCTTCAAGTTTAAGTGAACAACGAGGATCATTGATAATCATGAAACGGAAATTATTTGTAACTTTCGACAAGATGAACAATGAATAGAACAGGTAGACGGTTGAAATCTTTGTATATGTTGCTTCTATATAGTCTAAGAAACCTATATGCGAAGCATCTAAACAGTAACATTCGCCAATTTTTTGATCTTCAAGGTTAAGTAAACTACGATCCCCATTGTTAATCCCTTAACGAAAATTATTTGTAATTTTCGACAAGTAGAACAATGAATGGAACAGGTAGACGGTTGAAATCATTGTATATATTGCTTCTATATAGTCTAAGAAACATATATGCAAAGCATCCAAACAGTACCAGTCGCCAATTTTTTGTCCTTCAAGTTTACGTGAACAACGAGGCCCATTGATAATCATGAAACGGAAATTATTTGTAACTTTCGACAAGATGAACAATGAATGGAACAGGTAGACTGTTGAAATCATTGTATATATTGCTTCTATATAGTCTAAGAAACATATATGCAGAGCATCCAGACAGTACCATTCGCCAATTTTTTGTTCTTCAAGTTTAAGTGAACAACGAGCCCCATTGTTAATCCTTTAAAGGAAATTATTTGTAATTTTCGAAAAGTAGAACAATGAATGGAACAGGTAGACTGTTGAAATCATTGTATATATTGCTTCTATATAGTCTAAGAAACATATATGCAGAGCATCCAGACAGTACCATTCGCCAATTTCTTGTTCTTCAAGTTTAAGTGAACAATGAGCCCCAATGGTTAATCCGTTATCGGAAATTATTTGTAACTTTCGACAAGTAGAACAATGAATGGAACAGGTAGACGGTTGAAATCTTTGTATATATTGCTTCTATATAGTCTAAGAAACATGTATGCAAAGCATTCAAACAGTACAATTCGCCAATTTTTTGTTCTTCAAGTTTAAGTGAACAATGAGCCCCAATGGGTAATCCTTTATCGGTAATTATTTGTAACTTTCGACAAGTAGAACAATGAATGGAACAGGTAGACGGATGAAATCCTTGTATATATTGCTTCCATATAGTCTAAGAAACATGTACGCAAAGCATCCAAACAGTACCATTCGCCAATTTTTTGTCCTTCAAGTTTAAGTGAACAATGAGCCCCATTGTTAATCCTTTATCGGAAATTATTTCTAACTTTCGACAAGTAGAACAATGAATCGAACAGGTAGACGGTTGAAATCTTTGTATATATTGCTTCTATATAGTCTAAAACACATATATGCAAAGCATCCAAACAGTACAATTCGCCAATTTTTTGTTCTTCAAGTTTAAGTGAACAATGAGCCCCAATGGTTAATCCTTTATCGGTAATTATTTGTAACTTTCGACAAGTAGAACAATGAATGGAACAGGTAGACGGTTGAAATCCTTGTATATATTGCGTCTATATAGTCTAAGAAACATATATGCAAAGCATCCAAACAGTACAATTCGCCAATTTTTTGTTCTTCAAGTTTTAGTAAACTACGATCCCCATTGTTAATCCCTTATCGGAAATTATTTGTAACTTTCGACAAGTAGAACAATGAATGGAACTGGTAGACGGTTGAAATCTTTTTATATATTGCTTCTATATAGTCTAAGAAACATATATGCAAAGCATCCAAACAGTACCAGTCGCCAATTTTTTGTCCTTCAAGTTTACGTGAACAACGAGGCCCATTGATAATCATGAAACGGAAATTATTTGTAACTTTCGACAAGATGAACAATGAATGGAACAGGTAGACTGTTGAAATCATTGTATATATTGCTTCTATATAGTCTAAGAAACATATATGCAGAGCATCCAGACAGTACCATTCGCCAATTTTTTGTTCTTCAAGTTTAAGTGAACAACGAGCCCCATTGTTAATCCTTTAAAGGAAATTATTTGTAATTTTCGAAAAGTAGAACAATGAATGGAACAGGTAGACTGTTGAAATCATTGTATATATTGCTTCTATATCGTCTAAGAAACATATATGCAGAGCATCCAGACAGTACCATTCGCCAATTTCTTGTTCTTCAAGTTTAAGTGAACAATGAGCCCCAATGGTTAATCCGTTATCGGAAATTATTTGTAACTTTCGACAAGTAGAACAATGAATGGAACAGGTAGACGGTTGAAATCTTTGTATATATTGCTTCTATATAGTCTAAGAAACATGTATGCAAAGCATCCAAACAGTACAATTCGCCAATTTTTTGTTCTTCAAGTTTAAGTGAACAATGAGCCCCAATGGGTAATCCTTTATCGGTAATTATTTGTAACTTTCGACAAGTAGAACAATGAATGGAACAGGTAGACGGATGAAATCCTTGTATATATTGCTTCCATATAGTCTAAGAAACATGTACGCAAAGCATCCAAACAGTACCATTCGACAATTTTTTGTCCTTCAAGTTTAAGTGAACAATGAGCCCCATTGTTAATCCTTTATCGGAAATTATTTCTAACTTTCGACAAGTAGAACAATGAATCGAACAGGTAGACGGTTGAAATCTTTGTATATATTGCTTCTATATAGTATAAGAAACATATTTGCAAATCATCCAAACAGTACAATTCGCCAATTATTTGATCTTCAAGTTTAAGTGAACTACGAGCCCCATTGTTAATACTTTAACGGAAATTATCTGTAACTTGCGACAAGTAGAACAATGAATGGAACAGGTAGTCGGTTGAAATCAATGTATATATTGCTTCTATATAGTCTAAGAAACATATATGCAAAGCATCCAAACAGTACCATTCATCAATTTTTTGTTCTTCAAGTTTAAGTGAACAACGAGCCCCATTGTTAATCCTTTATCGGAAATTATTTGTAATTTTCGACAAGTAGAACAATGAATGGAACAGGTAGACGGTTGAAATCTTTGTATATATTGCTTCTATATAATCTAAGAAACATATATGCAAAGCATCGAAACCGTACCATTCGCCAATTTTTTGTTCTTCAAGTTTAAGTGAACAACGAGCCCCATTGATAATCATGAAACGGAAATTATTTGTAACTTTCTACAAGTAGAACAATGAATAGAACAGGTAGACGGTTGAAATCTTTGTATATGTTGCTTCTATATAGTCTACGAAACCTATATGCAAAGCATCCAAACAGTACAATTCGCCAATTTTTTGTTCTTCAAGTTTAAGTGAACAATGAGCCCCATTGTTAATCCTTTATCGGAAATTATTTGTAATTTTCGACAAGTAGAACAATGAATGGAACAGGTAGACGGTTGAAATCTTTGTATATATTGCTTCTCTATAATCTAAGAAACATATATGCAAAGCATCCAAACCGTACCATTCGCCAATTATTTGATCTTCAAGTTTAAGTGAACTACGAGCCCCATTGTTAATACTTTAACGGAAATTATCTGTAACTTGCGACAAGTAGAACAATGAATGGAACAGGTAGTCGGTTGAAATCAATGTATATATTGCTTCTATATAGTCTAAGAAACATATATGCAAAGCATCCAAACAGTACCATTCATCAATTTTTTGTTCTTCAAGTTTAAGTGAACAACGAGCCCCATTGTTAATCCTTTATCGGAAATTATTTGTAATTTTCGACAAGTAGAACAATGAATGGAACAGGTAGACGGTTGAAATCTTTGTATATATTGCTTCTATATAATCTAAGAAACATATATGCAAAGCATCGAAACCGTACCATTCGCCAATTTTTTGTTCTTCAAGTTTAAGTGAACAACGAGCCCCATTGATAATCATGAAACGGAAATTATTTGTAACTTTCTACAAGTAGAACAATGAATAGAACAGGTAGACGGTTGAAATCTTTGTATATGTTGCTTCTGTATAGTCTACGAAACCTATATGCAAAGCATCCAAACAGTACAATTCGCCAATTTTTTGTTCTTCAAGTTTAAGTGAACAATGAGCCCCATTGTTAATCCTTTATCGGAAATTATTTGTAATTTTCGACAAGTAGAACAATGAATGGAACAGGTAGACGGTTGAAATCTTTGTATATATTGCTTCTCTATAATCTAAGAAACATATATGCAAAGCATCCAAACCGTACCATTCGCCAATTTTTTGTTCTTCAAGTTTAAGTGAACAACGAGCCCCAATGGGTAATCCTTTATCGGTAATTATTTGTAACTTTCGACAAGTAGAACAATGAATGGAACAGGTAGACGGATGAAATCCTTGTATATATTGCTTCCATATAGTTTAAGAAACATGTACGCAAAGCATCCAAACAGTACCATTCGCCAATTTTTTGTCCTTCAAGTTTAAGTGAACAATGAGCCCCATTGTTAATCCTTTAAAGGAAATTATTTGTAAATTTCGGCAAGTAGAACAATGAATAGAACAGGTAGACGGTTGAATTCTTTGTATCTGTTGTTTCTATATAGTCTAGGAAATCTATATGCAAAGCATCCAAACACTTACATTTGCCAATTTTTTGTTCTACAAGTTTAAGTGAACAATGAGCCCCAATGGTTAATCCTTTATCGGAAATTATTTGTAAATTTCGACAAGTAGAACAATGAATGGAACAGGTAGACGGTTGAAATCATAGTATATATTGCTTCTATATAGTCTAAGAAACATATATGCAAAGAATCCAAACAATACAATTCGCCAATTTTTTGTTCTTCATGTTAAAGTGAACTACGAGCCCCATTGTTAATCCTTTAAAGGAAATTATTTGTAAATTTCGACAAGTTGAAAAATGAATGGAACAGGTAGACGGTTGAAATCATTGTATATATTGCTTCTATATAGTCTAAGAAACATATATGCAAATCATCCAAACAGTACAATTTGCCAATTTTTTGTTCTTCAAGTTTAAGTGAACAACGAGCCCCATTGATAATCACGAAAGGGAAATTTTTTGTAAGTTTCTACAAGTAGAACAATGAATAGAACAGGTAGACGGTTGAATTCTTTGTATATGTTGCTTCTATATAGTCTAGGAAATCTATATGCAAAGCATCCAAACACTAACATTTGCCAATTTTATGTTCTTCAAGTTTTAGTGAACAATGAGCCCCAATGGTTAATCCTTTATCGGAAATTATTTGTAAATTTCGACAAGTAGAACAACGAATGGAACAGGTAGACGGTTGAAATCATTGTATATATTGCTTCTATATAGTCTAAGAAACATATATGCAAAGCATCCAAACAGTACAATTCGCCAATTTCTTGTTCTTCAAGTTTAAGTGAACTACGAGCCCCATTGATAATCATGAAACGGAAATTATTTGTAAGTTTCTACAAGTAGAACAATGAATGGAACAGGTAGACGGTTGAAATCTTTGTATATGTTGCATCTGTATAGTCTAAGAAACATATATGCAAAGCATCCAAACAGTACAATTCGCCAATTTTTTGTACTTCAAGTTTAAGTGAACTACGAGCCCCATTGTTAATCCTTTAACGGAAATTAATTGTAACTTTCTACAAGTAGAACAATGAATGGAACAGGTAGACGGTGGAAATCAATGTATATATTGCTTCTATATAGTCAAAGAAACATATATGCAAAGCATCGAAACAGTACAATTCGCTAATTTTTTGTTCTTCAAGTTTAAGAGAACTACGAGCCCCATTGTAAATACTTTAACGGAAATTATTTGTAACTTTCGACAAGTAGAACAATGAATGGAACAGGTAGACGGTTGAAATCATTGTATATATTGCTTCTATATAGTCTAAGAAACATATATGCAAAGCATCCAAACAGTGCAATTCGCCAATTTTTTGTTCTTCAAGTATAAGTGAACAATGAGACTCAATGGTTAATCCATTATCGGAAATTATTTGTTACTTTCGACAGGAAGAACAATGAATGGAACAGGTAGACGGTTGAAATCTTTGTATATATTGCTTCTATATAGTCTAAGAAACATGTATGCAAAGCATCCAAACAGTAAAATTCGCCAATTTTTTGTTCTTCAAGTTTAAGTGAACAATGAGCCCCAATGGGTAATCCTTTATCGGTAATTATTTGTAACTTTCGACAAGTAGAACAATGAATGGAACAGGTAGACGGATGAAATCCTTGTATATATTGCTTCCATATAGTCTAAGAAACATGTACGCAAAGCATCCAAACAGTACCATTCGCCAATTTTTTGTCCTTCAAGTTTAAGTGAACAATGAGCCCCATTGTTAATCCTTTATCGGAAATTATTTCTAACTTTCGACAAGTAGAACAATGAATCGAACAGGTAGACGGTTGAAATCTTTGTATATATTGCTTCTATATAGTATAAGAAACATATATGCAAATCATCCAAACAGTACAATTCGCCAATTATTTGATCTTCAAGTTTAAGTGAACTACGAGCCCCATTGTTAATACTTTAACGGAAATTATCTGTAACTTGCGACAAGTAGAACAATGAATGGAACAGGTAGTCGGTTGAAATCAATGTATATATTGCTTCTATATAGTCTAAGAAACATATATGCAAAGCATCCAAACAGTACCATTCATCAATCTTTTGTTCTTCAAGATTAAGTGAACTACGAGCCCCATTGTTAATACTTTAACGGAAATTATTTGTAACTTTCGACAAGTAGATCAATGACTGGAACAGGTAGACGGTTGAAATCAATGTATATATTGCTTCTATATAGTCTAAGCAACATATATGCAAAGCATCTAAACAGTAACATTCGCCAATTTTTGTATCTTCAAGTATTAGTGAACAACGAGCCCCATTGATAATCATGAAATGGAAATTATTTGTAACTTTCTACAAGTAGAACAATGAATGGAACAGGTAGACGCTTAAATCTTTGTATATATTCCTTCTATATAGTCTAAGAAACATGTACGCAAACCATCCAAGCAGTACAATTCGCCAATTTATTGTTCTTCAAGTTTAAGTGAACAACGAGCCGCATTGTTAATCCTTGAAAGGAAATTATTTGTAAATTTCGACAAGTAGAACAATGAATGGAACAGGTAGACGGTTGAAATCATTGTATATATTGCTTCCATATAGTCTAAGAAACATGTACGCAAAGCATCCAAACAGTACCATTCGCCAATGTTATGTTCTTCAAGTTTAAATGAACTACGAACCCCATTGTTAATTATTTAACGGAAATTATTTGTAACATTCGACAAGTAAAACAATGAATGGAACAGGTAGACGGTTGAAATCTTTGTATATGCTGCTTCTATATAGCATAAGAAACCTATATGCAAAGCATCTAAACAGTACCATTCGCCAATTTTTTGTTCTTCAAGTTTAAGTGAACAATGAGCCCCATTGTTAATCCTTTATCGGAAATTATTTGTAAATTTCGACAAGTAGAACAATGAATGGAACAGGTAGACGGTTGAAATCATAGTATATATTGCTTCTATATAGTCTAAGAAACACATATGCAAAGCATCCAAACAGTACAATTCGCCAATTTTTTGTTCTTCAAGTTTAAGTGAACAACGAGCCCCATTGATAATCACGAAAGGGAAATTATTTGTAAGTTTCTACAAGTAGAACAATGAATAGAACAGGTAGACGGTTGAATTCTTTGTATCTGTTGTTTCTATATAGTCTAGGAAATCTATATGCAAAGCATCCAAACACTTACATTTGCCAATTTTTTGTTCTACAAGTTTAAGTGAACAATGAGCCCCAATGGTTAATCCTTTATCGGAAATTATTTGTAAATTTCGACAAGTAGAACAATGAATGGAACAGGTAGACGGTTGAAATCATAGTATATATTGCTTCTATATAGTCTAAGAAACATATATGCAAAGAATCCAAACAATACAATTCGCCAATTTTTTGTTCTTCATGTTAAAGTGAACTACGAGCCCCATTGTTAATCCTTTAAAGGAAATTATTTGTAAATTTCGACAAGTTGAAAAATGAATGGAACAGGTAGACGGTTGAAATCATTGTATATATTGCTTCTATATAGTCTAAGAAACATATATGCAAATCATCCAAACAGTACAATTTGCCAATTTTTTGTTCTTCAAGTTTAAGTGAACAACGAGCCCCATTGATAATCACGAAAGGGAAATTTTTTGTAAGTTTCTACAAGTAGAACAATGAATAGAACAGGTAGACGGTTGAATTCTTTGTATATGTTGCTTCTATATAGTCTAGGAAATCTATATGCAAAGCATCCAAACACTAACATTTGCCAATTTTATGTTCTTCAAGTTTTAGTGAACAATGAGCCCCAATGGTTAATCCTTTATCGGAAATTATTTGTAAATTTCGACAAGTAGAACAACGAATGGAACAGGTAGACGGTTGAAATCATTGTATATATTGCTTCTATATAGTCTAAGAAACATATATGCAAAGCATCCAAACAGTACAATTCGCCAATTTCTTGTTCTTCAAGTTTAAGTGAACTACGAGCCCCATTGATAATCATGAAACGGAAATTATTTGTAAGTTTCTACAAGTAGAACAATGAATGGAACAGGTAGACGGTTGAAATCTTTGTATATGTTGCATCTGTATAGTCTAAGAAACATATATGCAAAGCATCCAAACAGTACAATTCGCCAATTTTTTGTACTTCAAGTTTAAGTGAACTACGAGCCCCATTGTTAATCCTTTAACGGAAATTAATTGTAACTTTCTACAAGTAGAACAATGAATGGAACAGGTAGACGGTGGAAATCAATGTATATATTGCTTCTATATAGTCAAAGAAACATATATGCAAAGCATCGAAACAGTACAATTCGCTAATTTTTTGTTCTTCAAGTTTAAGAGAACTACGAGCCCCATTGTAAATACTTTAACGGAAATTATTTGTAACTTTCGACAAGTAGAACAATGAATGGAACAGGTAGACGGTTGAAATCATTGTATATATTGCTTCTATATAGTCTAAGAAACATATATGCAAAGCATCCAAACAGTGCAATTCGCCAATTTTTTGTTCTTCAAGTATAAGTGAACAATGAGACTCAATGGTTAATCCATTATCGGAAATTATTTGTTACTTTCGACAGGAAGAACAATGAATGGAACAGGTAGACGGTTGAAATCTTTGTATATATTGCTTCTATATAGTCTAAGAAACATATATGCAAAGCATCCAAACAGTACAATTCGCCAATTTATTGTTCTTCAAGTTTAAGTGAACAACGAGCCCCATTGTTAATCCTTTAAATGGAAATTATTTGTAACTTTCTACAAGTAGAACAATGAATGGAGCAGGAAGACGGTTGAAATCATTGTATATATTGCTTCTATATAGTCTAAGAAACATATATGCAAAGCATCCAAACAATACAATTCGCCAATTTTTTGTACTTCAAGTTTAAGTGAACTACGATTCCCATTGTTAATCGTTTAACAGAAATTATTTGTAACTTTCGACAAGTAGAACAATGAATGGAACAGGTAGACGGTTGAAATCAATGTATATATTGCTTCTATATAGTCTAAGAAACATGTATGCAAAGCATCCAAACAGTAAAATTCGCCAATTTTTTGTTCTTCAAGTTTAAGTGAACAATGAGCCCCAATGGGTAATCCTTTATCGGTAATTATTTGTAACTTTCGACAAGTAGAACAATGAATGGAACAGGTAGACGGATGAAATCCTTGTATATATTGCTTCCATATAGTCTAAGAAACATGTACGCAAAGCATCCAAACAGTACCATTCGCCAATTTTTTGTCCTTCAAGTTTAAGTGAACAATGAGGCCCATTGTTAATCCTTTATCGGAAATTATTTCTAACTTTCGACAAGTAGAACAATGAATCGAACAGGTAGACGGTTGAAATCTTTGTATATATTGCTTCTATATAGTATAAGAAACATATATGCAAATCATCCAAACAGTACAATTCGCCAATTATTTGATCTTCAAGTTTAAGTGAACTACGAGCCCCATTGTTAATACTTTAACGGAAATTATCTGTAACTTGCGACAAGTAGAACAATGAATGGAACAGGTAGTCGGTTGAAATCAATGTATATATTGCTTCTATATAGTCTAAGAAACATATATGCAAAGCATCCAAACAGTACCATTCATCAATCTTTTGTTCTTCAAGTTTAAGTGAACAACGAGCCCCATTGTTAATCCTTTATCGGAAATTATTTGTAATTTTCGACAAGTAGAACAATGAATGGAACAGGTAGACGGTTGAAATCTTTGTATATATTGCTTCTATATAATCTAAGAAACATATATGCAAAGCATCCAAACCGTACCATTCGCCAATTTTTTGTTCTTCAAGTTTAAGTGAACAACGAGCCCAATTGATAATCATGAAACGGAAATTATTTGTAACTTTCTACAAGTAGAACAATGAATAGAACAGGTAGACGGTTGAAATCTTTGTATATGTTGCTTCTATATAGTCTACGAAACCTATATGCAAAGCATCCAAACAGTACAATTCGCCAATTTTTTGTTCTTCAAGTTTAAGTGAACAATGAGCCCCATTGTTAATCCTTTATCGGAAATTATTTGTAATTTTCGACAAGTAGAACAATGAATGGAACAGGTAGACGGTTGAAATCTTTGTATATATTGCTTCTCTATAATCTAAGAAACATATATGCAAAGCATCCAAACCGTACCATTCGCCAATTTTTTGTTCTTCAAGTTTAAGTGAACAACGAGCCCCAATGGGTAATCCTTTATCGGTAATTATTTGTAACTTTCGACAAGTAGAACAATGAATGGAACAGGTAGACGGATGAAATCCTTGTATATATTGCTTCCATATAGTTTAAGAAACATGTACGCAAAGCATCCAAACAGTACCATTCGCCAATTTTTTGTCCTTCAAGTTTAAGTGAACAATGAGCCCCATTGTTAATCCTTTAAAGGAAATTATTTGTAAATTTCGGCAAGTAGAACAATGAATGGAACAGGTAGACGGTTGAAATCTTTGTATATATTGCGTCTATATAGTCTAAGAAACATATATGCAAAGCATCCAAACAGTACAATTCGCCAATTTATTGTTCTTCAAGTTAAAGTGAACAACGAGCCCCATTGTTAATCCTTTAAAGGAAATTATTTGTAAATTTCGACAAGTAGAACAATGATTGGGACACGTAGAAGTTTGAAATCTTTGTATATATTGCTTCCATATAGTCTAAGAAACATGTACGCAAACCATCCAAACAGTACCGTTCGCCAATTTTTTGTTCTTCAAGTTTAAGTGAACAATGAGCCCCATTGTTAATCCTTTATCGGAAATTATTTGTAACTTTCGACCAGTAGAACAATGAATGGAACAGGTAGACGGTTGAAATCTTTGTATATATTGCTTCTATATAGTCTAAGAAATATATATGCAAAGCATCCAAACAGTACCATTCGCCGATTTTTTGTCCTTCAAGTTTAAGTGAACAATGAGCCCCATTGTTAAACCTTTATCGGAAATTATTTGTAACTTTCGACAAGTAGAACAATGAATGGAACAGGTGGACGGTTGAAATCTTTGTATATATTGCTTCTATATAGTCTAAGAAACAGAAATGCAAAGCATCTAAACAGTACAATTCGCCAATTTTTTGTACTTCAAGTTTAAGTGAACTACGAGCCCCATTGTTAATCCTTTAAAGGAAATTATTTGTAACTTTCGACAAGTAGAACAATGAATGGAACAGGTAGACGGTTGAAATCTTTGTATATGTTGCTTCTATATAGTCTAAGAAACATATATGCTAAGCATCCAAACAGTACAATTCGCCAATTTTTTGTTCTTCAAGTTTAAGTGAACAATGAGCCCCAATGGTTAATCCATTATCGGAAATTATTTGTAAATTTCGACAAGTAGAACAATGAATGGATCATGTAGACGGTTGAAAAAATTGTATATATTGCTTCTATATAGTCTACGAAACATATATGCAAAGCATCCAAACAGTACAATTCGCCAATTTTTTGTACTTCAAGTTTAAGTGAACTACGAGCCCCATTGTTAATCCTTTAACGGAAATTAATTGTAACTTTCGACAAGTAGAACAATGAATGGAACAGGTAGACGGTTGAAATCTTTGTATAGATTGCTTCTATATAGTCTAAGAAACATCTATGCAAAGCATCCAAACAGTACAATTCGCCAATTTTTTGTACTTCAAGTTTAAGTGAACTACGAGCCCCATTGATAATCACGAAAGGGAAATTTTTTGTAAGTTTCTACAAGTAGAACAATGAATAGAACAGGTAGACGGTTGAATTCTTTGTATATGTTGCTTCTATATAGTCTAGGAAATCTATATGCAAAGCATCCAAACACTAACATTTGCCAATTTTATGTTCTTCAAGTTTAAGTGAACTACGAGCCCCATTGTTAATCCTTTAACGGAAATTATTTGTAAATTTCGACAAGTGGAACAATGATTGGAACACGTAGACGGTTGAAATCTTTGTATATAATGCTTCTATATAGTCTAAGAAACATATATGCAAAGCATTGAAACAGTACAATTCGCCAATTTTTTGTTCTTCAAGATTAAGTGAACTACGAGCCCCATTGTTAATACTTTAACGGAAATTATTTGTAACTTTCGACAAGTAGATCAATGACCGGAACAGGTAGACGGTTGAAATCAATGTATATATTGCTTCTATATAGCATAAGATACCTATATGCAAAGCATCTAAACAGTACCATTCGCCAATTTTTTGTTCTTCAAGTTTAAGTGAACAATGAGGCCCATTGTTAATCCTTTATCGGAAATTATTTGTAACTTTCGACAAGTAGAACAATGAATGGAACAGGTAGACGGTTGAAATCTTTGTATATATTGCTTCTATATAGTCTAAGAAACATATATGCAAAGCATCCAAAGAGTACAATTCGCCAATTTATTGTTCTTCAAGTTTAAGTGAACAACGAGCCCCATTGTTAATCCTTTAAATGAAATTATTTGTAAATTTCGACAAGTAGAACAATGAATGGAACAGGTAGACTGTTGAAATCATTGTATATATTGCTTCCATATAGTCCAAGAAATATATATGCAAAGCATCCAAACAGTACCTTTCGCTAATTTTTTGTTCTTAAGTTTAAGTGAACTATGAGCCCCATTGTTAATCCTTTAACGGAAATTAATTGTAACTTTCGACAAGTAGAAGAATGAATGGAACAGGTAGACGGTTGAAATCTTTGTATATATTGCTTCTATATAGTCTAAGAAACATATATGCAAAGCATCCAAACAGTACCATTCGCCAATTTTTTGTTCTTCAAGTTTAAGTGAACTACGAGCCCCATTGTTAATCCTTTAACGGAAATTAATTGTAATTTTCTACAAGTAGAACAATGAATGGAACAGGTAGACGGTTGAAATCTTAGTATATGATGCTTCTATGTAGTCTAAGAAACATATATGCAAAGCATCCAAACAGTACAATCCGCCAATTTTTTGTACTTCAAGTTTAAGTGAACTACGATTCCCATTGTTAATCCTTTAACAGAAATTATTTGTAACTTTCGACAAGTAGAACAATGAATAGTACAGGTAGACGGGTGAAATCTTTCTATATAATGCTTCTATATAGTCTAAGAAACATATATGCAAAGAATCCAAACAGTACAATTCGCCAATTTATTGATCTTCAAGTTTAAGTGAACTACGAGCCCCATTGTTAATCCTTTAACGGAAATTAATTGTAATTTTCTACAAGTAGAACAATGAATGGAACAGGTAGACGGTTGAAATCTTTGTATATGATGCTTCTATGTAGTCTAAGAAACATATATGCAAAGCATCCAAACAGTACAATTCGCCAATTTATTGATTTTCAAGTTTAAGTGAACTACGAGCCCCATTGTTAATCCTTTAACGGAAATTAATTGTAATTTTCTACAAGTAGAACAATGAATGCAACAGGTAGACGGTGGAAATCAATGTATATATTGCTTCTATATAGTCAAAGAAACATATATGCAGAGCATCCAAACAATACAATTCGCCAATTTTTTGTACTTCAAGTTTAAGTGAACTACGATGCCCATTATTAATCCTTTAACAGAAATTATTTGTAACTTTCGACAAGTAGAACAATGAATGGAACAGGTAGACGGTTGAAATCAATGTATATATTGCTTCTATATAGTCTAAGAAACATATATGCAAAGCATCTAAACAGTACAATTCGCCAATTTTTTGTTCTTCAAGTTTTAGTGAACAATGAGCCCCAATGGTTAATCCTTTATCGGAAATTATTTGTAATTTTCGACAAGTAGAACAATGAATGGAACAAGTAGACGGTTGAAATCATTGTATATATTGCTTCTATATAGTCTAAGAAACATATACGCAAAGCATCAAAACAGTACCATTCGCCAATTTTTTGTTCTTCAAGTTTAAGTGAACAACGAGCCCCATTGATAATCATGAAGTGGAAATTATTTGTAACTTTCTACAAGTAGAACAATGAATAGTACAGGTAGACGAGTGAAATCCTTCTATATATTGCTTCTGTATAGTCTAAGAAACATATATGCAAAGCATCTAAACAGTACAATTCGCCAATTTTTTGTTCTTCAAGTTTTAGTGAACAATGAGCCCCAATGGTTAATCCTTTATCGGAAATTATTTGTAATTTTCGACAAGTAGAACAATGAATGGAACAAGTAGACGGTTGAAATCATTGTATATATTGCTTCAATATAGTCTAAGAAACATATACGCAAAGCATCAAAACAGTACAATTCGCCAATTTTTTTTCTTCAAGTTTAAGTGAACTACGAGCACCATTGTTAATCCTTTAAAGGAAATTATTTGTAACTTTCGACATGTAGAACAATGAATGGAACAGGTAGACGGTTGAGATCTTTGTATATATTGCTTCTATATAGTCTAAGAAACATATATGCAAAGCATCCAAACAGTACAATTCGCCAATTTATTGTTCTTCAAGTTTAAGTGAACTACGAGCCCCATTGTTAATCCTTTAAAGGAAATTATTTGTAAATTTCGACAAGTATAACAATGAATGGAACAGGTAGACTGTTGAAATCATTGTATATATTGCTTCTATATAGTCTAAGAAACATATATGCAAAGCGTCCAAACAGTACAATTCGCCAATTTTTTGTTCTTCAAGTTTAAGTAAACTACGATCCCCATTGTTAATCCTTTAACGGAAATTATTTGTAACTTTCGACAAGTATATCAATGAATGGAACAGATAGACGGTTGAAATCATTGTATATATTGCTTCTATATAGTCTAAGAAACATATATGCAAAGCATCCAAATAGTACAATTCGCCAATTTTTTGTTCTTCAAGTTTAAGTGAACTACGAGCCCCATTGTTAATCCTTTAAAGGAAATTATTTGTAAATTTCGACAAGTAGAACAATGAATGGATCATGTAAACGGTTGAAAAAATTGTATATATTGCTTCTATATAGTCTACGAAACATATATGCAAAGCATCCAAAAAGTACAATTCGCCAATTTTTTGTTCTTCAAGTTTAAGTGAACTACGAGCCCCATTGTTAATCCTTTAAAGGAAATTATTTGTAAATTTCGACAAGTAGAACAATGATTGGAACACGTAGACGGTTGAAATCTTTGTATATATTGCTTCCATATAGTCTAAGAAACATGTACGCAAAGCATCCAAACAGTACCGTTCGCCAATTTTTTGTTCTTCAAGTTTAAGTGAACTACGAGCCCCATTGTTAATCCTTTAAAGGAAATTATTTGTAAATTTCGACAAGTAGAACATTGAATGGAACAGGTAGACGGTTGAAATCTTTGTATATATTGCTTCTATATAGTATAAGAAACATATATGCAATGCATCCAAACAGTACAATTCGCCAATTTTTTGTTCTTCAAGTTTAAGTGAACTACGAGCACCATTGTTAATCCTTTAAAGGAAATTATTTGTAAATTTCGACAAGTAGAACAATGAATGGATCATGTAGACGGTTGAAAAAATTGTATATATTGCTTGTATATAGTCTTCGAAACATATATGCAAAGCATCCAAACAGTACAATTCGCCAATTTTTTGTACTTCAAGTTTATGTGAACTACGAGCCCCATTGTTAATCCTTTAACAGAAATTAATTGTAACTTTCGACAAGTAGAACAATGAATGGAACAGGTAGACGGTTGAAATCTTAGTATATATTGCTTCTAGATAGTCTAAGAAACATATATGCAAAGCATCCAAACAGTACAATTCGCCAATTTATTGTTCTTCAAGTTTAAGTGAACAACGAGCCCCATTGTTAATCCTTTAATGGAAATTATTTGTAAATTTCGACAAGTAGAACAATGATTGGAACACGTAGACGGTAGAAATCTTTGTATATATTGCTTCCATATAGTCTAAGAAACATGTACGCAAAGCATCCAAACAGTACCGTTCGCCAATTTTTTGTACTTCAAGTTTAAGTGAACAACGAGCCCCAATGTTAATCCGTTAAAGGAAATTATTTGTAACTTTCGACAAGTAGAACAATGAGTGGAACAGGTAGACGGTTGAAATCAATGTATATATTGCTTCTATATAGTCTAAGAAACATATATGCAAAGCATCCAAACAGTACCATTCGCCAATTTTTTGTTCTTCAAGTTTAAGTGAACTTCGAGCCCCATTGTTAATCCTTTAAAGGAAATTATTTCTAACTTTCGACAAGTAGAACAATGAATCGAACAGGTAGACGGTTGAAATCTTTGTATTTATTGCTTCTATATAGTATATGAAACATATATGCAAAGCATCCAAACAGTACCATTCGCCAATTTTTTGTTCTTCAAGTTTAAGTGAACTGCGAGCTCCATTGTTAATCCTTTAAAGGAAATTATTTGTAACTTTCGACAAGTAGAACAGTGAATGGAACAGGTGGACTGTTGAAAACATTGTATATATTGCTTCTATATAGTCTAAGAAACATTTATGCAAAGCATCCAAACAGTACCATTCGCCAATTTTTTGTCCTTCAAGTTTAAGTGAACAATGAGCCCCATTGTTAATCCTTTATCGGAAATTATTTGTAACTTTCGACAAGTAGAACAATGAATCGAACAAGTAGACGGTTGAAATCCTTGTATATATTGCTTCCATATAGTCTAAGAAACAAGTACGCAAAGCATCCAAACAGTACCATTCGCCAATTTTTTGTCCTTCAAGTTTAAGTGAACAATGAGCCCCATTGTTAATGCTTTAAAGGAAATTATTTCTAAATTTCGACAAGTAGAACAATGATTGGAACACGTAGACGGTTGAAATCTTTGTATATATTGCTTCCATATAGTCTAAGAAACATGTACGCAAAGCATCCAAACAGTACCATTCGCCAATTTTTTGTTCTTCAAGTTTAAGTGAACAATGAGCCCCAATGGTTAATCCTTTATCGGAAATTATTTGTAATTTTAGACAAGTAGAACAATGAATGGAACAGGTAGACGGTTGAAATCTTTGTATATATTGCATCTATATAATCTAAGAAACATATATGCAAAGCATCTAAACAGTAACAATCGCCAATTTTTTGATCTTCAAGTTTAAGTGAACAGCGAGCCCCATTGATAATCATGAAATGGAAATTATTTGTAAATTTCTACAAGTAGAACAATGAATAGTACAGGTAGACGGGTGAAATCTTTCTATATATTGCTTCTAAATAGTCTATGAAACATATATGCAAAGCATCCAAACAGTACAATTCGCCAATTTTTTGTTCTTCAAGTTTAAGTGAACAATGAGCCCCATTGTTAATCCTTTATCGGAAATTATTTGTAACTTTCGACAAGTAGAACAATGAATGGAACTGGTAGACGGTTGAAATCTTTTTATATATTGCTTCTAAATAGTCTAAGAAACATATATGCAAAGTATCCAAACAGTACAATTCGCCAATTTTTTGTTCTTTAAGTTTAAGTGAACTACGAGCCCAATTGTTAATCCTTTAAAGGAAATTATTTGTAAATATCGACAAGTAGAACAATGAATGGAACAGGTAGACGGTTGAAATCAATGTATAGATTGCTTCTATATAGTCTAAGAAACATATATGCAAAGCATCCAAACAGTACAATTCGCCAATTTTTTGTTCTTCAAGTTTAAGTGAACAATGAGCCCCAATGGTTAATCCTTTATCGGAAATTATTTGTAATTTTCGACAAGTAGAACAATGAATGGAACAGGTAGAAGGTTGAAATCTTTGTATATATTGCTTCTATATAGTCTAAGAAACCTATATGCAAAGCATCTAAACAGTAACAATCGCCAATTTTTTGAACTTCAAGTTTAAGTGAACAGCGAGCCCCATTGATAATCATGAAATGGAAATTATTTGTAACTTTCTACAAGTAGAACAATGAATAGTACAGGTAGACGGGTTAAATCATTCTATATATTGCTTCTAAATAGTCTAAGAAACATATATGCAAAGCATCCAAATAGTACAATTCGCCATTTTTTTGTTCTTCAAGTTTAAGTGAACTACCAGCCCCATTGTTAATCCTTTAAAGGAAATTATTTGTAAATTTCGACAAGTAGAACAATGAATGGAACAGGTAGACGGTTGAAATCAATGTATATATTGCTTCTATATAGTCTAAGAAACATATATGCAAAGCATCTAAACAGTACAATTCGCCAATTTTTTGTTCTTCAAGTTTTAGTGAACAATGAGCCCCAATGGTTAATCCTTTATCGGAAATTATTTGTAATTTTCGACAAGTAGAACAATGAATGGAACAAGTAGACGGTTGAAATCATTGTATATATTGCTTCTATATAGTCTAAGAAACATATACGCAAAGCATCAAAACAGTACCATTCGCCAATTTTTTGTTCTTCAAGTTTAAGTGAACAACGAGCCCCATTGATAATCATGAAGTGGAAATTATTTGTAACTTTCTACAAGTAGAACAATGAATAGTACAGGTAGACGAGTGAAATCCTTCTATATATTGCTTCTGTATAGTCTAAGAAACATATATGCAAAGCATCTAAACAGTACAATTCGCCAATTTTTTGTTCTTCAAGTTTTAGTGAACAATGAGCCCCAATGGTTAATCCTTTATCGGAAATTATTTGTAATTTTCGACAAGTAGAACAATGAATGGAACAAGTAGACGGTTGAAATCATTGTATATATTGCTTCAATATAGTCTAAGAAACATATACGCAAAGCATCAAAACAGTACAATTCGCCAATTTTTTTTCTTCAAGTTTAAGTGAACTACGAGCACCATTGTTAATCCTTTAAAGGAAATTATTTGTAACTTTCGACATGTAGAACAATGAATGGAACAGGTAGACGGTTGAGATCTTTGTATATATTGCTTCTATATAGTCTAAGAAACATATATGCAAAGCATCCAAACAGTACAATTCGCCAATTTATTGTTCTTCAAGTTTAAGTGAACTACGAGCCCCATTGTTAATCCTTTAAAGGAAATTATTTGTAAATTTCGACAAGTATAACAATGAATGGAACAGGTAGACTGTTGAAATCATTGTATATATTGCTTCTATATAGTCTAAGAAACATATATGCAAAGCGTCCAAACAGTACAATTCGCCAATTTTTTGTTCTTCAAGTTTAAGTAAACTACGATCCCCATTGTTAATCCTTTAACGGAAATTATTTGTAACTTTCGACAAGTATATCAATGAATGGAACAGATAGACGGTTGAAATCATTGTATATATTGCTTCTATATAGTCTAAGAAACATATATGCAAAGCATCCAAATAGTACAATTCGCCAATTTTTTGTTCTTCAAGTTTAAGTGAACTACGAGCCCCATTGTTAATCCTTTAAAGGAAATTATTTGTAAATTTCGACAAGTAGAACAATGAATGGATCATGTAAACGGTTGAAAAAATTGTATATATTGCTTCTATATAGTCTACGAAACATATATGCAAAGCATCCAAAAAGTACAATTCGCCAATTTTTTGTTCTTCAAGTTTAAGTGAACTACGAGCCCCATTGTTAATCCTTTAAAGGAAATTATTTGTAAATTTCGACAAGTAGAACAATGATTGGAACACGTAGACGGTTGAAATCTTTGTATATATTGCTTCCATATAGTCTAAGAAACATGTACGCAAAGCATCCAAACAGTACCGTTCGCCAATTTTTTGTTCTTCAAGTTTAAGTGAACTACGAGCCCCATTGTTAATCCTTTAAAGGAAATTATTTGTAAATTTCGACAAGTAGAACATTGAATGGAACAGGTAGACGGTTGAAATCTTTGTATATATTGCTTCTATATAGTATAAGAAACATATATGCAATGCATCCAAACAGTACAATTCGCCAATTTTTTGTTCTTCAAGTTTAAGTGAACTACGAGCACCATTGTTAATCCTTTAAAGGAAATTATTTGTAAATTTCGACAAGTAGAACAATGAATGGATCATGTAGACGGTTGAAAAAATTGTATATATTGCTTGTATATAGTCTTCGAAACATATATGCAAAGCATCCAAACAGTACAATTCGCCAATTTTTTGTACTTCAAGTTTATGTGAACTACGAGCCCCATTGTTAATCCTTTAACAGAAATTAATTGTAACTTTCGACAAGTAGAACAATGAATGGAACAGGTAGACGGTTGAAATCTTAGTATATATTGCTTCTAGATAGTCTAAGAAACATATATGCAAAGCATCCAAACAGTACAATTCGCCAATTTATTGTTCTTCAAGTTTAAGTGAACAACGAGCCCCATTGTTAATCCTTTAATGGAAATTATTTGTAAATTTCGACAAGTAGAACAATGATTGGAACACGTAGACGGTAGAAATCTTTGTATATATTGCTTCCATATAGTCTAAGAAACATGTACGCAAAGCATCCAAACAGTACCGTTCGCCAATTTTTTGTACTTCAAGTTTAAGTGAACAACGAGCCCCAATGTTAATCCGTTAAAGGAAATTATTTGTAACTTTCGACAAGTAGAACAATGAGTGGAACAGGTAGACGGTTGAAATCAATGTATATATTGCTTCTATATAGTCTAAGAAACATATATGCAAAGCATCCAAACAGTACCATTCGCCAATTTTTTGTTCTTCAAGTTTAAGTGAACTTCGAGCCCCATTGTTAATCCTTTAAAGGAAATTATTTCTAACTTTCGACAAGTAGAACAATGAATCGAACAGGTAGACGGTTGAAATCTTTGTATTTATTGCTTCTATATAGTATATGAAACATATATGCAAAGCATCCAAACAGTACCATTCGCCAATTTTTTGTTCTTCAAGTTTAAGTGAACTGCGAGCTCCATTGTTAATCCTTTAAAGGAAATTATTTGTAACTTTCGACAAGTAGAACAGTGAATGGAACAGGTGGACTGTTGAAAACATTGTATATATTGCTTCTATATAGTCTAAGAAACATTTATGCAAAGCATCCAAACAGTACCATTCGCCAATTTTTTGTCCTTCAAGTTTAAGTGAACAATGAGCCCCATTGTTAATCCTTTATCGGAAATTATTTGTAACTTTCGACAAGTAGAACAATGAATCGAACAAGTAGACGGTTGAAATCCTTGTATATATTGCTTCTATATAGTCTAAGAAACATATATGCAAAGCATCCAAACAGTACCATTCGCCAATTTTTTGTTCTTCAAGTTTAAGTGAACTTCGAGCCCCATTGTTAATCCTTTAAAGGAAATTATTTCTAAATTTCGACAAGTAGAACAATGAATGGATCATGTAGACGGTTGAAAAAATTGTATATATTGCTTGTATATAGTCTTCGAAACATATATGCAAAGCATCCAAACAGTACAATTCGCCAATTTTTTGTACTTCAAGTTTATGTGAACTACGAGCCCCATTGTTAATCCTTTAACAGAAATTAATTGTAACTTTCGACAAGTAGAACAATGAATGGAACAGGTAGACGGTTGAAATCTTAGTATATATTGCTTCTAGATAGTCTAAGAAACATATATGCAAAGCATCCAAACAGTACAATTCGCCAATTTATTGTTCTTCAAGTTTAAGTGAACAACGAGCCCCATTGTTAATCCTTTAATGGAAATTATTTGTAAATTTCGACAAGTAGAACAATGATTGGAACACGTAGACGGTAGAAATCTTTGTATATATTGCTTCCATATAGTCTAAGAAACATGTACGCAAAGCATCCAAACAGTACCGTTCGCCAATTTTTTGTACTTCAAGTTTAAGTGAACAACGAGCCCCAATGTTAATCCGTTAAAGGAAATTATTTGTAACTTTCGACAAGTAGAACAATGAGTGGAACAGGTAGACGGTTGAAATCAATGTATATATTGCTTCTATATAGTCTAAGAAACATATATGCAAAGCATCCAAACAGTACCATTCGCCAATTTTTTGTTCTTCAAGTTTAAGTGAACTTCGAGCCCCATTGTTAATCCTTTAAAGGAAATTATTTCTAACTTTCGACAAGTAGAACAATGAATCGAACAGGTAGACGGTTGAAATCTTTGTATTTATTGCTTCTATATAGTATATGAAACATATATGCAAAGCATCCAAACAGTACCATTCGCCAATTTTTTGTTCTTCAAGTTTAAGTGAACTGCGAGCTCCATTGTTAATCCTTTAAAGGAAATTATTTGTAACTTTCGACAAGTAGAACAGTGAATGGAACAGGTGGACTGTTGAAAACATTGTATATATTGCTTCTATATAGTCTAAGAAACATTTATGCAAAGCATCCAAACAGTACCATTCGCCAATTTTTTGTCCTTCAAGTTTAAGTGAACAATGAGCCCCATTGTTAATCCTTTATCGGAAATTATTTGTAACTTTCGACAAGTAGAACAATGAATCGAACAAGTAGACGGTTGAAATCCTTGTATATATTGCTTCCATATAGTCTAAGAAACAAGTACGCAAAGCATCCAAACAGTACCATTCGCCAATTTTTTGTCCTTCAAGTTTAAGTGAACAATGAGCCCCATTGTTAATGCTTTAAAGGAAATTATTTCTAAATTTCGACAAGTAGAACAATGATTGGAACACGTAGACGGTTGAAATCTTTGTATATATTGCTTCCATATAGTCTAAGAAACATGTACGCAAAGCATCCAAACAGTACCATTCGCCAATTTTTTGTTCTTCAAGTTTAAGTGAACAATGAGCCCCAATGGTTAATCCTTTATCGGAAATTATTTGTAATTTTAGACAAGTAGAACAATGAATGGAACAGGTAGACGGTTGAAATCTTTGTATATATTGCATCTATATAATCTAAGAAACATATATGCAAAGCATCTAAACAGTAACAATCGCCAATTTTTTGATCTTCAAGTTTAAGTGAACAGCGAGCCCCATTGATAATCATGAAATGGAAATTATTTGTAAATTTCTACAAGTAGAACAATGAATAGTACAGGTAGACGGGTGAAATCTTTCTATATATTGCTTCTAAATAGTCTATGAAACATATATGCAAAGCATCCAAACAGTACAATTCGCCAATTTTTTGTTCTTCAAGTTTAAGTGAACAATGAGCCCCATTGTTAATCCTTTATCGGAAATTATTTGTAACTTTCGACAAGTAGAACAATGAATGGAACTGGTAGACGGTTGAAATCTTTTTATATATTGCTTCTAAATAGTCTAAGAAACATATATGCAAAGTATCCAAACAGTACAATTCGCCAATTTTTTGTTCTTCAAGTTTAAGTGAACAATGAGCCCCAATGGTTAATCCTTTATCGGAAATTATTTGTAACTTTCGACAAGTAGAACAATGAATGGAACAGGTAGAAGGTTGAAATCTTTGTATATATTGCTTCTATATAGTCTAAGAAACCTATATGCAAAGCATCTAAACAGTAACAATCGCCAATTTTTTGAACTTCAAGTTTAAGTGAACAGCGAGCCCCATTGATAATCATGAAATGGAAATTATTTGTAACTTTCTACAAGTAGAACAATGAATAGTACAGGTAGACGGGTTAAATCATTCTATATATTGCTTCTAAATAGTCTAAGAAACATATATGCAAAGCATCCAAATAGTACAATTCGCCATTTTTTTGTTCTTCAAGTTTAAGTGAACTACCAGCCCCATTGTTAATCCTTTAAAGGAAATTATTTGTAAATTTCGACAAGTAGAACAATGAATGGATCAGGTAGACGGTTGAAATCATTGTATATATTGCTTCTATATAATCTAAGAAACATATATGCAAAGCATCCAAACAGTACAATTCGCCAATTTTTTGTTCTTCAAGTTTAAGTGAACAATGAGCCCCAATGGTTAATCCTTTATCGGAAATTATTTGTAATTTTCGACAAGTAGAACAATGAATGGAACAGGTAGACGGTTGAAATCTTTGTATATATTGCTTCTATATAGTCTAAGAAACCTATATGCAAAGCATCTAAACAGTAACAATCGCCAATTTTTTGATCTTCAAGTTTAAGTGAACAGCGAGCCCCATTGATAATCATGAAATGGAAATTATTTGTAACTTTCTACAAGTAGAACAATGAATAGTACAGGTAGACGGGTTAAATCATTCTATATATTGCTTCTAAATAGTCTAAGAAACATATATGCAAAGCATCCAAATAGTACAATTCGCCATTTTTTTGTTCTTCAAGTTTAAGTGAACTACCAGCCCCATTGTTAATCCTTTAAAGGAAATTATTTGTAAATTTCGACAAGTAGAACAATGAATGGATCAGGTAGACGGTTGAAATCATTGTATATATTGCTTCTATATAATCTAAGCAACATATATGCAAAGCATCCAAACAGTACAATTCGCCAATTTTTTGTTCTTTAAGTTTAAGTGAACTACGAGCCCCATTGTTAATCCTTCAAAGGAAATTATTTGTAAATTTCGACAAGTAGAACAATGAATAGTACAGGTAGACGGGTGAATTCTTTCTATATATTGCTTCTAAATAGTCTAAGAAACATATATGCAAAGCAACCAAACAGTACAATTCGCCAATTTTTTGTTCTTCAAGTTTAAGTGAACTACCAGCCCCATTGTTAATCCTTTAAAGGAAATTATTTGTAAATTTCGACAAGTAGAACAATGAATGGATCAGGTAGACGGTTGAAATCATTGTATATATTGCTTCTATATAATCTAAGAAACATATATGCAAAGCATCCAAACAGTACAATTCGCCAATTTTTTGTTCTTTAAGTTTAAGTGAACTACGAGCCCCATTGTTAATCCCTTAACGGAAATTATTTGTAACTTTCGACAAGTAGAACAATGAATGGAACATCTAGACGGTTGAAATCATTGTATATATTGCTTCTATATAGTCTAAGAAACATATATGCAAAGCATCCAAACAGTACAATTCGCCAATTTTTTGTTCTTCAAGTTTAAGTGAACAATGAGCCCCATTGTTAATCCTTTATCGGAAATTATTTGTAACTTTCGACAAGTAGAACATTGAATGGAACAGGTAGACTGTTGAAAACATTGTATATATTGCTTCTATATAGTCTAAGAAACATATATGCAAAGCATCCAAACAGTACAATTCGCCAATTTCTTGTTTTTCAAGTTTAAGTAAACTACGGTCCCCATTGTTAATCCCTTAACGGAAATTATTTGTAACTTTCTACAAGTAGAACAATGAGTAGTACCGATAGACGGTTGAAATCTTTGTATATATTGCTTCTATATAGTCTAAGAAACATATATGCAAAGCATCCAAACAGTACAATTCGCCAATTTTTTGTTCTTCAAGTTTAAGTGAACAATGAGCCCCAATGGTTAATCCTTTATCGGTAATTATTTGTAACTTTCGACAAGTAGAACAATGAATGGAACTGGTAGACGGTTGAAATCTTTGTATATATTGCTTCTATATAATCTAAGAAATATATATGCAAAGCATCTAAACAGTAACAATCGCCAATTTTTTGATCTTCAAATTTAAGTGAACAGCGAGCCCCATTGGTAATCATGAAATGGAAACTATTTGTAACTTTCTACAAGTAGAACAATGAATAGTACAGGTATACGGGTGAAATCTTTCTATATATTGCTTCTAAATAGTCTAAGAAACATATATGCAAAGCATCCAAACAGTACAATTCGCCAATTTTTTGTTCTTCAAGTTCAAGTGAACATTGAGCCCCAATGGTTAATCCTTTATCGGAAATTATTTGTAAATTTCGACAAGTAGAACAATGAATAGTACAGGTAGACGGGTGAAATCTTTCTATATATTGCTTCTAAATAGTCTAAGAAACATCTATGCAAAGCATCCAAACAGTACAATTCGCCAATTTTTTGTTCTTCAAGTTTAAGTGAACTACGAGCCCCATTGTTAATCCTTTAAAGGAAATTATTTGTAAATTTCGACAAGTAGAACAATGAATGGACCATGTAGACGGTTGAAAAAATTGTATATATTGCTTCTATATAGTCTACGAAACATATATGCAAAGCATCCAAACAGTACAATTCGCCAATTTTTTGTACTTCAAGTTTAAGTGAACTACGAGCCCCATTGTTAATCCTTTAACGGAAATTAATTGTAACTTTCGACAAGTAGAACAATGAATGGAACAGGTAGACGGTTGAAATCCTTGTATATATTGCTTCCATATAGTCTAAGAAACATGTACGCAAAGCATCCAAACAGTACCATTCGCCAATTTTTTGTCCTTCAAGTTTAAGTGAACAATGAGCCCCAATGGTTAATCCTTTATCGGTAATTATTTGTAACTTTCGACAAGTAGAACAATGAATGGAACTGGTAGCCGGTTGAAATCTTTGTATATATTGCTTCTATATAGTCTAAGAAACATATATGCAAAGCATCCAAACAGTACAATTCGCCAATTTTTTGTTCTTCAAGTTTATGTGAACAATGAGCCCCAATGGTTAATCCTTTATCGGAAATTATTTGTAAATTTCGACAAGTAGAACAATGAATGGAACAGGTAACCGGTTGAAATCAATGTATATATTGCTTCTATATAGTCTAAGAAACATATATGCAAAGCATCCAAACAGTACCATTCGCCAATTTTTTGTTCTTCAAGTTTAAGTGAACATTGAGCCCCAATGGTTAATCCTTTATCGGAAATTATTTGTAAATTTCGACAAGTAGAACAATGAATAGTACAGGTAGACGGGTGAAATCTTTCTATATATTGCTTCTAAATAGTCTAAGAAACATCTATGCAAAGCATCCAAACAGTACAATTCGCCAATTTTTTGTTCTTCAAGTTTAAGTGAACTACGAGCCCCATTGTTAATCCTTTAAAGGAAATTATTTGTAAATTTCGACAAGTAGAACAATGAATGGACCATGTAGACGGTTGAAAAAATTGTATATATTGCTTCTATATAGTCTACGAAACATATATGCAAAGCATCCAAACAGTACAATTCGCCAATTTATTGTTCTTCAAGTTTAAGTGAACAACGAGCCCCATTGTTAATCCTTTAAAGGAAATTATTTGTAACTTTCGACAAGTAGAACAATGAATGGAACAGGTAGACGGTTGAAATCTTTGTATATATTGCTTTTATATAGTCTAAGAAACATATATGCAAAGCATCCAAACAGTACAATTCGCCAATTTTTTGTTCTTCAAGTTTAAGTGAGCAATGAGCCCCAATGGTTAATCCTTTATCGGAAATTATTTGTAAATTTCGACAAGTAGAACAATGAATGGAACAGGTAGCCGGTTGAAATCAATGTATATATTGCTTCTATATAGTCTAAGAAACATATATGCAAAGCATCCAAACAGTACCATTCGCCAATTTTTTGTTCTTCAAGTTTAAGTGAACATTGAGCCCCAATGGTTAATCCTTTATCGGAAATTATTTGTAACTTTCGACAAGTAGAAGAATGAATGGAACATGTAGACGGTTGAAATCTTTGTATATATTGCTTCTATATAGTCTAAGAAACATATATGCAAAGCATCCAAACAGTACAATTCGCCAATTTTTTGTTCTTCAAGTTTAAGTGAACAATGAGCCCCAATGGTTAATCCTTTATCGGTAATTATTTGTAACTTTCGACAAGTAGAACAATGAATGGAACTGGTAGACGGTTGAAATCTTTGTATATATTGCTTCTATATAATCTAAGAAATATATATGCAAAGCATCTAAACAGTAACAATCGCCAATTTTTTGATCTTCAAATTTAAGTGAACAGCGAGCCCCATTGATAATCATGAAATGGAAACTATTTGTAACTTTCTACAAGTAGAACAATGAATAGTACAGGTATACGGGTGAAATCTTTCTATATATTGCTTCTAAATAGTCTAAGAAACATCTATGCAAAGCATCCAAACAGTACAATTCGCCAATTTTTTGTTCTTCAAGTTTAAGTAAACTACGATCCCCATTGTTAATCCCTTAACGGAAATTATTTGTAACTTTCGACAAGTAGAACAATGAATGGAACTGGTAGCCGGTTGAAATCTTTGTATATATTGCTTCTATATAGTCTAAGAAACATATATGCAAAGCATCCAAACAGTACAATTCGCCAATTTTTTGTTCTTCAAGTTTATGTGAACAATGAGCCCCAATGGTTAATCCTTTATCGGAAATTATTTGTAAATTTCGACAAGTAGAACAATGAATGGAACAGGTAGCCGGTTGAAATCAATGTATATATTGCTTCTATATAGTCTAAGAAACATATATGCAAAGCATCCAAACAGTACCATTCGCCAATTTTTTGTTCTTCAAGTTTAAGTGAACATTGAGCCCCAATGGTTAATCCTTTATCGGAAATTATTTGTAAATTTCGACAAGTAGAACAATGAATAGTACAGGTAGACGGGTGAAATCTTTCTATATATTGCTTCTAAATAGTCTAAGAAACATCTATGCAAAGCATCCAAACAGTACAATTCGCCAATTTTTTGTTCTTCAAGTTTAAGTGAACTACGAGCCCCATTGTTAATCCTTTAAAGGAAATTATTTGTAAATTTCGACAAGTAGAACAATGAATGGACCATGTAGACGGTTGAAAAAATTGTATATATTGCTTCTATATAGTCTACGAAACATATATGCAAAGCATCCAAACAGTACAATTCGCCAATTTATTGTTCTTCAAGTTTAAGTGAACAACGAGCACCATTGTTAATCCTTTAAAGGAAATTATTTGTAAATTTCGACAAGTAGAACAATGAATAGTACAGGTAGACGGGTGAAATCTTTCTATATATTGCTTCTAAATAGTCTAAGAAACATCTATGCAAAGCATCCAAACAGTACAATTCGCCAATTTTTTGTTCTTCAAGTTTATGTGAACAATGAGCCCCAATGGTTAATCCTTTATCGGAAATTATTTGTAAATTTCGACAAGTAGAACAATGAATGGAACAGGTAGCCGGTTGAAATCAATGTATATATTGCTTCTATATAGTCTAAGAAACATATATGCAAAGCATCCAAACAGTACCATTCGCCAATTTTTTGTTCTTCAAGTTTAAGTGAACATTGAGCCCCAATGGTTAATCCTTTATCGGAAATTATTTGTAAATTTCGACAAGTAGAACAATGAATAGTACAGGTAGACGGGTGAAATCTTTCTATATATTGCTTCTAAATAGTCTAAGAAACATCTATGCAAAGCATCCAAACAGTACAATTCGCCAATTTTTTGTTCTTCAAGTTTAAGTGAACTACGAGCCCCATTGTTAATCCTTTAAAGGAAATTATTTGTAAATTTCGACAAGTAGAACAATGAATGGACCATGTAGACGGTTGAAAAAATTGTATATATTGCTTCTATATAGTCTACGAAACATATATGCAAAGCATCCAAACAGTACAATTCGCCAATTTATTGTTCTTCAAGTTTAAGTGAACAACGAGCCCCATTGTTAATCCTTTAAAGGAAATTATTTGTAACTTTCGACAAGTAGAACAATGAATGGAACAGGTAGACGGTTGAAATCTTTGTATATATTGCTTTTATATAGTCTAAGAAACATATATGCAAAGCATCCAAACAGTACAATTCGCCAATTTTTTGTTCTTCAAGTTTAAGTGAGCAATGAGCCCCAATGGTTAATCCTTTATCGGAAATTATTTGTAAATTTCGACAAGTAGAACAATGAATGGAACAGGTAGCCGGTTGAAATCAATGTATATATTGCTTCTATATAGTCTAAGAAACATATATGCAAAGCATCCAAACAGTACCATTCGCCAATTTTTTGTTCTTCAAGTTTAAGTGAACATTGAGCCCCAATGGTTAATCCTTTATCGGAAATTATTTGTAACTTTCGACAAGTAGAAGAATGAATGGAACATGTTGACGGTTGAAATCTTTGTATATATTGCTTCTATATAGTCTAAGAAACATATATGCAAAGCATCCAAACAGTACAATTCGCCAATTTTTTGTTCTTCAAGTTTAAGTGAACAATGAGCCCCAATCGTTAATCCTTTATCGGTAATTATTTGTAACTTTCGACAAGTAGAACAATGAATGGAACTGGTAGACGGTTGAAATCTTTGTATATATTGCTTCTATATAATCTAAGAAATATATATGCAAAGCATCTAAACAGTAACAATCGCCAATTTTTTGATCTTCAAATTTAAGTGAACAGCGAGCCCCATTGATAATCATGAAATGGAAACTATTTGTAACTTTCTACATGTAGAACAATGAATAGTACAGGTATACGGGTGAAATCTTTCTATATATTGCTTCTAAATAGTCTAAGAAACATCTATGCAAAGCATCCAAACAGTACAATTCGCCAATTTTTTGTTCTTCAAGTTTAAGTAAACTACGATCCCCATTGTTAATCCCTTAACGGAAATTATTTGTAACTTTCGACAAGTAGAACAATGAATGGAACTGGTAGCCGGTTGAAATCTTTGTATATATTGCTTCTATATAGTCTAAGAAACATATATGCAAAGCATCCAAACAGTACAATTCGCCAATTTTTTGTTCTTCAAGTTTATGTGAACAATGAGCCCCAATGGTTAATCCTTTATCGGAAATTATTTGTAAATTTCGACAAGTAGAACAATGAATGGAACAGGTAGCCGGTTGAAATCAATGTATATATTGCTTCTATATAGTCTAAGAAACATATATGCAAAGCATCCAAACAGTACCATTCGCCAATTTTTTGTTCCTCAAGTTTAAGTGAACATTGAGCCCCAATGGTTAATCCTTTATCGGAAATTATTTGTAAATTTCGACAAGTAGAACAATGAATAGTACAGGTAGACGGGTGAAATCTTTCTATATATTGCTTCTAAATAGTCTAAGAAACATCTATGCAAAGCATCCAAACAGTACAATTCGCCAATTTTTAGTTCTTGAAGTTTAAGTGAACTACGAGCCCCATTGTTAATCCTTTAAAGGAAATTATTTGTAAATTTCGACAAGTAGAACAATGAATGGACCATGTAGACGGTTGAAAAAATTGTATATATTGCTTCTATATAGTCTACGAAACATATATGCAAAGCATCCAAACAGTACAATTCGCCAATTTATTGTTCTTCAAGTTTAAGTGAACAACGAGCCCCATTGTTAATCCTTTAAAGGAAATTATTTGTAACTTTCGACAAGTAGAACAATGAATGGAACAGGTAGACGGTTGAAATCTTTGTATATATTGCTTTTATATAGTCTAAGAAACATATATGCAAAGCATCCAAACAGTACAATTCGCCAATTTTTTGTTCTTCAAGTTTAAGTGAGCAATGAGCCCCAATGGTTAATCCTTTATCGGAAATTATTTGTAAATTTCGACAAGTAGAACAATGAATGGAACAGGTAGCCGGTTGAAATCAATGTATATATTGCTTCTATATAGTCTAAGAAACATATATGCAAAGCATCCAAACAGTACCATTCGCCAATTTTTTGTTCTTCAAGTTTAAGTGAACAATGAGCCCCAATGGTTAATCCTTTATCGGAAATTATTTGTAAATTTCGACAAGTAGAACAATGAATAGTACAGGTAGACGGGTGAAATATTTCTATATATTGCTTCTAAATAGTCTAAGAAACATCTATGCAAAGCATCCAAACAGTACAATTCGCCAATTTTTTGTTCTTCAAGTTTAAGTGAACTACGAGCCCCATTGTTAATCCTTTAAAGGAAATTATTTGTAAATTTCGACAAGTAGAACAATGAATGGATCATGTAGACGGTTGAAAAAATTGTATATATTGCTTCTATATAGTCTACGAAACATATATGCAAAGCATCCAAACAGTACAATTCGCCAATTTTTTGTACTTCAAGTTTAAGTGAACTACGAGCCCCATTGTTAATCCTTTAACGGAAATTAATTGTAACTTTCGACAAGTAGAACAATGAATGGAACAGGTAGACGGTTGAAATCTTTGTATATATTGCTTCTATATAGTCTAAGAAACATATATGCAAAGCATCCAAACAGTACAATTCGCCAATTTCTTGTTCTTCAAGTTTAAGTGAACAACGAGCCCCATTGTTAATCCTTTAAAGGAAATTATTTGTAACTTTCGACAAGTAGAACAATGAATGGAACAGGTAGACGGTTGAAATCTTTGTATATATTGCTTCTATATAGTCTAAGAAACATAAATGCAAAGCATCCAAACAGTACAATTCGCCAATTTTTTGTTCTTCAAGTTTAAGTGAGCAATAAGCCCCAATGGTTAATCCTTTATCGGAAATTATTTGTAAATTTCGACAAGTAGAACAATGAATGGAACTGGTAGCCGGTTGAAATCTTTGTATATATTGCTTGTATATAGACTAAGAAACATATATGCAAAGCATCCAAACAGTACAATTCGCCAATTTTTTGTTCTTCAAGTTTAAGTGAACAATGAGCCCCAATGGTTAATCCTTTATCGGAAATTATTTGTAAATTTCGACAAGTAGAACAATGAATGGAACAGGTAGCCGGTTGAAATCAATGTATATATTGCTTCTATATAGTCTAAGAAACATATATGCAAAGCATCCAAACAGTACCATTCGCCAATTTTTTGTTCTTCAAGTTTAAGTGAACTGCGAGCCCCATTGTTAATCCTTTAACGGAAATTAATTGTAACTTTCGACAAGTAGAACAATGAATGGAACAGGTAGACGGTTGAAATCTTTGTATACATTGCTTCTATATAGTATAAGAAACATATATGCAAAGCATCCAAACAGTACAATTCGCCAATTTTTTGTTCTTCAAGTTTAAGTGAACAATGAGCCCCAATGGTTAATCCGTTATCGGAAATTATTTGTAACTTTCGACAAGTAGAACAATGAATGGAAAACTTAGACAGTTGAAATCTTTGTATATATTGCTTCTATATAATCTAAGAAACATATATGCAAAGCATCCAAACAGTACAATTCGCCAATTTTTTGTTCTTCAAGTTTAAATTAACTACGATCCCCATTGTTAATCCTTTATCGGTAATTATTTGTAACTTTCGACAAGTAGAACAATGAATGGAACTGGTAGACGGTTGAAATCTTTGTATATATTGCTTCTATATAATCTAAGAAACATGTACGCAAAGCATCCAAACAGTACCATTCGCCAATTTTTTGTCCTTCAAGTTTAAGTGAACAATGAGCCCCATTGTTAATCCTTTATCGGAAATTATTTGTAACTTTCGACAAGTAGAAGAATGAATGGAACATGTAGACGGTTGAAATCTTTGTATATATTGTTTCTATATAGTCTAAGAAACATATATGCAAAGCATCCAAACAGTACAATTCGCCAATTTTTTGTTCTTCAAGTTTAAGTGAACAATGAGCCCCAATGGTTAATCCTTTATCGGTAATTATTTGTAACTTTCGACAAGTAGAACAATGAATGGAACTGGTAGACGGTTGAAATCTTTGTATATATTGCTTCTATATAATCTAAGAAACATATATGCAAAGCATCTAAACAGTAACAATCGCCAATTTTTTGATCTTCAAATTTAAGTGAACAGCGAGCCCCATTGATAATCATGAAATGGAAACTATTTGTAACTTTCTACAAGTAGAACAATGAATAGTACAGGTATACGGGTGAAATCTTTCTATATATTGCTTCTAAATAGTCTAAGAAACATCTATGCAAAGCATCCAAACAGTACAATTCGCCAATTTTTTGTTCTTCAAGTTTAAGTAAACTACGATCCCCATTGTTAATCCCTTAACGGAAATTATTTGTAACTTTCGACAAGTAGAACAATGAATGGAACTGGTAGCCGGTTGAAATCTTTGTATATATTGCTTCTATATAGTCTAAGAAACATATATGCAAAGCATCCAAACAGTACAATTCGCCAATTTTTTGTTCTTCAAGTTTATGTGAACAATGAGCCCCAATGGTTAATCCTTTATCGGAAATTATTTGTAAATTTCGACAAGTAGAACAATGAATGGAACAGGTAGCCGGTTGAAATCAATGTATATATTGCTTGTATATAGTCTAGGAAACATATATGCAAAGCATCCAAACAGTACCATTCGCCAATTTTTTGTTCTTCAAGTTTAAGTGAACATTGAGCCCCAATGGTTAATCCTTTATCGGAAATTATTTGTAAATTTCGACAAGTAGAACAATGAATAGTACAGGTAGACGGGTGAAATCTTTCTATATATTGCTTCTAAATAGTCTAAGAAACATCTATGCAAAGCATCCAAACAGTACAATTCGCCAATTTTTTGTTCTTCAAGTTTAAGTGAACTACGAGCCCCATTGTTAATCCTTTAAAGGAAATTATTTGTAAATTTCGACAAGTAGAACAATGAATGGACCATGTAGACGGTTGAAAAAATTGTATATATTGCTTCTATATAGTCTACGAAACATATATGCAAAGCATCCAAACAGTACAATTCGCCAATTTATTGTTCTTCAAGTTTAAGTGAACAACGAGCCCCATTGTTAATCCTTTAAAGGAAATTATTTGTAACTTTCGACAAGTAGAACAATGAATGGAACAGGTAGACGGTTGAAATCTTTGTATATATTGCTTTTATATAGTCTAAGAAACATATATGCAAAGCATCCAAACAGTACAATTCGCCAATTTTTTGTTCTTCAAGTTTAAGTGAGCAATGAGCCCCAATGGTTAATCCTTTATCGGAAATTATTTGTAAATTTCGACAAGTAGAACAATGAATGGAACAGGTAGCCGGTTGAAATCAATGTATATATTGCTTCTATATAGTCTAAGAAACATATATGCAAAGCATCCAAACAGTACCATTCGCCAATTTTTTGTTCTTCAAGTTTAAGTGAACAACGAGCCCCAATGGTTAATCCTTTATCGGAAATTATTTGTAAATTTCGACAAGTAGAACAATGAATAGTACAGGTAGACGGGTGAAATCTTTCTATATATTGCTTCTAAATAGTCTAAGAAACATCTATGCAAAGCATCCAAACAGTACAATTCGCCAATTTTTTGTTCTTCAAGTTTAAGTGAACTACGAGCCCCATTGTTAATCCTTTAAAGGAAATTATTTGTAAATTTCGACAAGTAGAACAATGAATGGAAAACTTAGACGGTTGAAATCTTTGTATATATTGCTTCTATATAGTCTAAGAAACATGTACGCAAAGCATCCAAACAGTACCATTCGCCAATTTTTTGTTCTTCAAGTTTAAGTGAACAATGAGCCCCAATGGTTAATCCTTTATCGGAAATTATTTGTAACTTTCGACAAGTAGAACAATGAATGGAACAGGTAGACGGTTGAAATCTTTGTATATATTGCTTCTATATAGTCTAAGAAACATATATGCAAAGCATCCAAACAGTACAATTCGCCAATTTATTGTTCTTCAAGTTTGAGTGAACAACGAGCCCCATTGTTAATCCTTTAAAGGTAATTATTTGTAACTTTCGACAAGTAGAACAATGAATGGAACAGGTAGACGGTTGAAATCTTTGTATATATTGCTTCTATATAGTCTAAGAAACATAAATGCAAAGCATCCAAACAGTACAATTCGCCAATTTTTTGTTCTTCAAGTTTAAGTGAGCAATGAGCCCCAATGGTTAATCCTTTATCGGAAATTATTTGTAAATTTCGACAAGTAGAACAGTGAATGGAACAGGTAGACGGTTGAAATCTTTGTATATATTGCTTCTATATAGTATAAGAAACATATATGCAAAGCATCCAAACAGTACAATTCGCCAATTTTTTGTTCTTCAAGTTTATGTGAACAATGAGCCCCAATGGTTAATCCTTTATCGGAAATTATTTGTAAATTTCGACAAGTAAAACAATGAATGGAACAGGTAGCCGGTTGAAATCAATGTATATATTGCTTCTATATAGTCTAAGAAACATATATGCAAAGCATCCAAACAGTACCATTCGCCAATTTTTTGTTCTTCAAGTTTAAGTGAACAATGAGCCCCAATGGTTAATCCTTTATCGGAAATTATTTGTAAATTTCGACAAGTAGAACAATGAATAGTACAGGTAGACGGGTGAAATCTTTCTATATATTGCTTCTAAATAGTCTAAGAAACATCTATGCAAAGCATCCAAACAGTACAATTCGCCAATTTTTTGTTCTTCAAGTTTAAGTGAACTACGAGCCCCATTGTTAATCCTTTAAAGGAAATTATTTGTAAATTTCGACAAGTAGAACAATGAATGGATCATGTAGACGGTTGAAAAAATTTTATATATTGCTTCTATATAGTCTACGAAACATATATGCAAAGCATCCAAACAGTACAATTCGCCAATTTTTTGTACTTCAAGTTTAAGTGAACTACGAGCCCCATTGTTAATCCTTTAACGGAAATTAATTGTAACTTTCGACAAGTAGAACAATGAATGGAACAGGTAGACGGTTGAAATCTTTGTATATATTGCTTCTATATAGTCTAAGAAACATATATGCAAAGCATCCAAACAGTACAATTCGCCAATTTTTTGTTCTTCAAGTTTATTCCAATGAATGGAAAACTTAGACGGTTGAAATCTTTGTATATATTGCTTCTATATAGTCTAAGAAACATGTACGCAAAGCATCCAAACAGTACCATTCGCCAATTTTTTGTTCTTCAAGTTTAAGAGAACAATGAGCCCCAATGGTTAATCCTTTATCGGAAATTATTTGTAATTTTCGACAAGTAGAACAATGAATGGAACAGTTAGACGGTTGAAATATTTGTATATATTGCTTCTATATAATCTAAGAAACATATATGCAAAGCATCCAAACAGTACAATTCGACAATTTTTTGCTCTTCAAGTTTAAGTGAACTACGAGCCCCATTGTTAATGCCTTAACGGAAATTATTTGTAACTTTCGACAAGTAGAACAATGAATGGAACAGGTAGACGGTTGAAATCTTTGTATATATTGCTTCTATATAGTATAAGAAACATATATGCAAAGCATCCAAACAGTACAATTCGCCAATTTTTTGTTCTTCAAGTTTATGTGAACAATGAGCCCCAATGGTTAATCCTTTATCGGAAATTATTTGTAAATTTCGACAAGTAAAACAATGAATGGAACAGGTAGCCGGTTGAAATCAATGTATATATTGCTTCTATATAGTCTAAGAAACATATATGCAAAGCATCCAAACAGTACCATTCGCCAATTTTTTGTTCTTCAAGTTTAAGTGAACAATGAGCCCCAATGGTTAATCCTTTATCGGAAATTATTTGTAAATTTCGACAAGTAGAACAATGAATAGTACAGGTAGACGGGTGAAATCTTTCTATATATTGCTTCTAAATAGTCTAAGAAACATCTATGCAAAGCATCCAAACAGTACAATTCGCCAATTTTTTGTTCTTCAAGTTTAAGTGAACTACGAGCCCCATTGTTAATCCTTTAAAGGAAATTATTTGTAAATTTCGACAAGTAGAACAATGAATGGATCATGTAGACGGTTGAAAAAATTTTATATATTGCTTCTATATAGTCTACGAAACATATATGCAAAGCATCCAAACAGTACAATTCGCCAATTTTTTGTACTTCAAGTTTAAGTGAACTACGAGCCCCATTGTTAATCCTTTAACGGAAATTAATTGTAACTTTCGACAAGTAGAACAATGAATGGAACAGGTAGACGGTTGAAATCTTTGTATATATTGCTTCTATATAGTCTAAGAAACATATATGCAAAGCATCCAAACAGTACAATTCGCCAATTTTTTGTTCTTCAAGTTTATTCCAATGAATGGAAACCTTAGACGGTTGAAATCTTTGTATATATTGCTTCTATATAGTCTAAGAAACATGTACGCAAAGCATCCAAACAGTACCATTCGCCAATTTTTTGTTCTTCAAGTTTAAGTGAACAATGAGCCCCAATGGTTAATCCTTTATCGGAAATTATTTGTAATTTTCGACAAGTAGAACAATGAATGGAACAGTTAGACGGTTGAAATATTTGTATATATTGCTTCTATATAATCTAAGAAACATATATGCAAAGCATCCAAACAGTACAATTCGACAATTTTTTGCTCTTCAAGTTTAAGTGAACTACGAGCCCCATTGTTAATGCCTTAACGGAAATTATTTGTAACTTTCGACAAGTAGAACAATGAATGGAACAGGTAGACGGTTGAAATCTTTGTATATATTGCTTCCATATAGTCTAAGAAACATGTACGCAAAGCATCCAAACAGTACCATTCGCCAATTTTTTGTTCTTCAAGTTTAAGTGAACTCGAGCCCCATTGTTAATCCTTTAAAGGAAATTATTTGTAAATTTCGACAAGTAGAACAATGAATAGTACAGGTAGACGGGTGAAATCTTTCTATATATTGCTTCTAAATAGTCTAAGAAACATATATGCAAAGCATCCAAACAGTACAATTCGCCAATTTTTTGTTCTTCAAGTTTAAGTGAACAATGAGCCCCAATGGTTAATCCTTTATCGGAAATTACTTGTAATTTTCGACAAGTAGAACAATGAATGGATCAGGTAGACGGTTGAAATCTTTGTATATATTGGTTCTATATAGTCTACGAAACATATATGCAAAGCATCCAAACAGTACCATTCGCCAATTTTTTGTTCTTCAAGTTTAAGTGAACAGCAAGCCCCATTGATAATCATGAAATGGAAATTATTTGTAACTTTCTACAAGTAGAACAATGAATAGTACAGGTAGACGGGTGAAATCTTTCTATATATTGCTTCTAAATAGTCTAAGAAACATATATGCAAAGCATCCAAACAGTACAATTCGCCAATTTTTTGTTCTTCAAGTTTAAGTGAACAACGAGCCCCATTGTTAATCCTTTAAAGGAAGTTATTTGTAAATTTCGACAAGGAGAACAATGAATGGAACAGGTAGACGGTTGAAATCTTTGTATATATTGCTTCTATATAATCTAAGAAACATTAATGCAATGCATCCAAACAGTACAATTCGCAAATTTCTTGTTCCTCAAGTTTAAGTGAACTACGAGCCCCATTGTTAATCCTTTAACGGAAATTAATTGTAACTTTCTACAAGTAGGACAATGATTGGAACACGTAGACGGTTGAAATCTTTATATATATTGCTTCTATATAGTCTAAGAAACATATACGCAAAGCATCCAAACAGTACCATTCGCCAATTTTTTGTTCTTCAAGTTTAAGTGAACAATGAGCCCCAATGGTTAATCCTTTATCGGAAATTACTTGCAATTTTCGACAAGTAGAACAATGAATGGAACAGGTAGACGGTTGAAATCTTTGTATATATTGCTTCTATATAGTCTACGAAACATATATGCAAAGCATCCAAACAGTACTATTCGCCAATTTTTTGTTCTTCAAGGTTAAGTGAACAGCAAGCCCCATTGATAATCATGAAATGGAAATTATTTGTAACTTTCTACAAGTAGAACAATGAATAGTACAGGTAGACGGGTGAAATCTTTCTATATATTGCTTCTAAATAGTCTAAGAAACATATATGCAAAGCATCCAAACAGTACAATTCGCCAATTTTTTGTTCTTCAACTTCAAGTGAACTACGAGCCCCATTGTTAATGCCTTAACGGAAATTATTTGTAACTTTCGACAAGTAGAACAATGAATGGAACAGGTAGACGGTTGAAATCTTTGTATATATTGCTTCCATATAGTCTAAGAAACATGTACGCAAAGCATCCAAACAGTACCATTCGCCAATTTTTTGTTCTTCAAGTTTAAGTGAACTCGAGCCCCATTGTTAATCCTTTAAAGGAAATTATTTGTAAATTTCGACAAGTAGAACAATGAATGGAACAGGTAGACGGTTGAAATATTTGTATATATTGATTCTATATAATCTAAGAAACATATAAGCAAAGCATCCAAACAGTACCATTCGCCAATTTTTTGATCTTCAGGTTTAAGTGAACAGCGAGCCCCATTGATAATCATGAAATGGAAATTATTTGTAACATTCTACAAGTAGAACAATGAATAGTACAGGTAGACGGGTGAAATCTTTCTATATATTGCTTCTAAATAGTCTAAGAAACATATATGCAAAGCATACAATCAGTACAATTCGCCAATTTTTTGATCTTCAAGTTTAAGTGAACAGTGAGCCCCATTGATAATCATGAAACGGAAATTATTTGTAACTTTCTACAGGTAGAACAATGAATAGTACAGGTAGACGGGTGAAATCTTTCTATATATTGCTTCTAAATAGTCTAAGAAACATATATGCAAAGCATCCAAACAGTACAATTCGCCAATTTTTTGTTCTTCAAGTTTAAGTGAACAATGAGCCCCAATGGTTAATCCTTTATCGGAAATTACTTGTAATTTTCGACAAGTAGAACAATGAATGGAACAGGTAGACGGTTGAAATCTTTGTATATATTGGTTCTATATAGTCTACGAAACATATATGCAAAGCATCCAAACAGTACCATTCGCCAATTTTTTGTTCTTCAAGTTTAAGTGAACAGCAAGCCCCATTGATAATCATGAAATGGAAATTATTTGTAACTTTCTACAAGTAGAACAATGAATAGTACAGGTAGACGGGTGAAATCTTTCTATATATTGCTTCTAAATAGTCTAAGAAACATATATGCAAAGCATCCAAACAGTACAATTCGCCAATTTTTGTTCTTCAAGTTTAAGTGAACAACGAGCCCCATTGTTAATCCTTTAAAGGAAGTTATTTGTAAATTTCGACAAGGAGAACAATGAATGGAACAGGTAGACGGTTGAAATCATTGTATATATTGCTTCTATATAGTCTACGAAACATATATGCAAAGCATCCAAACAGTACCATTCGCCAATTTTTTGTTCTTCAAGGTTAAGTGAACAGCAAGCCCCATTGATAATCATGAAATGGAAATTATTTGTAACTTTCTACAAGTAGAACAATGAATAGTACAGGTAGACGGGTGAAATCTTTCTATATATTGCTTCTAAATAGTCTAAGAAACATATATGCAAAGCATCCAAACAGTACAATTCGCCAATTTTTTGTTCTTCAAGTTTAAGTGAGCAATGAGCGTCAATGGTTAATCCTTTATCGGAAATTATTTGTAAATTTCGACAAGGTGAACAATGAATGGAACAGGTAGACGGTTGAAATCTTTGTATATATTGCATCTATATAGTCTAAGAAACATATATGCAAAGCATCCAAACAGTACCATTCGCCAATTTTTTGTTCTTCAAGTTTAAGTGAACAATGAGCCCCAATGGTTAATCCTTTATCGGAAATTATTTGTAAATTTCGACAAGTAGAACAATGAATAGTACAGGTAGACGGGTGAAATCTTTCTATATATTGCTTCTAAATAGTCTAAGAAACATCTATGCAAAGCATCCAAACAGTACAATTCGCCAATTTTTTGTACTTCAAGTTTAAGTGAACTACGAGCCCCATTGTTAATCCTTTAACGGAAATTAATTGTAACTTTCGACAAGTAGAACAATGAATGGAACAGGTAGACGGTTGAAATCTTTGTATATATTGCTTCTATATAGTCTAAGAAACATATATGCAAAGCATCCAAACAGTACAATTCGCCAATTTATTGTTCTTCAAGTTTGAGTGAACAACGAGCCCCATTGTTAATCCTTTAAAGGTAATTATTTGTAACTTTCGACAAGTAGAACAATGAATGGAACAGGTAGACGGTTGAAATCTTTGTATATATTGCTTCTATATAGTCTAAGAAACATAAATGCAAAGCATCCAAACAGTACCATTCGCCAATTATTTGTTCTTCAAGTTTAAGTGAACAATGAGCCCCAATGGTTAATCCTTTATCGGAAATTATTTGTAAATTTCGACAAGTAGAACAATGAATAGTACAGGTAGACGGGTGAAATCTTTCTATATATTGCTTCTAAATAGTCTAAGAAACATCTATGCAAAGCATCCAAACAGTACAATTCGCCAATTTTTTGTTCTTCAAGTTTAAGTGATCTACGAGCCCCATTGTTAATCCTTTAAAGGAAATTATTTGTAAATTTCGACAAGTAGAACAATGAATGGACCATGTAGACGGTTGAAAAAATTGTATATATTGCTTCTATATAGTCTACGAATCATATATGCAAAGCATCCAAACAGTACAATTCGCCAATTTTTTGTACTTCAAGTTTAAGTGAACTACGAGCCCCATTGTTAATCCTTTAACGGAAATTAATTGTAACTTTCGACAAGTAGAACAATGAATGGAACAGGTAGACGGTTGAAATCTTTGTATATGTTGCTTCTATATAGTCTAAGAAACATATATGCAAATCATCCAAACAGTACAATTCGCCAATTTTTTGTTCTTCAAGTTTAAGTGGACAATGAGCCCCAATGGTTAATCCGTTATCGGAAATTATTTGTAACTTTCGACAAGTAGAACAATGAATGGAAAACTTAGACGGTTGAAATCTTTGTATATATTGCTTCTATATAGTCTAAGAAACATGTACGCAAAGCATCCAAACAGTACCATTCGCCAATTTTTTGTTCTTCAAGTTTAAGTGAACTCGAGCCCCATTGTTAATCCTTTAAAGGAAATTATTTGTAAATTTCGACAAGTAGAACAATGAATGGAACAGGTAGACGGTTGAAATATTTGTATATATTGATTCTATATAATCTAAGAAACATATAAGCAAAGCATCCAAACAGTACCATTCGCCAATTTTTTGATCTTCAGGTTTAAGTGAACAGCGAGCCCCATTGATAATCATGAAATGGAAATTATTTGTAACATTCTACAAGTAGAACAATGAATAGTACAGGTAGACGGGTGAAATCTTTCTATATATTGCTTCTAAATAGTCTAAGAAACATATATGCAAAGCATACAATCAGTACAATTCGCCAATTTTTTGATCTTCAAGTTTAAGTGAACAGTGAGCCCCATTGATAATCATGAAACGGAAATTATTTGTAACTTTCTACAGGTAGAACAATGAATAGTACAGGTAGACGGGTGAAATCTTTCTATATATTGCTTCTAAATAGTCTAAGAAACATATATGCAAAGCATCCAAACAGTACAATTCGCCAATTTTTTGTTCTTCAAGTTTATTCCAATGAATGGAAAACTTAGACGGTTGAAATCTTTGTATATATTGCTTCTATATAGTCTAAGAAACATGTACGCAAAGCATCCAAACAGTACCATTCGCCAATTTTTTGTTCTTCAAGTTTAAGAGAACAATGAGCCCCAATGGTTAATCCTTTATCGGAAATTATTTGTAATTTTCGACAAGTAGAACAATGAATGGAACAGTTAGACGGTTGAAATATTTGTATATATTGCTTCTATATAATCTAAGAAACATATATGCAAAGCATCCAAACAGTACAATTCGACAATTTTTTGCTCTTCAAGTTTAAGTGAACTACGAGCCCCATTGTTAATGCCTTAACGGAAATTATTTGTAACTTTCGACAAGTAGAACAATGAATGGAACAGGTAGACGGTTGAAATCTTTGTATATATTGCTTCTATATAGTATAAGAAACATATATGCAAAGCATCCAAACAGTACAATTCGCCAATTTTTTGTTCTTCAAGTTTATGTGAACAATGAGCCCCAATGGTTAATCCTTTATCGGAAATTATTTGTAAATTTCGACAAGTAAAACAATGAATGGAACAGGTAGCCGGTTGAAATCAATGTATATATTGCTTCTATATAGTCTAAGAAACATATATGCAAAGCATCCAAACAGTACCATTCGCCAATTTTTTGTTCTTCAAGTTTAAGTGAACAATGAGCCCCAATGGTTAATCCTTTATCGGAAATTATTTGTAAATTTCGACAAGTAGAACAATGAATAGTACAGGTAGACGGGTGAAATCTTTCTATATATTGCTTCTAAATAGTCTAAGAAACATCTATGCAAAGCATCCAAACAGTACAATTCGCCAATTTTTTGTTCTTCAAGTTTAAGTGAACTACGAGCCCCATTGTTAATCCTTTAAAGGAAATTATTTGTAAATTTCGACAAGTAGAACAATGAATGGATCATGTAGACGGTTGAAAAAATTTTATATATTGCTTCTATATAGTCTACGAAACATATATGCAAAGCATCCAAACAGTACAATTCGCCAATTTTTTGTACTTCAAGTTTAAGTGAACTACGAGCCCCATTGTTAATCCTTTAACGGAAATTAATTGTAACTTTCGACAAGTAGAACAATGAATGGAACAGGTAGACGGTTGAAATCTTTGTATATATTGCTTCTATATAGTCTAAGAAACATATATGCAAAGCATCCAAACAGTACAATTCGCCAATTTTTTGTTCTTCAAGTTTATTCCAATGAATGGAAAACTTAGACGGTTGAAATCTTTGTATATATTGCTTCTATATAGTCTAAGAAACATGTACGCAAAGCATCCAAACAGTACCATTCGCCAATTTTTTGTTCTTCAAGTTTAAGTGAACAATGAGCCCCAATGGTTAATCCTTTATCGGAAATTATTTGTAATTTTCGACAAGTAGAACAATGAATGGAACAGTTAGACGGTTGAAATATTTGTATATATTGCTTCTATATAATCTAAGAAACATATATGCAAAGCATCCAAACAGTACAATTCGACAATTTTTTGCTCTTCAAGTTTAAGTGAACTACGAGCCCCATTGTTAATGCCTTAACGGAAATTATTTGTAACTTTCGACAAGTAGAACAATGAATGGAACAGGTAGACGGTTGAAATCTTTGTATATATTGCTTCCATATAGTCTAAGAAACATGTACGCAAAGCATCCAAACAGTACCATTCGCCAATTTTTTGTTCTTCAAGTTTAAGTGAACTCGAGCCCCATTGTTAATCCTTTAAAGGAAATTATTTGTAAATTTCGACAAGTAGAACAATGAATAGTACAGGTAGACGGGTGAAATCTTTCTATATATTGCTTCTAAATAGTCTAAGAAACATATATGCAAAGCATCCAAACAGTACAATTCGCCAATTTTTTGTTCTTCAAGTTTAAGTGAACAATGAGCCCCAATGGTTAATCCTTTATCGGAAATTACTTGTAATTTTCGACAAGTAGAACAATGAATGGATCAGGTAGACGGTTGAAATCTTTGTATATATTGGTTCTATATAGTCTACGAAACATATATGCAAAGCATCCAAACAGTACCATTCGCCAATTTTTTGTTCTTCAAGTTTAAGTGAACAGCAAGCCCCATTGATAATCATGAAATGGAAATTATTTGTAACTTTCTACAAGTAGAACAATGAATAGTACAGGTAGACGGGTGAAATCTTTCTATATATTGCTTCTAAATAGTCTAAGAAACATATATGCAAAGCATCCAAACAGTACAATTCGCCAATTTTTTGTTCTTCAAGTTTAAGTGAACAACGAGCCCCATTGTTAATCCTTTAAAGGAAGTTATTTGTAAATTTCGACAAGGAGAACAATGAATGGAACAGGTAGACGGTTGAAATCTTTGTATATATTGCTTCTATATAATCTAAGAAACATTAATGCAATGCATCCAAACAGTACAATTCGCAAATTTCTTGTTCCTCAAGTTTAAGTGAACTACGAGCCCCATTGTTAATCCTTTAACGGAAATTAATTGTAACTTTCTACAAGTAGGACAATGATTGGAACACGTAGACGGTTGAAATCTTTATATATATTGCTTCTATATAGTCTAAGAAACATATACGCAAAGCATCCAAACAGTACCATTCGCCAATTTTTTGTTCTTCAAGTTTAAGTGAACAATGAGCCCCAATGGTTAATCCTTTATCGGAAATTACTTGCAATTTTCGACAAGTAGAACAATGAATGGAACAGGTAGACGGTTGAAATCTTTGTATATATTGCTTCTATATAGTCTACGAAACATATATGCAAAGCATCCAAACAGTACTATTCGCCAATTTTTTGTTCTTCAAGGTTAAGTGAACAGCAAGCCCCATTGATAATCATGAAATGGAAATTATTTGTAACTTTCTACAAGTAGAACAATGAATAGTACAGGTAGACGGGTGAAATCTTTCTATATATTGCTTCTAAATAGTCTAAGAAACATATATGCAAAGCATCCAAACAGTACAATTCGCCAATTTTTTGTTCTTCAACTTCAAGTGAACTACGAGCCCCATTGTTAATGCCTTAACGGAAATTATTTGTAACTTTCGACAAGTAGAACAATGAATGGAACAGGTAGACGGTTGAAATCTTTGTATATATTGCTTCCATATAGTCTAAGAAACATGTACGCAAAGCATCCAAACAGTACCATTCGCCAATTTTTTGTTCTTCAAGTTTAAGTGAACTCGAGCCCCATTGTTAATCCTTTAAAGGAAATTATTTGTAAATTTCGACAAGTAGAACAATGAATGGAACAGGTAGACGGTTGAAATATTTGTATATATTGATTCTATATAATCTAAGAAACATATAAGCAAAGCATCCAAACAGTACCATTCGCCAATTTTTTGATCTTCAGGTTTAAGTGAACAGCGAGCCCCATTGATAATCATGAAATGGAAATTATTTGTAACATTCTACAAGTAGAACAATGAATAGTACAGGTAGACGGGTGAAATCTTTCTATATATTGCTTCTAAATAGTCTAAGAAACATATATGCAAAGCATCCAAACAGTACAATTCGCCAATTTTTGTTCTTCAAGTTTAAGTGAACAACGAGCCCCATTGTTAATCCTTTAAAGGAAGTTATTTGTAAATTTCGACAAGGAGAACAATGAATGGAACAGGTAGACGGTTGAAATCTTTGTATATATTGCTTCTATATAGTCTACGAAACATATATGCAAAGCATCCAAACAGTACCATTCGCCAATTTTTTGTTCTTCAAGGTTAAGTGAACAGCAAGCCCCATTGATAATCATGAAATGGAAATTATTTGTAACTTTCTACAAGTAGAACAATGAATAGTACAGGTAGACGGGTGAAATCTTTCTATATATTGCTTCTAAATAGTCTAAGAAACATATATGCAAAGCATCCAAACAGTACAATTCGCCAATTTTTTGTTCTTCAAGTTTAAGTGAGCAATGAGCCTCAATGGTTAATCCTTTATCGGAAATTATTTGTAAATTTCGACAAGGTGAACAATGAATGGAACAGGTAGACGGTTGAAATCTTTGTATATATTGCATCTATATAGTCTAAGAAACATATATGCAAAGCATCCAAACAGTACCATTCGCCAATTTTTTGTTCTTCAAGTTTAAGTGAACAATGAGCCCCAATGGTTAATCCTTTATCGGAAATTATTTGTAAATTTCGACAAGTAGAACAATGAATAGTACAGGTAGACGGGTGAAATCTTTCTATATATTGCTTCTAAATAGTCTAAGAAACATCTATGCAAAGCATCCAAACAGTACAATTCGCCAATTTTTTGTACTTCAAGTTTAAGTGAACTACGAGCCCCATTGTTAATCCTTTAACGGAAATTAATTGTAACTTTCGACAAGTAGAACAATGAATGGAACAGGTAGACGGTTGAAATCTTTGTATATATTGCTTCTATATAGTCTAAGAAACATATATGCAAAGCATCCAAACAGTACAATTCGCCAATTTATTGTTCTTCAAGTTTGAGTGAACAACGAGCCCCATTGTTAATCCTTTAAAGGTAATTATTTGTAACTTTCGACAAGTAGAACAATGAATGGAACAGGTAGACGGTTGAAATCTTTGTATATATTGCTTCTATATAGTCTAAGAAACATAAATGCAAAGCATCCAAACAGTACCATTCGCCAATTATTTGTTCTTCAAGTTTAAGTGAACAATGAGCCCCAATGGTTAATCCTTTATCGGAAATTATTTGTAAATTTCGACAAGTAGAACAATGAATAGTACAGGTAGACGGGTGAAATCTTTCTATATATTGCTTCTAAATAGTCTAAGAAACATCTATGCAAAGCATCCAAACAGTACAATTCGCCAATTTTTTGTTCTTCAAGTTTAAGTGATCTACGAGCCCCATTGTTAATCCTTTAAAGGAAATTATTTGTAAATTTCGACAAGTAGAACAATGAATGGACCATGTAGACGGTTGAAAAAATTGTATATATTGCTTCTATATAGTCTACGAAACATATATGCAAAGCATCCAAACAGTACAATTCGCCAATTTTTTGTACTTCAAGTTTAAGTGAACTACGAGCCCCATTGTTAATCCTTTAACGGAAATTAATTGTAACTTTCGACAAGTAGAACAATGAATGGAACAGGTAGACGGTTGAAATCTTTGTATATGTTGCTTCTATATAGTCTAAGAAACATATATGCAAATCATCCAAACAGTACAATTCGCCAATTTTTTGTTCTTCAAGTTTAAGTGGACAATGAGCCCCAATGGTTAATCCGTTATCGGAAATTATTTGTAACTTTCGACAAGTAGAACAATGAATGGAAAACTTAGACGGTTGAAATCTTTGTATATATTGCTTCTATATAGTCTAAGAAACATGTACGCAAAGCATCCAAACAGTACCATTCGCCAATTTTTTGTTCTTCAAGTTTAAGTGAACAATGAGCCCCAATGGTTAATCCTTTATCGGAAATTATTTGTAATTTTCGACAAGTAGAACAATGAATGGAACAGTTAGACGGTTTAAATATTTGTATATATTGCTTCTATATAATCTAAGAAACATATATGCAAAGCATCCAAACAGTACAATTCGACAATTTTTTGCTCTTCAAGTTTAAGTGAACTACGAGCCCCATTGTTAATGCCTTAACGGAAATTATTTGTAACTTTCGACAAGTAGAACAATGAATGGAACAGGTAGACGGTTGAAATCTTTGTACATATTGCTTCCATATAGTCTAAGAAACATGTACGCAAAGCATCCAAACAGTACCATTCGCCAATTTTTTGTTCTTCAAGTTTAAGTGAACTCGAGCCCCATTGTTAATCCTTTAAAGGAAATTATTTGTAAATTTCGACAAGTAGAACAATGAATAGTACAGGTAGACGGGTGAAATCTTTCTATATATTGCTTCTAAATAGTCTAAGAAACATATATGCAAAGCATCCAAACAGTACAATTCGCCAATTTTTTGTTCTTCAAGTTTAAGTGAACAATGAGCCCCAATGGTTAATCCTTTATCGGAAATTACTTGTAATTTTCGACAAGTAGAACAATGAATGGAACAGGTAGACGGTTGAAATCTTTGTATATATTGGTTCTATATAGTCTACGAAACATATATGCAAAGCATCCAAACAGTACCATTCGCCAATTTTTTGTTCTTCAAGTTTAAGTGAACAGCAAGCCCCATTGATAATCATGAAATGGAAATTATTTGTAACTTTCTACAAGTAGAACAATGAATAGTACAGGTAGACGGGTGAAATCTTTCTATATATTGCTTCTAAATAGTCTAAGAAACATATATGCAAAGCATCCAAACAGTTCAATTCGCCAATTTTTTGTTCTTCAAGTTTAAGTGAACAACGAGCCCCATTGTTAATCCTTTAAAGGAAGTTATTTGTAAATTTCGACAAGGAGAACAATGAATGGAACAGGTAGACGGTTGAAATCTTTGTATATATTGCTTCTATATAATCTAAGAAACATTAATGCAATGCATCCATACAGTACAATTCGCAAATTTCTTGTTCCTCAAGTTTAAGTGAACTACGAGCCCCATTGTTAATCCTTTAACGGAAATTAATTGTAACTTTCTACAAGTAGGACAATGATTGGAACACGTAGACGGTTGAAATCTTTATATATATTGCTTCTATATAGTCTAAGAAACATATACGCAAAGCATCCAAACAGTACCATTCGCCAATTTTTTGTTCTTCAAGTTTAAGTGAACAATGAGCCCCAATGGTTAATCCTTTATCGGAAATTATTTGTAAATTTCGACAACTCGAACAATGAATGGAACAGGTAGACGGTTGAAATATTTGTATATATTGCTTCTATATAATATAAGAAACATATATTCAAAGCATCCAAATAGTACCATTCGCCAATTTTTTGTTCTTCAAGTTTAAGTGAACTACGAGCCCCATTGTTAATCCTTTAAAGGAAATTATTTGTAAATTTCGGCAAGTAGAACAATGAATGGAATAGGTAGACGGTTGAAATCATTGTATATATTGCTTCTATATAGTCTACGAAACATATATGCAAATCATCTAAACAGTACCAGTCGCCAATTTTTTGATCTTCAAGATTAAGTGAACAGCGAGCCCCATTGATAATCATGAAATGGTAATTATTTGTAACTTTCCACAAGTAGAACAATGAATAGTACAGGTAGACGGGTGAAATCTTTCTATATATTGCTTCTAAATAGTCTAAGAAACATCTAGGCAAAGCATCCAAACAGTACCATTCGACAATTTTTCGTTCTTCAAGTTTAAGTGAACAATGAGCCCCATTGTTAATCCTTTAAAGGAAATTATTTGTAAATTTCGGCAAGTAGAACAATGAATGGAATAGGTAGACGGTTGAAATCATTGTATATATTCTTTCTATATAGTCTAAGAAACATATATGCAAAGCATCCAAACAGTACCATTCGCCAATTTTTTGTTCTTCAAGCTTAAGTGAACAATGAGCCCCATTGTTAATCCTTTATCGGAAATTATTTGTAAATTTCGACAAGTAGAACAATGAATGGAACAGGTACACTGTTGAAATCATTGTATATGTTGCTTCTATATAGTCCAAGAGACATATATGCAAAGCGTCCAAACAGTACAATTCGCCAATTTTTTGTTCTTCAAGTTTAAGTGAACAATGAGCCCCATTGTTAATCCTTTATCGGAAATTATTTGTAACTTTCGACAAGTAGAACATTGAATGGAACAGGTAGACGGTTGAAATCTTTGTATATATTGCTTCGATATAGTATAAGAAACATATATGCAAAGCATCCAAACAGTACCATTCGCCAATTTTTTGTTCTTCAAGTTTAGTGAACAATGAGCCCCAATGGTTAATCCTTTATAGGAAATTATTTGTAATTTTCGACAAGTAGAACAATGAATGGAACAGTTAGACGGTTGAAATCTTTGTATATATTGTTTCTATATAATCTAAGAAACATATATGCAAAGCATCCAAACAGTACAATTCGCCAATTATTTCATCTTCATGTTTAAGTGAACTACGAGCCCCATTGTTAATACTTTAACGGAAATTATTTGTAACTTGCGACAAGTAGAACAATGAGTGGAACAGGTAGACGGTTGAAATCAATCTATATATTGCTTCTATATAGTCTAAGAAACATATATGCAAAGCATCAAAACAGTACCATTCGCCAATTTTTTGTTCTTCAAGCTTAAGTGAACAATGAGCCCCATTGTTAATCCTTTATCGGAAATTATTTGTAATTTTCGACAAGTAGAACAATGAATGGAATAGGTAGACGGTTGAAATCATTGTATATATTCTTTCTATATAGTCTAAGAAACATATATGCAAAGCATCCAAACAGTACAATTCGCCAATTTTTTGTTCTTCAAGTTTAAGTAAACTACGATCCCCATTGTTAATCCCTTAACGGAAATTATTTGTAACTTTCGACAAGTAGAACAATGAATGGAACAGGTAGACGGTTGAAATCATTGTATATATTGCTTTTATATAGTCTAAGAAACATATATGCAAAGCATCCAAACAGTACAATTCGACAATTTTTTGTTCTTCAAGTTTAGTGAACAATGAGCCCCATTGTTAATCCTTTAAAGGAAATTATTTGTAAATTTCGGCAAGTAGAACAATGAATGGAATAGGTAGACGGTTGAAATCATTGTATATATTCCTTCTATATAGTCTAAGAAACATATATGCAAAGCATCCAAACAGTACAATTCGCCAATTTTTTGTTCTTCAAGTTTAAGTGAGCAATGAGCCCCATTGTTAATCCTTTATCGGAAATTATTTGTAAATTTCGACAAGTAGAACAATGAATGGAACAGGTAGACTGTTGAAATCATTGCATATATTGCTTCTATATAGTCCAAGAAACATATATGCAAAGCGTCCAAACAGTACAAATCGCCAATTTTTAGCTCTTCAAGTTTAAGTGAACTACGAGCTCCATTGTTAATCCTTTAAAGGAAATTATTTGTAAATTTCGGAAAGTAGAACAATGAATGAAATAGGTAGACGGTTGAAATCATTGTATATATTGCTTCTATATAGTCTAAGAAACATATATGCAAAGCATCCAAACAGTACAATTCGCCAATTTTTTGTTCTTCAAGTTTAAGTAAACTACGATCCCCATTGTTAATCCCTTAACGGAAATTATTTGTAACTTTCGACAAGTAGAACAATGAATGGAACTGGTAGCCGGTTGAAATCTTTGTATATATTGCTTCTATATAGTCTAAGAAACATATATGCAAAGTATCCAAACAGTACAATTCGACAATTTTTTGCTCTTCAAGTTTAAGTGAACTACGAGCCCCATTGTTAATCCTTTAATGGAAATTATTTGTAACTTTCTACAAGTAGAACAATGAATAGTGCAGGTAGACGGGTGAAATCATTCTATATATTGCTTCTAAATAGTCTAAGAAACATATATGCAAAGCATCCAAACAGTACAATTCGCCAATTTTTTGTTCTTCAAGTTTAAGTAAACTACGATCCCCTTTGTTAATCCCTTAACGGAAATTATTTGTAACATTCGACAAGTAGAACAATGAATGGAACAGGTAGACGGATGAAATCATTGTATATATTGCTTGTATATAGTCTAAGAAACATATATGCAAAGCATCAAAACAGTACCATTCGCCAATTTTTTGTTCTTCAAGCTTAAGTGAACAATGAACCCCATTGTTAATCCTTTATCGGAAATTATTTGTAAATTTCGACAAGTAGAACAATGAATGGAACAGGTACACTGTTGAAATCATTGTATATGTTGCTTCTATATAGTCCAAGAAACATATATGCAAAGCGTCCAAACAGTACAATTCGCCAATTTTTTGTTCTTCAAGTTTAAGCGAACAATGAGCCCCATTGTTAATCCTTTATCGGAAATTATTTGTAACTTTCGACAAGTAGAACATTGAATGGAACAGGTAGACGGTTGAAATCTTTGTATATTTTGCTTCTATATAGTCGAAGAAACATATATGCAAAGCATCCAAACAGTACAATTCGCCAATTTTTTGTTCTTCAAGTTTAAGTGAACAATGAGCCCCAATGGTTAATCCGTTATCGGAAATTATTTGCAGCTTTCGACAAGTAGAACAATGATTGGAACAGGTAGACGGTTGAAATCTTTGTATATATTGCTTCCATATAGTCTAAGAAACATGTACGCAAAGCATCCAAACAGTACCATTCGCCAATTTTTTGGTCTTCAAGTTTAAGTGAACAATGAGCCCCAATGGTTAATCCTTTATCGGAAATTATTTGTATCTTTCGACAAGTCGAACAATGAATGGAACAGGTAGACGGTTGAAATCATTATATATATTGCTTCTATATAGTCTAAGAAACATATATGCAAAGCATCCCAACAGTACAATTCGCCAATTTTTTGTTCTTCAAGTTTAAGTGAACAGCGAGCCCCATTGATAATCATGAAATGGAAATTATTTGTAACTTTCTACAAGTAGAACAATGAATAGTGCAGGTAGACGGGTGAAATCATTCTATATATTGCTTCTAAATAGTCTAAGAAACATATATGCAAAGCATCCAAACAGTACAATTCGCCAATTTTTTGTTCTTCAAGTTTAAGTGAACAATGAGCCCCAATGGTTAATCCTTTATCGGTAATTATTTGTAACTTTCGACTAGTAGAACAATGAATGGAACAGGTAGACGGTTGAAATCTTTGTATACATTGCTTCTATATAGTCTAAGAAACATATATGCAAAGCATCCAAACAGTACAATTCGCCAATTTTTTGTTCTTCAAGTTTAAGTGAACAATGAGCCCCAATGGTTAATCCTTTATCGGTAATTATTTGTAACTTTCGACAAGTAGAACAATGAATGGAACTGGTAGACGGTTGAAATCTTTGTATATATTGCTTCTATATAATCTAAGAAACATATATGCAAAGCATCTAAACAGTAACAATCGCCAATTTTTTGATCTTCAAATTTAAATGAACAGCGAGCCCCATTGATAATCATGAAATGGAAACTATTTGTAACTTTCTACAAGTAGAACAATGAATAGTACAGGTATACGGGTGAAATCTTTCTATATATTGCTTCTAAATAGTCTAAGAAACATCTATGCAAAGCATCCAAACAGTACAATTCGCCAATTTTTTGTTCTTCAAGTTTAAGTAAACTACGATCCCCATTGTTAATCCCTTAACGGAAATTATTTGTAGCTTTCGACAAGTAGAACAATGAATGGAACTGGTAGCCGGTTGAAATCTTTGTATATATTGCTTCTATATAGTCTAAGAAACATATATGCAAAGCATCCAAACAGTACAATTCGCCAATTTTTTGTTCTTCAAGTTTATGTGAACAATGAGCCCCAATGGTTAATCCTTTATCGGAAATTAGTTGTAAATTTCGACAAGTAGAACAATGAATGGAACAGGTAGCCGGTTGAAATCAATGTATATATTGCTTCTATATAGTCTAAGAAACATATATGCAAAGCATCCAAACAGTACCATTCGCCAATTTTTTGTTCTTCAAGTTTAAGTGAACATTGAGCCCCAATGGTTAATCCTTTATCGGAAATTATTTGTAAATTTCGACAAGTAGAACAATGAATAGTACAGGTAGACGGGTGAAATCTTTCTATATATTGCTTCTAAATAGTCTAAGAAACATCTATGCAAAGCATCCAAACAGTACAATTCGCCAATTTTTTGTTCTTCAAGTTTAAGTGAACTACGAGCCCCATTGTTAATCCTTTAAAGGAAATTATTTGTAAATTTCGACAAGTAGAACAATGAATGGACCATGTAGACGGTTGAAAAAATTGTATATATTGCTTCTATATAGTCTACGAAACATATATGCAAAGCATCCAAACAGTACAATTCGCCAATTTTTTGTACTTCAAGTTTAAGTGAACTACGAGCCCCATTGTTAATCCTTTAACGGAAATTAATTGTAACTTTCGACAAGTAGAACAATGAATGGAACAGGTAGACGGTTGAAATCTTTGTATATGTTGCTTCTATATAGTCTAAGAAACATATATGAAAAGCATCCAAACAGTACAATTCGCCAATTTATTGTTCTTCAAGTTTAAGTGAACAACGAGCCCCATTGTTAATCCTTTAAAGGAAATTATTTGTAACTTTCGACAAGTAGAACAATGAATGGAACAGGTAGACGGTTGAAATCTTTGTATATATTGCTTTTATATAGTCTAAGAAACATATATGCAAAGCATCCAAACAGTACAATTCGCCAATTTTTTGTTCTTCAAGTTTAAGTGAGCAATGAGCCCCAATGGTTAATCCTTTATCGGAAATTATTTGTAAATTTCGACAAGTAGAACAATGAATGGAACTGGTAGCCGGTTGAAATCTTTGTATATATTGCTTCTATATAGTCTAAGAAACATATATGCTAAGCATCCAAACAGTACAATTCGCCAATTTTTTGTTCTTCAAGTTTAAGTGAACAATGAGCCCCAATGGTTAATCCTTTATCGGAAATTATTTGTAAATTTCGACAAGTCGAGCAATGAATGGAACAGGTAGCCGGTTGAAATCAATGTATATATTGCTTCTATATAGTCTAAGAAACATATATGCAAAGCATCCAAACAGTACCATTCGCCAATTTTTTGTTCTTCAAGTTTAAGTGAACTGCGAGCTCCATTGTTAATCCTTTAAAGGAAATTATTTATAACTTTCGACAAGTAGAACAATGAATGGAACAGGTAGACTGTTGAAATCATTGTATATATTGCTTCTATATTGTCTAAGAAACATATATGCAGAGCATCCAGACAGTACCATTCGCCAATTTTTTGTTCTTCAAGTTTAAGTGAACAACGAGCCCCATTGTTAATCCTTTAAAGGAAATTATATGTAATTTTTGAAAAGTAGAACAATCAGAGGAACAGGTAGACGGTTGAAATCTTTGTATATATTGCTTCCATATAGTCTAAGAAACATGTACGCAAAGCATCCAAACAGTACCATTCGCCAATTTTTTGTCCTTCAAGTTTAAGTGAACTACGAGCCCCATTGTTAATCCTTTAAAGGAAATTATTTGTAAATTTCGACAAGTAGAACATTGAATGGAACAGGTAGACGGTTGAAATCTTTGTATCTATTGCTTCTATATAGTATATGAAACATATATGCAAAGCATCCAAACAGTACCATTCGCCAATTTTTTGTTCTTCAAGTTTAAGTGAACTGCGAGCTCCATTGTTAATCCTTTAAAGGAAATTATTTGTAACTTTCGACAAGTAGAACAGTGAATGGAACAGGTGGACTGTTGAAAACATTGTATATATTGCTTCTATATAGTCTAAGAAACATTTATGCAAAGCATCCAAACAGTACCATTCGCCAATTTTTTGTCCTTCAAGTTTAAGTGAACAATGAGCCCCATTGTTAATCCTTTATCGGAAATTATTTGTAACTTTCGACAAGTAGAACAATGAATCGAACAGGTAGACGGTTGAAATCCTTGTATATATTGCTTCCATATAGTATAAGAAACAAGTACGCAAAGCATCCAAACAGTACTATTCGCCAATTTTTTGTCCTTCAAGTTTAAGTGAACAATGAGCCTCATTGTTAATCCTTTATCGGAAAATATTTGTAACTTTCGACAAGTAGAACAATGAATTGAACAGGTAGACGGTTGAAATCTTTGTATATATTGCTTCTATATAGTCAAAGAAACATATATGCAAAGCATCCAAACAGTACAATTCGCCAATTTTTTGTTCTTCAAGTTTAAGTGAACAATGAGCCCCAATGGTTAATCCTTTATCGGTAATTATTTGTAACTTTCGACAAGTAGAACAATGAATAGTACAGGTAGACGGTTGAAATCTTTGTATATATTGCTTCTATATAATCTAAGAAACATATATGCAAAGCATCTAAACAGTAACAATCGCCAATTTTTTGATCTTCAAGTTTAAGTGAACAGCGAGCCCCATTGATAATCATGAAATGGAAACTATTTGTAACTTTCGACAAGTAGAACAATGAATGGAACATCTAGACGGTTGAAATCATTGTATATATTGCTTCTATATTGTCTAAGAAACATATATGCAAAGCATCCAAACAGTACAATTCGCCAATTTTTTGTTCTTCAAGTTTAAGTGAACAATGAGCCCCAATGGTTAATCCTTTATCGGTAATTATTTGTAACATTCGACAAGTAGAACAATGAATGGAACAGGTAGACGGATGAAATCATTGTATATATTGCTTGTATATAGTCTAAGATACATATATGCAAAGCATCCAAACAGTACAATTCGCCAATTTTTTGTTCTTCAAGTTTAAGTGAACAATGAGCCCCAATGGTTAATCCTTTATCGGTAATTATTTGTAACTTTCGACTAGTAGAACAATGAATGGAACAGGTAGACGGTTGAAATCTTTGTATACATTGCATCTATATAGTCTAAGAAACATATATGCAAAGCATCCAAACAGTACAATTCGCCAATTTTTTGTTCTTCAAGTTTAAGTGAACAATGAGCCCCAATGGTTAATCCTTTATCGGTAATTATTTGTAACTTTCGACAAGTAGAACAATGAATGGAACTGGTAGACGGTTGAAATCTTTGTATATATTGCTTCTATATAATCTAAGAAACATATATGCAAAGCATCTAAACAGTAACAATCGCTAATTTTTTGATCTTCAAATTTAAATGAACAGCGAGCCCCATTGATAATCATGAAATGGAAACTATTTGTAACTTTCTACAAGTAGAACAATGAATAGTACAGGTATACGGGTGAAATCTTTCTATATATTGCTTCTAAATAGTCTAAGAAACATCTATGCAAAGCATCCAAACAGTACAATTCGCCAATTTTTTGTTCTTCAAGTTTAAGTAAACTACGATCCCCATTGTTAATCCCTTAACGGAAATTATTTGTAACTTTCGACAAGTAGAACAATGAATGGAACTGGTAGCCGGTTGAAATCTTTGTATATATTGCTTCTATATAGTCTAAGAAACATATATGCAAAGCATCCAAACAGTACAATTCGCCAATTTTTTGTTCTTCAAGTTTATGTGAACAATGAGCCCCAATGGTTAATCCTTTATCGGAAATTATTTGTAAATTTCGACAAGTAGAACAATGAATGGAACAGGTAGCCGGTTGAAATCAATGTATATATTGCTTCTATATAGTCTAAGAAACATATATGCAAAGCATCCAAACAGTACCATTCGCCAATTTTTTGTTCTTCAAGTTTAAGTGAACATTGAGCCCCAATGGTTAATCCTTTATCGGAAATTATTTGTAAATTTCGACAAGTAGAACAATGAATAGTACAGGTAGACGGGTGAAATCTTTCTATATATTGCTTCTAAATAGTCTAAGAAACATCTATGCAAAGCATCCAAACAGTACAATTCGCCAATTTTTTGTTCTTCAAGTTTAAGTGAACTACGAGCCCCATTGTTAATCCTTTAAAGGAAATTATTTGTAAATTTCGACAAGTAGAACAATGAATGGACCATGTAGACGGTTGAAAAAATTGTATATATTGCTTCTATATAGTCTACGAAACATATATGCAAAGCATCCAAACAGTACAATTCGCCAATTTTTTGTTCTTTAAGTTTAAGTGAACTACGAGCCCCATTGTTAATCCTTCAAAGGAAATTATTTGTAAATTTCGACAAGTAGAACAATGAATAGTACAGGTAGACGGGTGAATTCTTTCTATATATTGCTTCTAAATAGTCTAAGAAACATATATGCAAAGCAACCAAACAGTACAATTCGCCAATTTTTTGTTCTTCAAGTTTAAGTGAACAACGAGCCCCATTGTTAATCCTTTAAAGGAAATTATTTGTAACTTTCGACAAGTAGAACAATGAATGGAACAGGTAGACGGTTGAAATCTTTGTATATATTGCTTTTATATAGTCTAAGAAACATATATGCAAAGCATCCAAACAGTACAATTCGCCAATTTTTTGTTCTTCAAGTTTAAGTGAGCAATGAGCCCCAATGGTTAATCCTTTATCGGAAATTATTTGTAAATTTCGACAAGTAGAACAATGAATGGAACTGGTAGCCGGTTGAAATCTTTGTATATATTGCTTCTATATAGTCTAAGAAACATATATGCTAAGCATCCAAACAGTACAATTCGCCAATTTTTTGTTCTTCAAGTTTAAGTGAACAATGAGCCCCAATGGTTAATCCTTTATCGGAAATTATTTGTAAATTTCGACAAGTTGAGCAATGAATGGAACAGGTAGCCGGTTGAAATCAATGTATATATTGCTTCTATATAGTCTAAGAAACATATATGCAAAGCATCCAAACAGTACCATTCGCCAATTTATTGTTCTTCAAGTTTAAGTGAACAACGAGCCCCATTGTTAATCCTTTAAAGGAAATTATTTGTAACTTTCGACAAGTAGAACAATGAATGGAACAGGTAGACGGTTGAAATCTTTGTATATATTGCTTTTATATAGTCTAAGAAACATATATGCAAAGCATCCAAACAGTACAATTCGCCAATTTTTTGTTCTTCAAGTTTAAGTGAACAATGAGCCCCAATGGTTAATCCTTTATCGGAAATTATTTGTAATTTTCGACAAGTAGAACAATGAATGGAACAGTTAGACGGTTGAAATATTTGTATATATTGCTTCTATATAATCTAAGAAACATATATGCAAAGCATCCAAACAGTACAATTCGACAATTTTTTGCTCTTCAAGTTTAAGTGAACTACGAGCCCCATTGTTAATGCCTTAACGGAAATTATTTGTAACTTTCGACAAGTAGAACAATGAATGGAACAGGTAGACGGTTGAAATCTTTGTATATATTGCTTCCATATAGTCTAAGAAACATGTACGCAAAGCATCCAAACAGTACCATTCGCCAATTTTTTGTTCTTCAAGTTTAAGTGAACTCGAGCCCCATTGTTAATCCTTTAAAGGAAATTATTTGTAAATTTCGACAAGTAGAACAATGAATAGTACAGGTAGACGGGTGAAATCTTTCTATATATTGCTTCTAAATAGTCTAAGAAACATATATGCAAAGCATCCAAACAGTACAATTCGCCAATTTTTTGTTCTTCAAGTTTAAGTGAACAATGAGCCCCAATGGTTAATCCGTTATCGGAAATTATTTGTAACTTTCGACAAGTAGAACAATGAATGGAAAACTTAGACGGTTGAAATCTTTGTATATATTGCTTCTATATAGTCTAAGAAACATGTACGCAAAGCATCCAAACAGTACCATTCGCCAATTTTTTGTTCTTCAAGTTTAAGTGAACAATGAGCCCCAATGGTTAATCCTTTATCGGAAATTATTTGTAATTTTCGACAAGTAGAACAATGAATGGAACAGTTAGACGGTTGAAATATTTGTATATATTGCTTCTATATAATCTAAGAAACATATATGCAAAGCATCCAAACAGTACAATTCGACAATTTTTTGCTCTTCAAGTTTAAGTGAACTACGAGCCCCATTGTTAATGCCTTAACGGAAATTATTTGTAACTTTCGACAAGTAGAACAATGAATGGAACAGGTAGACGGTTGAAATCTTTGTATATATTGCTTCCATATAGTCTAAGAAACATGTACGCAAAGCATCCAAACAGTACCATTCGCCAATTTTTTGTTCTTCAAGTTTAAGTGAACTCGAGCCCCATTGTTAATCCTTTAAAGGAAATTATTTGTAAATTTCGACAAGTAGAACAATGAATAGTACAGGTAGACGGGTGAAATCTTTCTATATATTGCGTCTATATAGTCTAAGAACCATATATGCAAAGCATCCAAACAGTACCATTCGCCAATTTTTTGTTCTTCAAGTTTAAGTGAACTACGAGCCCCACTGTTAATCCTTTAAAGGAAATTATTTCTAAATTTCGACAAGTAGAACAATGATTGGAACACGTAGACGGTTGTAATCTTTGTATATATTGCTTCCATATAGTCTAAGAAACATGTACGCAAAGCATCCAAACAGTACCATTCGCCAATTTTTTGTTCTTCAAGTTTAAGTGAACAATGAGCCCCAATGGTTAATCCTTTATCGGAAATTATTTGTAATTTTCGACAAGTAGAACAATGAATGGAACAGGTAGACGGTTGAAATCTTTGTATATATTGCATCTATATAATCTAAGAAACATATATGCAAAGCATCTAAACAGTAACACTCGCCAATTTTTTGATCTTCAAGTTTAAGTGAAAGCGAGCCCCATTGATAATCATGAAATGGAAATTATTTGTAACTTTCTACAAGTAGAACAATGAATAGTACAGGTAGACGGGTGAAATCTTTCTATATATTGCTTCTAAATAGTCTATGAAACATATATGCAAAGCATCCAAACAGTACAATTCGCCAATTTTTTGTTCTTCAAGTTTAAGTGAACAATGAGCCCCATTGTTAATCCTTTATCGGAAATTATTTGTAACTTTCGACAAGTAGAACAATGAATGGAACTGGTAGACGGTTGAAATCTTTTTATATATTGCTTCTAAATAGTCTAAGAAACATATATGCAAAGTATCCAAACAGTACAATTCGCCAATTTTTTGTTCTTTAAGTTTAAGTGAACTACGAGCCCAATTGTTAATCCTTTATCGGAAATTATTTGTAACTTTCGACAAGTAGAACAATGAATGGAACAGGTAGACGGTTGAAATCTTTGTAAATATTGCTTCTATATAGTCTACGAAACATATATGCAAAGCATCCAAACAGTACCATTCGCCAATTTTTTGTTCTTCAAGTTTAAGTGAACTACGAGCCCCATTGTTAATCCTTTAAAAGAAATTATTTGTAAATTTCGACAAGTAGAACAATGAATGGAACAGGTAGACTGTTGAAATCTTTGTATATATTGCGTCTATATAGTCTAAGAAACATATGTGCAAAGCATCCAAACAGTACCATTCGCCAATTTTTTGTTCTTCAAGTTTAAGTGAACAACGAGCCCCAATGGTTAATCCTTTATCGGAAATTATTTGTAACTTCCGACAAGTAGAACAATGAATGGAACAGGTAGACTGTTGAAATCTTTGTATATATTGCGTCTATATAGTCTAAGAAACATATGTGCAAAGCATCCAAACAGTACCATTCGCCAATTTTTTGTTCTTCAAGTTTAAGTGAACTACGAGCCCCATTGTTAATCCTTTAAAGGAAATTATTTGTAAATTTCGACAAGTAGAACAATGAATGGAACAGGTAGACTGTTGAAATCATTGTATATATTGCTTCTATATAGTCTAAGAAACATTTATGCAAAGCATCCAAACAGTACAATTCGCCAATTTATTGTTCTTCAAGTTTAAGTGAACTACGAGCCCCATTGTTAATCCTTTAAAGGAAATTATTTCTAAATTTCGACAAGTAGAACAATGAATGGAACAGGTAGACGGTTGAAATCTTAGTATATATTGCGTCTATATAGTCTAAGAACCATATATGCAAAGCATCCAAACAGTACCATTCGCCAATTTTTTGTTCTTCAAGTTTAAGTGAACTACGAGCCCCATTGTTAATCCTTTAAAGGAAATTATTTCTAAATTTCGACAAGTAGAACAATGAATGGAACAGGTAGACGGTTGAAATCTTAGTATATATTGCGTCTATATAGTCTAAGAACCATATATGCAAAGCATCCAATCAGTACCATTCGCCAATTTTTTGTTCTTCAAGTTTAAGTGAACTACGAGCCCCATTGTTAATCCTTTAAAGGAAATTATTTCTAAATTTCGACAAGTAGAACAATGATTGGAACACGTAGACGGTTGAAATCTTTGTATATATTGCTTCCATATAGTCTAAGAAACATGTACGCAAAGCATCCAAACAGTACCATTCGCCAATTTTTTGTTCTTCAAGTTTAAGTTAACAATGAGCCCCAATGGTTAATCCTTTATCGGAAATTATTTGTAACTTTCGACAAGTAGAACAATGAATGGAACAGGTAGACGGTTGAAATCATTGTATATATTGCTTCTATATAGTCTAAGAAACATATCTGCATATCATCCAAACAGTACAATTCGCCAATTATTTGATCTTCAAGTTTAAGTGAACTACGAGCCCCATTGTTAATCCTTTATCGGAAATTATTTGTAACTTTCGACAAGTAGAACAATGAATGGAACAGGTAGACGGTTGAAAACTTTGTATATATTGCTTCTATATAGTCTAAGAAACATGTACGCAAAGCATCCAAACAGTACCATTCGCCAATTTTTTGTTCCTCAAGTTTAAGTGAACAATGAGCCCCATTGTTAATCCTTTATCGGAAATTATTTGTAACTTTCGACAAGTAGAACAATGAATGGAACAGGTAGACGGTTGAAATCTTTGTAAATATTGCTTCTATATAGTCTAAGAAACATATATGCAAAGCATCCAAACAGTACAATTCGCCAATTTTTTGTTCTTCAAGTTTAAGTGAACAATGAGCCCCAATGGTTAATCCTTTATCGGAAATTATTTGTAACTTTCGACAAGTAGAACAATGAATGGAACAGGTAGACGGTTGAAATCATTGTATATATTGCTTCTATATAGTCTAAGAAACATATCTGCATATCATCCAAACAGTACAATTCGCCAATTATTTGATCTTCAAGTTTAAGTGAACTACGAGCCCCATTGTTAATCCTTTATCGGAAATTATTTGTAACTTTCGACAAGTAGAACAATGAATGGAAAAGGTAGACGGTTGAAAACTTTGTATATATTGCTTCTATATAGTCTAAGAAACATGTACGCAAAGCATCCAAACAGTACCATTCGCCAATTTTTTGTTCCTCAAGTTTAAGTGAACAATGAGCCCCATTGTTAATCCTTTATCGGAAATTATTTGTAACTTTCGACAAGTAGAACAATGAATGGAACAGGTAGACGGTTGAAATCTTTGTAAATATTGCTTCTATATAGTCTAAGAAACATATCTGCATATCATCCAAACAGTACAATTCGCCAATTATTTTATCTCCAAGTTTAAGTGAACTACGAGCCCCATTGTTAATCCTTTATCGGAAATTATTTGTAACTTTCGACAAGTAGAACAATGAATGGAACAGGTAGACGGTTGAAAACTTTGTATATATTGCTTCTATATAGTCTAAGAAACATGTACGCAAAGCATCCAAACAGTACCATTCGCCAATTTTTTGTTCTTCAAGTTTAAGTGAACTACGAGCCCCATTGTTAATCCTTTAAAGGATATTTTTTGTAAATTTCGACAAGTAGAACAATGAATGGAACAGGTAGACGGTTGAAATCAATGTATATATTGCTTGTATATAGTCTAAGAAACATATATGCAAAGCATCCAAACAGTACCATTCGCCAATTTTTTGTTCTTCAAGTTTAAGTGAACAATGAGCCCCAATGGTTAATCCTTTATCGGAAATTATTTGTAATTTTCGACAAGTAGAACAATGAATGGAACAGGTAGACGGTTGAAATCTTTGTATATATTGCATCTATATAATCTAAGAAACATATATGCAAAGCATCTAAACAGTAACACTCGCCAATTTTTTGATCTTCAAGTTTAAGTGAACAGCGAGCCCCATTGATAATCATGAAATGGAAATTATTTGTAACTTTCTACAAGTAGAACAATGAATAGTACAGGTAGACGGGTGAAATCTTTCTATATATTGCTTCTAAATAGTCTATGAAACATATATGCAAAGCATCCAAACAGTACAATTCGCCAATTTTTTGTTCTTCAAGTTTAAGTGAACAATGAGCCCCATTGTTAATCCTTTATCGGAAATTATTTGTAACTTTCGACAAGTAGAACAATGAATGGAACAGGTAGACGGTTGAAATCTTTGTAAATATTGCTTCTATATAGTCTACGAAACATATATGCAAAGCATCCAAACAGTACCATTCGCCAATTTTTTGTTCTTCAAGTTTAAGTGAACTACGAGCCCCATTGTTAATCCTTTAAAAGAAATTATTTGTAAATTTCGACAAGTAGAACAATGAATGGAACAGGTAGACTGTTGAAATCTTTGTATATATTGCGTCTATATAGTCTAAGAAACATATGTGCAAAGCATCCAAACAGTACCATTCGCCAATTTTTTGTTCTTCAAGTTTAAGTGAACAACGAGCCCCAATGGTTAATCCTTTATCGGAAATTATTTGTAACTTCCGACAAGTAGAACAATGAATGGAACAGGTAGACTGTTGAAATCTTTGTATATATTGCGTCTATATAGTCTAAGAAACATATGTGCAAAGCATCCAAACAGTACCATTCGCCAATTTTTTGTTCTTCAAGTTTAAGTGAACTACGAGCCCCATTGTTAATCCTTTAAAGGAAATTATTTGTAAATTTCGACAAGTAGAACAATGAATGGAACAGGTAGACTGTTGAAATCATTGTATATATTGCTTCTATATAGTCTAAGAAACATTTATGCAAAGCATCCAAACAGTACAATTCGCCAATTTATTGTTCTTCAAGTTTAACTGAACAACGAGCCCCATTGTTAATCCTTTAAAGGAAATTATTTGTAAATTTCGACAAGTAGAACAATGAATGGAACAGGTAGACGGTCGAAATCTTTGTATATATTGCTTCTATATAATCTAAGAAACATATATGCAAAGCATCCAAACAGTACCATTCGCCAATTTTTTGTTCTTCAAGTTTAAGTGAACTACGAGCCCCATTGTTAATCATTTAAAAAAAATTATTTGTAAATTTCGACAAGTAGAACAATGAATGGAACAGGTAGACTGTTGAAATCATTGTATATATTGCTTCTATATAGTCTAAGAAACATATATGCAAAGCCTCCAAACAGTACAATTCGCCAATTATTTGATCTTCAAGTTTAAGTGAACTACGAGCTCCATTGTTAATACTTTAACTGAAATTATTTGTAACTTGCGACAAGTAGAACAATGAATGGAACAGGTAGCCGGTTGAAATCAATGTATATATTGCTTCTAAATAGTCTAAGAGACATATATGCAAAGAATCCAAACAGTACAATTCGCCAATTTTTTGTTCTTCAAGTTTAAGTGAACTACGAGCCCCATTGTTAATCCTTTAAAGGAAATTATTTGTAAATTTCGACAAGTAGAACAATGAATGGAACAGGTAGACTGTTGAAATCATTGTATATATTGCTTCTATATAGTCGAAGAAACATATATGCAAAGCATCCAAACAGTACAATTCGCTAATTTATTGTTCTTCAAGTTTAAGTGAACAACGAGCCCCATTGTTAATCCTTTAAAGGAAATTATTTGTAAATTTCGACAAGTAGAACAATGAATGGAACAGGTAGACGTTCGAAATCTTTTTATATTTTGCTTCTATATAATGTAAGAAACATATATGCAAAGCATCCAAACAGTACCATTCGCCAATTTTTTGTTCTTCAAGTTTAAGTGAACTACGAGCCCCATTGTTAATCATTTAAAAAAAATTATTTGTAAATTTCGACAAGTAGAACAATGAATGGAACAGGTAGACTGTTGAAATCATTGTATATATTGCTTCTATATAGTCTAAGAAACATATATGCAAAGCCTCCAAACAGTACAATTCGCCAATTATTTGATCTTCAAGTTTAAGTGAACTACGAGCTCCATTGTTAATACTTTAACGGAAATTATTTGTAACTTGCGACAAGTAGAACAATGAATGGAACAGGTAGCCGGTTGAAATCAATGTATATATTGCTTCTAAATACTCTAAGAAACATATATGCAAAGAATCCAAACAGTACAATTCGCCAATTTTTTGTTCTTCAAGTTTAAGTGAACTACGAGCCCCATTGTTAATCCTTTAAAGGAAATTATTTGTAACTTTCGACAAGTAGAACAATGAATGGAACAGGTAGACTGTTGAAATCATTGTATATATTGCTTCTATATAGTCTAAGAAACATATCTGCAAAGCATCCAAACAGTACAATTCGCCAATTTATTGTTCTTCAAGTTTAAGTGAACAACGAGCCCCATTGTTAATCCTTTAAAGGAAATTATTTGTAAATTTCGACAAGTAGAACAATGAATGGAACAGGTAGACGGTTGAAATCTTAGTATATATTGCGTCTATATAGTCTAAGAACCATATATGCAAAGCATCCAAACAGTACCATTCGCCAATTTTTTGTTCTTCAAGTTTAAGTGAACTACGAGCCCCATTGTTAATCCTTTAAAGGAAATTATTTCTAAATTTCGACAAGTAGAACAATGATTGGAACACGTAGACGGTTGAAATCTTTGTATATATTGCTTCCATATAGTCTATGAAACATGTACGCAAAGCATCCAAACAGTACCATTCGCCAATTTTTTGTTCTTCAAGTTTAAGTTAACAATGAGCCCCAATGGTTAATCCTTTATCGGAAATTATTTGTAACTTTCGACAAGTAGAACAATGAATGGAACAGGTAGACGGTTGAAATCTTTGTATATATTGCATCTATATAATCTAAGAAACATATATGCAAAGCATCTAAACAGTAACAATCGCCAATTTTTTGATCTTCAAGTTTAAGTGAACAGCGAGCCCCATTGATAATCATGAAATGGAAATTATTTGTAACTTTCTACAAGTAGAACAATGAATAGTACAGGTAGACGGGTGAAATCTTTCTATATATTGCTTCTAAATAGTCTATGAAACATATATGCAAAGCATCCAAACAGTACAATTCGCCAATTTTTTGTTCTTCAAGTTTAAGTGAACAATGAGCCCCATTGTTAATCCTTTATCGGAAATTATTTGTAAATATCGACAAGTAGAACAATGAATGGATCATGTAGACGGTTGAAGTCATTGTATATATTGCTTCTATATAGTCTACGAAACATATATGCAAAGCATCCAAACAGTACCATTCGCCAATTTTTTGTTCTTCTAGTTTAAGTGAACAACGAGCCCCAATGGTTAATCCTTTATCGGAAATTATTTGTAACTTCCGACAAGTAGAACAATGAATGGAAGAGGTAGACTGTTGAAATCTTTGTATATATTGCGTCTATATAGTCTAAGAAACATATATGCAAAGCATCCAAACAGTACCATTCGCCAATTTTTTGTTCTTCAAGTTTAAGTGAACTACGAGGCCCATTGATAATCATGAAACGGAAATTATTTGTAACTTTCGACAAGTAGAACAATGAATGGAACAGGTAGACTGTTGAAATCATTGTATATATTGCTTCTATATAGTCTAAGAAACATATATGCAAAGCATCCAAACAGTACAATTCGCCAATTTATTGTTCTTCAAGTTTAAGTGAACAACGAGCCCCATTGTTAATCCTTTAAAGGAAATTATTTGTAAATTTCGACAAGTAGAACAATGAATGGAACAGGTAGACGGTTGAAATCTTAGTATATATTGCGTCTATATAGTCTAAGAACCATATATGCAAAGCATCCAAACAGTACCATTCGCCAATTTTTTGTTCTTCAAGTTTAAGTGAACTACGAGCCCCATTGTTAATCCTTTAAAGGAAATTATTTCTAAATTTCGACAAGTAGAACAATGATTGGAACACGTAGACGGTTGAAATCTTTGTATATATTGCTTCCATATAGTCTAAGAAACATGTACGCAAAGCATCCAAACAGTACCATTCGCCAATTTTTTGTTCTTCAAGTTTAAGTTAACAATGAGCCCCAATGGTTAATCCTTTATCGGAAATTATTTGTAACTTTCGACAAGTAGAACAATGAATGGAACAGGTAGACGGTTGAAATCATTGTATATATTGCTTCTATATAGTCTAAGAAACATATCTGCATATCATCCAAACAGTACAATTCGCCAATTATTTGATCTTCAAGTTTAAGTGAACTACGAGCCCCATTGTTAATCCTTTATCGGAAATTATTTGTAACTTTCGACAAGTAGAACAATGAATGGAACAGGTAGACGGTTGAAATCATTGTATATATTGCTTCTATATAGTCTAAGAAACATATCTGCATATCATCCAAACAGTACAATTCGCCAATTATTTGATCTTCAAGTTTAAGTGAACTACGAGCCCCATTGTTAATCCTTTATCGGAAATTATTTGTAACTTTCGACAAGTAGAACAATGAATGGAACAGGTAGACGGTTGAAAACTTTGTATATATTGCTTCTATATAGTCTAAGAAACATGTACGCAAAGCATCCAAACAGTACCATTCGCCAATTTTTTGTTCCTCAAGTTTAAGTGAACAATGAGCCCCATTGTTAATCCTTTATCGGAAATTATTTGTAACTTTCGACAAGTAGAACAATGAATGGAACAGGTAGACGGTTGAAATCTTTGTAAATATTGCTTCTATATAGTCTAAGAAACATATATGCAAAGCATCCAAACAGTACAATTCGCCAATTTTTTGTTCTTCAAGTTTAAGTGAACAATGAGCCCCAATGGTTAATCCTTTATCGGAAATTATTTGTAACTTTCGACAAGTAGAACAATGAATGGAACAGGTAGACGGTTGAAATCATTGTATATATTGCTTCTATATAGTCTAAGAAACATATCTGCATATCATCCAAACAGTACAATTCGCCAATTATTTGATCTTCAAGTTTAAGTGAACTACGAGCCCCATTGTTAATCCTTTATCGGAAATTATTTGTAACTTTCGACAAGTAGAACAATGAATGGAAAAGGTAGACGGTTGAAAACTTTGTATATATTGCTTCTATATAGTCTAAGAAACATGTACGCAAAGCATCCAAACAGTACCATTCGCCAATTTTTTGTTCCTCAAGTTTAAGTGAACAATGAGCCCCATTGTTAATCCTTTATCGGAAATTATTTGTAACTTTCGACAAGTAGAACAATGAATGGAACAGGTAGACGGTTGAAATCTTTGTAAATATTGCTTCTATATAGTCTAAGAAACATATCTGCATATCATCCAAACAGTACAATTCGCCAATTATTTGATCTCCAAGTTTAAGTGAACTACGAGCCCCATTGTTAATCCTTTATCGGAAATTATTTGTAACTTTCGACAAGTAGAACAATGAATGGAACAGGTAGACGGTTGAAAACTTTGTATATATTGCTTCTATATAGTCTAAGAAACATGTACGCAAAGCATCCAAACAGTACGATTCGCCAATTTTTTGTTCTTCAAGTTTAAGTGAACAATGAGCCCCAGTGGTTAATCCTTTATCGGAAATTATTTGTAACTTTCGACAAGTAGAACAATGAATGGAACAGGTAGACGGTTGAAATCATTGTATATATTGCTTCTATATAGTCTAAGAAACATATCTGCATATCATCCAAACAGTACAATTCGCCAATTATTTGATCTCCAAGTTTAAGTGAACTACGAGCCCCATTGTTAATCCTTTATCGGAAATTATTTGTAACTTTCGACAAGTAGAACAATGAATGGAACAGGTAGACGGTTGAAAACTTTGTATATATTGCTTCTATATAGTCTAAGAAACATGTACGCAAAGCATCCAAACAGTACGATTCGCCAATTTTTTGTTCCTCAAGTTTAAGTGAACAATGAGCCCCATTGTTAATCCTTTATCGGAAATTATTTGTAACTTTCGACAAGTAGAACAATGAATGGAACAGGTAGACGGTTGAAATCTTTGTAAATATTGCTTCTATATAGTCTAAGAAACATATATGCAAAGCATCCGAACAGTACAATTCGCCAATTTTTTGTTCTTCAAGTTTAAGTGAACTACGAGCCCCATTGTCAATACTTTAACGGAAATTATTTGTAACTTGCGACAAGTAGATCAATGAATGGAACAGGTAGACGGTTGAAATCATTGTATATATTGCTTCTATATAGTCTAAGAAACATGTACGCAAAGCATCCAAACAGTACGATTCGCCAATTTTTTGTTCTTCAAGTTTAAGTGAACAATGAGCCCCAGTGGTTAATCCTTTATCGGAAATTATTTGTAACTTTCGACAAGTAGAACAAAGAATGGAACAGGTAGACGGTTGAAATCATTGTATATATTGCTTCTATATAGTCTAAGAAACATATATGCAAAGCATCCAAACAGTACCATTCGGCAATTTTTTGTTCTTCAAGTTTAAGTGAACTACGAGCCCCATTGTTAATTCTTTAATGGAAATTATTTGTAAATTTCGGCAACTAGAACAATGAATGGAACAGGTAGACTGTTGAAATCCTTGTATATATTGCTTCTATATAGTCTAAGAAACATATATGCAAAGCATCCAAACAGTACCATTCGCCAATTTTTTGTTCTTCAAGTTTAAGTGAACAACGAGCCCCAATGGTTAATCCTTTATCGGAAATTATTTGTAACTTTCGACAAGTAGAACAATGAATGGAACAGGTAGACGGTTGAAATCTTTGTATATATTGCGTCTATATAGTCTAAGAATCATATATGCAAAGCATCTAAACAGTACCATTCGCCAATTTTTTGTTCTTCAAGTTTAAGTGAACTACGAGCCCCATTGTTAATCCTTTAAAGGAAATTATTTGTAAATTTCGACAAGTAGAACAATGAATGGAACAGGTAGACGGTTGAAATCAATGTATATATTGCTTCTATATAGTCTAAGAAACCTATATGCAAAGCATCTAAACAGTAACAATCGCCAATTTTTTGATCTTCAAGTTTAAGTGAACAGCGAGCCCCATTGATAATCATGAAATGGAAATTATTTGTAACTTTCTACAAGTAGAACAATGAATAGTACAGGTAGACGGGTGAAATCAATGTATATATTGCTGCTATATAGTCTAAGAAACATATATGCAAAGCATCCAAAAAGTACCATTCGCCAATTTTTTGTTCTTCAAGTTTAAGTGAACAATGAGCCCCAATGGTTAATCCTTTATCGGAAATTATTTGTAATTTTCGACAAGTAGAACAATGAATGGAACAGGTAGACGGTTGACATCTTTGTATATATTGCTTCTATATAATCTAAGAAACATATATGCAAAGCATCTAAACAGTAACAATCGCCAATTTTTTGTTCTTCAAGTTTAAGTGAACTACGAGCCCCATTGTTAATCCTTTAACGGAAATTAATTCTAACTTTCTACAAGTAGAACAATGCTTGGAACACGTAGACGGATGAAATCTTTGTATATATTGCTTCCATATAGTCTAAGAAACATGTACGCAAAGCATCCAAACAGTACCATTCGCCAATTTTTTGTTCTTCAAGTTTAAGTGAACAAGGAGCCCCAATGGTTAATCCTTTATCGGAAATTACTTGTAATTTTCGACAAGTAGAACAATGAATGGAACAGGTGGACGGTTGAAATCTTTGTATATATTGCTTCTATATAATGTAAGAAACATATATGCAAAGCATCCAAACAGTACCATTCGCCAATTTTTTGTTCTTCAAGTTTAAGTGAACAACGAGCCCCAATGGTTAATCCTTTATCGGAAATTATTTGTAACTTCCGACAAGTAGAACAATGAATGGAACAGGTAGACGGTTGAAATCTTTGTATATATTGCGTCTATATAGTCTAAGAAACATATATGCAAAGCATCCAAACAGTACCATTCGCCAATTTTTTGTTCTTCAAGTTTAAGTGAACTACGAGCCCCATTGTTAATCCTTTAAAGGAAATTATTTGTAAATTTCGACAAGTAGAACAATGAATGGAACAGGTAGATGGTTGAAATCAATGTATATATTGCTTCTATATAGTCTAAGAAACATATATGCAAAGCATCCAAACAGTCCCATTCGCCAATTTTTTGTTCTTCAAGTTTAAGTGAACAATGAGCCCCAATGGTTAATCCTTTATCGGAAATTATTTGTAATTTTCGACAAGTAGAACAATGAATGGAACAGGTAGACGGTTGAAATCTTTGTATATATTGCTTCTATATAGACTAAGAAACCTATATGAAAAGCATCTAAACAGTAACAATCGCCAATTTTTTGATCTTCAAGTTTAAGTGAACAGCGAGCCCCATTGATAATCATGAAATGGAAATTATTTGTAACTTTCTACAAGTAGAACAATGATTGGAACACGTAGACGGTTGAAATCTTTGTATATATTGCTTCCATATAGTCTAAGAAACATGTACGCAAAGCATCCAAACTGTACCATTCGCCAATTTATTGTTCTTCAGGTTTAAGTGAACATCGAGCCCCATTGTTAATCCTTTAATGGAAATTATTTGTAAATTTCGACAAGTAGAACAATGATTGGAACACGTAGACGGTTGAAATCTTTGTATATATTGCTTCCATATAGTCTAAGAAACATGTACGCAAAGCATCCAAACAGTACCATTCGCCAATTTTTTGTTCTTCAAGTTTAAGTGAACTACGAGCCCCATTGTTAATCCTTTAAAGGAAATTATTTGTAAATTTCGACAAGTAGAACAATGAATGGAACAGGTAGACGCTTGAAATCTTTGTATATATTGCTTCTATATAGTCTAAGAAACATATATGCAAAGCATCCAAACAGTACAATTCGCCAATTTTTTGTTCTCCCAGTTTATGTGAACAATGAGCCCCAATGGTTAATCCTTTATCCGTAATTATTTGTAACTTTCGACAAGTAGAACAATGAGTGGAACAGGTAGACGGTTGAAATCCTTGTATATATTGCGTCTATATAGTCTAAGAAACATATATGCAAAGCATCCAAACAGTACCATTCGCCAATTTTTTGATCTTCAAGTTTAAGTGAACTACGAGCCCCATTGTTAATCCTTTAAAGGAAATTATTTGTAAATTTCGACAAGTAGAACAATGAATGGAACAGGTAGACTGTTGAAATCATTGTATATATTGCTACTATATAATCTACGAAACATATATGCAAAGCATCCAAACAGTACCATTCGCCAATTTTTTGTTCTTCAAGTTTAAGTGAACAACGAGCCCCAATGGTTAATCCTTTATCGGAAATTATTTGTAACTTCCGACAAGTAGAACAATGAATGGAACAGGTAGACGGTTGAAATCTTTGTATATATTGCGTCTATATAGTCTAAGAAACATATATGCAAAGCATCCAAACAGTACCATTCGCCAATTTTTTGTTCTTCAAGTTTAAGTGAACTACGAGCCCCATTGTTAATCCTTTAAAGGATATTTTTTGTAAATTTCGACAAGTAGAACAATGAATGGAACAGGTAGACGGTTGAAATCAATGTATATATTGCTTGTATATAGTCTAAGAAACATATATGCAAAGCATCCAAACAGTACCATTCGCCAATTTTTTGTTCTTCAAGTTTAAGTGAACAATGAGCCCCAATGGTTAATCCTTTATCGGAAATTATTTGTAATTTTCGACAAGTAGAACAATGAATGGAACAGGTAGACGGTTGAAATCTTTGTATATATTGCTTCTATATAGACTAAGAAACCTATATGAAAAGCATCTAAACAGTAACAATGGCCAATTTTTTGATCTTCAAGTTTAAGTGAACAATGAGCCCCATTGTTAATCCTTTATCGGAAATCATTTGTAACTTTCGACAAGTAGAACAATGAATGGAACAGGTAGACGGTTGAAATCTTTGTATATATTGCTTCTATATAGTCTAAGAAACATATATGCAAAGCATCCAAACAGTACAATTCGCCAATTTTTTGTTCTTCAAGTTTAAGTGAACTACGAGCCCCATTGTTAATCCTTTAACGGAAATTAATTGTAACTTTCTACAAGTAGAACAATGATTGGAACACGTAGACGGTTGAAATCTTTGTATATATTGCTTCTATATAGTCTACGAAACATAGATGCAAAGCGTCCAAACAGTACAATTCGCCAATTATTTGATCTTCAAGTTTAAGTGAACTACGAGCTCCATTGTTAATACTTTAACTGAAATTATTAGTAACTTGCGACAAGTAGAACAATGAATGGAACAGGTAGCCGGTTGAAATCAATGTATATATTGCTTCTAAATAGTCTAAGAGACATATATGCAAAGAATCCAAACAGTACAATTCGCCAATTTTTTGTTCTTCAAGTTTAAGTGAACTACGAGCCCCATTGTTAATCCTTTAAAGGAAATTATTTCTAAATTTCGACAAGTAGAACAATGAATGGAACAGGTAGACTGTTGAAATCATTGTATATATTGCTTCTATATAGTCGAAGAAACATATATGCAAAGCATCCAAACAGTACAATTCGCTAATTTATTGTTCTTCAAGTTTAAGTGAACAACGAGCCCCATTGTTAATCCTTTAAAGGAAATTATTTGTAAATTTCGACAAGTAGAACAATGAATGGAACAGGTAGACGTTCGAAATCATTGTATATTTTGCTTCTATATAATGTAAGAAACATATATGCAAAGCATCCAAACAGTACCATTCGCCAATTTTTTGTTCTTCAAGTTTAAGTGAACAATGAGCCCCAATGGTTAATCCTTTATCGGAAATTATTTGTAATTTTCGACAAGTAGAACAATGAATGGAACAGGTAGACGGTTGAAATCTTTGTATATATTGCTTCTATATAGACTAAGAAACCTATATGAAAAGCATCTAAACAGTAACAATCGCCAATTTTTTGATCTTCAAGTTTAAGTGAACAGCGAGCCCCATTGATAATCATGAAATGGAAATTATTTGTAACTTTCTACAAGTAGAACAATGATTGGAACACGTAGACGGTTGAAATCTTTGTATATATTGCTTCCATATAGTCTAAGAAACATGTACGCAAAGCATCCAAACTGTACCATTCGCCAATTTATTGTTCTTCAAGTTTAAGTGAACATCGAGCCCCATTGTTAATCCTTTAATGGAAATTATTTGTAAATTTCGACAAGTAGAACAATGATTGGAACACGTAGACGGTTGAAATCTTTGTATATATTGCTTCCATATAGTCTAAGAAACATGTACGCAAAGCATCCAAACAGTACCATTCGCCAATTTTTTGTTCTTCAAGTTTAAGTGAACTACGAGCCCCATTGTTAATCCTTTAAAGGAAATTATTTGTAAATTTCGACAAGTAGAACAATGAATGGAACAGGTAGACGCTTGAAATCTTTGTATATATTGCTTCTATATAGTCTAAGAAACATATATGCAAAGCATCCAAACAGTACAATTCGCCAATTTTTTGTTCTCCCAGTTTATGTGAACAATGAGCCCCAATGGTTAATCCTTTATCCGTAATTATTTGTAACTTTCGACAAGTAGAACAATGAGTGGAACAGGTAGACGGTTGAAATCCTTGTATATATTGCGTCTATATAGTCTAAGAAACATATATGCAAAGCATCCAAACAGTACCATTCGCCAATTTTTTGATCTTCAAGTTTAAGTGAACTACGAGCCCCATTGTTAATCCTTTAAAGGAAATTATTTGTAAATTTCGACAAGTAGAACAATGAATGGAACAGGTAGACTGTTGAAATCATTGTATATATTGCTACTATATAATCTACGAAACATATATGCAAAGCATCCAAACAGTACCATTCGCCAATTTTTTGTTCTTCAAGTTTAAGTGAACAACGAGCCCCAATGGTTAATCCTTTATCGGAAATTATTTGTAACTTCCGACAAGTAGAACAATGAATGGAACAGGTAGACGGTTGAAATCTTTGTATATATTGCGTCTATATAGTCTAAGAAACATATATGCAAAGCATCCAAACAGTACCATTCGCCAATTTTTTGTTCTTCAAGTTTAAGTGAACTACGAGCCCCATTGTTAATCCTTTAAAGGATATTTTTTGTAAATTTCGACAAGTAGAACAATGAATGGAACAGGTAGACGGTTGAAATCAATGTATATATTGCTTGTATATAGTCTAAGAAACATATATGCAAAGCATCCAAACAGTACCATTCGCCAATTTTTTGTTCTTCAAGTTTAAGTGAACAATGAGCCCCAATGGTTAATCCTTTATCGGAAATTATTTGTAATTTTCGACAAGTAGAACAATGAATGGAACAGGTAGACGGTTGAAATCTTTGTATATATTGCTTCTATATAGACTAAGAAACCTATATGAAAAGCATCTAAACAGTAACAATGGCCAATTTTTTGATCTTCAAGTTTAAGTGAACAATGAGCCCCATTGTTAATCCTTTATCGGAAATCATTTGTAACTTTCGACAAGTAGAACAATGAATGGAACAGGTAGACGGTTGAAATCTTTGTATATATTGCTTCTATATAGTCTAAGAAACATATATGCAAAGCATCCAAACAGTACAATTCGCCAATTTTTTGTTCTTCAAGTTTAAGTGAACTACGAGCCCCATTGTTAATCCTTTAACGGAAATTAATTGTAACTTTCTACAAGTAGAACAATGATTGGAACACGTAGACGGTTGAAATCTTTGTATATATTGCTTCTATATAGTCTACGAAACATAGATGCAAAGCGTCCAAACAGTACAATTCGCCAATTATTTGATCTTCAAGTTTAAGTGAACTACGAGCTCCATTGTTAATACTTTAACTGAAATTATTAGTAACTTGCGACAAGTAGAACAATGAATGGAACAGGTAGCCGGTTGAAATCAATGTATATATTGCTTCTAAATAGTCTAAGAGACATATATGCAAAGAATCCAAACAGTACAATTCGCCAATTTTTTGTTCTTCAAGTTTAAGTGAACTACGAGCCCCATTGTTAATCCTTTAAAGGAAATTATTTCTAAATTTCGACAAGTAGAACAATGAATGGAACAGGTAGACTGTTGAAATCATTGTATATATTGCTTCTATATAGTCGAAGAAACATATATGCAAAGCATCCAAACAGTACAATTCGCTAATTTATTGTTCTTCAAGTTTAAGTGAACAACGAGCCCCATTGTTAATCCTTTAAAGGAAATTATTTGTAAATTTCGACAAGTAGAACAATGAATGGAACAGGTAGACGTTCGAAATCTTTGTATATTTTGCTTCTATATAATGTAAGAAACATATATGCAAAGCATCCAAACAGTACCATTCGCCAATTTTTTGTTCTTCAAGTTTAAGTGAACTACGAGCCCCATTGTTAATCATTTAAAAAAAATTATTTGTAAATTTCGACAAGTAGAACAATGAATGGAACAGGTAGACTGTTGAAATCATTGTATATATTGCTTCTATATAGTCTAAGAAACATATATGCAAAGCCTCCAAACAGTACAGTTCGCCAATTATTTGATCTTCAAGTTTAAGTGAACTACGAGCTCCATTGTTAATACTTTAACGGAAATTATTTGTAACTTGCGACAAGTAGAACAATGAATGGAACAGGTAGCCGGTTGAAATCAATGTATATATTGCTTCTAAATACTCTAAGAAACATATATGCAAAGAATCCAAACAGTACAATTCGCCAATTTTTTGTTCTTCAAGTTTAAGTGAACTACGAGCCCCATTGTTAATCCTTTAAAGGAAATTATTTGTAACTTTCGACAAGTAGAACAATGAATGGAACAGGTAGACTGTTGAAATCATTGTATATATTGCTTCTATATAGTCTAAGAAACATATCTGCAAAGCATCCAAACAGTACCATTCGCCAATTTTTTGTTCTTCAAGTTTAAGTTAACAATGAGCCCCAATGGTTAATCCTTTATCGGAAATTATTTGTAACTTTCGACAAGTAGAACAATGAATGGAACAGGTAGACGGTTGAAATCTTTGTATATATTGCATCTATATAATCTAAGAAACATATATGCAAAGCATCTAAACAGTAACAATCGCCAATTTTTTGATCTTCAAGTTTAAGTGAACAGCGAGCCCCATTGATAATCATGAAATGGAAATTATTTGTAACTTTCTACAAGTAGAACAATGAATAGTACAGGTAGACGGGTGAAATCTTTCTATATATTGCTTCTAAATAGTCTATGAAACATATATGCAAAGCATCCAAACAGTACAATTCGCCAATTTTTTGTTCTTCAAGTTTAAGTGAACAATGAGCCCCATTGTTAATCCTTTATCGGAAATTATTTGTAAATATCGACAAGTAGAACAATGAATGGATCATGTAGACGGTTGAAGTCATTGTATATATTGCTTCTATATAGTCTACGAAACATATATGCAAAGCATCCAAACAGTACCATTCGCCAATTATTTGATCTCCAAGTTTAAGTGAACTACGAGCCCCATTGTTAATCCTTTATCGGAAATTATTTGTAACTTTCGACAAGTAGAACAATGAATGGAACAGGTAGACGGTTGAAAACTTTGTATATATTGCTTCTATATAGTCTAAGAAACATGTACGCAAAGCATCCAAACAGTACCATTCGCCAATTTTTTGTTCTTCAAGTTTAAGTGAACTACGAGCCCCATTGTTAATCCTTTAAAGGATATTTTTTGTAAATTTCGACAAGTAGAACAATGAATGGAACAGGTAGACGGTTGAAATCTTTGTATATATTGCATCTATATAATCTAAGAAACATATATGCAAAGCATCTAAACAGTAACAATCGCCACTTTTTTGATCTTCAAGTTTAAGTGAACAGCGAGCCCCATTGATAATCATGAAATGGAAATTATTTGTAACTTTCTACAAGTAGAACAATGAATAGTACAGGTAGACGGGTGAAATCTTTCTATATATTGCTTCTAAATAGTCTATGAAACATATATGCAAAGCATCCAAACAGTACAATTCGCCAATTTTTTGTTCTTCAAGTTTAAGTGAACAATGAGCCCCATTGTTAATCCTTTATCGGAAATTATTTGTAAATATCGACAAGTAGAACAATGAATGGATCATGTAGACGGTTGAAGTCATTGTATATATTGCTTCTATATAGTCTACGAAACATATATGCAAAGCATCCAAACAGTACCATTCGCCAATTTTTTGTTCTTCTAGTTTAAGTGAACAACGAGCCCCAATGGTTAATCCTTTATCGGAAATTATTTGTAACTTCCGACAAGTAGAACAATGAATGGAAGAGGTAGACTGTTGAAATCTTTGTATATATTGCGTCTATATAGTCTAAGAAACATATATGCAAAGCATCCAAACAGTACCATTCGCCAATTTTTTGTTCTTCAAGTTTAAGTGAACAACGAGCCCCATTGTTAATCCTTTAAAGGAAATTATTTGTAAATTTCGACAAGTAGAACAATGAATGGAACAGGTAGACGGTTGAAATCTTAGTATATATTGCGTCTATATAGTCTAAGAACCATATATGCAAAGCATCCAAACAGTACCATTCGCCAATTTTTTGTTCTTCAAGTTTAAGTGAACTACGAGCCCCATTGTTAATCCTTTAAAGGATATTTTTTGTAAATTTCGACAAGTAGAACAATGAATGGAACAGGTAGACGGTTGAAATCTTTGTATATATTGCATCTATATAATCTAAGAAACATATATGCAAAGCATCTAAACAGTAACAATCGCCAATTTTTTGATCTTCAAGTTTAAGTGAACAGCGAGCCCCATTGATAATCATGAAATGGAAATTATTTGTAACTTTCTACAAGTAGAACAATGAATAGTACAGGTAGACGGGTGAAATCTTTCTATATATTGCTTCTAAATAGTCTATGAAACATATATGCAAAGCATCCAAACAGTACAATTCGCCAATTTTTTGTTCTTCAAGTTTAAGTGAACAATGAGCCCCATTGTTAATCCTTTATCGGAAATTATTTGTAAATATCGACAAGTAGAACAATGAATGGATCATGTAGACGGTTGAAGTCATTGTATATATTGCTTCTATATAGTCTACGAAACATATATGCAAAGCATCCAAACAGTACCATTCGCCAATTTTTTGTTCTTCTAGTTTAAGTGAACAACGAGCCCCAATGGTTAATCCTTTATCGGAAATTATTTGTAACTTCCGACAAGTAGAACAATGAATGGAAGAGGTAGACTGTTGAAATCTTTGTATATATTGCGTCTATATAGTCTAAGAAACATATATGCAAAGCATCCAAACAGTACCATTCGCCAATTTTTTGTTCTTCAAGTTTAAGTGAACAACGAGCCCCATTGTTAATCCTTTAAAGGAAATTATTTGTAAATTTCGACAAGTAGAACAATGAATGGAACAGGTAGACGGTTGAAATCTTAGTATATATTGCGTCTATATAGTCTAAGAACCATATATGCAAAGCATCCAAACAGTACCATTCGCCAATTTTTTGTTCTTCAAGTTTAAGTGAACTACGAGCCCCATTGTTAATCCTTTAAAGGAAATTATTTCTAAATTTCGACAAGTAGAACAATGAATGGAACAGGTAGACGGTTGAAATCTTAGTATATATTGCGTCTATATAGTCTAAGAACCATATATGCAAAGCATCCAAACAGTACCATTCGCCAATTTTTTGTTCTTCAAGTTTAAGTGAACTACGAGCCCCATTGTTAATCCTTTAAAGGAAATTATTTCTAAATTTCGACAAGTAGAACAATGAATGGAACAGGTAGACGGTTGAAATCTTAGTATATATTGCGTCTATATAGTCTAAGAACCATATATGCAAAGCATCCAATCAGTACCATTCGCCAATTTTTTGTTCTTCAAGTTTAAGTGAACTACGAGCCCCATTGTTAATCCTTTAAAGGAAATTATTTCTAAATTTCGACAAGTAGAACAATGATTGGAACACGTAGACGGTTGAAATCTTTGTATATATTGCTTCCATATAGTCTAAGAAACATGTACGCAAAGCATCCAAACAGTACCATTCGCCAATTTTTTGTTCTTCAAGTTTAAGTTAACAATGAGCCCCAATGGTTAATCCTTGATCGGAAATTATTTGTAACTTTCGACAAGTAGAACAATGAATGGAACAGGTAGACGGTTGAAATCATTGTATATATTGCTTCTATATAGTCTAAGAAACATATCTGCATATCATCCAAACAGTACAATTCGCCAATTATTTGATCTTCAAGTTTAAGTGAACTACGAGCCCCATTGTTAATCCTTTATCGGAAATTATTTGTAACTTTCGACAAGTAGAACAATGAATGGAACAGGTAGACGGTTGAAAACTTTGTATATATTGCTTCTATATAGTCTAAGAAACATGTACGCAAAGCATCCAAACAGTACCATTCGCCAATTTTTTGTTCCTCAAGTTTAAGTGAACAATGAGCCCCATTGTTAATCCTTTATCGGAAATTATTTGTAACTTTCGACAAGTAGAACAATGAATGGAACAGGTAGACGGTTGAAATCTTTGTAAATATTGCTTCTATATAGTCTAAGAAACATATATGCAAAGCATCCAAACAGTACAATTCGCCAATTTTTTGTTCTTCAAGTTTAAGTGAACAATGAGCCCCAATGGTTAATCCTTTATCGGAAATTATTTGTAACTTTCGACAAGTAGAACAATTAATGGAACAGGTAGACGGTTGAAATCATTGTATATATTGCTTCTATATAGTCTAAGAAACATATCTGCATATCATCCAAACAGTACAATTCGCCAATTATTTGATCTTCAAGTTTAAGTGAACTACGAGCCCCATTGTTAATCCTTTATCGGAAATTATTTGTAACTTTCGACAAGTAGAACAATGAATGGAAAAGGTAGTCGGTTGAAAACTTTGTATATATTGCTTCTATATAGTCTAAGAAACATGTACGCAAAGCATCCAAACAGTACCATTCGCCAATTTTTTGTTCCTCAAGTTTAAGTGAACAATGAGCCCCATTGTTAATCCTTTATCGGAAATTATTTGTAACTTTCGACAAGTAGAACAATGAATGGAACAGGTAGACGGTTGAAATCTTTGTAAATATTGCTTCTATATAGTCTAAGAAACATATCTGCATATCATCCAAACAGTACAATTCGCCAATTATTTGATCTCCAAGTTTAAGTGAACTACGAGCCCCATTGTTAATCCTTTATCGGAAATTATTTGTAACTTTCGACAAGTAGAACAATGAATGGAACAGGTAGACGGTTGAAAACTTTGTATATATTGCTTCTATATAGTCTAAGAAACATGTACGCAAAGCATCCAAACAGTACCATTCGCCAATTTTTTGTTCTTCAAGTTTAAGTGAACTACGAGCCCCATTGTTAATCCTTTAAAGGATATTTTTTGTAAATTTCGACAAGTAGAACAATGAATGGAACAGGTAGACGGTTGAAATCAATGTATATATTGCTTGTATATAGTCTAAGAAACATATATGCAAAGCATCCAAACAGTACCATTCGCCAATTTTTTGTTCTTCAAGTTTAAGTGAACAATGAGCCCCAATGGTTAATCCTTTATCGGAAATTATTTGTAATTTTCGACAAGTAGAACAATGAATGGAACAGGTAGACGGTTGAAATCTTTGTATATATTGCTTCTATATAGACTAAGAAACCTATATGAAAAGCATCTAAACAGTAACAATGGCCAATTTTTTGATCTTCAAGTTTAAGTGAATAATGAGCCCCATTGTTAATCCTTTATCGGAAATCATTTGTAACTTTCGACAAGTAGAACAATGAATGGAACAGGTAGACGGTTGAAATCTTAGTATATATTGCGTCTATATAGTCTAAGAACCATATATGCAAAGCATCCAAACAGTACCATTCGCCAATTTTTTGTTCTTCAAGTTTAAGTGAACTACGAGCCCCATTGTTAATCCTTTAAAGGAAATTATTTCTAAATTTCGACAAGTAGAACAATGAATGGAACAGGTAGACGGTTGAAATCTTAGTATATATTGCGTCTATATAGTCTAAGAACCATATATGCAAAGCATCCAATCAGTACCATTCGCCAATTTTTTGTTCTTCAAGTTTAAGTGAACTACGAGCCCCATTGTTAATCCTTTAAAGGAAATTATTTCTAAATTTCGACAAGTAGAACAATGATTGGAACACGTAGACGGTTGAAATCTTTGTATATATTGCTTCCATATAGTCTAAGAAACATGTACGCAAAGCATCCAAACAGTACCATTCGCCAATTTTTTGTTCTTCAAGTTTAAGTTAACAATGAGCCCCAATGGTTAATCCTTGATCGGAAATTATTTGTAACTTTCGACAAGTAGAACAATGAATGGAACAGGTAGACGGTTGAAATCATTGTATATATTGCTTCTATATAGTCTAAGAAACATATCTGCATATCATCCAAACAGTACAATTCGCCAATTATTTGATCTTCAAGTTTAAGTGAACTACGAGCCCCATTGTTAATCCTTTATCGGAAATTATTTGTAACTTTCGACAAGTAGAACAATGAATGGAACAGGTAGACGGTTGAAAACTTTGTATATATTGCTTCTATATAGTCTAAGAAACATGTACGCAAAGCATCCAAACAGTACCATTCGCCAATTTTTTGTTCCTCAAGTTTAAGTGAACAATGAGCCCCATTGTTAATCCTTTATCGGAAATTATTTGTAACTTTCGACAAGTAGAACAATGAATGGAACAGGTAGACGGTTGAAATCTTTGTAAATATTGCTTCTATATAGTCTAAGAAACATATATGCAAAGCATCCAAACAGTACAATTCGCCAATTTTTTGTTCTTCAAGTTTAAGTGAACAATGAGCCCCAATGGTTAATCCTTTATCGGAAATTATTTGTAACTTTCGACAAGTAGAACAATGAATGGAACAGGTAGACGGTTGAAATCATTGTATATATTGCTTCTATATAGTCTAAGAAACATATCTGCATATCATCCAAACAGTACAATTCGCCAATTATTTGATCTTCAAGTTTAAGTGAACTACGAGCCCCATTGTTAATCCTTTATCGGAAATTATTTGTAACTTTCGACAAGTAGAACAATGAATGGAAAAGGTAGTCGGTTGAAAACTTTGTATATATTGCTTCTATATAGTCTAAGAAACATGTACGCAAAGCATCCAAACAGTACCATTCGCCAATTTTTTGTTCCTCAAGTTTAAGTGAACAATGAGCCCCATTGTTAATCCTTTATCGGAAATTATTTGTAACCTTCGACAAGTAGAACAATGAATGGAACAGGTAGACGGTTGAAATCTTTGTAAATATTGCTTCTATATAGTCTAAGAAACATATCTGCATATCATCCAAACAGTACAATTCGCCAATTATTTGATCTCCAAGTTTAAGTGAACTACGAGCCCCATTGTTAATCCTTTATCGGAAATTATTTGTAACTTTCGACAAGTAGAACAATGAATGGAACAGGTAGACGGTTGAAAACTTTGTATATATTGCTTCTATATAGTCTAAGAAACATGTACGCAAAGCATCCAAACAGTACCATTCGCCAATTTTTTGTTCTTCAAGTTTAAGTGAACTACGAGCCCCATTGTTAATCCTTTAAAGGATATTTTTTGTAAATTTCGACAAGTAGAACAATGAATGGAACAGGTAGACGGTTGAAATCAATGTATATATTGCTTGTATATAGTCTAAGAAACATATATGCAAAGCATCCAAACAGTACCATTCGCCAATTTTTTGTTCTTCAAGTTTAAGTGAACAATGAGCCCCAATGGTTAATCCTTTATCGGAAATTATTTGTAATTTTCGACAAGTAGAACAATGAATGGAACAGGTAGACGGTTGAAATCTTTGTATATATTGCTTCTATATAGACTAAGAAACCTATATGAAAAGCATCTAAACAGTAACAATGGCCAATTTTTTGATCTTCAAGTTTAAGTGAATAATGAGCCCCATTGTTAATCCTTTATCGGAAATCATTTGTAACTTTCGACAAGTAGAACAATGAATGGAACAGGTAGACGGTTGAAATCTTTGTATATATTGCTTCTATATAGTCTAAGAAACATATATGCAAAGCATCCAAACAGTACAATTCGCCAATTTTTTGTTCTTCAAGTTTAAGTGAACTACGAGCCCCATTGTTAATCCTTTAACGGAAATTAATTGTAACTTTCTACAAGTAGAACAATGATTGGAACACGTAGACGGTTGAAATCTTTGTATATATTGCTTCTATATAGTCTACGAAACATATATGCAAAGCATCCAAACAGTACCATTCGCCAATTTTTTGATCTTCAAGTTTAAGTGAACTACGAGCCCCATTGTTAATCCTTTAAAGGAAATTATTTGTAAATTTCGACAAGTAGAACAATGAATGGAACAGGTAGACTGTTGAAATCATTGTATATATTGCTTCCATATAGTCTAAGAAACATGTACGCAAAGCATCCAAACAGTACCATTCGCCAATTTTTTGTTCTTCAAGTTTAAGTGAACAAGGAGCCCCAATGGTTAATCCTTTATCGGAAATTACTTGTAATTTTCGACAAGTAGAACAATGAATGGAACAGGTAGACGGTTGAAATCTTTGTATATATTGCTTCTATATAATGTAAGAAACATATATGCAAAGCATGCACACAGTACCATTCGCCAATTTTTTGTTCTTCAAGTTTAAGTGAACTACGAGCCCCATTGTTAATCCTTTATCGGAAATCATTTGTAACTTTCGACAAGTAGAACAATGAATGGAACAGGTAGACGGTTGAAATCTTTGTATATATTGCTTCTATATAGTCTAAGAAACATATATGCAAAGCATGCACACAGTACCATTCGCCAATTTTTTGTTCTTCAAGTTTAAGTGAACTACGAGCCCCATTGTTAATCCTTTAAAGGAAATTATTTGTAAATTTCGACAAGTAGAACAATGAGTGGAACAGGTAGATGGTTGAAATCTTAGTATATATTGCGTCTATATAGTCTAAGAACCATATATGCAAAGCATCCAAACAGTACCATTCGCCAATTTTTTGTTCTTCAAGTTTAAGTGAACTACGAGCCCCACTGTTAATCCTTTAAAGGAAATTATTTCTAAATTTCGACAAGTAGAACAATGATTGGAACACGTAGACGGTTGTAATCTTTGTATATATTGCTTCCATATAGTCTAAGAAACATGTACGCAAAGCATCCAAACAGTACCATTCGCCAATTTTTTGTTCTTCAAGTTTAAGTGAACAATGAGCCCCAATGGTTAATCCTTTATCGGAAATTATTTGTAATTTTCGACAAGTAGAACAATGAATGGAACAGGTAGACGGTTGAAATCTTTGTATATATTGCATCTATATAATCTAAGAAACATATATGCAAAGCATCTAAACAGTAACACTCGCCAATTTTTTGATCTTCAAGTTTAAGTGAACAGCGAGCCCCATTGATAATCATGAAATGGAAATTATTTGTAACTTTCTACAAGTAGAACAATGAATAGTACAGGTAGACGGGTGAAATCTTTCTATATATTGCTTCTAAATAGTCTATGAAACATATATGCAAAGCATCCAAACAGTACAATTCGCCAATTTTTTGTTCTTCAAGTTTAAGTGAACAATGAGCCCCATTGTTAATCCTTTATCGGAAATTATTTGTAACTTTCGACAAGTAGAACAATGAATGGAACTGGTAGACGGTTGAAATCTTTTTATATATTGCTTCTAAATAGTCTAAGAAACATATATGCAAAGTATCCAAACAGTACAATTCGCCAATTTTTTGTTCTTTAAGTTTAAGTGAACTACGAGCCCAATTGTTAATCCTTTATCGGAAATTATTTGTAACTTTCGACAAGTAGAACAATGAATGGAACAGGTAGACGGTTGAAATCTTTGTAAATATTGCTTCTATATAGTCTACGAAACATATATGCAAAGCATCCAAACAGTACCATTCGCCAATTTTTTGTTCTTCAAGTTTAAGTGAACTACGAGCCCCATTGTTAATCCTTTAAAAGAAATTATTTGTAAATTTCGACAAGTAGAACAATGAATGGAACAGGTAGACTGTTGAAATCTTTGTATATATTGCGTCTATATAGTCTAAGAAACATATGTGCAAAGCATCCAAACAGTACCATTCGCCAATTTTTTGTTCTTCAAGTTTAAGTGAACAACGAGCCCCAATGGTTAATCCTTTATCGGAAATTATTTGTAACTTCCGACAAGTAGAACAATGAATGGAACAGGTAGACTGTTGAAATCTTTGTATATATTGCGTCTATATAGTCTAAGAAACATATGTGCAAAGCATCCAAACAGTACCATTCGCCAAATTTTTTGTTCTTCAAGTTTAAGTGAACTACGAGCCCCATTGTTAATCCTTTAAAGGAAATTATTTGTAAATTTCGACAAGTAGAACAATGAATGGAACAGGTAGACTGTTGAAATCATTGTATATATTGCTTCTATATAGTCTAAGAAACATTTATGCAAAGCATCCAAACAGTACAATTCGCCAATTTATTGTTCTTCAAGTTTAAGTGAACTACGAGCCCCATTGTTAATCCTTTAAAGGAAATTATTTCTAAATTTCGACAAGTAGAACAATGAATGGAACAGGTAGACGGTTGAAATCTTAGTATATATTGCGTCTATATAGTCTAAGAACCATATATGCAAAGCATCCAAACAGTACCATTCGCCAATTTTTTGTTCTTCAAGTTTAAGTGAACTACGAGCCCCATTGTTAATCCTTTAAAGGAAATTATTTCTAAATTTCGACAAGTAGAACAATGAATGGAACAGGTAGACGGTTGAAATCTTAGTATATATTGCGTCTATATAGTCTAAGAACCATATATGCAAAGCATCCAATCAGTACCATTCGCCAATTTTTTGTTCTTCAAGTTTAAGTTAACAATGAGCCCCAATGGTTAATCCTTTATCGGAAATTATTTGTAACTTTCGACAAGTAGAACAATGAATGGAACAGGTAGACGGTTGAAATCATTGTATATATTGCTTCTATATAGTCTAAGAAACATATCTGCATATCATCCAAACAGTACAATTCGCCAATTATTTGATCTTCAAGTTTAAGTGAACTACGAGCCCCATTGTTAATCCTTTATCGGAAATTATTTGTAACTTTCGACAAGTAGAACAATGAATGGAACAGGTAGACGGTTGAAAACTTTGTATATATTGCTTCTATATAGTCTAAGAAACATGTACGCAAAGCATCCAAACAGTACCATTCGCCAATTTTTTGTTCCTCAAGTTTAAGTGAACAATGAGCCCCATTGTTAATCCTTTATCGGAAATTATTTGTAACTTTCGACAAGTAGAACAATGAATGGAACAGGTAGACGGTTGAAATCTTTGTAAATATTGCTTCTATATAGTCTAAGAAACATATATGCAAAGCATCCAAACAGTACAATTCGCCAATTTTTTGTTCTTCAAGTTTAAGTGAACAATGAGCCCCAATGGTTAATCCTTTATCGGAAATTATTTGTAACTTTCGACAAGTAGAACAATGAATGGAACAGGTAGACGGTTGAAATCATTGTATATATTGCTTCTATATAGTCTAAGAAACATATCTGCATATCATCCAAACAGTACAATTCGCCAATTATTTGATCTTCAAGTTTAAGTGAACTACGAGCCCCATTGTTAATCCTTTATCGGAAATTATTTGTAACTTTCGACAAGTAGAACAATGAATGGAAAAGGTAGACGGTTGAAAACTTTGTATATATTGCTTCTATATAGTCTAAGAAACATGTACGCAAAGCATCCAAACAGTACCATTCGCCAATTTTTTGTTCCTCAAGTTTAAGTGAACAATGAGCCCCATTGTTAATCCTTTATCGGAAATTATTTGTAACTTTCGACAAGTAGAACAATGAATGGAACAGGTAGACGGTTGAAATCTTTGTAAATATTGCTTCTATATAGTCTAAGAAACATATCTGCATATCATCCAAACAGTACAATTCGCCAATTATTTGATCTCCAAGTTTAAGTGAACTACGAGCCCCATTGTTAATCCTTTATCGGAAATTATTTGTAACTTTCGACAAGTAGAACAATGAATGGAACAGGTAGACGGTTGAAAACTTTGTATATATTGCTTCTATATAGTCTAAGAAACATGTACGCAAAGCATCCAAACAGTACCATTCGCCAATTTTTTGTTCTTCAAGTTTAAGTGAACTACGAGCCCCATTGTTAATCCTTTAAAGGATATTTTTTGTAAATTTCGACAAGTAGAACAATGAATGGAACAGGTAGACGGTTGAAATCAATGTATATATTGCTTGTATATAGTCTAAGAAACATATATGCAAAGCATCCAAACAGTACCATTCGCCAATTTTTTGTTCTTCAAGTTTAAGTGAACAATGAGCCCCAATGGTTAATCCTTTATCGGAAATTATTTGTAATTTTCGACAAGTAGAACAATGAATGGAACAGGTAGACGGTTGAAATCTTTGTATATATTGCTTCTATATAGACTAAGAAACCTATATGAAAAGCATCTAAACAGTAACAATGGCCAATTTTTTGATCTTCAACTTTAAGTGAACTACGAGCCCCATTGTTAATCCTTTAAAGGAAATTATTTGTAAATTTCGACAAGTAGAACAATGAATGGAACAGGTAGACTGTTGAAATCATTGTATATATTGCTTCCATATAGTCTAAGAAACATGTACGCAAAGCATCCAAACAGTACCATTTGCCAATTTTTTGTTCTTCAAGTTTAAGTGAACAAGGAGCCCCAATGGTTAATCCTTTATCGGAAATTACTTGTAATTTTCGACAAGTAGAACAATGAATGGAACAGGTAGACGGTTGAAATCTTTGTATATATTGCTTCTATATAATGTAAGAAACATATATGCAAAGCATGCACACAGTACCATTCGCCAATTTTTTGTTCTTCAAGTTTAAGTGAACTACGAGCCCCATTGTTAATCCTTTATCGGAAATCATTTGTAACTTTCGACAAGTAGAACAATGAATGGAACAGGTAGACGGTTGAAATCTTTGTATATATTGCTTCTATATAGTCTAAGAAACATATATGCAAAGCATGCACACAGTACCATTCGCCAATTTTTTGTTCTTCAAGTTTAAGTGAACTACGAGCCCCATTGTTAATCCTTTAAAGGAAATTATTTGTAAATTTCGACAAGTAGAACAATGAGTGGAACAGGTAGATGGTTGAAATCTTAGTATATATTGCGTCTATATAGTCTAAGAACCATATATGCAAAGCATCCAAACAGTACCATTCGCCAATTTTTTGTTCTTCAAGTTTAAGTGAACTACGAGCCCCACTGTTAATCCTTTAAAGGAAATTATTTCTAAATTTCGACAAGTAGAACAATGATTGGAACACGTAGACGGTTGTAATCTTTGTATATATTGCTTCCATATAGTCTAAGAAACATGTACGCAAAGCATCCAAACAGTACCATTCGCCAATTTTTTGTTCTTCAAGTTTAAGTGAACAATGAGCCCCAATGGTTAATCCTTTATCGGAAATTATTTGTAATTTTCGACAAGTAGAACAATGAATGGAACAGGTAGACGGTTGAAATCTTTGTACATATTGCATCTATATAATCTAAGAAACATATATGCAAAGCATCTAAACAGTAACACTCGCCAATTTTTTGATCTTCAAGTTTAAGTGAACAGCGAGCCCCATTGATAATCATGAAATGGAAATTATTTGTAACTTTCTACAAGTAGAACAATGAATAGTACAGGTAGACGGGTGAAATCTTTCTATATATTGCTTCTAAATAGTCTATGAAACATATATGCAAAGCATCCAAACAGTACAATTCGCCAATTTTTTGTTCTTCAAGTTTAAGTGAACAATGAGCCCCATTGTTAATCCTTTATCGGAAATTATTTGTAACTTTCGACAAGTAGAACAATGAATGGAACTGGTAGACGGTTGAAATCTTTTTATATATTGCTTCTAAATAGTCTAAGAAACATATATGCAAAGTATCCAAACAGTACAATTCGCCAATTTTTTGTTCTTTAAGTTTAAGTGAACTACGAGCCCAATTGTTAATCCTTTATCGGAAATTATTTGTAACTTTCGACAAGTAGAACAATGAATGGAACAGGTAGACGGTTGAAATCTTTGTAAATATTGCTTCTATATAGTCTACGAAACATATATGCAAAGCATCCAAACAGTACCATTCGCCAATTTTTTGTTCTTCAAGTTTAAGTGAACTACGAGCCCCATTGTTAATCCTTTAAAAGAAATTATTTGTAAATTTCGACAAGTAGAACAATGAATGGAACAGGTAGACTGTTGAAATCTTTGTATATATTGCGTCTATATAGTCTAAGAAACATATGTGCAAAGCATCCAAACAGTACCATTCGCCAATTTTTTGTTCTTCAAGTTTAAGTGAACAACGAGCCCCAATGGTTAATCCTTTATCGGAAATTATTTGTAACTTCCGACAAGTAGAACAATGAATGGAACAGGTAGACTGTTGAAATCTTTGTATATATTGCGTCTATATAGTCTAAGAAACATATGTGCAAAGCATCCAAACAGTACCATTCGCCAATTTTTTGTTCTTCAAGTTTAAGTGAACTACGAGCCCCATTGTTAATCCTTTAAAGGAAATTATTTGTAAATTTCGACAAGTAGAACAATGAATGGAACAGGTAGACTGTTGAAATCATTGTATATATTGCTTCTATATAGTCTAAGAAACATTTATGCAAAGCATCCAAACAGTACAATTCGCCAATTTTTTGTTCTTCAAGTTTAAGTGAACTACGAGCCCCATTGTTAATCCTTTAAAGGAAATTATTTGTAACTTTCGACAAGTAGAACAATGAATGGAACAGGTAGACTGTTGAAATCATTGTATATATTGCTTCTATATAGTCTAAGAAACATATCTGCAAAGCATCCAAACAGTACAATTCGCCAATTTATTGTTCTTCAAGTTTAAGTGAACAACGAGCCCCATTGTTAATCCTTTAAAGGAAATTATTTGTAAATTTCGACAAGTAGAACAATGAATGGAACAGGTAGACGGTTGAAATCTTTGTATATATTGCGTCTATATAGTCTAAGAAACATATGTGCAAAGCATCCAAACAGTACCATTCGCCAATTTTTTGTTCTTCAAGTTTAAGTGAACAACGAGCCCCAATGGTTAATCCTTTATCGGAAATTATTTGTAACTTCCGACAAGTAGAACAATGAATGGAACAGGTAGACTGTTGAAATCTTTGTATATATTGCGTCTATATAGTCTAAGAAACATATGTGCAAAGCATCCAAACAGTACCATTCGCCAATTTTTTGTTCTTCAAGTTTAAGTGAACTACGAGCCCCATTGTTAATCCTTTAAAGGAAATTATTTGTAAATTTCGACAAGTAGAACAATGAATGGAACAGGTAGACTGTTGAAATCATTGTATATATTGCTTCTATATAGTCTAAGAAACATTTATGCAAAGCATCCAAACAGTACAATTCGCCAATTTATTGTTCTTCAAGTTTAACTGAACTACGAGCCCCATTGTTAATCCTTTAAAGGATATTTTTTGTAAATTTCGACAAGTAGAACAATGAATGGAACAGGTAGACGGTTGAAATCAATGTATATATTGCTTGTATATAGTCTAAGAAACATATATGCAAAGCATCCAAACAGTACCATTCGCCAATTTTTTGTTCTTCAAGTTTAAGTGAACAATGAGCCCCAATGGTTAATCCTTTATCGGAAATTATTTGTAATTTTCGACAAGTAGAACAATGAATGGAACAGGTAGACGGTTGAAATCTTTGTATATATTGCTTCTATATAGACTAAGAAACCTATATGAAAAGCATCTAAACAGTAACAATGGCCAATTTTTTGATCTTCAAGTTTAAGTGAACTACGAGCCCCATTGTTAATCCTTTAAAGGAAATTATTTGTAAATTTCGACAAGTAGAACAATGAATGGAACAGGTAGACTGTTGAAATCATTGTATATATTGCTTCCATATAGTCTAAGAAACATGTACGCAAAGCATCCAAACAGTACCATTTGCCAATTTTTTGTTCTTCAAGTTTAAGTGAACAAGGAGCCCCAATGGTTAATCCTTTATCGGAAATTACTTGTAATTTTCGACAAGTAGAACAATGAATGGAACAGGTAGACGGTTGAAATCTTTGTATATATTGCTTCTATATAGTCTAAGAAACATATATGCAAAGCATGCACACAGTACCATTCGCCAATTTTTTGTTCTTCAAGTTTAAGTGAACTACGAGCCCCATTGTTAATCCTTTAAAGGAAATTATTTGTAAATTTCGACAAGTAGAACAATGAGTGGAACAGGTAGATGGTTGAAATCTTAGTATATATTGCGTCTATATAGTCTAAGAACCATATATGCAAATCATCCAAACAGTACCATTCGCCAATTTTTTGTTCTTCAAGTTTAAGTGAACTACGAGCCCCACTGTTAATCCTTTAAAGGAAATTATTTCTAAATTTCGACAAGTAGAACAATGATTGGAACACGTAGACGGTTGTAATCTTTGTATATATTGCTTCTATATAGTCTAAGAAACATATCTGCAAAGCATCCAAACAGTACCATTCGCCAATTTTTTGTTCTTCAAGTTTAAGTGAACAATGAGCCCCAATGGTTAATCCTTTATCGGAAATTATTTGTAATTTTCGACAAGTAGAACAATGAATGGAACAGGTAGACGGTTGAAATCTTTGTATATATTGCATCTATATAATCTAAGAAACATATATGCAAAGCATCTAAACAGTAACACTCGCCAATTTTTTGATCTTCAAGTTTAAGTGAACAGCGAGCCCCATTGATAATCATGAAATGGAAATTATTTGTAACTTTCTACAAGTAGAACAATGAATAGTACAGGTAGACGGGTGAAATCTTTCTATATATTGCTTCTAAATAGTCTATGAAACATATATGCAAAGCATCCAAACAGTACAATTCGCCAATTTTTTGTTCTTCAAGTTTAAGTGAACAATGAGCCCCATTGTTAATCCTTTATCGGAAATTATTTGTAACTTTCGACAAGTAGAACAATGAATGGAACTGGTAGACGGTTGAAATCTTTTTATATATTGCTTCTAAATAGTCTAAGAAACATATATGCAAAGTATCCAAACAGTACAATTCGCCAATTTTTTGTTCTTTAAGTTTAAGTGAACTACGAGCCCAATTGTTAATCCTTTATCGGAAATTATTTGTAACTTTCGACAAGTAGAACAATGAATGGAACAGGTAGACGGTTGAAATCTTTGTAAATATTGCTTCTATATAGTCTACGAAACATATATGCAAAGCATCCAAACAGTACCATTCGCCAATTTTTTGTTCTTCAAGTTTAAGTGAACTACGAGCCCCATTGTTAATCCTTTAAAAGAAATTATTTGTAAATTTCGACAAGTAGAACAATGAATGGAACAGGTAGACTGTTGAAATCTTTGTATATATTGCGTCTATATAGTCTAAGAAACATATGTGCAAAGCATCCAAACAGTACCATTCGCCAATTTTTTGTTCTTCAAGTTTAAGTGAACAACGAGCCCCAATGGTTAATCCTTTATCGGAAATTATTTGTAACTTCCGACAAGTAGAACAATGAATGGAACAGGTAGACTGTTGAAATCTTTGTATATATTGCGTCTATATAGTCTAAGAAACATATGTGCAAAGCATCCAAACAGTACCATTCGCCAATTTTTTGTTCTTCAAGTTTAAGTGAACTACGAGCCCCATTGTTAATCCTTTAAAGGAAATTATTTGTAAATTTCGACAAGTAGAACAATGAATGGAACAGGTAGACTGTTGAAATCATTGTATATATTGCTTCTATATAGTCTAAGAAACATTTATGCAAAGCATCCAAACAGTACAATTCGCCAATTTATTGTTCTTCAAGTTTAACTGAACAACGAGCCCCATTGTTAATCCTTTAAAGGAAATTATTTGTAAATTTCGACAAGTAGAACAATGAATGGAACAGGTAGACGGTCGAAATCTTTGTATATATTGCTTCTATATAATCTAAGAAACATATATGCAAAGCATCCAAACAGTACCATTCGCCAATTTTTTGTTCTTCAAGTTTAAGTGAACTACGAGCCCCATTGTTAATCCTTTAAAAGAAATTATTTGTAAATTTCGACAAGTAGAACAATGAATGGAACAGGTAGACTGTTGAAATCATTGTATATATTGCTTCTATATAGTCTAAGAAACATATATGCAAAGCGTCCAAACAGTACAATTCGCCAATTATTTGATCTTCAAGTTTAAGTGAACTACGAGCTCCATTGTTAATACTTTAACTGAAATTATTTGTAACTTGCGACAAGTAGAACAATGAATGGAACAGGTAGCCGGTTGAAATCAATGTATATATTGCTTCTAAATAGTCTAAGAGACATATATGCAAAGAATCCAAACAGTACAATTCGCCAATTTTTTGTTCTTCAAGTTTAAGTGAACTACGAGCCCCATTGTTAATCCTTTAAAGGAAATTATTTGTAAATTTCGACAAGTAGAACAATGAATGGAACAGGTAGACTGTTGAAATCATTGTATATATTGCTTCTATATAGTCGAAGAAACATTTATGCAAAGCATCCAAACAGTACAATTCGCTAATTTATTGTTCTTCAAGTTTAAGTGAACAACGAGCCCCATTGTTAATCCTTTAAAGGAAATTATTTGTAAATTTCGACAAGTAGAACAATGAATGGAACAGGTAGACGTTCGAAATCTTTGTATATTTCGCTTCTATATAATGTAAGAAACATATATGCAAAGCATCCAAACAGTACCATTCGCCAATTTTTTGTTCTTCAAGTTTAAGTGAACTACGAGCCCCATTGTTAATCATTTAAAAAAAATTATTTGTAAATTTCGACAAGTAGAACAATGAATGGAACAGGTAGACTGTTGAAATCATTGTATATATTGCTTCTATATAGTCTAAGAAACATATATGCAAAGCCTCCAAACAGTACAATTCGCCAATTATTTGATCTTCAAGTTTAAGTGAACTACGAGCTCCATTGTTAATACTTTAACGGAAATTATTTGTAACTTGCGACAAGTAGAACAATGAATGGAACAGGTAGCCGGTTGAAATCAATGTATATATTGCTTCTAAATACTCTAAGAAACATATATGCAAAGAATCCAAACAGTACAATTCGCCAATTTTTTGTTCTTCAAGTTTAAGTGAACTACGAGCCCCATTGTTAATCCTTTAAAGGAAATTATTTGTAACTTTCGACAAGTAGAACAATGAATGGAACAGGTAGACTGTTGAAATCATTGTATATATTGCTTCTATATAGTCTAAGAAACATATCTGCAAAGCATCCAAACAGTACAATTCGCCAATTTATTGTTCTTCAAGTTTAAGTGAACAACGAGCCCCATTGTTAATCCTTTAAAGGAAATTATTTGTAAATTTCGACAAGTAGAACAATGAATGGAACAGGTAGACGGTTGAAATCTTAGTATATATTGCGTCTATATAGTCTAAGAACCATATATGCAAAGCATCCAAACAGTACCATTCGCCAATTTTTTGTTCTTCAAGTTTAAGTGAACTACGAGCCCCATTGTTAATCCTTTAAAGGAAATTATTTCTAAATTTCGACAAGTAGAACAATGATTGGAACACGTAGACGGTTGAAATCTTTGTATATATTGCTTCCATATAGTCTATGAAACATGTACGCAAAGCATCCAAACAGTACCATTCGCCAATTTTTTGTTCTTCAAGTTTAAGTTAACAATGAGCCCCAATGGTTAATCCTTTATCGGAAATTATTTGTAACTTTCGACAAGTAGAACAATGAATGGAACAGGTAGACGGTTGAAATCTTTGTATATATTGCATCTATATAATCTAAGAAACATATATGCAAAGCATCTAAACAGTAACAATCGCCAATTTTTTGATCTTCAAGTTTAAGTGAACAGCGAGCCCCATTGATAATCATGAAATGGAAATTATTTGTAACTTTCTACAAGTAGAACAATGAATAGTACAGGTAGACGGGTGAAATCTTTCTATATATTGCTTCTAAATAGTCTATGAAACATATATGCAAAGCATCCAAACAGTACAATTCGCCAATTTTTTGTTCTTCAAGTTTAAGTGAACAATGAGCCCCATTGTTAATCCTTTATCGGAAATTATTTGTAAATATCGACAAGTAGAACAATGAATGGATCATGTAGACGGTTGAAGTCATTGTATATATTGCTTCTATATAGTCTACGAAACATATATGCAAAGCATCCAAACAGTACCATTCGCCAATTTTTTGTTCTTCTAGTTTAAGTGAACAACGAGCCCCAATGGTTAATCCTTTATCGGAAATTATTTGTAACTTCCGACAAGTAGAACAATGAATGGAAGAGGTAGACTGTTGAAATCTTTGTATATATTGCGTCTATATAGTCTAAGAAACATATATGCAAAGCATCCAAACAGTACCATTCGCCAATTTTTTGTTCTTCAAGTTTAAGTGAACTACGAGGCCCATTGATAATCATGAAACGGAAATTATTTGTAACTTTCGACAAGTAGAACAATGAATGGAACAGGTAGACTGTTGAAATCATTGTATATATTGCTTCTATATAGTCTAAGAAACATATATGCAAAGCATCCAAACAGTACAATTCGCCAATTTATTGTTCTTCAAGTTTAAGTGAACAACGAGCCCCATTGTTAATCCTTTAAAGGAAATTATTTGTAAATTTCGACAAGTAGAACAATGAATGGAACAGGTAGACGGTTGAAATCTTAGTATATATTGCGTCTATATAGTCTAAGAACCATATATGCAAAGCATCCAAACAGTACCATTCGCCAATTTTTTGTTCTTCAAGTTTAAGTGAACTACGAGCCCCATTGTTAATCCTTTAAAGGAAATTATTTCTAAATTTCGACAAGTAGAACAATGATTGGAACACGTAGACGGTTGAAATCTTTGTATATATTGCTTCCATATAGTCTAAGAAACATGTACGCAAAGCATCCAAACAGTACCATTCGCCAATTTTTTGTTCTTCAAGTTTAAGTTAACAATGAGCCCCAATGGTTAATCCTTTATCGGAAATTATTTGTAACTTTCGACAAGTAGAACAATGAATGGAACAGGTAGACGGTTGAAATCATTGTATATATTGCTTCTATATAGTCTAAGAAACATATCTGCATATCATCCAAACAGTACAATTCGCCAATTATTTGATCTTCAAGTTTAAGTGAACTACGAGCCCCATTGTTAATCCTTTATCGGAAATTATTTGTAACTTTCGACAAGTAGAACAATGAATGGAACAGGTAGACGGTTGAAATCATTGTATATATTGCTTCTATATAGTCTAAGAAACATATCTGCATATCATCCAAACAGTACAATTCGCCAATTATTTGATCTTCAAGTTTAAGTGAACTACGAGCCCCATTGTTAATCCTTTATCGGAAATTATTTGTAACTTTCGACAAGTAGAACAATGAATGGAACAGGTAGCCGGTTGAAATCAATGTATGTATTGCTTCTAAATACTCTAAGAAACATATATGCAAAGAATCCAAACAGTACAATTCGCCAATTTTTTGTTCTTCAAGTTTAAGTGAACTACGAGCCCCATTGTTAATCCTTTATCGGAAATTATTTGTAACTTTCGACAAGTAGAACAATGAATGGAACAGGTAGACGGTTGAAATCTTTGTAAATATTGCTTCTATATAGTCTACGAAACATATATGCAAAGCATCCAAACAGTACCATTCGCCAATTTTTTGTTCTTCAAGTTTAAGTGAACAATGAGCCCCAATGGTTAATCCTTTATCGGAAATTATTTGTAATTTTCGACAAGTAGAACAATGAATGGAACAGGTAGACGGTTGAAATCTTTGTATATATTGCATCTATATAATCTAAGAAACATATATGCAAAGCATCTAAACAGTAACACTCGCCAATTTTTTGATCTTCAAGCTTAAGTGAACAGCGAGCCCCATTGATAATCATGAAATGGAAATTATTTGTAACTTTCTACAAGTAGAACAATGAATAGTACAGGTAGACGGGTGAAATCTTTCTATATATTGCTTCTAAATAGACTATGAAACATATATGCAAAGCATCCAAACAGTACAATTCGCCAATTTTTTGTTCTTCAAGTTTAAGTGAACAATGAGCCCCATTGTTAATCCTTTATCGGAAATTATTTGTAACTTTCGACAAGTAGAACAATGAATGGAACTGGTAGACGGTTGAAATCTTTTTATATATTGCTTCTAAATAGTCTAAGAAACATATATGCAAAGTATCCAAACAGTACAATTCGCCAATTTTTTGTTCTTTAAGTTTAAGTGAACTACGAGCCCAATTGTTAATCCTTTATCGGAAATTATTTGTAACTTTCGACAAGTAGAACAATGAATGGAACAGGTAGACGGTTGAAATCTTTGTAAATATTGCTTCTATATAGTCTACGAAACATATATGCAAAGCATCCAAACAGTACCATTCGCCAATTTTTTGTTCTTCAAGTTTAAGTGAACTACGAGCCCCATTGTTAATCCTTTAAAAGAAATTATTTGTAAATTTCGACAAGTAGAACAATGAATGGAACAGGTAGACTGTTGAAATCTTTGTATATATTGCGTCTATATAGTCTAAGAAACATATGTGCAAAGCATCCAAACAGTACCATTCGCCAATTTTTTGTTCTTCAAGTTTAAGTGAACAACGAGCCCCAATGGTTAATCCTTTATCGGAAATTATTTGTAACTTCCGACAAGTAGAACAATGAATGGAACAGGTAGACTGTTGAAATCTTTGTATATATTGCGTCTATATAGTCTAAGAAACATATGTGCAAAGCATCCAAACAGTACCATTCGCCAATTTTTTGTTCTTCAAGTTTAAGTGAACTACGAGCCCCATTGTTAATCCTTTAAAGGAAATTATTTGTAACTTTCGACAAGTAGAACAATGAATGGAACAGGTAGACGGTTGAAATCTTTGTATATATTGCATCTATATAATCTAAGAAACATATATGCAAAGCATCTAAACAGTAACAATCGCCAATTTTTTGATCTTCAAGTTTAAGTGAACAGCGAGCCCCATTGATAATCATGAAATGGAAATTATTTGTAACTTTCTACAAGTAGAACAATGAATAGTACAGGTAGACGGGTGAAATCTTTCTATATATTGCTTCTAAATAGTCTATGAAACATATATGCAAAGCATCCAAACAGTACAATTCGCCAATTTTTTGTTCTTCAAGTTTAAGTGAACAATGAGCCCCATTGTTAATCCTTTATCGGAAATTATTTGTAAATATCGACAAGTAGAACAATGAATGGATCATGTAGACGGTTGAAGTCATTGTATATATTGCTTCTATATAGTCTACGAAACATATATGCAAAGCATCCAAACAGTACCATTCGCCAATTTTTTGTTCTTCTAGTTTAAGTGAACAACGAGCCCCAATGGTTAATCCTTTATCGGAAATTATTTGTAACTTCCGACAAGTAGAACAATGAATGGAAGAGGTAGACTGTTGAAATCTTTGTATATATTGCGTCTATATAGTCTAAGAAACATATATGCAAAGCATCCAAACAGTACCATTCGCCAATTTTTTGTTCTTCAAGTTTAAGTGAACTACGAGGCCCATTGATAATCATGAAACGGAAATTATTTGTAACTTTCGACAAGTAGAACAATGAATGGAACAGGTAGACTGTTGAAATCATTGTATATATTGCTTCTATATAGTCTAAGAAACATATATGCAAAGCATCCAAACAGTACAATTCGCCAATTTATTGTTCTTCAAGTTTAAGTGAACAACGAGCCCCATTGTTAATCCTTTAAAGGAAATTATTTGTAAATTTCGACAAGTAGAACAATGAATGGAACAGGTAGACGGTTGAAATCTTAGTATATATTGCGTCTATATAGTCTAAGAACCATATATGCAAAGCATCCAAACAGTACCATTCGCCAATTTTTTGTTCTTCAAGTTTAAGTGAACTACGAGCCCCATTGTTAATCCTTTAAAGGAAATTATTTCTAAATTTCGACAAGTAGAACAATGATTGGAACACGTAGACGGTTGAAATCTTTGTATATATTGCTTCCATATAGTCTAAGAAACATGTACGCAAAGCATCCAAACAGTACCATTCGCCAATTTTTTGTTCTTCAAGTTTAAGTTAACAATGAGCCCCAATGGTTAATCCTTTATCGGAAATTATTTGTAACTTTCGACAAGTAGAACAATGAATGGAACAGGTAGACGGTTGAAATCATTGTATATATTGCTTCTATATAGTCTAAGAAACATATCTGCATATCATCCAAACAGTACAATTCGCCAATTATTTGATCTTCAAGTTTAAGTGAACTACGAGCCCCATTGTTAATCCTTTATCGGAAATTATTTGTAACTTTCGACAAGTAGAACAATGAATGGAACAGGTAGACGGTTGAAATCATTGTATATATTGCTTCTATATAGTCTAAGAAACATATCTGCATATCATCCAAACAGTACAATTCGCCAATTATTTGATCTTCAAGTTTAAGTGAACTACGAGCCCCATTGTTAATCCTTTATCGGAAATTATTTGTAACTTTCGACAAGTAGAACAATGAATGGAACAGGTAGCCGGTTGAAATCAATGTATGTATTGCTTCTAAATACTCTAAGAAACATATATGCAAAGAATCCAAACAGTACAATTCGCCAATTTTTTGTTCTTCAAGTTTAAGTGAACTACGAGCCCCATTGTTAATCCTTTATCGGAAATTATTTGTAACTTTCGACAAGTAGAACAATGAATGGAACAGGTAGACGGTTGAAATCTTTGTAAATATTGCTTCTATATAGTCTACGAAACATATATGCAAAGCATCCAAACAGTACCATTCGCCAATTTTTTGTTCTTCAAGTTTAAGTGAACAATGAGCCCCAATGGTTAATCCTTTATCGGAAATTATTTGTAATTTTCGACAAGTAGAACAATGAATGGAACAGGTAGACGGTTGAAATCTTTGTATATATTGCATCTATATAATCTAAGAAACATATATGCAAAGCATCTAAACAGTAACACTCGCCAATTTTTTGATCTTCAAGCTTAAGTGAACAGCGAGCCCCATTGATAATCATGAAATGGAAATTATTTGTAACTTTCTACAAGTAGAACAATGAATAGTACAGGTAGACGGGTGAAATCTTTCTATATATTGCTTCTAAATAGACTATGAAACATATATGCAAAGCATCCAAACAGTACAATTCGCCAATTTTTTGTTCTTCAAGTTTAAGTGAACAATGAGCCCCATTGTTAATCCTTTATCGGAAATTATTTGTAACTTTCGACAAGTAGAACAATGAATGGAACTGGTAGACGGTTGAAATCTTTTTATATATTGCTTCTAAATAGTCTAAGAAACATATATGCAAAGTATCCAAACAGTACAATTCGCCAATTTTTTGTTCTTTAAGTTTAAGTGAACTACGAGCCCAATTGTTAATCCTTTATCGGAAATTATTTGTAACTTTCGACAAGTAGAACAATGAATGGAACAGGTAGACGGTTGAAATCTTTGTAAATATTGCTTCTATATAGTCTACGAAACATATATGCAAAGCATCCAAACAGTACAATTCGCTAATTTATTGTTCTTCAAGTTTAAGTGAACAACGAGCCCCATTGTTAATCCTTTAAAGGAAATTATTTGTAAATTTCGACAAGTAGAACAATGAATGGAACAGGTAGACGTTCGAAATCTTTGTATATTTTGCTTCTATATAATGTAAGAAACATATATGCAAAGCATCCAAACAGTACCATTCGCCAATTTTTTGTTCTTCAAGTTTAAGTGAACTACGAGCCCCATTGTTAATCATTTAAAAAAAATTATTTGTAAATTTCGACAAGTAGAACAATGAATGGAACAGGTAGACTGTTGAAATCATTGTATATATTGCTTCTATATAGTCTAAGAAACATATATGCAAAGCCTCCAAACAGTACAATTCGCCAATTATTTGATCTTCAAGTTTAAGTGAACTACGAGCTCCATTGTTAATACTTTAACGGAAATTATTTGTAACTTGCGACAAGTAGAACAATGAATGGAACAGGTAGCCGGTTGAAATCAATGTATATATTGCTTCTAAATACTCTAAGAAACATATATGCAAAGAATCCAAACAGTACAATTCGCCAATTTTTTGTTCTTCAAGTTTAAGTGAACTACGAGCCCCATTGTTAATCCTTTAAAGGAAATTATTTGTAACTTTCGACAAGTAGAACAATGAATGGAACAGGTAGACTGTTGAAATCATTGTATATATTGCTTCTATATAGTCTAAGAAACATATCTGCAAAGCATCCAAACAGTACAATTCGCCAATTTATTGTTCTTCAAGTTTAAGTGAACAACGAGCCCCATTGTTAATCCTTTAAAGGAAATTATTTGTAAATTTCGACAAGTAGAACAATGAATGGAACAGGTAGACGGTTGAAATCTTAGTATATATTGCGTCTATATAGTCTAAGAACCATATATGCAAAGCATCCAAACAGTACCATTCGCCAATTTTTTGTTCTTCAAGTTTAAGTGAACTACGAGCCCCATTGTTAATCCTTTATCGGAAATTATTTGTAACTTTCGACAAGTAGAACAATGAATGGAACAGGTAGACGGTTGAAATCATTGTATATATTGCTTCTATATAGTCTAAGAAACATATCTGCATATCATCCAAACAGTACAATTCGCCAATTATTTGATCTTCAAGTTTAAGTGAACTACGAGCCCCATTGTTAATCCTTTATCGGAAATTATTTGTAACTTTCGACAAGTAGAACAATGAATGGAACAGGTAGACGGTTGAAATCATTGTATATATTGCTTCTATATAGTCTAAGAAACATATCTGCATATCATCCAAACAGTACAATTCGCCAATTATTTGATCTTCAAGTTTAAGTGAACTACGAGCCCCATTGTTAATCCTTTATCGGAAATTATTTGTAACTTTCGACAAGTAGAACAATGAATGGAACAGGTAGACGGTTGAAAACTTTGTATATATTGCTTCTATATAGTCTAAGAAACATGTACGCAAAGCATCCAAACAGTACCATTCGCCAATTTTTTGTTCCTCAAGTTTAAGTGAACAATGAGCCCCATTGTTAATCCTTTATCGGAAATTATTTGTAACTTTCGACAAGTAGAACAATGAATGGAACAGGTAGACGGTTGAAATCTTTGTAAATATTGCTTCTATATAGTCTAAGAAACATATATGCAAAGCATCCAAACAGTACAATTCGCCAATTTTTTGTTCTTCAAGTTTAAGTGAACAATGAGCCCCAATGGTTAATCCTTTATCGGAAATTATTTGTAACTTTCGACAAGTAGAACAATGAATGGAACAGGTAGACGGTTGAAATCATTGTATATATTGCTTCTATATAGTCTAAGAAACATATCTGCATATCATCCAAACAGTACAATTCGCCAATTATTTGATCTTCAAGTTTAAGTGAACTACGAGCCCCATTGTTAATCCTTTATCGGAAATTATTTGTAACTTTCGACAAGTAGAACAATGAATGGAAAAGGTAGACGGTTGAAAACTTTGTATATATTGCTTCTATATAGTCTAAGAAACATGTACGCAAAGCATCCAAACAGTACCATTCGCCAATTTTTTGTTCCTCAAGTTTAAGTGAACAATGAGCCCCATTGTTAATCCTTTATCGGAAATTATTTGTAACTTTCGACAAGTAGAACAATGAATGGAACAGGTAGACGGTTGAAATCTTTGTAAATATTGCTTCTATATAGTCTAAGAAACATATCTGCATATCATCCAAACAGTACAATTCGCCAATTATTTGATCTCCAAGTTTAAGTGAACTACGAGCCCCATTGTTAATCCTTTATCGGAAATTATTTGTAACTTTCGACAAGTAGAACAATGAATGGAACAGGTAGACGGTTGAAAACTTTGTATATATTGCTTCTATATAGTCTAAGAAACATGTACGCAAAGCATCCAAACAGTACGATTCGCCAATTTTTTGTTCTTCAAGTTTAAGTGAACAATGAGCCCCAGTGGTTAATCCTTTATCGGAAATTATTTGTAACTTTCGACAAGTAGAACAATGAATGGAACAGGTAGACGGTTGAAATCATTGTATATATTGCTTCTATATAGTCTAAGAAACATATCTGCATATCATCCAAACAGTACAATTCGCCAATTATTTGATCTCCAAGTTTAAGTGAACTACGAGCCCCATTGTTAATCCTTTATCGGAAATTATTTGTAACTTTCGACAAGTAGAACAATGAATGGAACAGGTAGACGGTTGAAAACTTTGTATATATTGCTTCTATATAGTCTAAGAAACATATCTGCATATCATCCAAACAGTACAATTCGCCAATTATTTGATCTTCAAGTTTAAGTGTACTACGAGCCCCATTGTTAATACTTTAACGGAAATTATTTGTAACTTGCGACAAGTAGATCAATGAATGGAACAGGTAGACGGTTGAAATCAATGTATATATTGCTTCTATATAGTCTAAGAAATATATATGCAAAGCATCCAAAAGTACCATTCGCCAATTTTTTGTTCTTCAAGTTTAAGTGAACAACGAGCCCCATCGTTAATCCTTTAAAGGAAATTATTTGTAAATTTCGACAAGTAGAACAAAGAATGGAACAGGTAGACGGTTGAAATCATTGTATATATTGCTTCTATATAGTCTAAGAAACATATATGCAAAGCATCCAAACAGTACCATTCGGCAATTTTTTGTTCTTCAAGTTTAAGTGAACTACGAGCCCCATTGTTAATCCTTTATAGGAAATTATTTGTAAATTTCGACAAGTAGAACAATGAATGGAACAGGTAGACGGTTGAAATCAATGTATATATTGCTTCTATAAAGTCTAAGAAACATGTACGCAAAGCATCCAAACAGTACCATTCGCCAATTTTTTGTTCCTCAAGTTTAAGTGAACTACGAGCCCCATTGTTAATCCTTTATCGGAAATTATTTGTAATTTTCGACAAGTAGAACAATGAATGGAACAGGTAGACGGTTGAAATCATTGTATATATTGCTTCTATATAGTCTAAGAAACATATATGCAAAGCATCCAAACAGTACAATTCGCCAATTTTTTTGTTCTTCAAGTTTAAGTGAACTACGAGCCCCATTGTTAATCCTTTATCGGAAATTATTTGTAATTTTCGACAAATAGAACAATGAATGGAACAGGTAGACGGTTGAAATCTTTGTATATATTGCTTCTATATAGTCTAAGAAACATATATGCAAAGCATCCAAACAGTACCATTCGCCAATTTTTTGTTCTTCAAGGTTATGTGAAAAATGAGCCCCATTGTTAATCCTTTATCGGAAATTATTTGTAACTTTCGACAAGTAGAACAATGAATGGAACAGGTAGACGGTTGAAAACTTTGTATATATTGCTTCTATATAGTCTAAGAAACATGTACCCAAAGCATCCAAACAGTACCATTCGCCAATTTTTTGTTCCTCAAGTTTAAGTGAACAATGAGCCCCATTGTTAATCCTTTATCGGAAATTATTTGTAACTTTCGACAAGTAGAACAATGAATGGAACAGGTAGACGGTTGAAATCTTTGTAAATATTGCTTCTATATAGTCTAAGAAACATATATGCAAAGCATCCAAACAGTACCATTCGCCAATTTTTTGTTCCTCAAGTTTAAGTGAACTACGAGCCCCATTGTTAATCCTTTATCGGAAATTATTTGTAATTTTCGACAAGTAGAACAATGAATGGAACAGGTAGACGGTTGAAATCATTGTATATATTGCTTCTATATAGTCTAAGAAACATATCTGCATATCATCCAAACAGTACAATTCGCCAATTATTTGATCTTCAAGTTTAAGTGAACTACGAGCCCCATTGTTAATCCTTTATCGGAAATTATTTGTAACTTTCGACAAGTAGAACAATGAATGGAACAGGTAGACGGTTGAAAACTTTGTATATATTGCTTCTATATAGTCTAAGAAACATATATGCAAAGCATCCAAACAGTACAATTCGCCAATTTTTTGTTCTTCAAGTTTAAGTGAACAATGAGCCCCAATGGTTAATCCTTTATCGGAAATTATTTGTAACTTTCGACAAGTAGAACAATGAATGGAACAGGTAGACGGTTGAAATCATTGTATATATTGCTTCTATATAGTCTAAGAAACATATCTGCATATCATCCAAACAGTACAATTCGCCAATTATTTGATCTTCAAGTTTAAGTGAACTACGAGCCCCATTGTTAATCCTTTATCGGAAATTATTTGTAACTTTCGACAAGTAGAACAATGAATGGAACAGGTAGACGGTTGAAAACTTTGTATATATTGCTTCTATATAGTCTAAGAAACATGTACGCAAAGCATCCAAACAGTACCATTCGCCAATTTTTTGTTCCTCAAGTTTAAGTGAACAATGAGCCCCATTGTTAATCCTTTATCGGAAATTATTTGTAACTTTCGACAAGTAGAACAATGAATGGAACAGGTAGACGGTTGAAATCTTTGTAAATATTGCTTCTATATAGTCTAAGAAACATATATGCAAAGCATCCAAACAGTACAATTCGCCAATTTTTTGTTCTTCAAGTTTAAGTGAACAATGAGCCCCAGTGGTTAATCCTTTATCGGAAATTATTTGTAACTTTCGACAAGTAGAACAATGAATGGAACAGGTAGACGGTTGAAATCATTGTATATATTGCTTCTATATAGTCTAAGAAACATATCTGCATATCATCCAAACAGTACAATTCGCCAATTATTTGATCTCCAAGTTTAAGTGAACTACGAGCCCCATTGTTAATCCTTTATCGGAAATTATTTGTAACTTTCGACAAGTAGAACAATGAATGGAACAGGTAGACGGTTGAAAACTTTGTATATATTGCTTCTATATAGTCTAGGAAACATGTACCCAAAGCATCCAAACAGTACCATTCGCCAATTTTTTGTTCCTCAAGTTTAAGTGAACAATGAGCCCCATTGTTAATCCTTTATCGGAAATTATTTGTAACTTTCGACAAGTAGAACAATGAATGGAACAGGTAGACGGTTGAAATCTTTGTAAATATTGCTTCTATATAGTCTAAGAAACATATATGCAAAGCATCCAAACAGTACAATTCGCCAATTTTTTGTTCTTCAAGTTTAAGTGAACAATGAGCCCCAATGGTTAATCCTTTATCGGAAATTATTTGTAACTTTCGACAAGTAGAACAATGAATGGAACAGGTAGACGGTTGAAATCATTGTATATATTGCTTCTATATAGTCTAAGAAACATATCTGCATATCATCCAAACAGTACAATTCGCCAATTATTTGATCTTCAAGTTTAAGTGAACTACGAGCCCCATTGATAATCATGAAAGGGAAATTATATCTAAATTTCGACAAGTAGAACAATGATTGGAACAGGTAGACGGGTGAAATCCTTCTATATATTGCTTCTATATAGTATAAGAAACATATATGCAAAGCATCCAAACAGTACAATTCGCCAATTTTTTTGTTCTTCAAGTTTAAGTGAACAATGAGCCCCAATGGTTAATCCTTTATCGGAAATTATTTGTAACTTTCGACAAGTAGAACAATGAATGGAACAGGTAGACGGTTGAAATCATTGTATATATTGCTTCTATATAGTCTAAGAAACATATCTGCATATCATCCAAACAGTACAATTCGCCAATTATTTGATCTTCAAGTTTAAGTGAACAATGAGCCCCATTGTTAATCCTTTATCGGAAATTATTTGTAACTTTCGACAAGTAGAACAATGAATGGAACAGGTAGACGGTTGAAATCTTTGTAAATATTGCTTCTATATAGTCTAAGAAACATATATGCAAAGCATCCAAACAGTACAATTCGCCAATTTTTTGTTCTTCAAGTTTAAGTGAACAATGAGCCCCAGTGGTTAATCCTTTATCGGAAATTATTTGTAACTTTCGACAAGTAGAACAATGAATGGAACAGGTAGACGGTTGAAATCATTGTATATATTGCTTCTATATAGTCTAAGAAACATATCTGCATATCATCTAAACAGTACAATTCGCCAATTATATGATCTCCAAGTTTAAGTGAACTACGAGCCCCATTGATAATCATGAAAGGGAAATTATATCTAACTTTCGACAAGTAGAACAATGATTGGAACAGGTAGACGGGTGAAATCCTTCTATATATTGCTTCTATATAGTATAAGAAACATATATGCAAAGCATCCAAACAGTACAATTCGCCAATTTTTTTGTTCTTCAAGTTTAAGTGAACAATGAGCCCCAATGGTTAATCCTTTATCGGAAATTATTTGTAACTTTCGACAAGTAGAACAATGAATGGAACAGGTAGACGGTTGAAATCATTGTATATATTGCTTCTATATAGTCTAAGAAACATATCTGCATATCATCCAAACAGTACAATTCGCCAATTATTTGATCTTCAAGTTTAAGTGAACTACGAGCCCCATTGTCAATACTTTAACGGAAATTATTTGTAACTTGCGACAAGTAGATCAATGAATGGAACAGGTAGACGGTTGAAATCAATGTATATATTGCTTCTATATAGTCTACGAAATATATATGCAAAGCATCCAAAGAGTACCATTCGCCAATTTTTTGTTCTTCAAGTTTAAGTGAACAACGAGCCCCATCGTTAATCCTTTAAAGGAAATTATTTGTAAATTTCGACAAGTAGAACAATGAATGGAACAGGTAGACGGTTGAAATCATTGTATATATTGCTTCTATATAGTCTAAGAAACATGTACGCAAAGCATCCAAACAGTACCATTCGCCAATTTTTTGTTCCTCAAGTTTAAGTGAACAATGAGCCCCATTGTTAATCCTTTATCGGAAATTATTTGTAACTTTCGACAAGTAGAACAATGAATGGAACAGGTAGACGGTTGAAATCATTGTATATATTGCTTCTATATAGTCTAAGAAACATATCTGCATATCATCCAAACAGTACAATTCGCCAATTATTTGATCTTCAAGTTTAAGTGTACTACGAGCCCCATTGTTAATACTTTAACGGAAATTATTTGTAACTTGCGACAAGTAGATCAATGAATGGAACAGGTAGACGGTTGAAATCAATGTATATATTGCTTCTATATAGTCTAAGAAATATATATGCAAAGCATCCAAAAGTACCATTCGCCAATTTTTTGTTCTTCAAGTTTAAGTGAACAACGAGCCCCATCGTTAATCCTTTAAAGGAAATTATTTGTAAATTTCGACAAGTAGAACAAAGAATGGAACAGGTAGACGGTTGAAATCATTGTATATATTGCTTCTATATAGTCTTAGAAACATATATGCAAAGCATACAAACAGTACCATTCGCCAATTTTTTGGTCTTCAACTTTAAGTGAAAAATGAGCCCCATTGTTAATCCTTTATCGGAAATTATTTGTAACTTTCTACAAGTAGAACAATGAATAGAACTGGTAGACGGTTGAAAACTTTGTATATATTGCTTCTATATAGTCTAAGAAACATGTACGCAAAGCATCCAAACAGTACCATTCGCCAATTTTTTGTTCCTCAAGTTTAAGTGAACAATGAGCCCCATTGTTAATCCTTTATCGGAAATTATTTGTAACTTTCGACAAGTAGAACAATGAATGGAACAGGTAGACGGTTGAAATCATTGTATATATTGCTTCTATATAGTCTAAGAAACATATCTGCATATCATCCAAACAGTACAATTCGCCAATTTTTTTGTTCTTCAAGTTTAAGTGAACTACGAGCCCCATTGTTAATCCTTTATCGGAAATTATTTGTAATTTTCGACAAATAGAACAATGAATGGAACAGGTAGACGGTTGAAATCTTTGTATATATTGCTTCTATATAGTCTAAGAAACATATACGCAAAGCATCCAAACAGTACCATTCGCCAATTTTTTGTTCTTCAAGGTTAAGTGAAAAATGAGCCCCATTGTTAATCCTTTATCGGAAATTATTTGTAACTTTCGACAAGTAGAACAATGAATGGAACAGGTAGACGGTTGAAAACTTTGTATATATTGCTTCTATATAGTCTAAGAAACATGTACGCAAAGCATCCAAACAGTACCATTCGCCAATTTTTTGTTCTTCAAGTTTAAGTGAACAATGAGCCCCATTGTTAATCCTTTATCGGAAATTATTTGTAACTTTCGACAAGTAGAACAATGAATGGAACAGGTAGACGGTTGAAATCTTTGTAAATATTGCTTCTATATAGTCTAAGAAACATATATGCAAAGCATCCAAACAGTACAATTCGCCAATTTTTTGTTCTTCAAGTTTAAGTGAACAATGAGCCCCAATGGTTAATCCTTTATCGGAAATTATTTGTAACTTTCGACAAGTAGAACAATGAATGGAACAGGTAGACGGTTGAAATCATTGTATATATTGCTTCTATATAGTCTAAGAAACATATCTGCATATCATCCAAACAGTACAATTCGCCAATTATTTGATCTTCAAGTTTAAGTGAACTACGAGCCCCATTGTTAATCCTTTATCGGAAATTATTTGTAACTTTCGACAAGTAGAACAATGAATGGAAAAGGTAGACGGTTGAAAACTTTGTATATATTGCTTCTATATAGTCTAAGAAACATGTACGCAAAGCATCCAAACAGAACCATTCGCCAATTTTTTGTTCCTCAAGTTTAAGTGAACAATGAGCCCCATTGTTAATCCTTTATCGGAAATTATTTGTAACTTTCGACAAGTAGAACAATGAATGGAACAGGTAGACGGTTGAAATCTTTGTAAATATTGCTTCTATATAGTCTAAGAAACATATATGCAAAGCATCCAAACAGTACAATTCGCCAATTTTTTGTTCTTCAAGTTTAAGTGAACTACGAGCCCCATTGTTAATCCTTTAAAGGAAATTATTTGTAAATTTCGACAAGTAGAACAATGATTGGAACAGGTAGACGGTTGAATTCTTCGTATATATTGCTTCTATATAGTCTAAGAAACATATATGCAAAGCATCCAAACAGTACAATTCGCCAATTTATTGTTCTTCAAGTTTAAGTGAACAACGAGCCCCAATGGTTAATCCTTTATCGGAAATTATTTGTAACTTCCGACAAGTAGAACAATGAATGGAACAGGTAGACGGTTGAAATCTTTGTATATATTGCGTCTATATAGTCTAAGAAACATATATGCAAAGCATCCAAACAGTACCATTCGGCAATTTTTTGTTCTTCAAGTTTAAGTGAACTACGAGCCCCATTGTTAATCCATTAAAGGAAATTATTTGTAAATTTCGACAAGTAGAACAATGATTGGAACAGGTAGACGGTTGAATTCTTCGTATATATTGCTTGTATATAGTCTAAGAAACATATATGCAAAGCATCCAAACAGTACAATTCGCCAATTTATTGTTCTTCAAGTTTAAGTGAACAACGAGCCCCAATGGTTAATCCTTTATCGGAAATTATTTGTAACTTCCGACAAGTAGAACAATGAATGGAACAGGTAGACGGTTGAAATCTTTGTATATATTGCGTCTATATAGTCTAAGAAACATATATGCAAAGCGTCCAAACAGTACAATTCGCCAATTATTTGATCTTCAAGTTTAAGTGAACTACGAGCCCCATTGTTAATACTTTAAGGGAAATTATTTGTAAATTTCGACAAGTAGAACAATGAATGGAACAGGTAGATGGTTGAAATCAATGTATATATTGCTTCTATATAGACTAAGAAACCTATATGAAAAGCATCTAAACAGTAACAATCGCCAATTTTTTGATCTTCAAGTTTAAGTGAACAGCGAGCCCCATTGATAATCATGAAATGGAAATTATTTCTAACTTTCTACAAGTAGAACAATGATTGGAACACGTAGACGGTTGAAATCTTTGTATATATTGCTTCCATATAGTCTAAGAAACATGTACGCAAAGCATCCAAACAGTACCATTCGCCAATTTTTTGTTCTTCAAGTTTAAGTGAACTACGAGCCCCATTGTTAATCCTTTAAAGGAAATTATTTGTAAATTTCGACAAGTAGAACAATGAATGGAACAGGTAGACGCTTGAAATCTTTGTATATATTGCTTCTATATAGTCTAAGAAACATATATGCAAAGCATCCAAACAGTACCATTCGCCAATTTTTTGTTCTTCAAGTTTAAGTGAACAATGAGCCCCAATGGTTAATCCTTTATAGGAAATTATTTGTAAATTTCGACAAGTAGAACTATGAATGGAACAGGTAGACGGTTGAAATCTTTGTATATATTGCTTCCATATAGTCTAAGAAACATGTACGCAAAGCATCCAAACAGTACCATTCGCCAATTTTTTGTTCTTCAAGTTTAAGTGAACAAGGAGCCCCAATGGTTAATCCTTTATCGGAAATTATTTGTAACTTTCGACAAGTAGAACAATGAATGGAACAGGTAGACGGTTGAAATCTTTGTAAATATTGCTTCTATATAACGTAAGAAACATATATGCAAAGCATCCAAACAGTACCATTCGCCAATTTTTTGTTCTTCAAGTTTAAGTGAACAATGAGCCCCAATGGTTAATCCTTTATCGGAAATTATTTGTAACTTTCGACAAGTAGAACAATGAATGGAACAGGTAGACGGTTGAATTCTTCGTATATATTGCTTCTATATAGTCTATGAAACATATATGCAAAGCATCCAAACAGTACAATTCGCCAATTTATTGTTCTTCAAGTTTAAGTGAACAACGAGCCCCATTGTTAATCCTTTAAAGGAAATTATTTGTAAATTTCGACAAGTAGAACAATGAATGGAACAGGTAGACGGTTGAAAACTTTGTATATATTGCTTCTATATAGTCTAAGAAACATATCTGCATATCATCCAAACAGTACAATTCGCCAATTATTTGATCTTCAAGTTTAAGTGAACTACGAGCCCCATTGTTAATCCTTTATCGGAAATTATTTGTAACTTTCGACAAGTAGAACAATGAATGGAACAGGTAGACGGTTGAAAACTTTGTATATATTGCTTCTATATAGTCTAAGAAACATGTACGCAAAGCATCCAAACAGTACCATTCGCCAATTTTTTGTTCCTCAAGTTTAAGTGAACAATGAGCCCCATTGTTAATCCTTTATCGGAAATTATTTGTAACTTTCGACAAGTAGAACAATGAATGGAACAGGTAGACGGTTGAAATCTTTGTAAATATTGCTTCTATATAGTCTAAGAAACATATATGCAAAGCATCCAAACAGTACAATTCGCCAATTTTTTGTTCTTCAAGTTTAAGTGAACAATGAGCCCCAGTGGTTAATCCTTTATCGGAAATTATTTGTAACTTTCGACAAGTAGAACAATGAATGGAACAGGTAGACGGTTGAAATCATTGTATATATTGCTTCTATATAGTCTAAGAAACATATCTGCATATCATCTAAACAGTACAATTCGCCAATTATATGATCTCCAAGTTTAAGTGAACTACGAGCCCCATTGTTAATCCTTTATCGGAAATTATTTGTAACTTTCGACAAGTAGAACAATGAATGGAACAGGTAGACGGTTGAAAACTTTGTATATATTGCTTCTATATAGTCTAAGAAACATGTACGCAAAGCATCCAAACAGTACCATTCGCCAATTTTTTGTTCCTCAAGTTTAAGTGAACAATGAGCCCCATTGTTAATCCTTTATCGGAAATTATTTGTAACTTTCGACAAGTAGAACAATGATTGGAACAGGTAGACGGGTGAAATCCTTCTATATATTGCTTCTATATAGTATAAGAAACATATATGCAAAGCATCCAAACAGTACAATTCGCCAATTTTTTTGTTCTTCAAGTTTAAGTGAACAATGAGCCCCAATGGTTAATCCTTTATCGGAAATTATTTGTAACTTTCGACAAGTAGAACAATGAATGGAACAGGTAGACGGTTGAAATCTTTGTATATATTGCGTCTATATAGTCTAAGAAACATATATGCAAAGCATCCAAACAGTACCATTCGCCAATTTTTTGTTCTTCAAGTTTAAGTGAACTACGAGCCCCATTGTTAATCCTTTAAAGGAAATTATTTGTAAATTTCGACAAGTAGAACAATGAATGGAACAGGTAGACGGTTGAAATCTTTGTAAATATTGCTTCTATATAGTCTAAGAAACATGTACGCAAAGCATCCAAACAGTACCATTCGCCAATTTTTTGTTCCTCAAGTTTAAGTGAACAATGAGCCCCATTGTTAATCGTTTATCGGAAATTATTTGTAACTTTCGACAAGTAGAACAATGAATGGAACAGGTAGACGGTTGAAATCTTTGTAAATATTGCTTCTATATAGTCTAAGAAACATATATGCAAAGCATCCGAACAGTACAATTCGCCAATTTTTTGTTCTTCAAGTTTAAGTGAACAATGAGCCCCAATGGTTAATCCTTTATCGGAAATTATTTGTAACTTTCGACAAGTAGAACAATGAATGGAACAGGTAGACGGTTGAAATCATTGTATATATTGCTTCTATATAGTCTAAGAAACATATCTGCATATCATCCAAACAGTACAATTCGCCAATTATTTGATCTTCAAGTTTAAGTGAACTACGAGCCCCATTGTCAATACTTTAACGGAAATTATTTGTAACTTGCGACAAGTAGATCAATGAATGGAACAGGTAGTCGGTTGAAATCAATGTATATATTGCTTCTATATAGTCTACGAAATATATATGCAAAGCATCCAAAGAGTACCATTCGCCAATTTTTTGTTCTTCAAGTTTAAGTGAACAACGAGCCCCATCGTTAATCCTTTAAAGGAAATTATTTGTAAATTTCGACAAGTAGAACAATGAATGGAACAGGTAGACGGTTGAAATCATTGTATATATTGCTTCTATATAGTCTAAGAAACATGTACGCAAAGCATCCAAACAGTACCATTCGCCAATTTTTTGTTCCTCAAGTTTAAGTGAACAATGAGCCCCATTGTTAATCCTTTATCGGAAATTATTTGTAACTTTCGACAAGTAGAACAATGAATGGAACAGGTAGACGGTTGAAATCATTGTATATATTGCTTCTATATAGTCTAAGAAACATATCTGCATATCATCTAAACAGTACAATTCGCCAATTATATGATCTCCAAGTTTAAGTGAACTACGAGCCCCATTGTTAATCCTTTATCGGAAATTATTTGTAACTTTCGACAAGTAGAACAATGAATGGAACAGGTAGACGGTTGAAAACTTTGTATATATTGCTTCTATATAGTCTAAGAAACATGTACCCAAAGCATCCAAACAGTACCATTCGCCAATTTTTTGTTCCTCAAGTTTAAGTGAACAATGAGCCCCATTGTTAATCCTTTATCGGAAATTATTTGTAACTTTCGACAAGTAGAACAATGAATGGAACAGGTAGACGGTTGAAATCTTTGTAAATATTGCTTCTATATAGTCTAAGAAACATATATGCAAAGCATCCAAACAGTACAATTCGCCAATTTTTTGTTCTTCAAGTTTAAGTGAACAATGAGCCCGAATGGTTAATGCTTTATCGGAAATTATTTGTAACTTTCGACAAGTAGAACAATGAATGGAACAGGTAGACGGTTGAAATCATTGTATATATTGCTTCTATATAGTCTAAGAAACATATCTGCATATCATCCAAACAGTACAATTCGCCAATTATTTGATCTTCAAGTTTAAGTGAACTACGAGCCCCATTGTCAATACTTTAACGGAAATTATTTGTAACTTGCGACAAGTAGATCAATGAATGGAACAGGTAGACGGTTGAAATCAATGTATATATTGCTTCTATATAGTCTACGAAATATATATGCAAAGCATCCAAAGAGTACCATTCGCCAATTTTTTGTTCTTCAAGTTTAAGTGAACAACGAGCCCCATCGTTAATCCTTTAAAGGAAATTATTTGTAAATTTCGACAAGTAGAACAATGAATGGAACAGGTAGACGGTTGAAATCATTGTATATATTGCTTCTATATAGTCTAAGAAACATGTACGCAAAGCATCCAAACAGTACCATTCGCCAATTTTTTGTTCCTCAAGTTTAAGTGAACAATGAGCCCCATTGTTAATCCTTTATCGGAAATTATTTGTAACTTTCGACAAGTAGAACAATGAATGGAACAGGTAGACGGTTGAAATCATTGTATATATTGCTTCTATATAGTCTAAGAAACATATCTGCATATCATCCAAACAGTACAATTCGCCAATTATTTGATCTTCAAGTTTAAGTGTACTACGAGCCCCATTGTTAATACTTTAACGGAAATTATTTGTAACTTGCGACAAGTAGATCAATGAATGGAACAGGTAGACGGTTGAAATCAATGTATATATTGCTTCTATATAGTCTAAGAAATATATATGCAAAGCATCCAAAAGTACCATTCGCCAATTTTTTGTTCTTCAAGTTTAAGTGAACAACGAGCCCCATCGTTAATCCTTTAAAGGAAATTATTTGTAAATTTCGACAAGTAGAACAAAGAATGGAACAGGTAGACGGTTGAAATCATTGTATATATTGCTTCTATATAGTCTTAGAAACATATATGCAAAGCATACAAACAGTACCATTCGCCAATTTTTTGGTCTTCAACTTTAAGTGAAAAATGAGCCCCATTGTTAATCCTTTATCGGAAATTATTTGTAACTTTCTACAAGTAGAACAATGAATAGAACTGGTAGACGGTTGAAAACTTTGTATATATTGCTTCTATATAGTCTAAGAAACATGTACGCAAAGCATCCAAACAGTACCATTCGCCAATTTTTTGTTCCTCAAGTTTAAGTGAACAATGAGCCCCATTGTTAATCCTTTATCGGAAATTATTTGTAACTTTCGACAAGTAGAACAATGAATGGAACAGGTAGACGGTTGAAATCTTTGTAAATATTGCTTCTATATAGTCTAAGAAACATATATGCAAAGCATCCAAACAGTACAATTCGCCAATTTTTTGTTCTTCAAGTTTAAGTGAACAATGAGCCCCAGTGGTTAATCCTTTATCGGAAATTATTTGTAACTTTCGACAAGTAGAACAATGAATGGAACAGGTAGACGGTTGAAATCATTGTATATATTGCTTCTATATAGTCTAAGAAACATATCTGCATATCATCTAAACAGTACAATTCGCCAATTATATGATCTCCAAGTTTAAGTGAACTACGAGCCCCATTGTTAATCCTTTATCGGAAATTATTTGTAACTTTCGACAAGTAGAACAATGAATGGAACAGGTAGACGGTTGAAAACTTTGTATATATTGCTTCTATATAGTCTAAGAAACATGTACGCAAAGCATCCAAACAGTACCATTCGCCAATTTTTTGTTCCTCAAGTTTAAGTGAACAATGAGCCCCATTGTTAATCCTTTATCGGAAATTATTTGTAACTTTCTACAAGTAGAACAATGAATAGAACTGGTAGACGGTTGAAAACTTTGTATATATTGCTTCTATATAGTCTAAGAAATATATATGCAAAGCATCCAAAAGTACCATTCGCCAATTTTTTGTTCTTCAAGTTTAAGTGAACTACGAGCCCCATTGTTAATCCTTTATCGGAAATTATTTGTAATTTTCGACAAATAGAACAATGAATGGAACAGGTAGACGGTTGAAATCTTTGTATATATTGCTTCTATATAGTCTAAGAAACATATACGCAAAGCATCCAAACAGTACCATTCGCCAATTTTTTGTTCTTCAAGGTTAAGTGAAAAATGAGCCCCATTGTTAATCCTTTATCGGAAATTATTTGTAACTTTCGACAAGTAGAACAATGAATGGAACAGGTAGACGGTTGAAAACTTTGTATATATTGCTTCTATATAGTCTAAGAAACATGTACGCAAAGCATCCAAACAGTACCATTCGCCAATTTTTTGTTCTTCAAGTTTAAGTGAACAATGAGCCCCATTGTTAATCCTTTATCGGAAATTATTTGTAACTTTCGACAAGTAGAACAATGAATGGAACAGGTAGACGGTTGAAATCTTTGTAAATATTGCTTCTATATAGTCTAAGAAACATATATGCAAAGCATCCAAACAGTACAATTCGCCAATTTTTTGTTCTTCAAGTTTAAGTGAACAATGAGCCCCAATGGTTAATCCTTTATCGGAAATTATTTGTAACTTTCGACAAGTAGAACAATGAATGGAACAGGTAGACGGTTGAAATCATTGTATATATTGCTTCTATATAGTCTAAGAAACATATCTGCATATCATCCAAACAGTACAATTCGCCAATTATTTGATCTTCAAGTTTAAGTGAACTACGAGCCCCATTGTCAATACTTTAACGGAAATTATTTGTAACTTGCGACAAGTAGATCAATGAATGGAACAGGTAGTCGGTTGAAATCAATGTATATATTGCTTCTATATAGTCTACGAAATATATATGCAAAGCATCCAAAGAGTACCATTCGCCAATTTTTTGTTCTTCAAGTTTAAGTGAACAACGAGCCCCATCGTTAATCCTTTAAAGGAAATTATTTGTAAATTTCGACAAGTAGAACAATGAATGGAACAGGTAGACGGTTGAAATCATTGTATATATTGCTTCTATATAGTCTAAGAAACATGTACGCAAAGCATCCAAACAGTACCATTCGCCAATTTTTTGTTCCTCAAGTTTAAGTGAACAATGAGCCCCATTGTTAATCCTTTATCGGAAATTATTTGTAACTTTCGACAAGTAGAACAATGAATGGAACAGGTAGACGGTTGAAATCATTGTATATATTGCTTCTATATAGTCTAAGAAACATATCTGCATATCATCTAAACAGTACAATTCGCCAATTATATGATCTCCAAGTTTAAGTGAACTACGAGCCCCATTGTTAATCCTTTATCGGAAATTATTTGTAACTTTCGACAAGTAGAACAATGAATGGAACAGGTAGACGGTTGAAATCATTGTATATATTGCTTCTATATAGTCTAAGAAACATATCTGCATATCATCCAAACAGTACAATTCGCCAATTATTTGATCTTCAAGTTTAAGTGAACTACGAGCCCCATTGTTAATCCTTTATCGGAAATTATTTGTAACTTTCGACAAGTAGAACAATGAATGGAAAAGGTAGACGGTTGAAAACTTTGTATATATTGCTTCTATATAGTCTAAGAAACATGTACCCAAAGCATCCAAACAGTACCATTCGCCAATTTTTTGTTCCTCAAGTTTAAGTGAACAATGAGCCCCATTGTTAATCCTTTATCGGAAATTATTTGTAACTTTCGACAAGTAGAACAATGAATGGAACAGGTAGACGGTTGAAATCTTTGTAAATATTGCTTCTATATAGTCTAAGAAACATATATGCAAAGCATCCAAACAGTACAATTCGCCAATTTTTTGTTCTTCAAGTTTAAGTGAACAATGAGCCCGAATGGTTAATGCTTTATCGGAAATTATTTGTAACTTTCGACAAGTAGAACAATGAATGGAACAGGTAGACGGTTGAAATCATTGTATATATTGCTTCTATATAGTCTAAGAAACATATCTGCATATCATCCAAACAGTACAATTCGCCAATTATTTGATCTTCAAGTTTAAGTGAACTACGAGCCCCATTGTTAATACTTTAAGGGAAATTATTTGTAAATTTCGACAAGTAGAACAATGAATGGAACAGGTAGATGGTTGAAATCAATGTATATATTGCTTCTATATAGACTAAGAAACCTATATGAAAAGCATCTAAACAGTAACAATCGCCAATTTTTTGATCTTCAAGTTTAAGTGAACAGCGAGCCCCATTGATAATCATGAAATGGAAATTATTTCTAACTTTCTACAAGTAGAACAATGATTGGAACACGTAGACGGTTGAAATCTTTGTATATATTGCTTCCATATAGTCTAAGAAACATGTACGCAAAGCATCCAAACAGTACCATTCGCCAATTTTTTGTTCTTCAAGTTTAAGTGAACTACGAGCCCCATTGTTAATCCTTTAAAGGAAATTATTTGTAAATTTCGACAAGTAGAACAATGAATGGAACAGGTAGACGCTTGAAATCTTTGTATATATTGCTTCTATATAGTCTAAGAAACATATATGCAAAGCATCCAAACAGTACCATTCGCCAATTTTTTGTTCTTCAAGTTTAAGTGAACAATGAGCCCCAATGGTTAATCCTTTATAGGAAATTATTTGTAAATTTCGACAAGTAGAACTATGAATGGAACAGGTAGACGGTTGAAATCTTTGTATATATTGCTTCCATATAGTCTAAGAAACATGTACGCAAAGCATCCAAACAGTACCATTCGCCAATTTTTTGTTCTTCAAGTTTAAGTGAACAAGGAGCCCCAATGGTTAATCCTTTATCGGAAATTATTTGTAACTTTCGACAAGTAGAACAATGAATGGAACAGGTAGACGGTTGAAATCTTTGTAAATATTGCTTCTATATAACGTAAGAAACATATATGCAAAGCATCCAAACAGTACCATTCGCCAATTTTTTGTTCTTCAAGTTTAAGTGAACAATGAGCCCCAATGGTTAATCCTTTATCGGAAATTATTTGTAACTTTCGACAAGTAGAACAATGAATGGAACAGGTAGACGGTTGAATTCTTCGTATATATTGCTTCTATATAGTCTATGAAACATATATGCAAAGCATCCAAACAGTACAATTCGCCAATTTATTGTTCTTCAAGTTTAAGTGAACAACGAGCCCCATTGTTAATCCTTTAAAGGAAATTATTTGTAAATTTCGACAAGTAGAACAATGAATGGAACAGGTAGACGGTTGAAAACTTTGTATATATTGCTTCTATATAGTCTAAGAAACATATCTGCATATCATCCAAACAGTACAATTCGCCAATTATTTGATCTTCAAGTTTAAGTGAACTACGAGCCCCATTGTTAATCCTTTATCGGAAATTATTTGTAACTTTCGACAAGTAGAACAATGAATGGAACAGGTAGACGGTTGAAAACTTTGTATATATTGCTTCTATATAGTCTAAGAAACATGTACGCAAAGCATCCAAACAGTACCATTCGCCAATTTTTTGTTCCTCAAGTTTAAGTGAACAATGAGCCCCATTGTTAATCCTTTATCGGAAATTATTTGTAACTTTCGACAAGTAGAACAATGAATGGAACAGGTAGACGGTTGAAATCTTTGTAAATATTGCTTCTATATAGTCTAAGAAACATATATGCAAAGCATCCAAACAGTACAATTCGCCAATTTTTTGTTCTTCAAGTTTAAGTGAACAATGAGCCCCAGTGGTTAATCCTTTATCGGAAATTATTTGTAACTTTCGACAAGTAGAACAATGAATGGAACAGGTAGACGGTTGAAATCATTGTATATATTGCTTCTATATAGTCTAAGAAACATATCTGCATATCATCTAAACAGTACAATTCGCCAATTATATGATCTCCAAGTTTAAGTGAACTACGAGCCCCATTGTTAATCCTTTATCGGAAATTATTTGTAACTTTCGACAAGTAGAACAATGAATGGAACAGGTAGACGGTTGAAAACTTTGTATATATTGCTTCTATATAGTCTAAGAAACATGTACGCAAAGCATCCAAACAGTACCATTCGCCAATTTTTTGTTCCTCAAGTTTAAGTGAACAATGAGCCCCATTGTTAATCCTTTATCGGAAATTATTTGTAACTTTCGACAAGTAGAACAATGAATGGAACAGGTAGACGGTTGAAATCTTTGTAAATATTGCTTCTATATAGTCTAAGAAACATATATGCAAAGCATCCAAACAGTACAATTCGCCAATTTTTTGTTCTTCAAGTTTAAGTGAACAATGAGCCCCAATGGTTAATCCTTTATCGGAAATTATTTGTAACTTTCGACAAGTAGAACAATGAATGGAACAGGTAGAAGGTTGAAATCATTGTATATATTGCTTCTATATAGTCTAAGAAACATATCTGCATATCATCCAAACAGTACAATTCGCCAATTATTTGATCTTCAAGTTTAAGTGAACTACGAGCCCCATTGATAATCATGAAAGGGAAATTATATCTAACTTTCGACAAGTAGAACAATGATTGGAACAGGTAGACGGGTGAAATCCTTCTATATATTGCTTCTATATAGTATAAGAAACATATATGCAAAGCATCCAAACAGTACAATTCGCCAATTTTTTTGTTCTTCAAGTTTAAGTGAACAATGAGCCCCAATGGTTAATCCTTTATCGGAAATTATTTGTAACTTTCGACAAGTAGAACAATGAATGGAACAGGTAGACGGTTGAAATCTTTGTATATATTGCGTCTATATAGTCTAAGAAACATATATGCAAAGCATCCAAACAGTACCATTCGCCAATTTTTTGTTCTTCAAGTTTAAGTGAACTACGAGCCCCATTGTTAATCCTTTAAAGGAAATTATTTGTAAATTTCGACAAGTAGAACAATGAATGGAACAGGTAGACGGTTGAAATCTTTGTAAATATTGCTTCTATATAGTCTAAGAAACATGTACGCAAAGCATCCAAACAGTACCATTCGCCAATTTTTTGTTCCTCAAGTTTAAGTGAACAATGAGCCCCATTGTTAATCGTTTATCGGAAATTATTTGTAACTTTCGACAAGTAGAACAATGAATGGAACAGGTAGACGGTTGAAATCTTTGTAAATATTGCTTCTATATAGTCTAAGAAACATATATGCAAAGCATCCGAACAGTACAATTCGCCAATTTTTTGTTCTTCAAGTTTAAGTGAACAATGAGCCCCAATGGTTAATCCTTTATCGGAAATTATTTGTAACTTTCGACAAGTAGAACAATGAATGGAACAGGTAGACGGTTGAAATCATTGTATATATTGCTTCTATATAGTCTAAGAAACATATCTGCATATCATCCAAACAGTACAATTCGCCAATTATTTGATCTTCAAGTTTAAGTGAACTACGAGCCCCATTGTCAATACTTTAACGGAAATTATTTGTAACTTGCGACAAGTAGATCAATGAATGGAACAGGTAGTCGGTTGAAATCAATGTATATATTGCTTCTATATAGTCTACGAAATATATATGCAAAGCATCCAAAGAGTACCATTCGCCAATTTTTTGTTCTTCAAGTTTAAGTGAACAACGAGCCCCATCGTTAATCCTTTAAAGGAAATTATTTGTAAATTTCGACAAGTAGAACAATGAATGGAACAGGTAGACGGTTGAAATCATTGTATATATTGCTTCTATATAGTCTAAGAAACATGTACGCAAAGCATCCAAACAGTACCATTCGCCAATTTTTTGTTCCTCAAGTTTAAGTGAACAATGAGCCCCATTGTTAATCCTTTATCGGAAATTATTTGTAACTTTCGACAAGTAGAACAATGAATGGAACAGGTAGACGGTTGAAATCATTGTATATATTGCTTCTATATAGTCTAAGAAACATATCTGCATATCATCTAAACAGTACAATTCGCCAATTATATGATCTCCAAGTTTAAGTGAACTACGAGCCCCATTGTTAATCCTTTATCGGAAATTATTTGTAACTTTCGACAAGTAGAACAATGAATGGAACAGGTAGACGGTTGAAAACTTTGTATATATTGCTTCTATATAGTCTAAGAAACATGTACCCAAAGCATCCAAACAGTACCATTCGCCAATTTTTTGTTCCTCAAGTTTAAGTGAACAATGAGCCCCATTGTTAATCCTTTATCGGAAATTATTTGTAACTTTCGACAAGTAGAACAATGAATGGAACAGGTAGACGGTTGAAATCTTTGTAAATATTGCTTCTATATAGTCTAAGAAACATATATGCAAAGCATCCAAACAGTACAATTCGCCAATTTTTTGTTCTTCAAGTTTAAGTGAACAATGAGCCCGAATGGTTAATGCTTTATCGGAAATTATTTGTAACTTTCGACAAGTAGAACAATGAATGGAACAGGTAGACGGTTGAAATCATTGTATATATTGCTTCTATATAGTCTAAGAAACATATCTGCATATCATCCAAACAGTACAATTCGCCAATTATTTGATCTTCAAGTTTAAGTGAACTACGAGCCCCATTGATAATCATGAAAGGGAAATTATATCTAACTTTCGACAAGTAGAACAATGATTGGAACAGGTAGACGGGTGAAATCCTTCTATATATTGCTTCTATATAGTATAAGAAACATATATGCAAAGCATCCAAACAGTACAATTCGCCAATTTTTTTGTTCTTCAAGTTTAAGTGAACAATGAGCCCCAATGGTTAATCCTTTATCGGAAATTATTTGTAACTTTCGACAAGTAGAACAATGAATGGAACAGGTAGACGGTTGAAATCTTTGTATATATTGCGTCTATATAGTCTAAGAAACATATATGCAAAGCATCCAAACAGTACCATTCGCCAATTTTTTGTTCTTCAAGTTTAAGTGAACTACGAGCCCCATTGTTAATCCTTTAAAGGAAATTATTTGTAAATTTCGACAAGTAGAACAATGAATGGAACAGGTAGACGGTTGAAATCTTTGTAAATATTGCTTCTATATAGTCTAAGAAACATGTACGCAAAGCATCCAAACAGTACCATTCGCCAATTTTTTGTTCCTCAAGTTTAAGTGAACAATGAGCCCCATTGTTAATCGTTTATCGGAAATTATTTGTAACTTTCGACAAGTAGAACAATGAATGGAACAGGTAGACGGTTGAAATCTTTGTAAATATTGCTTCTATATAGTCTAAGAAACATATATGCAAAGCATCCGAACAGTACAATTCGCCAATTTTTTGTTCTTCAAGTTTAAGTGAACAATGAGCCCCAATGGTTAATCCTTTATCGGAAATTATTTGTAACTTTCGACAAGTAGAACAATGAATGGAACAGGTAGACGGTTGAAATCATTGTATATATTGCTTCTATATAGTCTAAGAAACATATCTGCATATCATCCAAACAGTACAATTCGCCAATTATTTGATCTTCAAGTTTAAGTGAACTACGAGCCCCATTGTCAATACTTTAACGGAAATTATTTGTAACTTGCGACAAGTAGATCAATGAATGGAACAGGTAGACGGTTGAAATCAATGTATATATTGCTTCTATATAGTCTACGAAATATATATGCAAAGCATCCAAAGAGTACCATTCGCCAATTTTTTGTTCTTCAAGTTTAAGTGAACAACGAGCCCCATCGTTAATCCTTTAAAGGAAATTATTTGTAAATTTCGACAAGTAGAACAATGAATGGAACAGGTAGACGGTTGAAATCATTGTATATATTGCTTCTATATAGTCTAAGAAACATGTACGCAAAGCATCCAAACAGTACCATTCGCCAATTTTTTGTTCCTCAAGTTTAAGTGAACAATGAGCCCCATTGTTAATCCTTTATCGGAAATTATTTGTAACTTTCGACAAGTAGAACAATGAATGGAACAGGTAGACGGTTGAAATCATTGTATATATTGCTTCTATATAGTCTAAGAAACATATCTGCATATCATCCAAACAGTACAATTCGCCAATTATTTGATCTTCAAGTTTAAGTGTACTACGAGCCCCATTGTTAATACTTTAACGGAAATTATTTGTAACTTGCGACAAGTAGATCAATGAATGGAACAGGTAGACGGTTGAAATCAATGTATATATTGCTTCTATATAGTCTAAGAAATATATATGCAAAGCATCCAAAAGTACCATTCGCCAATTTTTTGTTCTTCAAGTTTAAGTGAACAACGAGCCCCATCGTTAATCCTTTAAAGGAAATTATTTGTAAATTTCGACAAGTAGAACAAAGAATGGAACAGGTAGACGGTTGAAATCATTGTATATATTGCTTCTATATAGTCTTAGAAACATATATGCAAAGCATCCAAACAGTACCATTCGCCAATTTTTTGGTCTTCAACTTTAAGTGAAAAATGAGCCCCATTGTTAATCCTTTATCGGAAATTATTTGTAACTTTCTACAAGTAGAACAATGAATAGAACTGGTAGACGGTTGAAAACTTTGTATATATTGCTTCTATATAGTCTAAGAAACATGTACGCAAAGCATCCAAACAGTACCATTCGCCAATTTTTTGTTCCTCAAGTTTAAGTGAACAATGAGCCCCATTGTTAATCCTTTATCGGAAATTATTTGTAACTTTCGACAAGTAGAACAATGAATGGAACAGGTAGACGGTTGAAATCATTGTATATATTGCTTCTATATAGTCTAAGAAACATATCTGCATATCATCCAAACAGTACAATTCGCCAATTTTTTTGTTCTTCAAGTTTAAGTGAACTACGAGCCCCATTGTTAATCCTTTATCGGAAATTATTTGTAATTTTCGACAAATAGAACAATGAATGGAACAGGTAGACGGTTGAAATCTTTGTATATATTGCTTCTATATAGTCTAAGAAACATATATGCAAAGCATCCAAACAGTACCATTCGCCAATTTTTTGTTCTTCAAGGTTAAGTGAAAAATGAGCCCCATTGTTAATCCTTTATCGGAAATTATTTGTAACTTTCGACAAGTAGAACAATGAATGGAACAGGTAGACGGTTGAAAACTTTGTATATATTGCTTCTATATAGTCTAAGAAACATGTACGCAAAGCATCCAAACAGTACCATTCGCCAATTTTTTGATCTTCAAGTTTAAGTGAACAATGAGCCCCATTGTTAATCCTTTATCGGAAATTATTTGTAACTTTCGACAAGTAGAACAATGAATGGAACAGGTAGACGGTTGAAATCTTTGTAAATATTGCTTCTATATAGTCTAAGAAACATATATGCAAAGCATCCAAACAGTACAATTCGCCAATTTTTTGTTCTTCAAGTTTAAGTGAACAATGAGCCCCAATGGTTAATCCTTTATCGGAAATTATTTGTAACTTTCGACAAGTAGAACAATGAATGGAACAGGTAGACGGTTGAAATCATTGTATATATTGCTTCTATATAGTCTAAGAAACATATCTGCATATCATCCAAACAGTACAATTCGCCAATTATTTGATCTTCAAGTTTAAGTGAACTACGAGCCCCATTGTTAATCCTTTATCGGAAATTATTTGTAACTTTCGACAAGTAGAACAATGAATGGAAAAGGTAGACGGTTGAAAACTTTGTATATATTGCTTCTATATAGTCTAAGAAACATGTACGCAAAGCATCCAAACAGTACCATTCGCCAATTTTTTGTTCCTCAAGTTTAAGTGAACAATGAGCCCCATTGTTAATCCTTTATCGGAAATTATTTGTAACTTTCGACAAGTAGAACAATGAATGGAACAGGTAGACGGTTGAAATCTTTGTAAATATTGCTTCTATATAGTCTAAGAAACATATATGCAAAGCATCCAAACAGTACAATTCGCCAATTTTTTGTTCTTCAAGTTTAAGTGAACTACGAGCCCCATTGTTAATCCTTTAAAGGAAATTATTTGTAAATTTCGACATGTAGAACAATGATTGGAACAGGTAGACGGTTGAATTCTTCGTATATATTGCTTCTATATAGTCTAAGAAACATATATGCAAAGCATCCAAACAGTACAATTCGCCAATTTATTGTTCTTCAAGTTTAAGTGAACAACGAGCCCCAATGGTTAATCCTTTATCGGAAATTATTTGTAACTTCCGACAAGTAGAACAATGAATGGAACAGGTAGACGGTTGAAATCTTTGTATATATTGCGTCTATATAGTCTAAGAAACATATATGCAAAGCATCCAAACAGTACCATTCGGCAATTTTTTGTTCTTCAAGTTTAAGTGAACTACGAGCCCCATTGTTAATCCATTAAAGGAAATTATTTGTAAATTTCGACAAGTAGAACAATGATTGGAACAGGTAGACGGTTGAATTCTTCGTATATATTGCTTCTATATAGTCTAAGAAACATATATGCAAAGCATCCAAACAGTACAATTCGCCAATTTATTGTTCTTCAAGTTTAAGTGAACAACGAGCCCCAATGGTTAATCCTTTATCGGAAATTATTTGTAACTTCCGACAAGTAGAACAATGAATGGAACAGGTAGACGGTTGAAATCTTTGTATATATTGCGTCTATATAGTCTAAGAAACATATATGCAAAGCGTCCAAACAGTACAATTCGCCAATTATTTGATCTTCAAGTTTAAGTGAACTACGAGCCCCATTGTTAATACTTTAAGGGAAATTATTTGTAAATTTCGACAAGTAGAACAATGAATGGAACAGGTAGATGGTTGAAATCAATGTATATATTGCTTCTATATAGACTAAGAAACCTATATGAAAAGCATCTAAACAGTAACAATCGCCAATTTTTTGATCTTCAAGTTTAAGTGAACAGCGAGCCCCATTGATAATCATGAAATGGAAATTATTTCTAACTTTCTACAAGTAGAACAATGATTGGAACACGTAGACGGTTGAAATCTTTGTATATATTGCTTCCATATAGTCTAAGAAACATGTACGCAAAGCATCCAAACTGTACCATTCGCCAATTTATTGTTCTTCAAGTTTAAGTGAACATCGAGCCCCATTGTTAATCCTTTAATGGAAATTATTTGTAAATTTCGACAAGTAGAACAATGATTGGAACACGTAGACGGTTGAAATCTTTGTATATATTGCTTCCATATAGTCTAAGAAACATGTACGCAAAGCATCCAAACAGTACCATTCGCCAATTTTTTGTTCTTCAAGTTTAAGTGAACTACGAGCCCCATTGTTAATCCTTTAAAGGAAATTATTTGTAAATTTCGACAAGTAGAACAATGAATGGAACAGGTAGACTGTTGAAATCATTGTATATATTGCTACTATATAATCTACGAAACATATATGCAAAGCATCCAAACAGTACCATTCGCCAATTTTTTGTTCTTCAAGTTTAAGTGAACAACGAGCCCCAATGGTTAATCCTTTATCGGAAATTATTTGTAACTTCCGACAAGTAGAACAATGAATGGAACAGGTAGACGGTTGAAATCTTTGTATATATTGCGTCTATATAGTCTAAGAAACATATATGCAAAGCATCCAAACAGTACCATTCGCCAATTTTTTGTTCTTCAAGTTTAAGTGAACTACGAGCCCCATTGTTAATCCTTTAAAGGATATTTTTTGTAAATTTCGACAAGTAGAACAATGAATGGAACAGGTAGACGGTTGAAATCAATGTATATATTGCTTGTATATAGTCTAAGAAACATATATGCAAAGCATCCAAACAGTACCATTCGCCAATTTTTTGTTCTTCAAGTTTAAGTGAACAATGAGCCCCAATGGTTAATCCTTTATCGGAAATTATTTGTAATTTTCGACAAGTAGAACAATGAATGGAACAGGTAGACGGTTGAAATCTTTGTATATATTGCTTCTATATAGACTAAGAAACCTATATGAAAAGCATCTAAACAGTAACAATGGCCAATTTTTTGATCTTCAAGTTTAAGTGAACAATGAGCCCCATTGTTAATCCTTTATCGGAAATCATTTGTAACTTTCGACAAGTAGAACAATGAATGGAACAGGTAGACGGTTGAAATCTTTGTATATATTGCTTCTATATAGTCTACGAAACATATATGCAAAGCATCCAAACAGTACCATTCGCCAATTTTTTGTTCTTCAAGTTTAAGTGAACAACGAGCCCCAATGGTTAATCCTTTATCGGAAATTATTTGTAACTTCCGACAAGTAGAACAATGAATGGAACAGGTAGACGGTTGAAATCTTTGTATATATTGCTTCTATATAGTCTATGAAACATATATGCAAAGCATCCAAACAGTACCATTCGCCAATTTTTTGATCTTCAAGTTTAAGTGAACTACGAGCCCCATTGTTAATCCTTTAAAGGAAATTATTTGTAAATTTCGACAAGTAGAACAATGAATGGAACAGGTAGACTGTTGAAATCATTGTATATATTGCTTCCATATAGTCTAAGAAACATGTACGCAAAGCATCCAAACAGTACCATTCGCCAATTTTTTGTTCTTCAAGTTTAAGTGAACAAGGAGCCCCAATGGTTAATCCTTTATCGGAAATTACTTGTAATTTTCGACAAGTAGAACAATGAATGGAACAGGTAGACGGTTGAAATCTTTGTATATATTGCTTCTATATAATGTAAGAAACATATATGCAAAGCATGCACACAGTACCATTCGCCAATTTTTTGTTCTTCAAGTTTAAGTGAACTACGAGCCCCATTGTTAATCCTTTAAAGGAAATTATTTGTAAATTTCGACAAGTAGAACAATGATTGGAACACGTAGACGGTTGAAATCTTTGTATATATTGCTTCCATATAGTCTAAGAAACATGTACGCAAAGCATCCAAACAGTACCATTCGCCAATTTTTTGTTCTTCAAGTTTAAGTGAACTACGAGCCCCATTGTTAATCCTTTAAAGGAAATTATTTGTAAATTTCGACAAGTAGAACAATGAATGGAACAGGTAGACTGTTGAAATCATTGTATATATTGCTACTATATAATCTACGAAACATATATGCAAAGCATCCAAACAGTACCATTCGCCAATTTTTTGTTCTTCAAGTTTAAGTGAACAACGAGCCCCAATGGTTAATCCTTTATCGGAAATTATTTGTAACTTCCGACAAGTAGAACAATGAATGGAACAGGTGGACGGTTGAAATCTTTGTATATATTGCGTCTATATAGTCTAAGAAACATATATGCAAAGCATCCAAACAGTACCATTCGCCAATTTTTTGTTCTTCAAGTTTAAGTGAACTACGAGCCCCATTGTTAATCCTTTAAAAGAAATTATTTGTAAATTTCGACTAGTAGAACAATGAATGGAACAGGTAGACTGTTGAAATCAATGTATATATTGCTTCTAAATACTCTAAGAAACATATATGCAAAGAATCCAAACAGTACAATTCGCCAATTTTTTGTTCTTCAAATTTAAGTGAACTACGAGCCCCATTGTTAATCCTTTAAAGGAAATTATTTGTAACTTTCGACAAGTAGAACAATGAATGGAACAGGTAGACTGTTGAAATCATTGTATATATTGCTTCTATATAGTCTAAGAAACATATCTGCAAAGCATCCAAACAGTACAATTCGCCAATTTATTGTTCTTCAAGTTTAAGTGAACAACGAGCCCCATTGTTAATCCTTTAAAGGAAATTATTTGTAAATTTCGACAAGTAGAACAATGAATGGAACAGGTAGACGGTTGAAATCTTAGTATATATTGCGTCTATATAGTCTAAGAACCAAATATGCAAAGCATCCAAACAGTACAATTCGCCAATTATTTGATCTTCAAGTTTAAGTGAACTACGAGCCCCATTGTTAATCCTTTATCGGAAATTATTTGTAACTTTCGACAAGTAGAACAATGAATGGAACAGGTAGACGGTTGAAAACTTTGTATATATTGCTTCTATATAGTCTAAGAAACATGTACGCAAAGCATCCAAACAGTACCATTCGCCAATTTTTTGTTCCTCAAGTTTAAGTGAACAATGAGCCCCATTGTTAATCCTTTATCGGAAATTATTTGTAACTTTCGACAAGTAGAACAATGAATGGAACAGGTAGACGGTTGAAATCTTTGTAAATATTGCTTCTATATAGTCTAAGAAACATATATGCAAAGCATCCAAACAGTACAATTCGCCAATTTTTTGTTCTTCAAGTTTAAGTGAACAATGAGCCCCAGTGGTTAATCCTTTATCGGAAATTATTTGTAACTTTCGACAAGTAGAACAATGAATGGAACAGGTAGACGGTTGAAATCATTGTATATATTGCTTCTATATAGTCTAAGAAACATATCTGCATATCATCCAAACAGTACAATTCGCCAATTATTTGATCTCAAAGTTTAAGTGAACTACGAGCCCCATTGTTAATCCTTTATCGGAAATTATTTGTAACTTTCGACAAGTAGAACAATGAATGGAACAGGTAGACGGTTGAAAACTTTGTATATATTGCTTCTATATAGTCTAAGAAACATGTACCCAAAGCATCCAAACAGTACCATTCGCCAATTTTTTGTTCCTCAAGTTTAAGTGAACAATGAGCCCCTTTGTTAATCCTTTATCGGAAATTATTTGTAACTTTCGACAAGTAGAACAATGAATGGAACAGGTAGACGATTGAAATCTTTGTAAATATTGCTTCTATATAGTCTAAGAAACATGTATGCAAAGCATCCAAACAGTACAATTCGCCAATTTTTTGTTCTTCAAGTTTAAGTGAACAATGAGCCCCAATGGTTAATCCTTTATCGGAAATTATTTGTAACTTTCGACAAGTAGAACAATGAATGGAACAGGTAGACGGTTGAAATCATTGTATATATTGCTTCTATATAGTCTAAGAAACATATCTGCATATCATCCAAACAGTACAATTCGCCAATTATTTGATCTTCAAGTTTAAGTGAACTACGAGCCCCATTGATAATCATGAAAGGGAAATTATATCTAAATTTCGACAAGTAGAACAATGATTGGAACAGGTAGACGGGTGAAATCCTTCTATATATTGCTTCTATATAGTATAAGAAACATATATGCAAAGCATCCAAACAGTACAATTCGCCAATTTTTTTGTTCTTCAAGTTTAAGTGAACAATGAGCCCCAATGGTTAATCCTTTATCGGAAATTATTTGTAACTTTCGACAAGTAGAACAATGAATGGAACAGGTAGACGGTTGAAATCATTGTATATATTGCTTCTATATAGTCTAAGAAACATATCTGCATATCATCCAAACAGTACAATTCGCCAATTATTTGATCTTCAAGTTTAAGTGAACTACGAGCCCCATTGTTAATCCTTTATCGGAAATTATTTGTAACTTTCGACAAGTAGAACAATGAATGGAAAAGGTAGACGGTTGAAAACTTTGTATATATTGCTTTTATATAGTCTAAGAAACATATATGCAAAGCATCCAAACAGTACAATTCGCCAATTTTTTGTTCTTCAAGTTTAAGTGAACAATGAGCCCCAATGGTTAATCCTTTATCGGAAATTATTTGTAACTTTCGACAAGTAGAACAATGAATGGAACAGGTAGACGGTTGAAATCATTGTATATATTGCTTCTATATAGTCTAAGAAACATATCTGCATATCATCTAAACAGTACAATTCGCCAATTATATGATCTCCAAGTTTAAGTGAACTACGAGCCCCATTGTTAATCCTTTATCGGAAATTATTTGTAACTTTCGACAAGTAGAACAATGAATGGAACAGGTAGACGGTTGAAATCTTTGTAAATATTGCTTCTATATAGTCTAAGAAACATATATGCAAAGCATCCAAACAGTACAATTCGCCAATTTTTTGTTCTTCAAGTTTAAGTGAACAATGAGCCCCAATGGTTAATCCTTTATCGGAAATTATTTGTAACTTTCGACAAGTAGAACAATGAATGGAACAGGTAGACGGTTGAAATCATTGTATATATTGCTTCTATATAGTCTAAGAAACATATCTGCATATCATCCAAACAGTACAATTCGCCAATTATTTGATCTTCAAGTTTAAGTGAACTACGAGCCCCATTGATAATCATGAAAGGGAAATTATATCTAAATTTCGACAAGTAGAACAATGATTGGAACAGGTAGACGGGTGAAATCCTTCTATATATTGCTTCTATATAGTATAAGAAACATATATGCATATCATCCAAACAGTACTATTCGCCAATTATTTGTTCTTCAAGTTTAAGTAAACTACGATCCCGATTGTTAATCCCTTAACGGAAATTATTTGTAACTTTCGACAAGTAGAACAATGAATGGAACAGGTAGACGGTTGAAATCATTGTATATATTGCTTCTATATAGTCTAAGAAACATATCTGCATATCATCCAAACAGTACAATTCGCCAATTATTTGATCTTCAAGTTTAAGTGAACAATGAGCCCCATTGTTAATACTTTAACGGAAATTATTTGTAAATTTCGACAAGTAGAACAATGAATGGATCATGTAGACAGTTGAAATGATTGTATATATTGCTTCTATGTAGCCTACGAAACATATATGCAAAGCATCCAAACAGTACAATTCGCCAATTATTTGATCTTCAAGTTTAAGTGAACAATGAGCCCCAATGGTTAATACTTTATCGGAAATTATTTGTAACTTTCGACAAGTAGAACAATGAATGGAATAGGTAGACGGTTGAAATCATTGTATATATTGCTTCTATATAGTCTAAGAAACATATCTGCATATCATCCAAACAGTACAATTCGCCAATTATTTGATCTTGAAGTTTAAGTGAACAATGAGCCCCAATGGTTAATCCTTTATCGGAAATTATTTGTAACTTTCGACAAGTAGAACAATGAATGGAACAGGTAGACGGTTGAAATCATTGTATATATTGCTTCTATATAGTCTAAGAAACATATCTGCATATCATCCAAACAGTACAATTCGCCAATTATTTGATCTTCAAGTTTAAGTGAACTACGAGCCCCATTGTTAATCCTTTATCGGAAATTATTTGTAACTTTCGACAAGTAGAACAATGAATGGAACAGGTAGACGGTTGAAAACTTTGTATATATTGCTTCTATATAGTCTAAGAAACATGTACGCAAAGCATCCAAACAGTACCATTCGCCAATTTTTTGTTCCTCAAGTTTAAGTGAACAATGAGCCCCATTGTTAATCCTTTATCGGAAATTATTTGTAACTTTCGACAAGTAGAACAATGAATGGAACAGGTAGACGGTTGAAATCTTTGTAAATATTGCTTCTATATAGTCTAAGAAACATATATGCAAAGCATCCAAACAGTACAATTCGCCAATTTTTTGTTCTTCAAGTTTAAGTGAACAATGAGCCCCAGTGGTTAATCCTTTATCGGAAATTATTTGTAACTTTCGACAAGTAGAACAATGAATGGAACAGGTAGACGGTTGAAATCATTGTATATATTGCTTCTATATAGTCTAAGAAACATATCTGCATATCATCTAAACAGTACAATTCGCCAATTATATGATCTCCAAGTTTAAGTGAACTACGAGCCCCATTGTTAATCCTTTATCGGAAATTATTTGTAACTTTCGACAAGTAGAACAATGAATGGAACAGGTAGACGGTTGAAAACTTTGTATATATTGCTTCTATATAGTCTAAGAAACATGTACCCAAAGCATCCAAACAGTACCATTCGCCAATTTTTTGTTCCTCAAGTTTAAGTGAACAATGAGCCCCATTGTTAATCCTTTATCGGAAATTATTTGTAACTTTCGACAAGTAGAACAATGAATGGAACAGGTAGACGGTTGAAATCTTTGTATATATTGCGTCTATATAGTCTAAGAAACATATATGCAAAGCATCCAAACAGTACCATTCGCCAATTTTTTGTTCTTCAAGTTTAAGTGAACTACGAGCCCCATTGTTAATCCTTTAAAGGAAATTATTTGTAAATTTCGACAAGTAGAACAATGAATGGAACAGGTAGACGGTTGAAGTCTTTGTATATATTGCTTCTATATAGTCTAAGAAACATATATGCAAAGCATCCAAACAGTACCATTCGCCAATTTTTTGTTCTTCAAGTTTAAGTGAACAATGAGCCCCATTGTTAATCCTTTATCGGAAATTATTTGTAACTTTCGACAAGTAGAACAATGAATGGAACAGGTAGACGGTTGAAATCTTTGTATATATTGCTTCTGTATAGTCTAAGAAACATATATGCAAAGCATCCAAACAGTACCATTCGCCACTTTTTTGTTCTTCAAGTTTAAGTGAACAACGAGCCCCATTGTTGATCCATTAAAGGAAATTATTTGTATATTTCGACAAGTAGAACAATGATTGGAACACGTAGACGGTTGAAATCTTTGTATATATTGCTTCCATATAGTCTAAGAAACATGTACGCAAAGCATCCAAACAGTACCATTCGCCAATTTTTTGTTCTTCAAGTTTAAGTGAACAATGAGCCCCATTGTTAATCCTTTATCGGAAATTATTTGTAAATTTCGCCAAGTAGAACAATGAATGGAACAGGTAGACGGTTGAAATCATTGTATATATTGCTTCTATATAGTCTAAGAAACATATATGCAAAGCATCCAAACAGTACAATTCGCCAATTTCTTGTTCTTCAAGTTTAAGTAAACTACGAGCCCCATTGTTAATACTTTAACGGAAATTATTTGTAAATTTCGACAAGTAGAACAATGATTGGAACAGGTAGACGGTTGAAATCTTTGTATATGTTGCTTCTATATAGTCTAAGAAACCTATATGCAAAGCATCTAAACAGTACCATTCGCTAATTTTTTGTTCTTCAAGTTTAAGTGAACTACGAGCCCCATTGTTAATAATTTAACGGAAAATATTTGTAGCTTGCGACAAGTAGAACAATGAATGGAACAGGTAGCCGGTTGAAATCAATGTATATATTGCTTCTATATAGTCTAAGAAACATATATGCAAAGCATCCAAACAGTACCATTCGCCAATTTTTTGATCTTCAAGTTTAAGTGAACAGCGAGCCCCATTGATAATCATGAAATGGAAATTAATTGTAACTTTCTACAAGTAGAACAATGAATAGTACAGATAGACGGGTGAAATCTTTCTATATATTGCTTCTAAATAGTCTAAGAAACAGATATGCAAAGCATCCAAACAGTACAATTCGCCAATTTTTTGTTCTTCAAGTTTAAGTGAACTACGAGCCCCGTTGTTAATCCTTTAACGGAAACTAATTGTAACTTTCTACAAGAAGAACAATGATTGGAACACGTAGACGGTTGAAATCTTTGTATATGTTGCTTCTATATAGTCTAAGAAACATATATGCAAAGCATCCAAACAGTACAGTTCGCCAATTTATTGTTCTTCAAGTTTAAGTGAACAACGAGCCCTATTGTTAATCCTTTAAAGGAAATTATGTGTAAATTTCGACAAGTAGAACAATGATTGGAACACGTAGACGGTCGAAATCATTGTATATATTGCTTCCATATAGTCTAAGAAACATGTACGCAAAGCATCCAAACAGTACCATTCGCCAATTTTTTGGTCTTCAAGTTTAAGTGAACAACGAGCCCCATTGATAATCATGAAACGGACATTATTTGTAACTTTCTACAAGTAGATCAATGAATAGAACAGGTAGACGGTTGAAATCTTTGTATATATTGCTTCTATATAATCTAAGAAAAATATATGTAGGATTTGGATTAACGGATTTCCAGGAATCACAGTTAACACTAGGCTTACAACAAAACTAACACAAAAATAACTTTATTCTAACTACAAAAAAAAAACAATGAAATACAATAAACTATAAAAAAAACTATGGATACTTTAAAATAACAATGAATACTTAAAATGCAAAGGAACGATATAAGAGGTGTTGTCGTGAGGATCGCTTTAAAAACTCTACTGGGCCACACGCCCCGATCTTCGTCTATCGCTTACCCGTCCCCCGCGGTACCCCTTATAAACGCGTTCGATTACGTTCGTCGCAACCTCGCGGCATACGCACACATTTCCATCCTTCACTCGGCCACTCCTGCATACTCTTCTTCGTTCCCCGAAGAGATCACACCATAGCGCTTCATATAATCAGCCGCGGTTGTCGTAACACTAGGTCCTTCGCCCTGACCTACCCGAATCACCTCGTATCGATGGTTCCGTTTAACTCGGGATACTTTATACGGTCCGAGGAACTTTGCTTTCAATTTCGAACCGGGATCGAACTGTGTCTTCTTAATCATAACTAAATCGCCTTCCGCGTATTCGGTTGCCGATTTACATTTTTTATTATAGGTGCGGCGATTTTCTTCTTGAATTTTTAACAAATTCTCCTTCGCTACATTCCTTAATTCGTTACGGTCCCTATCAAATCCCTGGGCTGCCTCCTGACGAATAAGACTAAGGATTTCCGTATCCTCCGCTTGCCGCATCTTAACGCCAAACATTAATTCAAAAGGAGACATCCCTACGCTTCGCTGATACGTACTATTAATATTACGCTGTACGCGGTCTACATAGCGATACCATTGATTAGGATTGCTTAAACTTAACTTAGTCAGTACCGGAATAACTATTCTATTAATTCGTTCTACTTGGCCATTGCCTCGCGGAACACCGGTCGTCGTCAGAACGTGTTCAATGTTTTCTTTAGCGCAGTATTCTTTGAACTCTGCCGACGTAAACGCCGCGCCGCGGTCCGATATTATACGCAACGGATTACCGAACGCCTTTTGCTGTATTACCAACTTATCTAACACTTCTCTCGCGCTAGTTGTTTTCGTCGGATATAGCCAAACGAATTTCGAGAAGCTATCAACAACCACAAAAATATACTTATACGCCTTGCAGGTAATTGTCATTGGACCTAAATGGTCGATATGGTAAGTGAATAATGGCGTATCTCCCTTTGGAATTGGACAAAGTTCTCCTTCGACCTTTCCTTTTTTCCGCTCAGCTAATATGCACGGGACACAACAGCTAATAAATTTTTCAAGTCTTTCTGTCAAGTTAGGAATGTAATACTCTTCCTTTAATCGCTCACTCATTTTCCGCACACCGAAATGCCCATTTTCATGGATTCTCCGAATGGTGTCCGTGTACATACTACCTGGCAAAACAATAACGTTCTTACCTGCTACCTGCTTCATTAGTACACCGTTTTCTATTACATAGTCTTCGTACGATTCGGTCTGTAATACTTGTATTATCGCACGGATTCGTTCATCTTCTTGCTGTTTCTTTCGTATCAGCGCAAGTACTGTGTCTTCTATTGCAAATACCGGATAACGACTTAATGCGTCTACATGTTGCAACTGAGTGCCCGGTCGGTGTTCGACTTCGTATTCGAACTCTTCTAATACTAGCGCCCATCTCGCGACTTTTGGCGACAGATCTTGCTTATACAATGTTTTACGCAGAGCATCACAGTCAGTAATTAATTTAAACTTTATTCCAAAAAGATATACTCTAAATTTCTGCACAGCTTTAATGACGGCTAAAATCTCGAGTTCATACGAATGATAGTTTTTCTCCGAATCGGAAGTCTTCCTACTCATAAAATATACCGGATGGAAATGCTTTTCTCCCACTTCGCGTTGTAATAATACGGCACCGTAACCGTCTTTGCTTGCATCTGTGTGTAATTCCGTTTCCGCGTTAGGATCAAAAATACGTAATATTGGTTTACTTGTTAGTGCGGACTTTAATAATTCAAATGACTGTAGCTGTTCTCTATCAAAATTAAACTTAACACCTTCTTTTAATAAATCTGACAATGGTCGAGCAATCTTGGCGTAATCACGAATAAATTTGCGAAAATAACCCGTGAGGCCTAAAAAGCTTCGGACGTGTTTTTTCGTTGCCGGGATTGGAAAATACCGCACCGCTTTTATTTTAGCTATCGACGGACGTACATACCCCCCTTCTATTTCATGTCCTAAATATTCGACCCGCTTGCGTAGAAACTTTGACTTCTGCCAATTAATGTCTAACCCGTTGTTCTCCGCGACTTTTAACGTTTCCTTGAGCTTTCTATAAGCGTCATCGACATCAACACCGGGAACTATTAAATCATCTACGTATGTGAAAACTGTTCTGCGTCTGATGAGATCTTTAAAAATTTCGTGAATAAATCTGAGGAAACTAGTTGGACTGTTGCATAAACCGAATGGAGTTCTGGAGAATTCGTACTGACCGGACGGTGTTACGAACGAGGTATATTTTTGACTTTTTTCCGCTACCGGTACATGGAAAAATCCATTTCGTAAATCGATTACCGAAAATACCTTTGTCTGAGCCAGTGCGTCTATGTTGTCTTCTATCAGCGGCATCGGGAACCGGTCCCTTACGATCTGTTTATTTAGCTTACGGTAGTCCACGCATACTCGATACTCGCCGTTCTTCTTTGGCACGATGACTACCGGACTGGCGTATTCGCTGCTGCTGGGATGGATAATGCCGGTTTTCAACCACTCGTCAATCTGGCTGGACAAAATTTCCTTCTCCTTCGGGGCTAATCTTCTCGGTCTCGCGTAGATCGGTTCTTCCTGTCGTAGCGTAATTTTTGTTTCGACTGTTGTCTCGACGTCCTTAGCCGGCTTGTAATTAACAATTATTTCTTTTATTTCTGCATCATACGGGGTGCGTATCTCTGGTTCGTTTTCTTCCACGAAGTTTATCGCGAGTAATTCGGCGACTACTTTGGCGCTTTCGCTTTCAATGTCGTTCGGCTTTTCTTCTTTAATCTCGTCTTGCTGACTTTGTGAGCCGCACTCCGCGACGCTCGCTGGTCTTATCGTTATGGTGCCTTTGTTGATATTCATTTCGACGCGACCTAAGAAGTCTCGTCCTAATATGACTTGTGACGACATAGCGCCTTGCGGGACCACCAACATAGTCGTCTTGTACACGTTCTCGTCGATAATTACTGTTGCGTTAAACTGTCCTTTTGGAATTATTTTAGCGTTTCCGAATCCCGTAAGACTTCGCGACGTTGAGCGTAATTTCGTGTCGTTCGTTTTTTCATAGACGTCCTGACGGATAAGACTGACATCGCTGCCCGTATCTATCAGAGCCGTACAACATACATCGTTGACCATTACGTTTGCTAATTCACCTTCATTGCTTTTAATGCATGTTACTTTCGTTTTCGTTTGTTTCGACGACCCTGCCTCCGGACACCTTGTTGATATATGCCCGAATCTATTACATTGAAAACACTTCATACCTTTTTCCTTGTTTGGGCACGTCGAAAAGTCGTGGTCTGTCGAGCCGCAGCCGTAACAATGTGGCTTTTTGACATTATCACGCCTCATTTTGTCGTTCTCCTTTTTACCGAACTGTTTGCGGCCTTCCATCATCTTCTCTCTTCTTCTGTCGTACAATTCCATTTGTTTTCTCATCTCGTGCAATGTGGTAGCGTTGTACAGCATTGTTTTGTTTAATTCGCTATCCTGAATTCCATTGATAACGTGCTCGATAATCGCTTCTTCTTCCACGTTGCCTTGACTTGCGATTTCTTGCATCGCCCCGATGTATTGGCGCGCACTTTCACCTGGTCTTCTTTTCCGCTTCGATAGTTGTTCGTGGACTACCGCACTATTTAATTCTGTTTTGAATTCGCGAATCAATAGTCTTTTTAATATTTTCCACGAAACAACACCCTTTTCGTACGTGATGAACTGCTTGGCTGACCCTTTGAGCATTCGTTTCCCGTACAGCAGCTTTTGAATATCACCCCATTCCAAGAGTGTGCTTAATTCCTCGAAGTCTGCGATCCACTTCTCTATGGATAGTTTATCGTCACCCGTGAAATACGCCAAACTCTCGTCCACATCTTTTATAGTAAACTTGACTTGTGTTCGACGTCGGTTCTTATCTTTGCTTGTGTAATTGCTTTGTTCTTCGTCACTTTCCGAACTGCTTTCTTCTTCTGAATCCTCACTATCCGACACCATTTCCGCCGCATTTGCCTTGAGGTGGTTTACCAGCATGTTTCTTAAATCCCGTTTTTTCCCGACGGGTTGCAAATTCAACTTTCGTATTTCCTTCTTTAGCTGTTCTACCTTCATGGCGTTTATTGCTTCTTCTGTTAATGCGTCGGTGACCGTGCAACTTTTATCTTTTCGACGGAATCTTGGTTCCTCTCTTACGGTCTGGTCCAAGTCGGTTATATCGTCCTCTTGCACAGGATTATTTGCGTCTTCTACCTGTTTTCCGGTTTGTCTAGCTTCTGCCATCGTGTCTATCTTCAAACGCGCTTTTCCTTTGACGAAATTCAGTTACAACTTTTTGCAGGACAACTTTCACTGCACTTCGAATTTCAGAACTTTACAACTTTTGCGCGTCGAACTTATGTGATCGCACCTGGTTATCAGTTCGCATAGATCCCGTACGAGCCCCCAATTGTAGGATTTGGATTAACGGATTTCCAGGAATCACAGTTAACACTAGGCTTACAACAAAACTAACACAAAAATAACTTTATTCTAACTACAAAAAAAAAACAATGAAATACAATAAACTATAAAAAAAACTATGGATACTTTAAAATAACAATGAATACTTAAAATGCAAAGGAACGATATAAGAGGTGTTGTCGTGAGGATCGCTTTAAAAACTCTACTGGGCCACACGCCCCGATCTTCGTCTATCGCTTACCCGTCCCCCGCGGTACCCCTTATAAACGCGTTCGATTACGTTCGTCGCAACCTCGCGGCATACGCACACATTTCCATCCTTCATATATGCAAAGCATCCAAACAGTACCATTCGCCAATTTTTTGTTCTTCAAGTTTAAGTGAACTTCGAGCCCCATTGTTAATCCTTTAAAGGAAATTATTTGTAAATTTCGACAAGTAGAACAATGAATGGAACAGGTAGACGGTTGAAATCATTGTATATATTGCTTCTATATAGTCTAAGAAACATATATGCAAAGCATCCAAACAGTACAATTCGCCAATTTCTTGTTCTTCAAGTTTAAGTAAACTACGAGCCCCATTGTTAATACTTTAACGGAAATTATTTGTAAATTTCGACAAGTAGAACAATGATTGGAACACGTAGACTGTTGAAATCTTTGTATATATTGCTCCCATATAGTCTAAGAAACATGTACGCAAAGCATCCAAACAGTACAATTCGCCAATTTCTTGTTCTTCAAGTTTAAGTAAACTACGATCCCGATTGTTAATCCCTTAACGGAAATTATTTGTAACTTTCGACAAGTAGAACAATGAATGGAACAGGTAGACGGTTGAAATCATTGTATATATTGCTTGTATATAGTCTAAGAAACATATATGCAAATCATCCAAACAGTACTATTCGCCAATTATTTGATCTTCAAGTTTAAGTGAACTACGAGCCCCATTGTTAATCCTTTATCGGAAATTATTTGTAAATTTCGACAAGTAGAACAATGATTGGAACACGTAGACTGTTGAAATCTTTGTATATATTGCTCCCATATAGTCTAAGAAACATGTACGCAAAGCATCCAAACAGTACAATTCGCCAATTTCTTGTTCTTCAAGTTTAAGTAAACTACGATCCCGATTGTTAATCCCTTAACGGAAATTATTTGTAACTTTCGACAAGTAGAACAATGAATGGAACAGGTAGACGGTTGAAATCATTGTATATATTGCTTGTATATAGTCTAAGAAACATATATGCAAATCATCCAAACAGTACTATTCGCCAATTATTTGATCTTCAAGTTTAAGTGAACTACGAGCCCCATTGTTAATACTTTAACGGAAATTATTTGTAAATTTCGACAAGTAGAACAATGAATGGATCATGTAGACAGTTGAAATAATTGTATATATTGCTTCTATGTAGCCTACGAAACATATATGCAAAGCATCCAAACAGTACAATTCGCCAATTTTTTGTTCTTCAAGTTTAAGTGAACAATGAGCCCCATTGTTAATCCTTTATCGGAAATTATTTGTAACTTTCGACAAGTAGAACATTGAATGGGACAGGTAGACGGTTGAAATCTTTGTATATATTGCTTCTATATAGTATAAGAAACATATATGCAAATCATCCAAATAGTACAATTCGCCAATTATTTGATCTTCAAGTTTAAGTGAACTACGAGCCCCATTGTTAATACTTTAACGGAAATTATTTGTAACTTGCGACAAGTAGAACAATGAATGGAACAGGTAGTCGGTTGAAATCAATGTATATATTGCTTCTATATAGTCTAAGAAACATATATGCAAAGCATCCAAACAGTACCATTCATCAATTTTTTGTTCTTCAAGTTTAAGTGAACAACGAGCCCCATTGTTAATCCTTTATCGGAAATTATTTGTAATTTTCGACAAGTAGAACAATGAATGGAACAGGTAGACGGTTGAAATCTTTGTATATATTGCTTCTATATAATCTAAGAAACATATATGCAAAGCATCCAAACCGTACCATTCGCCAATTTTTTGTTCTTCAAGTTTAAGTGAACAACGAGCCCCATTGATAATCATGAAACGGAAATTATTTGTAACTTTCTACAAGTAGAACAATGAATAGAACAGGTAGACGGTTGAAATCTTTGTATATGTTGCTTCTATATAGTCTACGAAACCTATATGCAAAGCATCTAAACAGTAACAATCGCCAATTTTTTGATCTTCAAGTTTAAGTGAACAGCGAGCCCCATTGATAATCACGAAATGGAAATTATTTGTAACTTTCTACAAGTAGAACAATGAATAGTACAGGTAGACGGGTGAAATCTTTCTATATATTGCTTCTAAATAGTCTAAGAAACATATATGCAAAGCATCCAAACAGTACAATTCGCCAATTTTTTGTTCTTCAAGTTTAAGTGAACTACGAGCCCCATTGTTAATCCTCTAACGGAAATTAATTGTAACTTTCTACAAGTAGAACAATGATTGGAACACGCAGACGGTTGAAATCTTTGTATATATTGCTTCTATATAGTCTAAGAAACAGATATGCAAAGCATCCAAACAGTACAATTCGCCAATTTTTTGTTCTTCAAGTTTAAGTGAACAATGAGCCCCATTGTTAATCCTTTAAAGGAAATTATTTCTAACTTTCGACAAGTAGAACCATGAATGGAACAGGTAGACTGTTGAAATCATTGTATATATTGCGTCTATATAGTCTAAGAAACATATATGCAAAGCATCCAAACAGTACAATTCGCCAATTTTTTGGTCTTCAAGTTTAAGTGAACAATGAGCCCCATTGTTAATCCTTTAAAGGAAATTATTTCTAACTTTCGACAAGTAGAACAATGAGAGGAACAGGTAGACGGTTGAAATCTTTGTATATATTGCTTCTATATAGTCTAAGAAACATGTATGCAAAGCATCCAAACAGTACAATTCGCCAATTTTTTGTTCTTCAAGTTTAAGTGAACAATGAGCCCCAATGGGTAATCCTTTATCGGTAATTATTTGTAACTTTCGACAAGTAGAACAATGAATGGAACAGGTAGACGGATGAAATCCTTGTATATATTGCTTCCATATAGTCTAAGAAACATGTACGCAAAGCATCCAAACAGTACCATTCGCCAATTTTTTGATCTTCAAGTTTAAGTGAACAGCGAGCCCCATTGATAATCACGAAATGGAAATTATTTGTAACTTTCTACAAGTAGAACAATGAATAGTACAGGTAGACGGGTGAAATCTTTCTATATATTGCTTCTAAATAGTCTAAGAAACATATATGCAAAGCATCCAAACAGTACAATTCGCCAATTTTTTGTTCTTCAAGTTTAAGTGAACTACGAGCCCCATTGTTAATCCTTTAACGGAAATTAATTGTAACTTTCTACAAGTAGAACAATGATTGGAACACGCAGACGGTTGAAATCTTTGTATATATTGCTTCTATATAGTCTAAGAAACAGATATGCAAAGCATCCAAACAGTACAATTCGCCAATTTTTTGTTCTTCAAGTTTAAGTGAACAATGAGCCCCATTGTTAATCCTTTAAAGGAAATTATTTCTAACTTTCGACAAGTAGAACAATGAATCGAACAGGTAGACGGTTGAAATCTTTGTATATATTGCTTCTATATAGTCTAAAACACATATATGCAAAGCATCCAAACAGTACAATTCGCCAATTTTTTGTTCTTCAAGTTTAAGTGAACAATGAGCCCCATTGTTAATCCTTTAAAGGAAATTATTTCTAACTTTCGACAAGTAGAACAATGAATGGAACTGGTAGACGGTTGAAATCTTTGTATATATTGCTTCTATATAATCTAAGAAACATATATGCAAAGCATCTAAACAGTAACTATCGCCAATTTTTTGATCTTCAAGTTTAAGTGAACAGCGAGCCCTATTGATAATCATGAAATGGAAACTATTTGTTACTTTCTACAAGTAGAACAATGAATAGTACAGGTAGACGGGTGAAATCTTTCTATATATTGCTTCTAAATAGTCTAAGAAACATCTATGCAAAGCATCCAAACAGTACAATTCGCCAATTTTTTGTTCTTCAAGTTTAAGTAAACTACGATCCCCATTGTTAATCCCTTAACGGAAATTATTTGTAACTTTCGACAAGTAGAACAACGAATGGAACAGGTAGACGGTTGAAATCATTGTATATATTGCTTCTATATAGTCTAACAAACATATATGCAAAGCATCCAAACAGTACAATTCGCCAATTTTTTGTTCTTCAAGTTTAAGTGAACAATGAGCCCCAATGGTTAATCCTTTATCGGAAATTATTTGTAACTTTCGACAAGTAGAACAATGAATGGAACAGGTAGACGGTTGAAATCTTTGTATATATTGCTTCTGTATAGTCTAAGAAACATATACGCAAAGCATCCAAACAGAACAATTCGCCAATTTTTTGTTCTTCAAGTTTAAGTGAACTACGAGCCCCATTGTTAATCCTTTAAAGGAAATTATTTGTAAATTTCGACAAGTAGAACAATGAATGGATCAGGTAGACGGTTGAAATCATTGTATATATCGCTTCTATATAATCTACGAAACATATATGCAAAGCATCCAAACAGCACAATTCGCCAATTTTTTGATCTTCAAGTTTAAGTGAACAGCGAGCCCCATTGATAATCATGAGATGGAAATTATTTGTAACTTTCTACAAGTAGAACAATGAATAGTAAAGGTAGACGGGTGAAATCTTTCTATATATTGCTTCAAATAGTCTATGAAACATATATGCAAAGCATCCAAACAGTACAATTCGCCAATTTTTTGTTCTTCAAGTTTAAGTGAACTACGAGCCCCATTGTTAATCCTTTAAAGGAAATTATTTGTAAATTTCGACAAGTAGAACAATGAATGGATCAGGTAGACGGTTGAAATCATTGTATATATCGCTTCTATATAATCTACGAAACATATATGCAAAGCATCCAAACAGCACAATTCGCCAATTTTTTGATCTTCAAGTTTAAGTGAACAGCGAGCCCCATTGATAATCATGAAATGGAAATTATTTGTAACTTTCTACAAGTAGAACAATGAATAGTAAAGGTAGACGGGTGAAATCTTTCTATATATTGCTTCTAAATAGTCTAAGAAACATATACGCAAAGCATCCAAACAGTACCATTCGCCAATTTTTTGTTCTTCAAGTTTAGTGAACAATGAGCCCCAATGGTTAATCCTTTATCGGAAATTATTTGTAATTTTCGACAAGTAGAACAATGAATGGAACAGGTAGACGGTTGAAATCTTTGTATATATTGCTTCTATATAGTCTAAGAAACATATATGCAAAGCATCCAAACAGTACCATTCGCCAATTTTTTGTTCTTCAAGTTTAAGTGAACAATGAGCCCCAATGGTTAATCCGTTATCGGAAATTATTTGTAACTTTCGACAAGAAGAACAATGAATGGAAAAGGTAGACGGTTGAAATCTTTGTATATATTGCTTCTATATAGTCTAAGAAACATATATGCAAATCATCCAAACAGTACAATTCGCCAATTTCTTATTCTTCAAGTTTAAGTAAACTACGATCCCCATTGTTAATCCCTTAACGGAAATTATTTGTAACTTTCGACAAGTAGAACAATGAATGGAACAGGTAGACGGTTGAAATCTTTGTATATATTGCGTCTATATAGTCTAAGAAACACATATGCAAATCATCCAAACAGTACAATTCGCCAATTATTTGATCTTCAAGTTTAAGTGAACTACGAGCCCCATTGTTAATACTTTAACGGAAATTATTTGTAACTTGCGACAAGTAGAACAATGAATGGAACAGGTAGACGGTTGAAATCAATGTATATATTGCTTCTTTATAGTCTAAGAAACATATATGCAAAGCATCCAAACAGTACCATTCGCCACTTTTTTGTTCTTCAAGTTTAAGTGAACTACGAGCCCCATTGTTAATCCTTTAACGGAAATTAATTATAACTTTCTACAAGTAGAACAATGATTGGAACACGCAGACGGTTGAAATCTTTGTATATATTGCTTCCATATAGTCTAAGAAACATATATGCAAAGCATCCAAACAGTACCATTCGCCAATTTTTTGTTCTTCAAGTTTAAGTGAACAATGAGCCCCATTGCTAATCCTTTATCGGAAATTATTTGTAACTTTCGACAAGTAGAACATTGAATGGAACAGGTAGACGGTTGAAATCTTTGAATCTATTGCTTCTATATAGTATAAGAAACATATATGCAAAGCATCCAAACAGTACCATTCGCCAATTTTTTGTTCTTCAAGTTTAAGTAAACTACGATCCCCATTGTTAATCCCTTAACGGAAATTATTTGTAACTTTCGACAAGTAGAACAGTGAATGGAACAGGTAGACGGTTGAAATCTTTGTATATATTGCTTCTATATAGTATAAGAAACATATATGCAAAGCATCCAAACAGTACCATTCGCCAATTTTTTGTTCTACAAGTTTAAGTGAACAAAGAGCCCCAATGGTTAATCCTTTATCCGAAATTATTTGTAACTTTCGACAAGTAGAACAATGAATGGAACAGGTAGACGGTTGAAATCTTTGTATATATTGCTTCTATATAGTCTAAGAAACATATATGCAAAGCATCCAAACAGTACAATTCGCCAATTTTTTGTTCTTCAAGTTTAAGTGAACAATGAGCCCCAATGGTTAATCCTTTATCGGAAATTATTTGTAAATTTCGACAAGTAGAACAATGAATGGAACAGGTAGACTGTTGAAATCATTGTATATATTGCTTCTATATAGTATAAGAAACATATATGCAAAGCATCCAAACAGTACAATTCGCCAATTTTTTGTTCTTCAAGTTTAAGTGAACAATGAGCCCCAATGGTTAATCCTTTATCGGAAATTATTTGTAACTTTCGACAAGTAGAACAATGAATGGAACAGGTAGACTGTCGAAATCATTGTATATATTGCTTCTATATAGTCTAAGAAACATTTATGCAAAGCATACAAACAGTACAATTCGCTAATTTTTTGTTCTTCAAGTTTAAGTAAACTACGATCCCCATTGTTAATCCCTTGACGGAAATTATTTGTAACTTTCGACAAGTAGAACATTGAATGGAACAGGTAGACGGTTGAAATCTTTGAATCTATTGCTTCTATATAGTATAAGAAACATATATGCAAAGCATCCAAACAGTACCATTCGCCAATTTTTTGTTCTTCAAGTTTAAGTGAACTGCGAGCTCCATTGTTAATCCTTTAAAGGAAATTATTTGTAACTTTCGACAAGTAGAACAATGAATGGAAAAGGTAGACTGTTGAAATCATTGTATATATTGCTTCTATATAGTCTAAGAAACATTTATGCAAAGCATACAAACAGTACAATTCGCCAATTTTTTGTTCTTCAAGTTTAAGTAAACTACGATCCCCATTGTTAATCCCTTAACGGAAATTATTTGTAACTTTCGACAAGTAGAACAGTGAATGGAACAGGTAGACGGTTGAAATCTTTGTATATATTGCTTCTATATAGTATAAGAAACATATATGCAAAGCATCCAAACAGTACCATTCGCCAATTTTTTGTTCTTCAAGTTTAAGTGAACAAAGAGCCCCAATGGTTAATCCTTTATCGGAAATTATTTGTAACTTTCGACAAGTAGAACAAAGAATGGAACAGGTAGACGGTTGAAATCTTTGTATATATTGCTTCTATATAGTCTAAGAAACATATATGCAAAGCATCCAAACAGTACAATTCGCCAATTTTTTGTTCTTCAAGTTTAAGTGAACAATGAGCCCCAATGGTTAATACTTTATCGGAAATTATTTGTAAATTTCGACAAGTAGAACAATGAATGGAACAGGTAGACTGTTGAAATCATTGTACATATTGCTTCTATATAGTATAAGAAACATATATGCAAAGCATCCAAACAGTACAATTCGCCAATTTTTTGTTCTTCAAGTTTAAGTGAACAATGAGCCCCATTGTTAATCATTTAAAGGAAATTATTTGTAACTTTCGACAAGTAGAACAATGAATGGAACAGGTAGACTGTTGAAATCATTGTATATATTGCTTCTATATTGTCTAAGAAACATTTATGCAAAGCATCCAAACAGTACAATTCGCCAATTTTTTGTTCTTCAAGTTTAAGTAAACTACGATCCCCATTGTTAATCCCTTACCGGAAATTATTTGTAACTTTCGACAAGTAGAACAGTGAATGGAACAGGTAGACGGTTGAAATCTTTGTATATATTGCTTCTATATAGTATAAGAAACATATATCCAAAGCATCCAAACAGTACAATTCGCCAATTTTTTGTTCTTCAAGTTTAAGTGAACAATGAGCCCCAATGGTTAATCCGTTATCGGAAATTATTTGTAACTTTCGACATGTAGAGCAATGAATGGAACAGGTAGACGGTTGAAATCTTTGTATATATTGCTTCTATATAGTATAAGAAACATATATGCAAAGCATCCAAACAGTACCATCCGCCAATTTTTTGTTCTTCAAGTTTAAGTGAACTACGAGCCCCATTGTTAATCCTTTAAAGGAAATTATTTGTAAATTTCGACAAGTAGAACAGTGAATCGAACAGGTAGACGGTTGAAATCTTTGTATATATTGCTTCTATATAGTCTAAGAAACATATATGCAAATCATCCAAACAGTACAACTCGCCAATTATTTGATCTTCAAGTTTATGTGAACTACGAGCCCCATTGTTAATACTTTAACGGAAATTATTTGTAACTTGCGACAAGTAGAACAATGAATGGAACAGGTAGACGGTCGAAATCAATGTATATATTGCTTCCTTATAGTCTAAGAAACATATATGCAAAGCATCCAAACAGTACCATTCGCCACTTTTTTGTTCTTCAAGTTTGAGTGAACAACGAGCCCCATTGTTAATCCTTTAAAGGAAATTATCTGTAAATTTCGACAAGTAGAACAATGATTGGAACACGTAGACGGTTGAAATCTTTGTATATATTGCTTCCATATAGTCTAAGAAACATGTACGCAAAGCATCCAAACAGTACAATTCGCCAATTTTTTGTTCTTCAAGTTTAAGTGAACTACGATCCCCATTGTTAATCCCTTGACGGAAATTATTTGTAACTTTCGACAAGTAGAACAGTGAATGGAACAGGTAGACGGTTGAAATCTTTGTATATATTGCTTCTATATAGTATAAGAAACATATATGCAAAGCATCCATCCAGTACAATTCGCCAATTTTTTGTTCTTCAAGTTTAAGTGAACAATGAGCCCCAATGGCTAATCCGTTATCGGAAATTATTTGTAACTTTTGACAAGTAGAACAATGAATGGAAAAGGTAGACTGTTGAAATCTTTGTATATATTGCTTCTATATAGTCAAAGAAACATATATGCAAAGCATCCAAACAGTACCATTCGCCAATTTTTTGTTCTTCAAGTTTAAGTGAACAATGAGCACCAATGGTTAATACTTTATCGGAAATTATTTGTAATTTTCGACAAGTAGAACAATGAATGGAACAGTTAGACGGTTGAAATATTTGTATATATTGCTTCTATATAGTCTACGAAACATATATGCAAAGCATCCAAACAGTACAATTCGCCAATTTTTTGTTCTTCAAGTTTAAGTGAAAATGAGCCCCATTGTTAGTCCATTATCGGAAATTATTTGTAATTTTCGACAAGTAGAACTGTGAATGGAACAGGTAGACGATTGAAATCTTTGTATATATTGCTTCTATATAGTATAAGAAACATATATGCAAAGCATCCAAACAGTACAATTCGCCAATTTTTTGTTCTTCAAGTTTAAGTGAACAATGAGCCCCAATGGTTAATCCGTTATCGGAAATTATTTGTAACTTTTGACAAGCAGAACAATGAATGGAAAAGGTAGACGGTTGAATTATTTGTATATATTGCTTCTATATAGTCTACGAAACATATATGCAAAGCATCCAAACAGTACAATTCGCCAATTTTTTGTTCTTCAAGTTTAAGTGAACAATGAGCCCCATTGTTAATCCATTATCGGAAATTATTTGTAACTTTCGACATGTAGAACTGTGAATGGAACAGGTAGACGATTGAAATCTTTGTATATATTGCTTCTATATAGTATAAGAAACATATATGCAAAGCATCCAAAAAGTACAATTCGCCAATTTTTTGTTCTTCAAGTTTAAGTGAACAATGAGCCCCAATGGTTAATCCGTTATCGGAAATTATTTGTAACTTTCGACAGGAAGAACAATGAATGGAAAAGGTAGACGGTTGAAATCTTTGTATATATTGCTTCTATATAGTCTAAGAAACATATATGCAAAGCATCCAAACAGTACCATTCGCCAATTTTTTGTTCTTCAAGTTTGAGTGAACAATGAGCCCCAATGGTTAATCCGTTATCGGAAATTATTTGTAACTTTCGACAAGAAGAACAATGAATGGAAAAGGTAGACGGTTGAAATCTTTGTATATATTGCTTCTATATAGTCTAAGAAACATATATGCAAAGCATCCAAACAGTACCATTCGCCAATTTTTTGTTCCTCAAGTTTAAGTGAACAATGTGCCCCAATGGATAATCCTTTATCGGAAATTATTTGTAATTTTCGACAAGTAGAACAATAAATGGAACAGTTAGACGGTTGAAATATTTGTATATATTGCTCCTATATAGTCTACGAAACATATATGCAAAGCATCCAAACAGTACAATTCGCCAATTTATTGTTCTTCAAGTTTAAGTGAACAACGAGCCCCATTGTTAATCCTTTATCGGAAATTATTTGTAATTTTCGACAAGTAGAACAATGAATGGAACAGGTAGACGGTTGACATCTTTGTATATATTGCTTCTATATAATCTAAGAAACATATATGCAAAGCATCCAAACAGTACAATTCGACAATTTTTTGTTCTTCAAGTTTAGTGAACAATGAGCCCCAATGGTTAATCCTTTATCGGAAATTATTTGTAATTTTCGACAAGTAGAACAATGAATGGAACAGGTAGACGGTTGACATCTTTGTATATATTGCTTCTATATAATCTAAGAAACATATATGCAAAGCATCTAAACAGTAACAATCGCCAATTTTTTGATCTTCAAGTTTAAGTGAACTACGAGCCCCATTGTTAATACTTTAACGGAAATTAATTGTAACTTTCTACAAGTAGAACAATGATTGGAACACGTAGACGGTTGAAATCTTTGTATATATTGCTTCCATATAGTCTAAGAAACATATATGCAAAGAATCCAAACAGTACCATTCTCCAATTTTATGTCCTTCAAGTTTAAGTGAACAATGAGCCCCATTTTTAATCCTTTATCGGAAATTATTTGTAACTTTCGACAAGTAGAACAATGAATGGAACAGGTGGACGGTTGAAATCTTTGTATACATTGCTTCTATATAGTCTAAGAAACATATATGCAAAGCATCCAAACAGTACAATTCGCCAATTTATTGTTCTTCAAGTTTAAGTGAACATCGAGCCCCATTGTTAATCATTTAAAGGAAATTATTTGTAAATTTCGACAAGTAGAACAATGATTGGAACAGGTAGACGGTTGAAATCTTTGTATATATTGCTTCTATATAATCTATGAAACATGTACGCAAAGCATCCAAACCGTACCATTCGCCAATTTCTTGTTCTTCAAGTTTAAGTGAACAACGAGCCCCATTGTTAATCCTTTAAAGGAAATTATTTGTAAATTTCGACAAGTAGAACAATGATTGGAACAGGTAGACGGTTGAAATCTTTGTATATATTGCTTCTATATAATCTAAGAAACATAGATGCAAAGCATTCAAACAGTACCATTCGCCAATTTTTTGTTCTTCAAGTTTAAGTGAACTACGAGCCCCATTGTTAATCCTTTATCGGAAATTATTTGTAATTTTCGACAAGTAGAACAATGATTGGAACACGCAGACGGTTGAAATCTTTGTATATATTGCTTCCATATAGTCTAAGAAACATATATGCAAAGCATCAAAACAGTACCATTCGCCAATTTTTTGTTCTTCAAGTTTAAGTGAACAATGAGCCCCAATGGTTAATCCTTTATCGGAAATTATTTGTAATTTTCGACAAGTAGAACAATGAATGGATCAGGTAGACGTTTGAAATCATTGTATATATTGCTTCTATATAGCCTACGGAACATCTATGCAAAGCATCCAAACAGTACAATTCGCCAATTTTTTGTTCTTCAAGTTCAAGTGAACTACGAGCTCCATTGTTAATCCCTTAACGGAAATTATTTGTAACTTTCGACAAGTAGAACAATGATTGGAACACGCAGACGGTTGAAATCTTTGTATATATTGCTTCCATATAGTCTAAGAAACATATATGCAAAGCATCAAAACAGTACCATTCGCCAATTTTTTGTTCTTCAAGTTTAATTGAACAATGAGCCCCATTGATAATCCTTTATCGGAAATTATTTGTAACTTTCGACAAGTAGAACAGTGAATGGAACAGGTAGACGGTTGAAATCTTGTTATATATTGCTTCTATATAGTATAAGAAACATATATGCAAAGCATCCAAACAGTACAATTCGCCACTTTTTTGTTCTTCAAGTTTAAGTGAACAATGAGCCCCAATGGTTAATCCGTTATCGGAAATTAGTTGTAACTTTCGACAAGTAGAACAATGAATGGAACAGGTAGACGGTTGAAATCATTGTATATGTTGCTTCCATATAGTCTAGGAAACATGTACGCAAAGCATCCAAACAGTACCATTCGCCAATTTTTTGTTCTTCAAGTTTAAGTGAACAATGAGCCCCAATGGTTAATCCTTTATCAGAAATTATTTGTAATTTTCGACAAGTAGAACAATGAATGGAACAGGTAGACGGTTGAAATCTTTGTATATATTGCTTCTGTATAATCTAAGAAACATATATGCAAAGCATCCAAACAGTGCCATTCGCCAATTTTTTGTTCTTCAAGTTTAAGTGAACAACGAGCCCCATTGATAATCATGAAACGGAAATTATTTGTAACTTTCTACAAGTAGAACAATGATTGGAACACGTAGATGGTTGACATCTTTGTATATATTGCTTCCATATAGTCTAAGAAACATATATGCAAAGCATCCAAACAGTAACATTCGCCAATTTTTTGTCCTTCAAGTTTAAGTGAACAATGAGCCCCATTGTTAATCCTTTAAAGGAAATTATTTGTAAATTTCGAGAAGTAGAACAATGAATGGATCATGTAGACGGTTGAAATCATTGTATATATTGCTTCTATATAGTCTACGAAACATATATGCAAAGCATCCAAACAGTACAATTCGCCAATTTTTTGTTCTTCAAGTTTAAGTGAACTACGAGCGCCATTGTTAATCCTTTAACTGAAATTATTTGTAATTTTCGACAAGTAGAACAATGAATGGAACAGGTAGACTTTTGAAATCTTTGTTTATATTGCTTCTATATAGTCTAAGAAACATATATGCAAAGCATCCAAACAGTACAATTCGCCAATTTATTGTTCTTCAAGTTTAAGTGAACTACGAGCCCCATCGTTAATCCTTACAGGAAATTATTTGTAAATTTCGACAAGTAGAACAATGAATGGAACAGGTAGACGGTTGAAATCTTTGTATATATTGCTTCTGTATAGTCTAAGAAACATATATGCAAAGCATCCAAACAGTACAATTCGCCAATTTTTTGTTCTTCAAGTTTAGTGAACAATGAGCCCCAATGGTTAATCCTTTATCGGAAATTATTTGTAATTTTCGACAAGTAGAACAATGAATGGAACAGGTAGACGGTTGAAATCATTGTATATATTGCTTCTATATAGTCTAAGAAACATATATGCAAAGCATCCAAACAGTACAATTCGACAATTTTTTGTTCTTCAAGTTTAGTGAACAATGAGCCCCAATGGTTAATCCTTTATCGGAAATTATTTGTAATTTTCGACAAGTAGAACATTGAATGGAACAGGTAGACGGTTGAAATCATTGTATATATTGCTTCTATATAGTCTAAGAAACATATATGCAAAGCATCCAAACAGTACAATTCGACAATTTTTTGTTCTTCAAGTTTAGTGAACAATGAGCCCCAATGGTTAATCCTTTATCGGAAATTATTTGTAATTTTCGACAAGTAGAACAATGAATGGAACAGGTAGACGGTTGATATCTTTGTATATATTGCTTCTATATAATCTAAGAAACATATATGCAAAGAATCCAAACAGTACAATTCGCCAATTATTTCATCTTCATGTTTAAGTGAACTACGAGCCCCATTGTTAATACTTTAACGGAAATTATTTGTAACTTGCGACAAGTAGAACAATGAGTGGAACAGGTAGACGGTTGAAATCAATGTATATATTGCTTCTATATAGTCTAAGAAACATATATGCAAAGCATCCAAACAGTACCATTCGCCAATTTTTTGTTCTTCAAGTTTAAGTGAACAATGAGCCTCATTGTTAATCCTTTATAGGAAATTATTTGTAACTTTCGACAAGTAGAACAATGAATGGAACAGGTGGACGGTTGAAATCTTTGTATACATTGCTTCTATATAGTCTAAGAAACATATATGCAAAGCATCCAAACAGTACAATTCGCCAATTTATTGTTCTTCAAGTTTAAGTGAACAACGAGCCCCATTGTTAATCCTTTAAAGGAAATTATTTGTAAATTTCGACAAGTAGAACAATGATTGGAACAGGTAGACGGTTGAAATCTTTGTATATATTGCTTCTATATAATCTAAGAAACATGTACGCAAAGCATCCAAACCGTACCATTCGCCAATTTATTGTTCTTCAAGTTTAAGTGAACAACGAGCCCCATTGTTAATCCTTTAAAGGAAATTATTTGTAAATTTCGACAAGTAGAACAATGATTGGAACACGCAGACGGTTGAAATCTTTGTATATATTGCTTCCATATAGTCTAAGAAACATATATGCAAAGCATGCAAACAGTACAATTCGCCAATTTTTTGTTTTTCAAGTTTAAGTGAACAATGAGCCCCAATGGTTAATCCTTTATCGGAAATTATTTGTAACTTTCGTCAAGTAGAACAATGAATGGAACAGGTAGACGGTTGAATTCTTTGTATATATTGCTTCTATATAGTCTAAGAAACATATATGCAAAGCATCCAAACAGTACCATCCGCCAATTTTTTGTTCTTCAAGTTTAAGTGAACTACGAGCCCCATTGTTAATCCATTAAAGGAAATTATTTGTAAATTTCGACAAGTAGAACAGTGAATCGAACAGGTAGACGGTTGAAATCTTTGTATATATTGCTTCTATATAGTCTAAGAAACATATATGCAAATCATCCAAACAGTACAATTCGCCAATTATTTGATCTTCAAGTTTAAGTGAACTACGAGCCCCATTTTTAATACTTTAACGGAAATTATTTGTAACTTGCGACAAGTAGAACAATGAATGGAACAGGTAGACGGTCGAAATCAATGTATATATTGCTTCCTTATAGTCTAAGAAACATATATGCAAAGCATCCAAACAGTACCATTCGCCACTTTTTTGTTCTTCAAGTTTGAGTGAACAACGAGCCCCATTGTTAATCCTTTAAAGGAAATTATCTGTAAATTTCGACAAGTAGAACAATGATTGGAACACGTAGACGGTTGAAATCTTTGTATATATTGCTTCCATATAGTCTAAGAAACATGTACGCAAAGCATCCAAACAGTACAATTCGCCAATTTTTTGTTCTTCAAGTTTAAGTGAACTACGATCCCCATTGTTAATCCCTTAACGGAAATTATTTGTAACTTTCGACAAGTAGAACAATGAATGGAACAGGTAGACGGTTGAAATCTTTGTATATATTGCTTCTATATAGTCTAAGAAATATATATGCAAAGCATCCAAACAGTACAATTCGCCAATTTATTGTTCTTCAAGTTTAAGTGAACAACGAGCCCCATTGTTAATCCTTTAAAGAAAATTATTTGTAAATTTCGACAAGTAGAACAATGATTGGAACACGTAGACGGTTGAAATCTTTGTATATATTGCTTCCATATAGTCTAAGAAACATGTACGCAAAGCATCCAAGCAGTACCGTTCGCCAATTTTTTGTTCTTCAAGTTTAAGTGAACTACGAGCCCCATTGTTAATCCTTTAAAGGAAATTATTTGTAACTTTCGACAAGTAGAACAATGAATGGAACTGGTAGACGGTTGAAATTTTTGTATATATTGCTTCTATATAGTCTAAGAAACATATATGCAAAGCATCCAAACAGTACCATTCGCCAATTTTTTGTTCTTCAAGTTTAAGTGAACTACGAGCCCCATTGATAATCATGAAACGGAAATTATTTGTAACTTTCTACAAGTAGAACAACGAATAGAACAGGTAGACGGTTGAAATCTTTGTATATGTTGCTTCTATATAGTCTAAGAAACTTATATGCAAAGCATCTAAACAGTAACATTCGCCAATTTTTTTATCTTCAAGTTTAAGTGAACAATGAGCCCCAATGGTTAATCCGTTATCGGAAATTATTTGTAACTTTCGACAAGTAGAACAGTGAATGGAACAGGTAGACGGTTGAAATCTTTGTATATATTGCTTCTATATAGTATAAGAAACATATATGCAAAGCATCCATCCAGTACAATTCGCCAATTTTTTGTTCTTCAAGTTTAAGTGAACAATGAGCCCCAATGGCTAATCCGTTATCGGAAATTATTTGTAACTTTTGACAAGTAGAACAATGAATGGAAAAGGTAGACTGTTGAAATCTTTGTATATATTGCTTCTATATAGTCAAAGAAACATATATGCAAAGCATCCAAACAGTACCATTCGCCAATTTTTTGTTCTTCAAGTTTAAGTGAACAATGAGCACCAATGGTTAATACTTTATCGGAAATTATTTGTAATTTTCGACAAGTAGAACAATGAATGGAACAGTTAGACGGTTGAAATATTTGTATATATTGCTTCTATATAGTCTACGAAACATATATGCAAAGCATCCAAACAGTACAATTCGCCAATTTTTTGTTCTTCAAGTTTAAGTGAAAATGAGCCCCATTGTTAATCCATTATCGGAAATTATTTGTAATTTTCGACAAGTAGAACTGTGAATGGAACAGGTAGACGATTGAAATCTTTGTATATATTGCTTCTATATAGTATAAGAAACATATATGCAAAGCATCCAAACAGTACAATTCGCCAATTTTTTGTTCTTCAAGTTTAAGTGAACAATGAGCCCCAATGGTTAATCCGTTATCGGAAATTATTTGTAACTTTTGACAAGCAGAACAATGAATGGAAAAGGTAGACGGTTGAAATATTTGTATATATTGCTTCTATATAGTCTACGAAACATATATGCAAAGCATCCAAACAGTACAATTCGCCAATTTTTTGTTCTTCAAGTTTAAGTGAACAATGAGCCCCATTGTTAATCCATTATCGGAAATTATTTGTAACTTTCGACATGTAGAACTGTGAATGGAACAGGTAGACGATTGAAATCTTTGTATAAATTGCTTCTATATAGTATAAGAAACATATATGCAAAGCATCCAAAAAGTACAATTCGCCAATTTTTTGTTCTTCAAGTTTAAGTGAACAATGAGCCCCAATGGTTAATCCGTTATCGGAAATTATTTGTAACTTTCGACAAGAAGAACAATGAATGGAAAAGGTAGACGGTTGAAATCTTTGTATATATTGCTTCTATATAGTCTAAGAAACATATATGCAAAGCATCCAAACAGTACCATTCGCCAATTTTTTGTTCTTCAAGTTTGAGTGAACAATGAGCCCCAATGGTTAATCCGTTATCGGAAATTATTTGTAAGTTTCGACAAGAAGAACAATGAATGGAAAAGGTAGACGGTTGAAATCTTTGTATATATTGCTTCTATATAGTCTAAGAAACATATATGCAAAGCATCCAAACAGTACCATTCGCCAATTTTTTGTTCTTCAAGTTTCAGTGAACAATGAGCCCCAATGGTTAATCCGTTATCGGAAATTATTTGTAACTTTCGACAAGAAGAACAATGAATGGAAAAGGTAGACGGTTGAAATCTTTGTATATATTGCTTCTATATAGTCTAAGAAACATATATGCAAAGCATCCAAACAGTACCATTTGCCAATTTTTTGTTCTTCAAGTTTAAGTGAACAATGAGCCCCAATGGTTAATCCTTTATCGGAAATTATTTGTAACTTTCGACAAGTAGAACAATGAATGGAACAGGTAGACGGTTGAAATCTTTGTATATATTGCTTCTATATAGTCTGAGAAACATATATGCAAAGCATCCAAACAGTACCATTCGCCAATTTTTTGTTCTTCAAGTTTAAGTGAACAATGAGCCCCATTGTTAATCCATTATCGGAAATTATTTGTAACTTTCGACAAGTAGAACAATGAATGGAACAGGTAGACGGTTGAAATCTTTGTATATATTGCTTCTATATAGTCTGAGAAACATATATGCAAAGCATCCAAACAGTACCATTCGCCAATTTTTTGTTCTTCAAGTTTAAGTGAACAATGTGCCCCAATGGTTAATCCTTTATCGGAAATTATTTGTAATTTTCGACAAGTAGAACAATAAATGGAACAGTTAGACGGTTGAAATATTTGTATATATTGCTCCTATATAGTCTACGAAACATATATGCAAAGCATCCAAACAGTACAATTCGCCAATTTTTTGATCTTCAAGTTTAAGTGAACAATGAGCCCCAATGGTTAATCCGTTATCGGAAATTATTTGTAACTTTTGACAAGTAGAACAATGAATGGAAAAGGTAGACGGTTGAAATCTTTGTATATATTGATTCTATATAGTCTAAGAAATATATATGCAAAGCATCCAAACAGTACCATTCGCCAATTTTTTGTTCTTCAAGTTTAAGTGAACAATGAGCCCCAATGGTTAATCCTTTATCGGAAATTATTTGTAATTTTCGACAAGTAGAACAATGAATGGAACAGGTAGACGATTGAAATCTTTGTATATATTGCTTCTATATAGTATAAGAAACATATATGCAAAGCATCCAAAAAGTACAATTCGCCAATTTTTTGTTCTTCAAGTTTAAGTGAACAATGAGCCCCAATGGTTAATCCGTTATCGGAAATTATTTGTAACTTTCGACAAGAAGAACAATGAATGGAAAAGGTAGACGGTTGAAATCTTTGTATATATTGCTTCTATATAGTCTAAGAAACATATATGCAAAGCATCCAAACAGTACAATTCGCCAATTTTTTGTTCTTCAAGTTTAAGTGAACAATGAGCCCCAATGGTTAATCCGTTATCGGAAATTATTTGTAACTTTTGACAAGCAGAACAATGAATGGAAAAGGTAGACGGTTGAAATATTTGTATATATTGCTTCTATATAGTCTACGAAACATATATGCAAAGCATCCAAACAGTACAATTCGCCAATTTTTTGTTCTTCAAGTTTAAGTGAACAATGAGCCCCATTGTTAATCCATTATCGGAAATTATTTGTAACTTTCGACATGTAGAACTGTGAATGGAACAGGTAGACGATTGAAATCTTTGTATAAATTGCTTCTATATAGTATAAGAAACATATATGCAAAGCATCCAAAAAGTACAATTCGCCAATTTTTTGTTCTTCAAGTTTAAGTGAACAATGAGCCCCAATGGTTAATCCGTTATCGGAAATTATTTGTAACTTTCGACAAGAAGAACAATGAATGGAAAAGGTAGACGGTTGAAATCTTTGTATATATTGCTTCTATATAGTCTAAGAAACATATATGCAAAGCATCCAAACAGTACCATTCGCCAATTTTTTGTTCTTCAAGTTTGAGTGAACAATGAGCCCCAATGGTTAATCCGTTATCGGAAATTATTTGTAAGTTTCGACAAGAAGAACAATGAATGGAAAAGGTAGACGGTTGAAATCTTTGTATATATTGCTTCTATATAGTCTAAGAAACATATATGCAAAGCATCCAAACAGTACCATTCGCCAATTTTTTGTTCTTCAAGTTTCAGTGAACAATGAGCCCCAATGGTTAATCCGTTATCGGAAATTATTTGTAACTTTCGACAAGAAGAACAATGAATGGAAAAGGTAGACGGTTGAAATCTTTGTATATATTGCTTCTATATAGTCTAAGAAACATATATGCAAAGCATCCAAACAGTACCATTTGCCAATTTTTTGTTCTTCAAGTTTAAGTGAACAATGAGCCCCAATGGTTAATCCTTTATCGGAAATTATTTGTAACTTTCGACAAGTAGAACAATGAATGGAACAGGTAGACGGTTGAAATCTTTGTATATATTGCTTCTATATAGTCTGAGAAACATATATGCAAAGCATCCAAACAGTACCATTCGCCAATTTTTTGTTCTTCAAGTTTAAGTGAACAATGAGCCCCATTGTTAATCCATTATCGGAAATTATTTGTAACTTTCGACAAGTAGAACAATGAATGGAACAGGTAGACGGTTGAAATCTTTGTATATATTGCTTCTATATAGTCTGAGAAACATATATGCAAAGCATCCAAACAGTACCATTCGCCAATTTTTTGTTCTTCAAGTTTAAGTGAACAATGTGCCCCAATGGTTAATCCTTTATCGGAAATTATTTGTAATTTTCGACAAGTAGAACAATAAATGGAACAGTTAGACGGTTGAAATATTTGTATATATTGCTCCTATATAGTCTACGAAACATATATGCAAAGCATCCAAACAGTACAATTCGCCAATTTTTTGATCTTCAAGTTTAAGTGAACAATGAGCCCCAATGGTTAATCCGTTATCGGAAATTATTTGTAACTTTTGACAAGTAGAACAATGAATGGAAAAGGTAGACGGTTGAAATCTTTGTATATATTGATTCTATATAGTCTAAGAAATATATATGCAAAGCATCCAAACAGTACCATTCGCCAATTTTTTGTTCTTCAAGTTTAAGTGAACAATGAGCCCCAATGGTTAATCCTTTATCGGAAATTATTTGTAATTTTCGACAAGTAGAACAATGAATGGAACAGGTAGACGATTGAAATCTTTGTATATATTGCTTCTATATAGTATAAGAAACATATATGCAAAGCATCCAAAAAGTACAATTCGCCAATTTTTTGTTCTTCAAGTTTAAGTGAACAATGAGCCCCAATGGTTAATCCGTTATCGGAAATTATTTGTAACTTTCGACAAGAAGAACAATGAATGGAAAAGGTAGACGGTTGAAATCTTTGTATATATTGCTTCTATATAGTCTAAGAAACATATATGCAAAGCATCCAAACAGTACCATTCGCCAATTTTTTGTTCTTCAAGTTTGAGTGAACAATGAGCCCCAATGGCTAATCCGTTATCGGAAATTATTTGTAAGTTTCGACAAGAAGAACAATGAATGGAAAAGGTAGACGGTTGAAATCTTTGTATATATTGCTTCTATATAGTCTAAGAAACATATATGCAAAGCATCCAAACAGTACCATTCGCCAATTTTTTGTTCTTCAAGTTTAAGTGAACAATGAGCCCCAATGGTTAATCCGTTATCGGAAATTATTTGTAACTTTCGACAAGAAGAACAATGAATGGAAAAGGTAGACGGTTGAAATCTTTGTATATATTGCTTCTATATAGTCTAAGAAACATATATGCAAAGCATCCAAACAGTACCATTTGCCAATTTTTTGTTCTTCAAGTTTAAGTGAACAATGAGCCCCAATGGTTAATCCTTTATCGGAAATTATTTGTAACTTTCGACAAGTAGAACAATGAATGGAACAGGTAGACGGTTGAAATCTTTGTATATATTGCTTCTATATAGTCTGAGAAACATATATGCAAAGCATCCAAACAGTACCATTCGCCAATTTTTTGTTCTTCAAGTTTAAGTGAACAATGTGCCCCAATGGTTAATCCTTTATCGGAAATTATTTGTAATTTTCGACAAGTAGAACAATAAATGGAACAGTTAGACGGTTGAAATATTTGTATATATTGCTCCTATATAGTCTACGAAACATATATGCAAAGCATCCAAACAGTACAATTCGCCAATTTTTTGATCTTCAAGTTTAAGTGAACAATGAGCCCCAATGGTTAATCCGTTATCGGAAATTATTTGTAACTTTTGACAAGTAGAACAATGAATGGAAAAGGTAGACGGTTGAAATCTTTGTATATATTGATTCTATATAGTCTAAGAAATATATATGCAAAGCATCCAAACAGTACCATTCGCCAATTTTTTGTTCTTCAAGTTTAAGTGAACAATGAGCCCCAATGGTTAATCCTTTATCGGAAATTATTTGTAATTTTCGACAAGTAGAACAATGAATGGAACAGTTAGACGGTTGAAATATTTGTATATATTGCTTCTATGTAGTCTACGAAACATATATGCAAAGCATCCAAACAGTACAATTCGCCAATTTTTTGTACTTCAAGTTTAAGTGAACTACGAGCCCCATTGTTAATCCTTTAACGGAAATTAATTGTAACTTTCGACAAGTAGAACAATGAATGGAACAGGTAGACGGTTGAAATCTTTGTATATATTGCTTCTATATAGTCTAAGAAACATATATGCAAAGCATCCAAACAGTACCATTCGCCAATTTTTTGTTCTTCAAGTTTAAGTGAACTACGAGCCCCATTGATAATCATGAAACGGAAATTATTTGTAACTTTCTACAAGTAGAACAATGAATAGAACAGGTAGACGGTTGAAATCTTTGTATATGTTGCTTCTATATAGTCTAAGAAATTTATATGCAAAGCATCTAAACAGTAACATTCGCCAATTTTTTTATCTTCAAGTTTAAGTGAACAATGAGCCCCAATGGATAATCCGTTATCGGAAATTATTTGTAACTTTCTACAAGTAGAACAATGAATAGTACAGGTAGACGGGTGAAATCTTTCAATATATTGCATCTAAATAGTCTAAGAAACATATATGCAAAGCATCCAAACAGTACCATTCGCCAATTTTTTGTTCTTCAAGTTTAAGTGAACTACGAGCCCCATTGTTAATCCTTTAAAGGAAATTATTTGATAATTTCGACAAGTAGAACAATGAATGGAACAGGTAGACGGTTGAAATCTTTGTATATATTGCTTCTTTATAATCTAAGAAACATATATGCAAAGCATCCAAACAGTACAATTCGCCAATTATATCATCTTCATGTTTAAGTGAACTACGAGCCCCATTGTTAATCCTTTAAAGGAAATTATTTGTAAATTTCGACAAGTAGAACAATGAATGGATCATGTAGACGGTTGAAATCATTGCATATATTGCTTCTATATAGTCTGCGAAACAAATATGCAAAGCATCCAATCAGTACAATTCGCCAATTTTTTGTTCTTCAAGTTTAAGTGAACAATGAGCCCCAATGGTTAATCCGTTTTCGGAAATTATTTGTAACTTTCGACAAGTAGAACAATGAATGGAACAGGTAGACGGTTGAAATCTTTGTATATATTGCTTCTATATAGACTAAGAAACTTATATGCAAAGCATCTAAACAGTACCATTCGCCAATTTTTTGTTCTTCAAGTTTAAGTGAACTACGAGCCCCATTGATAATCATGAAACGGAAATTATTTGTAACTTTCTACAAGTAGAACAATGAATAGAACAGGTAGACGGTTGAAATCTTTGTATATATTGCTTCCATATAGTCTAAGAAACATATATGCAAAGCATCCAAACAGTACAATTCGCCAATTTATTGTTCTTCAAGTTTAAGTGAACAATGAGCCCCATTGTTAATCCTTTATCGGAAATTATTTGTAACTTTCGACAAGTAGAACAATGAATGGAACAGGTAGACGGTTGAAATCTTTGTATATATTGCTTCTATATAGTCTAAGAAATATATATGCAAAGCATCCAAACAGTACAATTCGCCAATTTATTGTTCTTCAAGTTTAAGTGAACAACGAGCCCCATTGTTAATCCTTTAAAGAAAATTATTTGTAAATTTCGACAAGTAGAACAATGATTGGAACACGTAGACGGTTGAAATCTTTGTATATATTGCTTCCATATAGTCTAAGAAACATGTACGCAAAGCATCCAAGCAGTACCGTTCGCCAATTTTTTGTTCTTCAAGTTTAAGTGAACTACGAGCCCCATTGTTAATCCTTTAAAGGAAATTATTTGTAACTTTCGACAAGTAGAACAATGAATGGAACTGGTAGACGGTTGAAATTTTTGTATATATTGCTTCTATATAGTCTAAGAAACATATATGCAAAGCATCCAAACAGTACCATTCGCCAATTTTTTGTTCTTCAAGTTTAAGTGAACTACGAGCCCCATTGATAATCATGAAACGGAAATTATTTGTAACTTTCTACAAGTAGAACAACGAATAGAACAGGTAGACGGTTGAAATCTTTGTATATGTTGCTTCTATATAGTCTAAGAAACTTATATGCAAAGCATCTAAACAGTAACATTCGCCAATTTTTTTATCTTCAAGTTTAAGTGAACAATGAGCCCCAATGGTTAATCCGTTATCGGAAATTATTTGTAACTTTCGACAAGTAGAACAATGAATAGAACTGGTAGACGGCTGAAATCTTTGTATATATTGCTTCCATATAGTCTAAGAAACATATATGCAAAGCATCCAAACAGTAGCATTCGCCAATTTTTTGTTCTTCAAGTTTAAGTGAACAATAAGCCCCATTGTTAATCCTTTATCGGAAATTATTTGTAACTTTCGACAAGTAGAACAATTAATGGAACAGGTAGACGGTTGAAATCTTTGTATATATTGCTTCTATATAGTCTAAGAAACATATATGCAAAGCATCCAAACAGTACAATTCGCCAATTTATTGTTCTTCAAGTTTAAGTGAACAACGAGCCCCATTGTTAATCCTTTAAAGAGAATTATTTGTAAATTTCGACAAGTAGAACAATGATTGGAACACGTAGACGGTTGAAATCTTTGTATATATTGCTTCCATATAGTCTAAGAAACATGTACGCAAAGCATCCAAACAGTACCGTTCGCCAATTTTTTGTTCTTCAAGTTTAAGTGAACTACGAGCCCCATTGTTAATACTTTAAAGGAAATTATTTGTAACTTTCGACAAGTAGAACAATGAATGGAACTGGTAGACGGTTGAAATTTTTGTATATATTGCTTCTATATAGTCTAAGAAACATATATGCAAAGCATCCAAACAGTACCATTCGTCAATTTTTTGTTCTTCAAGTTTAAATGAACTACGAGCCCCATTGTTAATCCTTTAAATGAAATTATTTGTAAATTTCGACAAGTAGAACAATGAATGGAACAGGTAGACTGTTGAAATCATTGTATATATTGCTTCTACATAGTCTAAGAAACATATATGCAAAGCATCCAAACAGTACAATTCGCCAATTTTTTGTTCTTCAAGTTTAAGTGAACTACGAGCCCCATTGATAATCATGAAACGGAAATTATTTGTAACTTTCTACAAGTAGAACAATGAATAGAACAGGTAGACGGTTGAAATCTTTGTATATATTGCTTCTATATAGTATAAGAAACATATATGCAAAGCATCCAAACAGTACCATTCGCCAATTTTTTGTTCTTCAAGTTTAAGTGAACTACGAGCCCCATTGATAATCATGAAACGGAAATTATTTGTAACTTTCTACAAGTAGAACAATGAATAGAACAGGTAGACGGTTGAAATCCTTGTATATATTGCGTCTATATAGTCTAAGAAACATATATGCAAAGCATCCAAACAGTACAATTCGCCAATTTATTGTTCTTCAAGTTTAAGTGAACAACGAGCCCCATTGTTAATCCATAAAAGGAAATTATTTGATAATTTCGACAAGTAGAACAATGAATGGAACAGGTAGACGGTTGAAATCTTTGTATATATTGCTTCTTTATAATCTAAGAAACATATATGCAAAGCATCCAAACAGTACAATTCGCCAATTATATCATCTTCATGTTTAAGTGAACTACGAGCCCCATTGTTAATCCTTTAAAGGAAATTATTTGTAAATTTCGACAAGTAGAACAATGAATGGATCATGTAGACGGTTGAAATCATTGCATATATTGCTTCTATATAGTCTGCGAAACAAATATGCAAAGCATCCAAACAGTACAATTCGCCAATTTTTTGTTCTTCAAGTTTAAGTGAACAATGAGCCCCAATGGTTAATCCGTTTTCGGAAATTATTTGTAACTTTCGACAAGTAGAACAATGAATGGAACAGGTAGACGGTTGAAATCTTTGTATATATTGCTTCTATATAGACTAAGAAACTTATATGCAAAGCATCTAAACAGTACCATTCGCCAATTTTTTGTTCTTCAAGTTTAAGTGAACTACGAGCCCCATTGATAATCATGAAACGGAAATTATTTGTAACTTTCTACAAGTAGAACAATGAATAGAACAGGTAGACGGTTGAAATCTTTGTATATATTGCTTCCATATAGTCTAAGAAACATATATGCAAAGCATCCAAACAGTACAATTCGCCAATTTATTGTTCTTCAAGTTTAAGTGAACAATGAGCCCCATTGTTAATCCTTTATCGGAAATTATTTGTAACTTTCGACAAGTAGAACAATGAATGGAACAGGTAGACGGTTGAAATCTTTGTATATATTGCTTCTATATAGTCTAAGAAATATATATGCAAAGCATCCAAACAGTACAATTCGCCAATTTATTGTTCTTCAAGTTTAAGTGAACAACGAGCCCCATTGTTAATCCTTTAAAGAAAATTATTTGTAAATTTCGACAAGTAGAACAATGATTGGAACACGTAGACGGTTGAAATCTTTGTATATATTGCTTCCATATAGTCTAAGAAACATGTACGCAAAGCATCCAAGCAGTACCGTTCGCCAATTTTTTGTTCTTCAAGTTTAAGTGAACTACGAGCCCCATTGTTAATCCTTTAAAGGAAATTATTTGTAACTTTCGACAAGTAGAACAATGAATGGAACTGGTAGACGGTTGAAATTTTTGTATATATTGCTTCTATATAGTCTAAGAAACATATATGCAAAGCATCCAAACAGTACCATTCGCCAATTTTTTGTTCTTCAAGTTTAAGTGAACTACGAGCCCCATTGATAATCATGAAACGGAAATTATTTGTAACTTTCTACAAGTAGAACAACGAATAGAACAGGTAGACGGTTGAAATCTTTGTATATGTTGCTTCTATATAGTCTAAGAAACTTATATGCAAAGCATCTAAACAGTAACATTCGCCAATTTTTTTATCTTCAAGTTTAAGTGAACAATGAGCCCCAATGGTTAATCCGTTATCGGAAATTATTTGTAACTTTCGACAAGTAGAACAATGAATAGAACTGGTAGACGGCTGAAATCTTTGTATATATTGCTTCCATATAGTCTAAGAAACATATATGCAAAGCATCCAAACAGTAGCATTCGCCAATTTTTTGTTCTTCAAGTTTAAGTGAACAATAAGCCCCATTGTTAATCCTTTATCGGAAATTATTTGTAACTTTCGACAAGTAGAACAATTAATGGAACAGGTAGACGGTTGAAATCTTTGTATATATTGCTTCTATATAGTCTAAGAAACATATATGCAAAGCATCCAAACAGTACAATTCGCCAATTTATTGTTCTTCAAGTTTAAGTGAACAACGAGCCCCATTGTTAATCCTTTAAAGAGAATTATTTGTAAATTTCGACAAGTAGAACAATGATTGGAACACGTAGACGGTTGAAATCTTTGTATATATTGCTTCCATATAGTCTAAGAAACATGTACGCAAAGCATCCAAACAGTACCGTTCGCCAATTTTTTGTTCTTCAAGTTTAAGTGAACTACGAGCCCCATTGTTAATACTTTAAAGGAAATTATTTGTAACTTTCGACAAGTAGAACAATGAATGGAACTGGTAGACGGTTGAAATTTTTGTATATATTGCTTCTATATAGTCTAAGAAACATATATGCAAAGCATCCAAACAGTACCATTCGTCAATTTTTTGTTCTTCAAGTTTAAATGAACTACGAGCCCCATTGTTAATCCTTTAAATGAAATTATTTGTAAATTTCGACAAGTAGAACAATGAATGGAACAGGTAGACTGTTGAAATCATTGTATATATTGCTTCTACATAGTCTAAGAAACATATATGCAAAGCATCCAAACAGTACAATTCGCCAATTTTTTGTTCTTCAAGTTTAAGTGAACTACGAGCCCCATTGATAATCATGAAACGGAAATTATTTGTAACTTTCTACAAGTAGAACAATGAATAGAACAGGTAGACGGTTGAAATCTTTGTATATATTGCTTCTATATAGTATAAGAAACATATATGCAAAGCATCCAAACAGTACCATTCGCCAATTTTTTGTTCTTCAAGTTTAAGTGAACTACGAGCCCCATTGATAATCATGAAACGGAAATTATTTGTAACTTTCTACAAGTAGAACAATGAATAGAACAGGTAGACGGTTGAAATCCTTGTATATATTGCGTCTATATAGTCTAAGAAACATATATGCAAAGCATCCAAACAGTACAATTCGCCAATTTATTGTTCTTCAAGTTTAAGTGAACAACGAGCCCCATTGTTAATCCATAAAAGGAAATTATTTGATAATTTCGACAAGTAGAACAATGAATGGAACAGGTAGACGGTTGAAATCTTTGTATATATTGCTTCTTTATAATCTAAGAAACATATATGCAAAGCATCCAAACAGTACAATTCGCCAATTATATCATCTTCATGTTTAAGTGAACTACGAGCCCCATTGTTAATCCTTTAAAGGAAATTATTTGTAAATTTCGACAAGTAGAACAATGAATGGATCATGTAGACGGTTGAAATCATTGCATATATTGCTTCTATATAGTCTGCGAAACAAATATGCAAAGCATCCAAACAGTACAATTCGCCAATTTTTTGTTCTTCAAGTTTAAGTGAACAATGAGCCCCAATGGTTAATCCGTTTTCGGAAATTATTTGTAACTTTCGACAAGTAGAACAATGAATGGAACAGGTAGACGGTTGAAATCTTTGTATATATTGCTTCTATATAGACTAAGAAACTTATATGCAAAGCATCTAAACAGTACCATTCGCCAATTTTTTGTTCTTCAAGTTTAAGTGAACTACGAGCCCCATTGATAATCATGAAACGGAAATTATTTGTAACTTTCTACAAGTAGAACAATGAATAGAACAGGTAGACGGTTGAAATCTTTGTATATATTGCTTCCATATAGTCTAAGAAACATATATGCAAAGCATCCAAACAGTACAATTCGCCAATTTATTGTTCTTCAAGTTTAAGTGAACAATGAGCCCCATTGTTAATCCTTTATCGGAAATTATTTGTAACTTTCGACAAGTAGAACAATGAATGGAACAGGTAGACGGTTGAAATCTTTGTATATATTGCTTCTATATAGTCTAAGAAATATATATGCAAAGCATCCAAACAGTACAATTCGCCAATTTATTGTTCTTCAAGTTTAAGTGAACAATGAGCACCAATGGTTAATACTTTATCGGAAATTATTTGTAATTTTCGACAAGTAGAACAATGAATGGAACAGTTAGACGGTTGAAATATTTGTATATATTGCTTCTATATAGTCTACGAAACATATATGCAAAGCATCCAAACAGTACAATTCGCCAATTTTTTGTTCTTCAAGTTTAGTGAACAATGAGCCCCAATGGTTAATCCTTTATCGGAAATTATTTGTAATTTTCGACAAGTAGAACAATGAATGGAACAGGTAGACGGTTGAAATCATTGTATATATTGCTTCTATATAGTCTAAGAAACATATATGCAAAGCATCCAAACAGTACAATTCGACAATTTTTTGTTCTTCAAGTTTAGTGAACAATGAGCCCCAATGGTTAATCCTTTATTGGAAATTATTTGTAATTTTCGACAAGTAGAACATTGAATGGAACAGGTAGACGGTTGAAATCATTGTATATATTGCTTCTATATAGTCTAAGAAACATATATGCAAAGCATCCAAACAGTACAATTCGACAATTTTTTGTTCTTCAAGTTTAGTGAACAATGAGCCCCAATGGTTAATCCTTTATCGGAAATTATTTGTAATTTTCGACAAGTAGAACAATGAATGGAACAGGTAGACGGTTGATATCTTTGTATATATTGCTTCTATATAATCTAAGAAACATATATGCAAAGAATCCAAACAGTACAATTCGCCAATTATTTCATCTTCATGTTTAAGTGAACTACGAGCCCCATTGTTAATACTTTAACGGAAATTATTTGTAACTTGCGACAAGTAGAACAATGAGTGGAACAGGTAGACGGTTGAAATCAATGTATATATTGCTTCTATATAGTCTAAGAAACATATATGCAAAGCATCCAAACAGTACCATTCGCCAATTTTTTGTTCTTCAAGTTTAAGTGAACAATGAGCCCCATTGTTAATCCTTTATAGGAAATTATTTGTAACTTTCGACAAGTAGAACAATGAATGGAACAGGTAGACGCTTGAAATCTTTGTATATATTGCTTCTATATAGTCTAAGAAACATATATGCAAAGCATCCAAACAGTACAATTCGACAATTTTTTGTTCTTAAAGTTTAGTGAACAATGAGCCCCAATGGTTAATCCTTTATCGGAAATTATTTGTAATTTTCGACAAGTAGAACAATGAATGGAACAGGTAGACGGTTGACATCTTTGTATATATTGCTTCTATATAATCTAAGAAACATATATGCAAAGCATCTAAACAGTAACAATCGCCAATTTTTTGAGCTTCAAGTTTAAGTGAACTACGAGCCCCATTGTTAAACCTTTAACGGAAATTAATTGTAACTTTCTACAAGTAGAACAATGATTGGAACACGTAGACGGTTGAAATCTTTGTATATATTGCTTCCATATAGTATAAGAAACATATATGCAAAGCATCCAAACAGTACCATTCGCCAATTTTTTGTTCTTCAAGTTTAAGTGAACAAAGAGCCCCAATGGTTAATCCTTTATCGGAAATTATTTGTAACTTTCGACAAGTAGAACAATGAGTGGAACAGGTAGACGGTTGAAATCTTTGTATATATTGCTTCTATATAGTCTAAGAAACATATATGCAAAGCATCCAAACAGTACAATTCGCCAATTTTTTGTTCTTCAAGTTTAAGTGAACAATGAGCCCCAATGGTTAATACTTTATCGGAAATTATTTGTAAATTTCGACAAGTAGAACAATGAATGGAACAGGTAGACTGTTGAAATCATTGTACATATTGCTTCTATATAGTATAAGAAACATATATGCAAAGCATCCAAAAAGTACAATTCGCCAATTTTTTGTTCTTCAAGTTTAAGTGAACAATGAGCCCCAATGGTGAATCCGTTATCGGAAATTATTTGTAACTTTCGACAAGAAGAACAATGAATGGAAAAGGTAGACGGTTGAAATCTTTGTATATATTGCTTCTATATAGTCTAAGAAACATATATGCAAAGCATCCAAACAGTACCATTCGCCAATTTTTTGTTCTTCAAGTTTAAGTGAACAATGAGCCCCAATGGTTAATCCGTTATCGGAAATTATTTGTAACTTTCGACAAGAAGAACAATGAATGGAAAAGGTAGACTGTTGAAATCATTGTACATATTGCTTCTATATAGTATAAGAAACATATATGCAAAGCATCCAAACAGTACAATTCGCCAATTTTTTGTTCTTCAAGTTTAAGTGAACTGCGAGCCCCATTGTTAATCCTTTAAAGGAAATTATTTGTAACTTTCGAGAAGTAGAACAATGAATGGAACAGGTAGACTGTTGAAATCATTGTATATATTGCTTCTATATAGTCTAAGAAACATTTATGCAAAGCATCCAAACAGTACAATTCGCCAATTTTTTGTTCTTCAAGTTTAAGTAAACTACGATCCCCATTGTTAATCCCTTACCGGAAATTATTTGTAACTTTCGACAAGTAGAACAGTGAATGGAACAGGTAGACGGTTGAAATCTTTGTATATATTGCTTCTATATAGTATAAGAAACATATATCCAAAGCATCCAAACAGTACAATTCGCCAATTTTTTGTTCTTCAAGTTTAAGTGAACAATGAGCCCCAATGGTTAATCCGTTATCGGAAATTATTTGTAACTTTCGACATGTAGAGCAATGAATGGAACAGGTAGACGGTTGAAATCTTTGTATATATTGCTTCTATATAGTATAAGAAACATATATGTAAAGCATCCAAACAGTACCATCCGCCAATTTTTTGTTCTTCAAGTTTAAGTGAACTACGAGCCCCATTGTTAATCCTTTAAAGGAAATTATTTGTAAATTTCGACAAGTAGAACAGTGAATCGAACAGGTAGACGGTTGAAATCTTTGTATATATTGCTTCTATATAGTCTAAGAAACATATATGCAAATCATCCAAACAGTACAATTCGCCAATTATTTGATCTTCAAGTTTAAGTGAACTACGAGCCCCATTGTTAATACTTTAACGGAAATTATTTGTAACTTGCGACAAGTAGAACAATGAATGGAACAGGTAGACGGTCGAAATCAATGTATATATTGCTTCCTTATAGTCTAAGAAACATATATGCAAAGCATCCAAACAGTACCATTCGCCACTTTTTTGTTCTTCAAGTTTGAGTGAACAACGAGCCCCATTGTTAATCCTTTAAAGGAAATTATCTGTAAATTTCGACAAGTAGAACAATGATTGGAACACGTAGACGGTTGAAATCTTTGTATATATTGCTTCCATATAGTCTAAGAAACATGTACGCAAAGCATCCAAACAGTACAATTCGCCAATTTTTTGTTCTTCAAGTTTAAGTGAACTACGATCCCCATTGTTAATCCCTTGACGGAAATTATTTGTAACTTTCGACAAGTAGAACAGTGAATGGAACAGGTAGACGGTTGAAATCTTTGTATATATTGCTTCTATATAGTCTAAGAAACATTTATGCAAAGCATCCAAACAGTACAATTCGCCAATTTTTTGTTCTTCAAGTTTAAGTAAACTACGATCCCCATTGTTAATCCCTTAACGGAAATTATTTGTAACTTTCGACAAGTAGAACAGTGAATGGAACAGGTAGACGGTTGAAATCTTTGTATATATTGCTTCTATATAGTATAAGAAACATATATGCAAAGCATCCATCCAGTACAATTCGCCAATTTTTTGTTCTTCAAGTTTAAGTGAACAATGAGCCCCAATGGCTAATCCGTTATCGGAAATTATTTGTAACTTTTGACAAGTAGAACAATGAATGGAAAAGGTAGACTGTTGAAATCTTTGTATATATTGCTTCTATATAGTCAAAGAAACATATATGCAAAGCATCCAAACAGTACCATTCGCCAATTTTTTGTTCTTCAAGTTTAAGTGAACAATGAGCACCAATGGTTAATACTTTATCGGAAATTATTTGTATTTTTCGACAAGTAGAACAATGAATGGAACAGTTAGACGGTTGAAATATTTGTACATATTGCTTCTATATAGTCTACGAAACATATATGCAAAGCATCCAAACAGTACAATTCGCCAATTTTTTGTTCTTCAAGTTTAAGTGAAAATGAGCCCCATTGTTAATCCATTATCGGAAATTATTTGTAATTTTCGACAAGTAGAACTGTGAATGGAACAGGTAGACGATTGAAATCTTTGTATATATTGCTTCTATATAGTATAAGAAACATATATGCAAAGCATCCAAACAGTACAATTCGCCAATTTTTTGTTCTTCAAGTTTAAGTGAACAATGAGCCCCAATGGTTAATCCGTTATCGGAAATTATTTGTAACTTTTGACAAGCAGAACAATGAATGGAAAAGGTAGACGGTTGAAATATTTGTATATATTGCTTCTATATAGTCTACGAAACATATATGCAAAGCATCCAAACAGTACAATTCGCCAATTTTTTGTTCTTCAAGTTTAAGTGAACAATGAGCCCCATTGTTAATCCATTATCGGAAATTATTTGTAACTTTCGACATGTAGAACTGTGAATGGAACAGGTAGACGATTGAAATCTTTGTATATATTGCTTCTATATAGTATAAGAAACATATATGCAAAGCATCCAAAAAGTACAATTCGCCAATTTTTTGTTCTTCAAGTTTAAGTGAACAATGAGCCCCAATGGTTAATCCGTTATCGGAAATTATTTGTAACTTTCGACAAGTAGAACAATGAATGGAACAGGTAGACGGTTGAAATCTTTGTATATATTGCTTCTATATAGTCTGAGAAACATATATGCAAAGCATCCAAACAGTACCATTCGCCAATTTTTTGTTCTTCAAGTTTAAGTGAACAATGTGCCCCAATGGTTAATCCTTTATCGGAAATTATTTGTAATTTTCGACAAGTAGAACAATAAATGGAACAGTTAGACGGTTGAAATATTTGTATATATTGCTTCTATATAGTCTAAGAAACATATATGCAAAGCATCCAAACAGTACCATCCGCCAATTTTTTGTTCTTCAAGTTTAAGTGAACTACGAGCCCCATTGTTAATCCTTTAAAGGAAATTATTTGTAAATTTCGACAAGTAGAACAGTGAATCGAACAGGTAGACGGTTGAAATCTTTGTATATATTGCTTCTATATAGTCTAAGAAACATATATGCAAATCATCCAAACAGTACAATTCGCCAATTATTTGATCTTCAAGTTTAAGTGAACTACGAGCCCCATTGTTAATACTTTAACGGAAATTATTTGTAACTTGCGACAAGTAGAACAATGAATGGAACAGGTAGACGGTCGAAATCAATGTATATATTGCTTCCTTATAGTCTAAGAAACATATATGCAAAGCATCCAAACAGTACCATTCGCCACTTTTTTGTTCTTCAAGTTTGAGTGAACAACGAGCCCCATTGTTAATCCTTTAAAGGAAATTATCTGTAAATTTCGACAAGTAGAACAATGATTGGAACACGTAGACGGTTGAAATCTTTGTATATATTGCTTCCATATAGTCTAAGAAACATGTACGCAAAGCATCCAAACAGTACCATCCGCCAATTTTTTGTTCTTCAAGTTTAAGTGAACTACGATCCCCATTGTTAATCCCTTAACGGAAATTATTTGTAACTTTCGACAAGTAGAACAGTGAATGGAACAGGTAGACGGTTGAAATCTTTGTATATATTGCTTCTATATAGTCTAACAAGGAAGGTATTCGAACTGCAACTCACGGATTCGAATAAAATTTTGTGGGTTTGTAGAGTGATCCAAGACAAGAAAAATGGTATACTCCATTCGTGCCCAATCGCCCTTTAAGGGCATGAAATTTAACCTCAAAGTGAAATCGACACTTGCACTTCCTCGCTTATATCTCCTAAAGTACAAAAGATAGAAAAAAATGTTTTAGGTAAAAGTTTAACGGTAAAAGGAGCGCTATAAATTTGCATTAACAAATTTTTAAAAACAACTTTCCTTCTTGAAAAAAAAAATTTTTGTTGCGTTATTTCAAACAATTTTGAAATCTTTTTGCTAATGAAAAATGTGGCATTTTTTATTCTGAATTCAACCATAACAATATTTTTATTATACACCGCTAGGATTACAGAGATACACGACAAAACGTACTCCCTAGCGCGCGGTACCGCGCAATACCGCGCTAACAACATATAGAGTTACATATTAAGAATGCTCATTTTCGTTGCAGGACATAACTATGTGACGAAGATGGGTGTGGTAACATAAAAATCGCAAATTATGAAATATTACATAAAGATTAATGACTTATAATACAGATCGTACTATATCCCATATATACATACATAAATATTTTTTAGACGCTTATTTAACATTTTATTACATTGTAACCACACGCGATTACATGTACTTCACTCGACATAGTTTTCGCAAAGTGAAAAAAACGAAATACTATCTTCATTAAAAAAGTGATCTACACACAGATACTTTTTGCACCAAGCACATCTTATAATAGCAGGCTTATCACATAATTCACAACGTGGTAGTTTATCTGCTTCAGGAAATTTAAAACAGAAATCTGCCGGATTTTCAAACCGTTGTGGTAACCTTTCCTCTAGGTATCCACTTTTATACCAAGAGTATTTAAATAATTCTCTGAATCTCGGGGAAGACAATTGGTTGTGGGTGAGTGATTGCAATTTGATGATGTTATTTCGTAGATGTAAATTTATATTAATATCGTACAGCAAAACTCGATCGGAAAAGGTTCTAACAAAGTTTTTCCATATCCGGAAACCAAAAACGTCCAACGGTTGTATCAAACCTGTCGTCCCTTTCGGTATAGTTAACGTAATAAGTTGCTTGTCACTCGGAATACTTTGCTGAAGCGTGGAGGGACAATGACCACTCCACGAATCAATTAATAGTACACTTCGAGGCCCAGTCTTTGGTGAAAAGACTTCTGCGAGCCAAGTGTTGAAATGGTGCGATGTTAACTTCCCAGATTTGGAAGCAGCGACAAACACATTATCCGATCTGAATAAGTTTCCTTCTACCCTAGGTCCAAATTCTCCACTTGGTTCTTTTAATACTATGAACAAAGGTGACAGTAACTGACCGCTCGCGGAAATGGTAGGGAGATTCGTATAACTGTGAGTGGTTGAGGATATTGACTGCACGGCTGCTTCTACGGTCTTTGTACCACGATACGATAACGTACGACCAGAATGAATTTCAAAATTAAATCCACTCTCATCGGCATTGTATACATTATTCGGTTCGTACGTTGCGATATACGGTTTCACCTGGTCTACGAATTCGGTGGCTGCCAATTGTACACTTTGCTTGTTTCGGCTTGCGGAACGACTTACGAATTTCGTAACCTTCCTCGAAACGATGTTGTGCGCTCTCTTGAAATTCACGACCCACTGGTGGCTAGCTTTAAATCCTGGCAGATTGACGTCCTCCTTTGCTTCTAGCGCCCAATGCTTTAAATCCGTATTGTGCACAAAGGAGCCTCGATCAGTAGCAGCTTCAAATTTGTCCAGCACAAATTTCGCGATTGACATAATTTTATCCCTGTGTGTACCGCCTCTTGCCAACGCTTCTTCCCATTGATATAACTGGTTAATCGATTTTACTTTTCGAAATTTGTGCTGCACGCTATCGAGAGTCCTACGCATTTTCTTGCCGCTTCTCCAGAACTCAACTGCGCGAGTTTTATAGCTGAGGTCTACATTACCACTTTCGCCTGGGATGCAACTGTCATCAAATTCGTTGTTACCATATTCTTCGTCTTCCTGAATGCCTTCATCAGGAACGAATTCACATTCTTGAGGTCTTGTTGGATCTTCATATTCCAGGGTCATAACGTAGTCGGCCGTAAATGAATCTTCAGTGATACTCTCACTTATCATTCTGTGTATGATCTCCGAGAGTTCGACCTCCCGATGATTAATTGGAGATGGTGGAATACTGGTTATGTGAAGCATTGCTATTAGTAGATTAATAACGTTTGTCGGATTTATGTACACCATTTTATCCAAAGCTAACGCCACGTGCAGTTGAACGAGTTCCAGTAACACTGACAATGAATTCCAGACCCGAAGACTGGGTATTTATAAGGAGACTGGATATTTATCAGTGCAAAGTTCATAAGATAACGAGATAATGATTAATTGAACATTTGCGAAAACAGACCATTTTATTACATTTAACGATATCATTTCTTTTTTATTAATTCTTCTTTCTCTCAACTACCATTGTTGGTCTGTTTTCGCATATATTCGATTAATCATTATCCCCTTATCTTATGAACTTTGCACTGAATTGTCCGATTCAGATCGGATAATGTGTTTGTCACTGCTTCCAAATCTGGGAAGTTAACATCACACCATTTCAACACTTGGCTCGCAGAAGTCTTTTTACCAAAGACTGGGCCTCGAAGTGTACTATTAATTGATTCGTGGAGTGGTCATTGTCCGTCCACGTTTCAGCAAAGTATTCCGAGTGGCAAGCAACTTATTACGTTAACTATACCGAAAGGGACAACAGGTTTGATACAACCGTTGGACGTTTTTGGTTTCCGGATATGGAAAAACTTTGTTAGAACCTTTTCCGATCGAGTTTTGCTGTACGATATTAATATAAATTTACATCTACGAAATAACATCATCAAATTGCAATCACTCACCCACAACCAATTGTCTTCCCCGAGATTCAGAGAATTATTTAAATACTCTTGGTATAAAAGTGGATACCTAGAGGAAAGGTTACCACAACGGTTTGAAAATCCGGTAGATTTCTGTTTTAAATTTCCTGAGCAGATAAACTACCACGTTGTGAATTATGTGATAAGCCTGCTATTATAAGATGTGCTTGGTGCAAAAAGTATCTGTGTGTAGATCACTTTTTTAATGAAGATAGTATTTCGTTTTTTTCACTTTGCGAAAACTATGTCGAGTGAAGTACATGTAATCGCGTGTGGTTACAATGTAATAAAATGTTAAATAAGCGTCTAAAAAATATTTATGTATGTATATATGGGATATAGTACGATCTGTATTATAAGTCATTAATCTTTATGTAATATTTCATAATTTGCGATTTTTATGTTACCACACCCATCTTCGTCACATAGTTATGTCCTGCAACGAAAATGAGCATTCTTAATATGTAACTCTATATGTTGTTAGCGCGGTATTGCGCGGTACCGCGCGCTAGGGAATACGTTTTGTCGTGTATCTCTGTAATCCTAGCGGTGTATAATAAAAATATTGTTATGGTTGAATTCAGAATAAAAAATGCCACATTTTTCATTAGCAAAAAGATTTCAAAATTGTTTGAAATAACGCAAAAAAAATTTTTTTTTTCAAGAAGGAAAGTTGTTTTTAAAAATTTGTTAATGCAAATTTATAGCGCTCCTTTTACCGTTAAACTTTTACCTAAAACATTTTTTTCTATCTTTTGTACTTTAGGAGATATAAGCGAGGAAGTGCAAGTGTCGATTTCACTTTGAGGTTAAATTTCATGCCCTTAAAGGGCGATTGGGCACGAATGGAGTATACCATTTTTCTTGTCTTGGATCACTCTACAAACCCACAAAATTTTATTCGAATCCGTGAGTTGCAGTTCGAATACCTTCCTTGTAAGAAACATATATGCAAAGCATCCAAACAGTACCATTCGCCAATTTTTTGTTCTTCAAGTTTAAGTGAACAACGAGCCCCAATGGTTAATCCTTTATCGGAAATTATTTGTAACTTTCGACAAGTAGAACAATGAATGGAACAGGTAGACTGTTGAATTCTTTGTATATATTGCTTCCATATAGTCTAAGAAACATATATGCAAAGCATGCAAACAGTACAATTCGCCAATTTTTTGTTTTTCAAGTTTAAGTGAACAATGAGCCCCAATGGTTAATCCTTTATCGGAAATTATTTGTAACTTTCGTCAAGTAGAACAATGAATGGAACAGGTAGACGGTTGAATTCTTTGTATATATTGCTTCTATATAGTCTAAGAAACATATATGCAAAGCATCCAAACAGTACAATTCGCCAATTTTTTGTTCTTCAAGGTTAAGTGAACAATGAGCCCCAATGGTTAATCCGTTATCGGAAATTATTTGTAGCTTTCGACAAGTAGAACAGTGAATGGAACAGGTAGACGGTTGAAATCTTTGTATATATTGCTTCTATATAGTATAAGAAACATATATGCAAAGCATCCATCCAGTACAATTCGCCAATTTTTTGTTCTTCAAGTTTAAGTGAACAATGAGCCCCAATGGCTAATCCGTTATCGGAAATTATTTGTAACTTTCGTCAAGTAGAACAATGAATGGAACAGGTAGACGGTTGAATTCTTTGTATATATTGCTTCTATATAGTCTAAGAAACATATATGCAAAGCATCCAAACAGTACCATCCGCCAATTTTTTGTTCTTCAAGTTTAAGTGAACTACGAGCCCCATTGTTAATCCTTTAAAGGAAATTATCTGTAAATTTCGACAAGTAGAACAATGATTGGAACACGTAGACGGTTGAAATCTTTGTATATATTGCTTCCATATAGTCTAAGAAACATGTACGCAAAGCATCCAAACAGTACCATCCGCCAATTTTTTGTTCTTCAAGTTTAAGTGAACTACGATCCCCATTGTTAATCCCTTAACGGAAATTATTTGTAACTTTCGACAAGTAGAACAGTGAATGGAACAGGTAGACGGTTGAAATCTTTGTATATATTGCTTCTATATAGTCTAAGAAACATATATGCAAAGCATCCAAACAGTACCATTCGCCAATTTTTTGTTCTTCAAGTTTAAGTGAACAACGAGCCCCAATGGTTAATCCTTTATCGGAAATTATTTGTAACTTTCGACAAGTAGAACAATGAATGGAACAGGTAGACTGTTGAATTCTTTGTATATATTGCTTCCATATAGTCTAAGAAACATATATGCAAAGCATGCAAACAGTACAATTCGCCAATTTTTTGTTTTTCAAGTTTAAGTGAACAATGAGCCCCAATGGTTAATCCTTTATCGGAAATTATTTGTAACTTTCGTCAAGTAGAACAATGAATGGAACAGGTAGACGGTTGAATTCTTTGTATATATTGCTTCTATATAGTCTAAGAAACATATATGCAAAGCATCCAAACAGTACCATCCGCCAATTTTTTGTTCTTCAAGTTTAAGTGAACTACGAGCCCCATTGTTAATCCTTTAAAGGAAATTATTTGTAAATTTCGACAAGTAGAACAGTGAATCGAACAGGTAGACGGTTGAAATCTTTGTATATATTGCTTCTATATAGTCTAAGAAACATATATGCAAATCATCCAAACAGTACAATACGCCAATTATTTGATCTTCAAGTTTAAGTGAACTACGAGCCCCATTGTTAATACTTTAACGGAAATTATTTGTAACTTGCGACAAGTAGAACAATGAATGGAACAGGTAGACGGTCGAAATCAATGTATATATTGCTTCCTTATAGTCTAAGAAACATATATGCAAAGCATCCAAACAGTACCATTCGCCACTTTTTTGTTCTTCAAGTTTGAGTGAACAACGAGCCCCATTGTTAATCCTTTAAAGGAAATTATCTGTAAATTTCGACAAGTAGAACAATGATTGGAACACGTAGACGGTTGAAATCTTTGTATATATTGCTTCCATATAGTCTAAGAAACATGTACGCAAAGCATCCAAACAGTACAATTCGCCAATTTTTTGTTCTTCAAGTTTAAGTGAACTACGATCCCCATTGTTAATCCCTTAACGGAAATTATTTGTAACTTTCGACAAGTAGAACAGTGAATGGAACAGGTAGACGGTTGAAATCTTTGTATATATTGCTTCTATATAGTATAAGAAACATATATGCAAAGCATCCATCCAGTACAATTCGCCAATTTTTTGTTCTTCAAGTTTAAGTGAACAATGAGCCCCAATGGCTAATCCGTTATCGGAAATTATTTGTAACTTTTGACAAGTAGAACAATGAATGGAAAAGGTAGACTGTTGAAATCTTTGTATATATTGCTTCTATATAGTCAAAGAAACATATATGCAAAGCATCCAAACAGTACCATTCGCCAATTTTTTGTTCTTCAAGTTTAAGTGAACAATGAGCACCAATGGTTAATACTTTATCGGAAATTATTTGTATTTTTCGACAAGTAGAACAATGAATGGAACAGTTAGACGGTTGAAATATTTGTACATATTGCTTCTATATAGTCTACGAAACATATATGCAAAGCATCCAAACAGTACAATTCGCCAATTTTTTGTTCTTCAAGTTTAAGTGAAAATGAGCCCCATTGTTAATCCATTATCGGAAATTATTTGTAATTTTCGACAAGTAGAACTGTGAATGGAACAGGTAGACGATTGAAATCTTTGTATATATTGCTTCTATATAGTATAAGAAACATATATGCAAAGCATCCAAACAGTACAATTCGCCAATTTTTTGTTCTTCAAGTTTAAGTGAACAATGAGCCCCAATGGTTAATCCGTTATCGGAAATTATTTGTAACTTTTGACAAGCAGAACAATGAATGGAAAAGGTAGACGGTTGAAATATTTGTATATATTGCTTCTATATAGTCTACGAAACATATATGCAAAGCATCCAAACAGTACAATTCGCCAATTTTTTGTTCTTCAAGTTTAAGTGAACAATGAGCCCCATTGTTAATCCATTATCGGAAATTATTTGTAACTTTCGACATGTAGAACTGTGAATGGAACAGGTAGACGATTGAAATCTTTGTATATATTGCTTCTATATAGTATAAGAAACATATATGCAAAGCATCCAAAAAGTACAATTCGCCAATTTTTTGTTCTTCAAGTTTAAGTGAACAATGAGCCCCAATGGTTAATCCGTTATCGGAAATTATTTGTAACTTTCGACAAGAAGAACAATGAATGGAAAAGGTAGACGGTTGAAATCTTTGTATATATTGCTTCTATATAGTCTAAGAAACATATATGCAAAGCATCCAAACAGTACCATTCGCCAATTTTTTGTTCTTCAAGTTTGAGTGAACAATGAGCCCCAATGGTTAATCCGTTATCGGAAATTATTTGTAAGTTTCGACAAGAAGAACAATGAATGGAAAAGGTAGACGGTTGAAATCTTTGTATATATTGCTTCTATATAGTCTAAGAAACATATATGCAAAGCATCCAAACAGTACCATTTGCCAATTTTTTGTTCTTCAAGTTTAAGTGAACAATGAGCCCCAATGGTTAATCCTTTATCGGAAATTATTTGTAACTTTCGACAAGTAGAACAATGAATGGAACAGGTAGACGGTTGAAATCTTTGTATATATTGCTTCTATATAGTCTGAGAAACATATATGCAAAGCATCCAAACAGTACCATCCGCCAATTTTTTGTTCTTCAAGTTTAAGTGAACTACGAGCCCCATTGTTAATCCTTTAAAGGAAATTATTTGTAAATTTCGACAAGTAGAACAGTGAATCGAACAGGTAGACGGTTGAAATCTTTGTATATATTGCTTCTATATAGTCTAAGAAACATATATGCAAATCATCCAAACAGTACAATACGCCAATTATTTGATCTTCAAGTTTAAGTGAACTACGAGCCCCATTGTTAATACTTTAACGGAAATTATTTGTAACTTGCGACAAGTAGAACAATGAATGGAACAGGTAGACGGTCGAAATCAATGTATATATTGCTTCCTTATAGTCTAAGAAACATATATGCAAAGCATCCAAACAGTACCATTCGCCACTTTTTTGTTCTTCAAGTTTGAGTGAACAACGAGCCCCATTGTTAATCCTTTAAAGGAAATTATCTGTAAATTTCGACAAGTAGAACAATGATTGGAACACGTAGACGGTTGAAATCTTTGTATATATTGCTTCCATATAGTCTAAGAAACATGTACGCAAAGCATCCAAACAGTACAATTCGCCAATTTTTTGTTCTTCAAGTTTAAGTGAACTACGATCCCCATTGTTAATCCCTTAACGGAAATTATTTGTAACTTTCGACAAGTAGAACAGTGAATGGAACAGGTAGACGGTTGAAATCTTTGTATATATTGCTTCTATATAGTATAAGAAACATATATGCAAAGCATCCATCCAGTACAATTCGCCAATTTTTTGTTCTTCAAGTTTAAGTGAACAATGAGCCCCAATGGCTAATCCGTTATCGGAAATTATTTGTAACTTTTGACAAGTAGAACAATGAATGGAAAAGGTAGACTGTTGAAATCTTTGTATATATTGCTTCTATATAGTCAAAGAAACATATATGCAAAGCATCCAAACAGTACCATTCGCCAATTTTTTGTTCTTCAAGTTTAAGTGAACAATGAGCACCAATGGTTAATACTTTATCGGAAATTATTTGTATTTTTCGACAAGTAGAACAATGAATGGAACAGTTAGACGGTTGAAATATTTGTACATATTGCTTCTATATAGTCTACGAAACATATATGCAAAGCATCCAAACAGTACAATTCGCCAATTTTTTGTTCTTCAAGTTTAAGTGAAAATGAGCCCCATTGTTAATCCATTATCGGAAATTATTTGTAATTTTCGACAAGTAGAACTGTGAATGGAACAGGTAGACGATTGAAATCTTTGTATATATTGCTTCTATATAGTATAAGAAACATATATGCAAAGCATCCAAACAGTACAATTCGCCAATTTTTTGTTCTTCAAGTTTAAGTGAACAATGAGCCCCAATGGTTAATCCGTTATCGGAAATTATTTGTAACTTTTGACAAGCAGAACAATGAATGGAAAAGGTAGACGGTTGAAATATTTGTATATATTGCTTCTATATAGTCTACGAAACATATATGCAAAGCATCCAAACAGTACAATTCGCCAATTTTTTGTTCTTCAAGTTTAAGTGAACAATGAGCCCCATTGTTAATCCATTATCGGAAATTATTTGTAACTTTCGACATGTAGAACTGTGAATGGAACAGGTAGACGATTGAAATCTTTGTATATATTGCTTCTATATAGTATAAGAAACATATATGCAAAGCATCCAAAAAGTACAATTCGCCAATTTTTTGTTCTTCAAGTTTAAGTGAACAATGAGCCCCAATGGTTAATCCGTTATCGGAAATTATTTGTAACTTTCGACAAGTAGAACAATGAATGGAACAGGTAGACGGTTGAAATCTTTGTATATATTGCTTCTATATAGTCTGAGAAACATATATGCAAAGCATCCAAACAGTACCATTCGCCAATTTTTTGTTCTTCAAGTTTAAGTGAACAATGTGCCCCAATGGTTAATCCTTTATCGGAAATTATTTGTAATTTTCGACAAGTAGAACAATAAATGGAACAGTTAGACGGTTGAAATATTTGTATATATTGCTTCTATATAGTCTAAGAAACATATATGCAAAGCATCCAAACAGTACCATCCGCCAATTTTTTGTTCTTCAAGTTTAAGTGAACTACGAGCCCCATTGTTAATCCTTTAAAGGAAATTATTTGTAAATTTCGACAAGTAGAACAGTGAATCGAACAGGTAGACGGTTGAAATCTTTGTATATATTGCTTCTATATAGTCTAAGAAACATATATGCAAATCATCCAAACAGTACAATTCGCCAATTATTTGATCTTCAAGTTTAAGTGAACTACGAGCCCCATTGTTAATACTTTAACGGAAATTATTTGTAACTTGCGACAAGTAGAACAATGAATGGAACAGGTAGACGGTCGAAATCAATGTATATATTGCTTCCTTATAGTCTAAGAAACATATATGCAAAGCATCCAAACAGTACCATTCGCCACTTTTTTGTTCTTCAAGTTTGAGTGAACAACGAGCCCCATTGTTAATCCTTTAAAGGAAATTATCTGTAAATTTCGACAAGTAGAACAATGATTGGAACACGTAGACGGTTGAAATCTTTGTATATATTGCTTCCATATAGTCTAAGAAACATGTACGCAAAGCATCCAAACAGTACCATCCGCCAATTTTTTGTTCTTCAAGTTTAAGTGAACTACGATCCCCATTGTTAATCCCTTAACGGAAATTATTTGTAACTTTCGACAAGTAGAACAGTGAATGGAACAGGTAGACGGTTGAAATCTTTGTATATATTGCTTCTATATAGTCTAAGAAACATATATGCAAAGCATCCAAACAGTACCATTCGCCAATTTTTTGTTCTTCAAGTTTAAGTGAACAACGAGCCCCAATGGTTAATCCTTTATCGGAAATTATTTGTAACTTTCGACAAGTAGAACAATGAATGGAACAGGTAGACTGTTGAATTCTTTGTATATATTGCTTCCATATAGTCTAAGAAACATATATGCAAAGCATGCAAACAGTACAATTCGCCAATTTTTTGTTTTTCAAGTTTAAGTGAACAATGAGCCCCAATGGTTAATCCTTTATCGGAAATTATTTGTAACTTTCGTCAAGTAGAACAATGAATGGAACAGGTAGACGGTTGAATTCTTTGTATATATTGCTTCTATATAGTCTAAGAAACATATATGCAAAGCATCCAAACAGTACAATTCGCCAATTTTTTGTTCTTCAAGGTTAAGTGAACAATGAGCCCCAATGGTTAATCCGTTATCGGAAATTATTTGTAGCTTTCGACAAGTAGAACAGTGAATGGAACAGGTAGACGGTTGAAATCTTTGTATATATTGCTTCTATATAGTATAAGAAACATATATGCAAAGCATCCATCCAGTACAATTCGCCAATTTTTTGTTCTTCAAGTTTAAGTGAACAATGAGCCCCAATGGCTAATCCGTTATCGGAAATTATTTGTAACTTTCGTCAAGTAGAACAATGAATGGAACAGGTAGACGGTTGAATTCTTTGTATATATTGCTTCTATATAGTCTAAGAAACATATATGCAAAGCATCCAAACAGTACCATCCGCCAATTTTTTGTTCTTCAAGTTTAAGTGAACTACGAGCCCCATTGTTAATCCTTTAAAGGAAATTATCTGTAAATTTCGACAAGTAGAACAATGATTGGAACACGTAGACGGTTGAAATCTTTGTATATATTGCTTCCATATAGTCTAAGAAACATGTACGCAAAGCATCCAAACAGTACCATCCGCCAATTTTTTGTTCTTCAAGTTTAAGTGAACTACGATCCCCATTGTTAATCCCTTAACGGAAATTATTTGTAACTTTCGACAAGTAGAACAGTGAATGGAACAGGTAGACGGTTGAAATCTTTGTATGTATTGCTTCTATATAGTCTAAGAAACATATATGCAAAGCATCCAAACAGTACCATTCGCCAATTTTTTGTTCTTCAAGTTTAAGTGAACAACGAGCCCCAATGGTTAATCCTTTATCGGAAATTATTTGTAACTTTCGACAAGTAGAACAATGAATGGAACAGGTAGACTGTTGAATTCTTTGTATATATTGCTTCCATATAGTCTAAGAAACATATATGCAAAGCATGCAAACAGTACAATTCGCCAATTTTTTGTTTTTCAAGTTTAAGTGAACAATGAGCCCCAATGGTTAATCCTTTATCGGAAATTATTTGTAACTTTCGTCAAGTAGAACAATGAATGGAACAGGTAGACGGTTGAATTCTTTGTATATATTGCTTCTATATAGTCTAAGAAACATATATGCAAAGCATCCAAACAGTACCATCCGCCAATTTTTTGTTCTTCAAGTTTAAGTGAACTACGAGCCCCATTGTTAATCCTTTAAAGGAAATTATTTGTAAATTTCGACAAGTAGAACAGTGAATCGAACAGGTAGACGGTTGAAATCTTTGTATATATTGCTTCTATATAGTCTAAGAAACATATATGCAAATCATCCAAACAGTACAATACGCCAATTATTTGATCTTCAAGTTTAAGTGAACTACGAGCCCCATTGTTAATACTTTAACGGAAATTATTTGTAACTTGCGACAAGTAGAACAATGAATGGAACAGGTAGACGGTCGAAATCAATGTATATATTGCTTCCTTATAGTCTAAGAAACATATATGCAAAGCATCCAAACAGTACCATTCGCCACTTTTTTGTTCTTCAAGTTTGAGTGAACAACGAGCCCCATTGTTAATCCTTTAAAGGAAATTATCTGTAAATTTCGACAAGTAGAACAATGATTGGAACACGTAGACGGTTGAAATCTTTGTATATATTGCTTCCATATAGTCTAAGAAACATGTACGCAAAGCATCCAAACAGTACAATTCGCCAATTTTTTGTTCTTCAAGTTTAAGTGAACTACGATCCCCATTGTTAATCCCTTAACGGAAATTATTTGTAACTTTCGACAAGTAGAACAGTGAATGGAACAGGTAGACGGTTGAAATCTTTGTATATATTGCTTCTATATAGTATAAGAAACATATATGCAAAGCATCCATCCAGTACAATTCGCCAATTTTTTGTTCTTCAAGTTTAAGTGAACAATGAGCCCCAATGGCTAATCCGTTATCGGAAATTATTTGTAACTTTTGACAAGTAGAACAATGAATGGAAAAGGTAGACTGTTGAAATCTTTGTATATATTGCTTCTATATAGTCAAAGAAACATATATGCAAAGCATCCAAACAGTACCATTCGCCAATTTTTTGTTCTTCAAGTTTAAGTGAACAATGAGCACCAATGGTTAATACTTTATCGGAAATTATTTGTATTTTTCGACAAGTAGAACAATGAATGGAACAGTTAGACGGTTGAAATATTTGTACATATTGCTTCTATATAGTCTACGAAACATATATGCAAAGCATCCAAACAGTACAATTCGCCAATTTTTTGTTCTTCAAGTTTAAGTGAAAATGAGCCCCATTGTTAATCCATTATCGGAAATTATTTGTAATTTTCGACAAGTAGAACTGTGAATGGAACAGGTAGACGATTGAAATCTTTGTATATATTGCTTCTATATAGTATAAGAAACATATATGCAAAGCATCCAAACAGTACAATTCGCCAATTTTTTGTTCTTCAAGTTTAAGTGAACAATGAGCCCCAATGGTTAATCCGTTATCGGAAATTATTTGTAACTTTTGACAAGCAGAACAATGAATGGAAAAGGTAGACGGTTGAAATATTTGTATATATTGCTTCTATATAGTCTACGAAACATATATGCAAAGCATCCAAACAGTACAATTCGCCAATTTTTTGTTCTTCAAGTTTAAGTGAACAATGAGCCCCATTGTTAATCCATTATCGGAAATTATTTGTAACTTTCGACATGTAGAACTGTGAATGGAACAGGTAGACGATTGAAATCTTTGTATATATTGCTTCTATATAGTATAAGAAACATATATGCAAAGCATCCAAAAAGTACAATTCGCCAATTTTTTGTTCTTCAAGTTTAAGTGAACAATGAGCCCCAATGGTTAATCCGTTATCGGAAATTATTTGTAACTTTCGACAAGAAGAACAATGAATGGAAAAGGTAGACGGTTGAAATCTTTGTATATATTGCTTCTATATAGTCTAAGAAACATATATGCAAAGCATCCAAACAGTACCATTCGCCAATTTTTTGTTCTTCAAGTTTGAGTGAACAATGAGCCCCAATGGTTAATCCGTTATCGGAAATTATTTGTAAGTTTCGACAAGAAGAACAATGAATGGAAAAGGTAGACGGTTGAAATCTTTGTATATATTGCTTCTATATAGTCTAAGAAACATATATGCAAAGCATCCAAACAGTACCATTTGCCAATTTTTTGTTCTTCAAGTTTAAGTGAACAATGAGCCCCAATGGTTAATCCTTTATCGGAAATTATTTGTAACTTTCGACAAGTAGAACAATGAATGGAACAGGTAGACGGTTGAAATCTTTGTATATATTGCTTCTATATAGTCTGAGAAACATATATGCAAAGCATCCAAACAGTACCATCCGCCAATTTTTTGTTCTTCAAGTTTAAGTGAACTACGAGCCCCATTGTTAATCCTTTAAAGGAAATTATTTGTAAATTTCGACAAGTAGAACAGTGAATCGAACAGGTAGACGGTTGAAATCTTTGTATATATTGCTTCTATATAGTCTAAGAAACATATATGCAAATCATCCAAACAGTACAATACGCCAATTATTTGATCTTCAAGTTTAAGTGAACTACGAGCCCCATTGTTAATACTTTAACGGAAATTATTTGTAACTTGCGACAAGTAGAACAATGAATGGAACAGGTAGACGGTCGAAATCAATGTATATATTGCTTCCTTATAGTCTAAGAAACATATATGCAAAGCATCCAAACAGTACCATTCGCCACTTTTTTGTTCTTCAAGTTTGAGTGAACAACGAGCCCCATTGTTAATCCTTTAAAGGAAATTATCTGTAAATTTCGACAAGTAGAACAATGATTGGAACACGTAGACGGTTGAAATCTTTGTATATATTGCTTCCATATAGTCTAAGAAACATGTACGCAAAGCATCCAAACAGTACAATTCGCCAATTTTTTGTTCTTCAAGTTTAAGTGAACTACGATCCCCATTGTTAATCCCTTAACGGAAATTATTTGTAACTTTCGACAAGTAGAACAGTGAATGGAACAGGTAGACGGTTGAAATCTTTGTATATATTGCTTCTATATAGTATAAGAAACATATATGCAAAGCATCCATCCAGTACAATTCGCCAATTTTTTGTTCTTCAAGTTTAAGTGAACAATGAGCCCCAATGGCTAATCCGTTATCGGAAATTATTTGTAACTTTTGACAAGTAGAACAATGAATGGAAAAGGTAGACTGTTGAAATCTTTGTATATATTGCTTCTATATAGTCAAAGAAACATATATGCAAAGCATCCAAACAGTACCATTCGCCAATTTTTTGTTCTTCAAGTTTAAGTGAACAATGAGCACCAATGGTTAATACTTTATCGGAAATTATTTGTATTTTTCGACAAGTAGAACAATGAAAGGAACAGTTAGACGGTTGAAATATTTGTACATATTGCTTCTATATAGTCTACGAAACATATATGCAAAGCATCCAAACAGTACAATTCGCCAATTTTTTGTTCTTCAAGTTTAAGTGAAAATGAGCCCCATTGTTAATCCATTATCGGAAATTATTTGTAATTTTCGACAAGTAGAACTGTGAATGGAACAGGTAGACGATTGAAATCTTTGTATATATTGCTTCTATATAGTATAAGAAACATATATGCAAAGCATCCAAACAGTACAATTCGCCAATTTTTTGTTCTTCAAGTTTAAGTGAACAATGAGCCCCAATGGTTAATCCGTTATCGGAAATTATTTGTAACTTTTGACAAGCAGAACAATGAATGGAAAAGGTAGACGGTTGAAATATTTGTATATATTGCTTCTATATAGTCTACGAAACATATATGCAAAGCATCCAAACAGTACAATTCGCCAATTTTTTGTTCTTCAAGTTTAAGTGAACAATGAGCCCCATTGTTAATCCATTATCGGAAATTATTTGTAACTTTCGACATGTAGAACTGTGAATGGAACAGGTAGACGATTGAAATCTTTGTATATATTGCTTCTATATAGTATAAGAAACATATATGCAAAGCATCCAAAAAGTACAATTCGCCAATTTTTTGTTCTTCAAGTTTAAGTGAACAATGAGCCCCAATGGTTAATCCGTTATCGGAAATTATTTGTAACTTTCGACAAGAAGAACAATGAATGGAAAAGGTAGACGGTTGAAATCTTTGTATATATTGCTTCTATATAGTCTAAGAAACATATATGCAAAGCATCCAAACAGTACCATTCGCCAATTTTTTGTTCTTCAAGTTTGAGTGAACAATGAGCCCCAATGGTTAATCCGTTATCGGAAATTATTTGTAAGTTTCGACAAGAAGAACAATGAATGGAAAAGGTAGACGGTTGAAATCTTTGTATATATTGCTTCTATATAGTCTAAGAAACATATATGCAAAGCATCCAAACAGTACCATTTGCCAATTTTTTGTTCTTCAAGTTTAAGTGAACAATGAGCCCCAATGGTTAATCCTTTATCGGAAATTATTTGTAACTTTCGACAAGTAGAACAATGAATGGAACAGGTAGACGGTTGAAATCTTTGTATATATTGCTTCTATATAGTCTGAGAAACATATATGCAAAGCATCCAAACAGTACCATTCGCCAATTTTTTGTTCTTCAAGTTTAAGTGAACAATGTGCCCCAATGGTTAATCCTTTATCGGAAATTATTTGTAATTTTCGACAAGTAGAACAATAAATGGAACAGTTAGACGGTTGAAATATTTGTATATATTGCTTCTATATAGTCTAAGAAACATATATGCAAAGCATCCAAACAGTACCATCCGCCAATTTTTTGTTCTTCAAGTTTAAGTGAACTACGAGCCCCATTGTTAATCCTTTAAAGGAAATTATTTGTAAATTTCGACAAGTAGAACAGTGAATCGAACAGGTAGACGGTTGAAATCTTTGTATATATTGCTTCTATATAGTCTAAGAAACATATATGCAAATCATCCAAACAGTACAATTCGCCAATTATTTGATCTTCAAGTTTAAGTGAACTACGAGCCCCATTGTTAATACTTTAACGGAAATTATTTGTAACTTGCGACAAGTAGAACAATGAATGGAACAGGTAGACGGTCGAAATCAATGTATATATTGCTTCCTTATAGTCTAAGAAACATATATGCAAAGCATCCAAACAGTACCATTCGCCACTTTTTTGTTCTTCAAGTTTGAGTGAACAACGAGCCCCATTGTTAATCCTTTAAAGGAAATTATCTGTAAATTTCGACAAGTAGAACAATGATTGGAACACGTAGACGGTTGAAATCTTTGTATATATTGCTTCCATATAGTCTAAGAAACATGTACGCAAAGCATCCAAACAGTACCATCCGCCAATTTTTTGTTCTTCAAGTTTAAGTGAACTACGATCCCCATTGTTAATCCCTTAACGGAAATTATTTGTAACTTTCGACAAGTAGAACAGTGAATGGAACAGGTAGACGGTTGAAATCTTTGTATATATTGCTTCTATATAGTCTAAGAAACATATATGCAAAGCATCCAAACAGTACCATTCGCCAATTTTTTGTTCTTCAAGTTTAAGTGAACAACGAGCCCCAATGGTTAATCCTTTATCGGAAATTATTTGTAACTTTCGACAAGTAGAACAATGAATGGAACAGGTAGACTGTTGAATTCTTTGTATATATTGCTTCCATATAGTCTAAGAAACATATATGCAAAGCATGCAAACAGTACAATTCGCCAATTTTTTGTTTTTCAAGTTTAAGTGAACAATGAGCCCCAATGGTTAATCCTTTATCGGAAATTATTTGTAACTTTCGTCAAGTAGAACAATGAATGGAACAGGTAGACGGTTGAATTCTTTGTATATATTGCTTCTATATAGTCTAAGAAACATATATGCAAAGCATCCAAACAGTACCATCCGCCAATTTTTTGTTCTTCAAGTTTAAGTGAACTACGAGCCCCATTGTTAATCCTTTAAAGGAAATTATTTGTAAATTTCGACAAGTAGAACAGTGAATCGAACAGGTAGACGGTTGAAATCTTTGTATATATTGCTTCTATATAGTCTAAGAAACATATATGCAAATCATCCAAACAGTACAATTCGCCAATTATTTGATCTTCAAGTTTAAGTGAACTACGAGCCCCATTGTTAATACTTTAACGGAAATTATTTGTAACTTGCGACAAGTAGAACAATGAATGGAACAGGTAGACGGTCGAAATCAATGTATATATTGCTTCCTTATAGTCTAAGAAACATATATGCAAAGCATCCAAACAGTACCATTCGCCACTTTTTTGTTCTTCAAGTTTAAGTGAACAATGAGCCCCAATGGTTAATCCTTTATCGGAAATTATTTGTAACTTTCGACAAGTAGAACAATGAATGGAACAGGTAGACGGTTGAAATCATTGTATATATTGCTTCTATATAGTCTAAGAAACATATCTGCATATCATCCAAACAGTACAATTCGCCAATTATTTGATCTTCAAGTTTAAGTGAACTACGAGCCCCATTGTTAATCCTTTATCGGAAATTATTTGTAACTTTCGACAAGTAGAACAATGAATGGAAAAGGTAGACGGTTGAAAACTTTGTATATATTGCTTCTATATAGTCTAAGAAACATGTACGCAAAGCATCCAAACAGTACCATTCGCCAATTTTTTGTTCCTCAAGTTTAAGTGAACAATGAGCCCCATTGTTAATCCTTTATCGGAAATTATTTGTAACTTTCGACAAGTAGAACAATGAATGGAACAGGTAGACGGTTGAAATCTTTGTAAATATTGCTTCTATATAGTCTAAGAAACATATCTGCATATCATCCAAACAGTACAATTCGCCAATTATTTGATCTCCAAGTTTAAGTGAACTACGAGCCCCATTGTTAATCCTTTATCGGAAATTATTTGTAACTTTCGACAAGTAGAACAATGAATGGAACAGGTAGACGGTTGAAAACTTTGTATATATTGCTTCTATATAGTCTAAGAAACATGTACGCAAAGCATCCAAACAGTACCATTCGCCAATTTTTTGTTCTTCAAGTTTAAGTGAACTACGAGCCCCATTGTTAATCCTTTAAAGGATATTTTTTGTAAATTTCGACAAGTAGAACAATGAATGGAACAGGTAGACGGTTGAAATCAATGTATATATTGCTTGTATATAGTCTAAGAAACATATATGCAAAGCATCCAAACAGTACCATTCGCCAATTTTTTGTTCTTCAAGTTTAAGTGAACAATGAGCCCCAATGGTTAATCCTTTATCGGAAATTATTTGTAATTTTCGACAAGTAGAACAATGAATGGAACAGGTAGACGGTTGAAATCTTTGTATATATTGCTTCTATATAGACTAAGAAACCTATATGAAAAGCATCTAAACAGTAACAATGGCCAATTTTTTGATCTTCAAGTTTAAGTGAACTACGAGCCCCATTGTTAATCCTTTAAAGGAAATTATTTGTAAATTTCGACAAGTAGAACAATGAATGGAACAGGTAGACTGTTGAAATCATTGTATATATTGCTTCCATATAGTCTAAGAAACATGTACGCAAAGCATCCAAACAGTACCATTTGCCAATTTTTTGTTCTTCAAGTTTAAGTGAACAAGGAGCCCCAATGGTTAATCCTTTATCGGAAATTACTTGTAATTTTCGACAAGTAGAACAATGAATGGAACAGGTAGACGGTTGAAATCTTTGTATATATTGCTTCTATATAATGTAAGAAACATATATGCAAAGCATGCACACAGTACCATTCGCCAATTTTTTGTTCTTCAAGTTTAAGTGAACTACGAGCCCCATTGTTAATCCTTTATCGGAAATCATTTGTAACTTTCGACAAGTAGAACAATGAATGGAACAGGTAGACGGTTGAAATCTTTGTATATATTGCTTCTATATAGTCTAAGAAACATATATGCAAAGCATGCACACAGTACCATTCGCCAATTTTTTGTTCTTCAAGTTTAAGTGAACTACGAGCCCCATTGTTAATCCTTTAAAGGAAATTATTTGTAAATTTCGACAAGTAGAACAATGAGTGGAACAGGTAGATGGTTGAAATCTTAGTATATATTGCGTCTATATAGTCTAAGAACCATATATGCAAAGCATCCAAACAGTACCATTCGCCAATTTTTTGTTCTTCAAGTTTAAGTGAACTACGAGCCCCACTGTTAATCCTTTAAAGGAAATTATTTCTAAATTTCGACAAGTAGAACAATGATTGGAACACGTAGACGGTTGTAATCTTTGTATATATTGCTTCCATATAGTCTAAGAAACATGTACGCAAAGCATCCAAACAGTACCATTCACCAATTTTTTGTTCTTCAAGTTTAAGTGAACAATGAGCCCCAATGGTTAATCCTTTATCGGAAATTATTTGTAATTTTCGACAAGTAGAACAATGAATGGAACAGGTAGACGGTTGAAATCTTTGTATATATTGCATCTATATAATCTAAGAAACATATATGCAAAGCATCTAAACAGTAACACTCGCCAATTTTTTGATCTTCAAGTTTAAGTGAACAGCGAGCCCCATTGATAATCATGAAATGGAAATTATTTGTAACTTTCTACAAGTAGAACAATGAATAGTACAGGTAGACGGGTGAAATCTTTCTATATATTGCTTCTAAATAGTCTATGAAACATATATGCAAAGCATCCAAACAGTACAATTCGCCAATTTTTTGTTCTTCAAGTTTAAGTGAACAATGAGCCCCATTGTTAATCCTTTATCGGAAATTATTTGTAACTTTCGACAAGTAGAACAATGAATGGAACTGGTAGACGGTTGAAATCTTTTTATATATTGCTTCTAAATAGTCTAAGAAACATATATGCAAAGTATCCAAACAGTACAATTCGCCAATTTTTTGTTCTTTAAGTTTAAGTGAACTACGAGCCCAATTGTTAATCCTTTATCGGAAATTATTTGTAACTTTCGACAAGTAGAACAATGAATGGAACAGGTAGACGGTTGAAATCTTTGTAAATATTGCTTCTATATAGTCTACGAAACATATATGCAAAGCATCCAAACAGTACCATTCGCCAATTTTTTGTTCTTCAAGTTTAAGTGAACTACGAGCCCCATTGTTAATCCTTTAAAAGAAATTATTTGTAAATTTCGACAAGTAGAACAATGAATGGAACAGGTAGACTGTTGAAATCTTTGTATATATTGCGTCTATATAGTCTAAGAAACATATGTGCAAAGCATCCAAACAGTACCATTCGCCAATTTTTTGTTCTTCAAGTTTAAGTGAACAACGAGCCCCAATGGTTAATCCTTTATCGGAAATTATTTGTAACTTCCGACAAGTAGAACAATGAATGGAACAGGTAGACTGTTGAAATCTTTGTATATATTGCGTCTATATAGTCTAAGAAACATATGTGCAAAGCATCCAAACAGTACCATTCGCCAATTTTTTGTTCTTCAAGTTTAAGTGAACTACGAGCCCCATTGTTAATCCTTTAAAGGAAATTATTTGTAAATTTCGACAAGTAGAACAATGAATGGAACAGGTAGACTGTTGAAATCATTGTATATATTGCTTCTATATAGTCTAAGAAACATTTATGCAAAGCATCCAAACAGTACAATTCGCCAATTTATTGTTCTTCAAGTTTAACTGAACAACGAGCCCCATTGTTAATCCTTTAAAGGAAATTATTTGTAAATTTCGACAAGTAGAACAATGAATGGAACAGGTAGACGGTCGAAATCTTTGTATATATTGCTTCTATATAATCTAAGAAACATATATGCAAAGCATCCAAACAGTACCATTCGCCAATTTTTTGTTCTTCAAGTTTAAGTGAACTACGAGCCCCATTGTTAATCCTTTAAAAGAAATTATTTGTAAATTTCGACAAGTAGAACAATGAATGGAACAGGTAGACTGTTGAAATCATTGTATATATTGCTTCTATATAGTCTAAGAAACATATATGCAAAGCGTCCAAACAGTACAATTCGCCAATTATTTGATCTTCAAGTTTAAGTGAACTACGAGCTCCATTGTTAATACTTTAACTGAAATTATTTGTAACTTGCGACAAGTAGAACAATGAATGGAACAGGTAGCCGGTTGAAATCAATGTATATATTGCTTCTAAATAGTCTAAGAGACATATATGCAAAGAATCCAAACAGTACAATTCGCCAATTTTTTGTTCTTCAAGTTTAAGTGAACTACGAGCCCCATTGTTAATACTTTAAAGGAAATTATTTGTAAATTTCGACAAGTAGAACAATGAATGGAACAGGTAGACTGTTGAAATCATTGTATATATTGCTTCTATATAGTCGAAGAAACATATATGCAAAGCATCCAAACAGTACAATTCGCTAATTTATTGTTCTTCAAGTTTAAGTGAACAACGAGCCCCATTGTTAATCCTTTAAAGGAAATTATTTGTAAATTTCGACAAGTAGAACAATGAATGGAACAGGTAGACGGTTGAAATCTTAGTATATATTGCGTCTATATAGTCTAAGAACCATATATGCAAAGCATCCAAACAGTACCATTCGCCAATTTTTTGTTCTTCAAGTTTAAGTGAACTACGAGCCCCATTGTTAATCCTTTAAAGGAAATTATTTCTAAATTTCGACAAGTAGAACAATGATTGGAACACGTAGACGGTTGAAATCTTTGTATATATTGCTTCCATATAGTCTATGAAACATGTACGCAAAGCATCCAAACAGTACCATTCGCCAATTTTTTGTTCTTCAAGTTTAAGTTAACAATGAGCCCCAATGGTTAATCCTTTATCGGAAATTATTTGTAACTTTCGACAAGTAGAACAATGAATGGAACAGGTAGACGGTTGAAATCTTTGTATATATTGCATCTATATAATCTAAGAAACATATATGCAAAGCATCTAAACAGTAACAATCGCCAATTTTTTGATCTTCAAGTTTAAGTGAACAGCGAGCCCCATTGATAATCATGAAATGGAAATTATTTGTAACTTTCTACAAGTAGAACAATGAATAGTACAGGTAGACGGGTGAAATCTTTCTATATATTGCTTCTAAATAGTCTATGAAACATATATGCAAAGCATCCAAACAGTACAATTCGCCAATTTTTTGTTCTTCAAGTTTAAGTGAACAATGAGCCCCATTGTTAATCCTTTATCGGAAATTATTTGTAAATATCGACAAGTAGAACAATGAATGGATCATGTAGACGGTTGAAGTCATTGTATATATTGCTTCTATATAGTCTACGAAACATATATGCAAAGCATCCAAACAGTACCATTCGCCAATTTTTTGTTCTTCTAGTTTAAGTGAACAACGAGCCCCAATGGTTAATCCTTTATCGGAAATTATTTGTAACTTCCGACAAGTAGAACAATGAATGGAAGAGGTAGACTGTTGAAATCTTTGTATATATTGCGTCTATATAGTCTAAGAAACATATATGCAAAGCATCCAAACAGTACCATTCGCCAATTTTTTGTTCTTCAAGTTTAAGTGAACTACGAGGCCCATTGATAATCATGAAACGGAAATTATTTGTAACTTTCGACAAGTAGAACAATGAATGGAACAGGTAGACTGTTGAAATCATTGTATATATTGCTTCTATATAGTCTAAGAAACATATATGCAAAGCATCCAAACAGTACAATTCGCCAATTTATTGTTCTTCAAGTTTAAGTGAACAACGAGCCCCATTGTTAATCCTTTAAAGGAAATTATTTGTAAATTTCGACAAGTAGAACAATGAATGGAACAGGTAGACGGTTGAAATCTTAGTATATATTGCGTCTATATAGTCTAAGAACCATATATGCAAAGCATCCAAACAGTACCATTCGCCAATTTTTTGTTCTTCAAGTTTAAGTGAACTACGAGCCCCATTGTTAATCCTTTAAAGGAAATTATTTCTAAATTTCGACAAGTAGAACAATGATTGGAACACGTAGACGGTTGAAATCTTTGTATATATTGCTTCCATATAGTCTAAGAAACATGTACGCAAAGCATCCAAACAGTACCATTCGCCAATTTTTTGTTCTTCAAGTTTAAGTTAACAATGAGCCCCAATGGTTAATCCTTTATCGGAAATTATTTGTAACTTTCGACAAGTAGAACAATGAATGGAACAGGTAGACGGTTGAAATCATTGTATATATTGCTTCTATATAGTCTAAGAAACATATCTGCATATCATCCAAACAGTACAATTCGCCAATTATTTGATCTTCAAGTTTAAGTGAACTACGAGCCCCATTGTTAATCCTTTATCGGAAATTATTTGTAACTTTCGACAAGTAGAACAATGAATGGAACAGGTAGACGGTTGAAATCATTGTATATATTGCTTCTATATAGTCTAAGAAACATATCTGCATATCATCCAAACAGTACAATTCGCCAATTATTTGATCTTCAAGTTTAAGTGAACTACGAGCCCCATTGTTAATCCTTTATCGGAAATTATTTGTAACTTTCGACAAGTAGAACAATGAATGGAACAGGTAGACGGTTGAAAACTTTGTATATATTGCTTCTATATAGTCTAAGAAACATGTACGCAAAGCATCCAAACAGTACCATTCGCCAATTTTTTGTTCCTCAAGTTTAAGTGAACAATGAGCCCCATTGTTAATCCTTTATCGGAAATTATTTGTAACTTTCGACAAGTAGAACAATGAATGGAACAGGTAGACGGTTGAAATCTTTGTAAATATTGCTTCTATATAGTCTAAGAAACATATATGCAAAGCATCCAAACAGTACAATTCGCCAATTTTTTGTTCTTCAAGTTTAAGTGAACAATGAGCCCCAATGGTTAATCCTTTATCGGAAATTATTTGTAACTTTCGACAAGTAGAACAATGAATGGAACAGGTAGACGGTTGAAATCATTGTATATATTGCTTCTATATAGTCTAAGAAACATATCTGCATATCATCCAAACAGTACAATTCGCCAATTATTTGATCTTCAAGTTTAAGTGAACTACGAGCCCCATTGTTAATCCTTTATCGGAAATTATTTGTAACTTTCGACAAGTAGAACAATGAATGGAAAAGGTAGACGGTTGAAAACTTTGTATATATTGCTTCTATATAGTCTAAGAAACATGTACGCAAAGCATCCAAACAGTACCATTCGCCAATTTTTTGTTCCTCAAGTTTAAGTGAACAATGAGCCCCATTGTTAATCCTTTATCGGAAATTATTTGTAACTTTCGACAAGTAGAACAATGAATGGAACAGGTAGACGGTTGAAATCTTTGTAAATATTGCTTCTATATAGTCTAAGAAACATATCTGCATATCATCCAAACAGTACAATTCGCCAATTATTTGATCTCCAAGTTTAAGTGAACTACGAGCCCCATTGTTAATCCTTTATCGGAAATTATTTGTAACTTTCGACAAGTAGAACAATGAATGGAACAGGTAGACGGTTGAAAACTTTGTATATATTGCTTCTATATAGTCTAAGAAACATGTACGCAAAGCATCCAAACAGTACGATTCGCCAATTTTTTGTTCTTCAAGTTTAAGTGAACAATGAGCCCCAGTGGTTAATCCTTTATCGGAAATTATTTGTAACTTTCGACAAGTAGAACAATGAATGGAACAGGTAGACGGTTGAAATCATTGTATATATTGCTTCTATAAAGTCTAAGAAACATATCTGCATATCATCCAAACAGTACAATTCGCCAATTATTTGATCTCCAAGTTTAAGTGAACTACGAGCCCCATTGTTAATCCTTTATCGGAAATTATTTGTAACTTTCGACAAGTAGAACAATGAATGGAACAGGTAGACGGTTGAAAACTTTGTATATATTGCTTCTATATAGTCTAAGAAACATGTACGCAAAGCATCCAAACAGTACGATTCGCCAATTTTTTGTTCCTCAAGTTTAAGTGAACAATGAGCCCCATTGTTAATCCTTTATCGGAAATTATTTGTAACTTTCGACAAGTAGAACAATGAATGGAACAGGTAGACGGTTGAAATCTTTGTAAATATTGCTTCTATATAGTCTAAGAAACATATATGCAAAGCATCCGAACAGTACAATTCGCCAATTTTTTGTTCTTCAAGTTTAAGTGAACTACGAGCCCCATTGTCAATACTTTAACGGAAATTATTTGTAACTTGCGACAAGTAGATCAATGAATGGAACAGGTAGACGGTTGAAATCAATGTATATATTGCTTCTATATAGTCTAAGAAATATATATGCAAAGCGTCCAAAGAGTACCATTCGCCAATTTTTTGTTCTTCAAGTTTAAGTGAACAACGAGCCCCATCGTTAATCCTTTAAAGGAAATTATTTGTAAATTTCGACAAGTAGAACAATGAATGGAACAGGTAGACGGTTGAAATCATTGTATATATTGCTTCTATATAGTCTAAGAAACATGTACGCAAAGCATCCAAACAGTACCATTCGCCAATTTTTTGTTCCTCAAGTTTAAGTGAACAATGAGCCCCATTGTTAATCCTTTATCGGAAATTATTTGTAACTTTCGACAAGTAGAACAATGAATGGAACAGGTAGACGGTTGAAATCATTGTATATATTGCTTCTATATAGTCTAAGAAACATATCTGCATATCATCCAAACAGTACAATTCGCCAATTATTTGATCTTCAAGTTTAAGTGTACTACGAGCCCCATTGTTAATACTTTAACGGAAATTATTTGTAACTTGCGACAAGTAGATCAATGAATGGAACAGGTAGACGGTTGAAATCAATGTATATATTGCTTCTATATAGTCTAAGAAATATATATGCAAAGCATCCAAAAGTACCATTCGCCAATTTTTTGTTCTTCAAGTTTAAGTGAACAACGAGCCCCATCGTTAATCCTTTAAAGGAAATTATTTGTAAATTTCGACAAGTAGAACAAAGAATGGAACAGGTAGACGGTTGAAATCATTGTATATATTGCTTCTATATAGTCTAAGAAACATATATGCAAAGCATCCAAACAGTACCATTCGGCAATTTTTTGTTCTTCAAGTTTAAGTGAACTACGAGCCCCATTGTTAATCCTTTATAGGAAATTATTTGTAAATTTCGACAAGTAGAACAATGAATGGAACAGGTAGACGGTTGAAATCAATGTATATATTGCTTCTATAAAGTCTAAGAAACATGTACGCAAAGCATCCAAACAGTACCATTCGCCAATTTTTTGTTCCTCAAGTTTAAGTGAACTACGAGCCCCATTGTTAATCCTTTATCGGAAATTATTTGTAATTTTCGACAAGTAGAACAATGAATGGAACAGGTAGACGGTTGAAATCATTGTATATATTGCTTCTATATAGTCTAAGAAACATATCTGCATATCATCCAAACAGTACAATTCGCCAATTATTTGATCTTCAAGTTTAAGTGAACTACGAGCCCCATTGTTAATCCTTTATCGGAAATTATTTGTAACTTTCGACAAGTAGAACAATGAATGGAACAGGTAGACGGTTGAAAACTTTGTATATATTGCTTCTATATAGTCTAAGAAACATATATGCAAAGCATCCAAACAGTACAATTCGCCAATTTTTTGTTCTTCAAGTTTAAGTGAACAATGAGCCCCAATGGTTAATCCTTTATCGGAAATTATTTGTAACTTTCGACAAGTAGAACAATGAATGGAACAGGTAGACGGTTGAAATCATTGTATATATTGCTTCTATATAGTCTAAGAAACATATCTGCATATCATCCAAACAGTACAATTCGCCAATTATTTGATCTTCAAGTTTAAGTGAACTACGAGCCCCATTGTTAATCCTTTATCGGAAATTATTTGTAACTTTCGACAAGTAGAACAATGAATGGAACAGGTAGACGGTTGAAAACTTTGTATATATTGCTTCTATATAGTCTAAGAAACATGTACGCAAAGCATCCAAACAGTACCATTCGCCAATTTTTTGTTCCTCAAGTTTAAGTGAACAATGAGCCCCATTGTTAATCCTTTATCGGAAATTATTTGTAACTTTCGACAAGTAGAACAATGAATGGAACAGGTAGACGGTTGAAATCTTTGTAAATATTGCTTCTATATAGTCTAAGAAACATATATGCAAAGCATCCAAACAGTACAATTCGCCAATTTTTTGTTCTTCAAGTTTAAGTGAACAATGAGCCCCAGTGGTTAATCCTTTATCGGAAATTATTTGTAACTTTCGACAAGTAGAACAATGAATGGAACAGGTAGACGGTTGAAATCATTGTATATATTGCTTCTATATAGTCTAAGAAACATATCTGCATATCATCCAAACAGTACAATTCGCCAATTATTTGATCTCCAAGTTTAAGTGAACTACGAGCCCCATTGTTAATCCTTTATCGGAAATTATTTGTAACTTTCGACAAGTAGAACAATGAATGGAACAGGTAGACGGTTGAAAACTTTGTATATATTGCTTCTATATAGTCTAGGAAACATGTACCCAAAGCATCCAAACAGTACCATTCGCCAATTTTTTGTTCCTCAAGTTTAAGTGAACAATGAGCCCCATTGTTAATCCTTTATCGGAAATTATTTGTAACTTTCGACAAGTAGAACAATGAATGGAACAGGTAGACGGTTGAAATCTTTGTAAATATTGCTTCTATATAGTCTAAGAAACATATATGCAAAGCATCCAAACAGTACAATTCGCCAATTTTTTGTTCTTCAAGTTTAAGTGAACAATGAGCCCCAATGGTTAATCCTTTATCGGAAATTATTTGTAACTTTCGACAAGTAGAACAATGAATGGAACAGGTAGACGGTTGAAATCATTGTATATATTGCTTCTATATAGTCTAAGAAACATATCTGCATATCATCCAAACAGTACAATTCGCCAATTATTTGATCTTCAAGTTTAAGTGAACTACGAGCCCCATTGATAATCATGAAAGGGAAATTATATCTAAATTTCGACAAGTAGAACAATGATTGGAACAGGTAGACGGGTGAAATCCTTCTATATATTGCTTCTATATAGTATAAGAAACATATATGCAAAGCATCCAAACAGTACAATTCGCCAATTTTTTTGTTCTTCAAGTTTAAGTGAACAATGAGCCCCATTGTTAATCCTTTATCGGAAATTATTTGTAACTTTCGACAAGTAGAACAATGAATGGAACAGGTAGACGGTTGAAAACTTTGTATATATTGCTTCTATATAGTCTAGGAAACATGTACCCAAAGCATCCAAACAGTACCATTCGCCAATTTTTTGTTCCTCAAGTTTAAGTGAACAATGAGCCCCATTGTTAATCCTTTATCGGAAATTATTTGTAACTTTCGACAAGTAGAACAATGAATGGAACAGGTAGACGGTTGAAATCTTTGTAAATATTGCTTCTATATAGTCTAAGAAACATATATGCAAAGCATCCAAACAGTACAATTCGCCAATTTTTTGTTCTTCAAGTTTAAGTGAACAATGAGCCCCAATGGTTAATCCTTTATCGGAAATTATTTGTAACTTTCGACAAGTAGAACAATGAATGGAACAGGTAGACGGTTGAAATCATTGTATATATTGCTTCTATATAGTCTAAGAAACATATCTGCATATCATCCAAACAGTACAATTCGCCAATTATTTGATCTTCAAGTTTAAGTGAACTACGAGCCCCATTGATAATCATGAAAGGGAAATTATATCTAAATTTCGACAAGTAGAACAATGATTGGAACAGGTAGACGGGTGAAATCCTTCTATATATTGCTTCTATATAGTATAAGAAACATATATGCAAAGCATCCAAACAGTACAATTCGCCAATTTTTTTGTTCTTCAAGTTTAAGTGAACAATGAGCCCCAATGGTTAATCCTTTATCGGAAATTATTTGTAACTTTCGACAAGTAGAACAATGAATGGAACAGGTAGACGGTTGAAATCATTGTATATATTGCTTCTATATAGTCTAAGAAACATATCTGCATATCATCCAAACAGTACAATTCGCCAATTATTTGATCTTCAAGTTTAAGTGAACTACGAGCCCCATTGTTAATCCTTTATCGGAAATTATTTGTAACTTTCGACAAGTAGAACAATGAATGGAAAAGGTAGCCGGTTGAAAACTTTGTATATATTGCTTTTATATAGTCTAAGAAACATATATGCAAAGCATCCAAACAGTACAATTCGCCAATTTTTTGTTCTTCAAGTTTAAGTGAACAATGAGCCCCAATGGTTAATCCTTTATCGGAAATTATTTGTAACTTTCGACAAGTAGAACAATGAATGGAACAGGTAGACGGTTGAAATCATTGTATATATTGCTTCTATATAGTCTAAGAAACATATCTGCATATCATCCAAACAGTACAATTCGCCAATTATTTGATCTTCAAGTTTAAGTGAACTACGAGCCCCATTGTTAATCCTTTATCGGAAATTATTTGTAACTTTCGACAAGTAGAACAATGAATGGAACAGGTAGACGGTTGAAAACTTTGTATATATTGCTTCTATATAGTCTAAGAAACATGTACGCAAAGCATCCAAACAGTACCATTCGCCAATTTTTTGTTCCTCAAGTTTAAGTGAACAATGAGCCCCATTGTTAATCCTTTATCGGAAATTATTTGTAACTTTCGACAAGTAGAACAATGAATGGAACAGGTAGACGGTTGAAATCTTTGTAAATATTGCTTCTATATAGTCTAAGAAACATATATGCAAAGCATCCAAACAGTACAATTCGCCAATTTTTTGTTCTTCAAGTTTAAGTGAACAATGAGCCCCAGTGGTTAATCCTTTATCGGAAATTATTTGTAACTTTCGACAAGTAGAACAATGAATGGAACAGGTAGACGGTTGAAATCATTGTATATATTGCTTCTATATAGTCTAAGAAACATATCTGCATATCATCTAAACAGTACAATTCGCCAATTATATGATCTCCAAGTTTAAGTGAACTACGAGCCCCATTGATAATCATGAAAGGGAAATTATATCTAACTTTCGACAAGTAGAACAATGATTGGAACAGGTAGACGGGTGAAATCCTTCTATATATTGCTTCTATATAGTATAAGAAACATATATGCAAAGCATCCAAACAGTACAATTCGCCAATTTTTTTGTTCTTCAAGTTTAAGTGAACAATGAGCCCCAATGGTTAATCCTTTATCGGAAATTATTTGTAACTTTCGACAAGTAGAACAATGAATGGAACAGGTAGACGGTTGAAATCTTTGTATATATTGCGTCTATATAGTCTAAGAAACATATATGCAAAGCATCCAAACAGTACCATTCGCCAATTTTTTGTTCTTCAAGTTTAAGTGAACTACGAGCCCCATTGTTAATCCTTTAAAGGAAATTATTTGTAAATTTCGACAAGTAGAACAATGAATGGAACAGGTAGACGGTTGAAATCTTTGTAAATATTGCTTCTATATAGTCTAAGAAACATGTACGCAAAGCATCCAAACAGTACCATTCGCCAATTTTTTGTTCCTCAAGTTTAAGTGAACAATGAGCCCCATTGTTAATCCTTTATCGGAAATTATTTGTAACTTTCGACAAGTAGAACAATGAATGGAACAGGTAGACGGTTGAAATCTTTGTAAATATTGCTTCTATATAGTCTAAGAAACATATATGCAAAGCATCCGAACAGTACAATTCGCCAATTTTTTGTTCTTCAAGTTTAAGTGAACAATGAGCCCCAATGGTTAATCCTTTATCGGAAATTATTTGTAACTTTCGACAAGTAGAACAATGAATGGAACAGGTAGACGGTTGAAATCATTGTATATATTGCTTCTATATAGTCTAAGAAACATATCTGCATATCATCCAAACAGTACAATTCGCCAATTATTTGATCTTCAAGTTTAAGTGAACAATGAGCCCCATTGTTAATCCTTTATCGGAAATTATTTGTAACTTTCGACAAGTAGAACAATGAATGGAACAGGTAGACGGTTGAAATCTTTGTAAATATTGCTTCTATATAGTCTAAGAAACATATATGCAAAGCATCCAAACAGTACAATTCGCCAATTTTTTGTTCTTCAAGTTTAAGTGAACAATGAGCCCCAATGGTTAATCCTTTATCGGAAATTATTTGTAACTTTCGACAAGTAGAACAATGAATGGAACAGGTAGACGGTTGAAATCATTGTATATATTGCTTCTATATAGTCTAAGAAACATATCTGCATATCATCCAAACAGTACAATTCGCCAATTATTTGATCTTCAAGTTTAAGTGTACTACGAGCCCCATTGATAATCATGAAAGGGAAATTATATCTAAATTTCGACAAGTAGAACAATGATTGGAACAGGTAGACGGGTGAAATCCTTCTATATATTGCTTCTATATAGTATAAGAAACATATATGCAAAGCATCCAAACAGTACAATTCGCCAATTTTTTTGTTCTTCAAGTTTAAGTGAACAATGAGCCCCAATGGTTAATCCTTTATCGGAAATTATTTGTAACTTTCGACAAGTAGAACAATGAATGGAACAGGTAGACGGTTGAAATCATTGTATATATTGCTTCTATATAGTCTAAGAAACATATCTGCATATCATCCAAACAGTACAATTCGCCAATTATTTGATCTTCAAGTTTAAGTGAACTACGAGCCCCATTGTTAATCCTTTATCGGAAATTATTTGTAACTTTCGACAAGTAGAACAATGAATGGAAAAGGTAGACGGTTGAAAACTTTGTATATATTGCTTTTATATAGTCTAAGAAACATATATGCAAAGCATCCAAACAGTACAATTCGCCAATTTTTTGTTCTTCAAGTTTAAGTGAACAATGAGCCCCAATGGTTAATCCTTTATCGGAAATTATTTGTAACTTTCGACAAGTAGAACAATGAATGGAACAGGTAGACGGTTGAAATCATTGTATATATTGCTTCTATATAGTCTAAGAAACATATCTGCATATCATCCAAACAGTACAATTCGCCAATTATTTGATCTTCAAGTTTAAGTGAACTACGAGCCCCATTGTTAATCCTTTATCGGAAATTATTTGTAACTTTCGACAAGTAGAACAATGAATGGAACAGGTAGACGGTTGAAAACTTTGTATATATTGCTTCTATATAGTCTAAGAAACATGTACGCAAAGCATCCAAACAGTACCATTCGCCAATTTTTTGTTCCTCAAGTTTAAGTGAACAATGAGCCCCATTGTTAATCCTTTATCGGAAATTATTTGTAACTTTCGACAAGTAGAACAATGAATGGAACAGGTAGACGATTGAAATCTTTGTAAATATTGCTTCTATATAGTCTAAGAAACATATATGCAAAGCATCCAAACAGTACAATTCGCCAATTTTTTGTTCTTCAAGTTTAAGTGAACAATGAGCCCCAGTGGTTAATCCTTTATCGGAAATTATTTGTAACTTTCGACAAGTAGAACAATGAATGGAACAGGTAGACGGTTGAAATCATTGTATATATTGCTTCTATATAGTCTAAGAAACATATCTGCATATCATCTAAACAGTACAATTCGCCAATTATATGATCTCCAAGTTTAAGTGAACTACGAGCCCCATTGATAATCATGAAAGGGAAATTATATCTAACTTTCGACAAGTAGAACAATGATTGGAACAGGTAGACGGGTGAAATCCTTCTATATATTGCTTCTATATAGTATAAGAAACATATATGCAAAGCATCCAAACAGTACAATTCGCCAATTTTTTTGTTCTTCAAGTTTAAGTGAACAATGAGCCCCAATGGTTAATCCTTTATCGGAAATTATTTGTAACTTTCGACAAGTAGAACAATGAATGGAACAGGTAGACGGTTGAAATCTTTGTATATATTGCGTCTATATAGTCTAAGAAACATATATGCAAAGCATCCAAACAGTACCATTCGCCAATTTTTTGTTCTTCAAGTTTAAGTGAACTACGAGCCCCATTGTTAATCCTTTAAAGGAAATTATTTGTAAATTTCGACAAGTAGAACAATGAATGGAACAGGTAGACGGTTGAAATCTTTGTAAATATTGCTTCTATATAGTCTAAGAAACATGTACGCAAAGCATCCAAACAGTACCATTCGCCAATTTTTTGTTCCTCAAGTTTAAGTGAACAATGAGCCCCATTGTTAATCCTTTATCGGAAATTATTTGTAACTTTCGACAAGTAGAACAATGAATGGAACAGGTAGACGGTTGAAATCTTTGTAAATATTGCTTCTATATAGTCTAAGAAACATATATGCAAAGCATCCGAACAGTACAATTCGCCAATTTTTTGTTCTTCAAGTTTAAGTGAACAATGAGCCCCAATGGTTAATCCTTTATCGGAAATTATTTGTAACTTTCGACAAGTAGAACAATGAATGGAACAGGTAGACGGTTGAAATCATTGTATATATTGCTTCTATATAGTCTAAGAAACATATCTGCATATCATCCAAACAGTACAATTCGCCAATTATTTGATCTTCAAGTTTAAGTGAACTACGAGCCCCATTGTCAATACTTTAACGGAAATTATTTGTAACTTGCGACAAGTAGATCAATGAATGGAACAGGTAGACGGTTGAAATCAATGTATATATTGCTTCTATATAGTCTACGAAATATATATGCAAAGCATCCAAAGAGTACCATTCGCCAATTTTTTGTTCTTCAAGTTTAAGTGAACAACGAGCCCCATCGTTAATCCTTTAAAGGAAATTATTTGTAAATTTCGACAAGTAGAACAATGAATGGAACAGGTAGACGGTTGAAATCATTGTATATATTGCTTCCATATAGTCTAAGAAACATGTACGCAAAGCATCCAAACAGTACCATTCGCCAATTTTTTGTTCCTCAAGTTTAAGTGAACAATGAGCCCCATTGTTAATCCTTTATCGGAAATTATTTGTAACTTTCGACAAGTAGAACAATGAATGGAACAGGTAGACGGTTGAAATCATTGTATATATTGCTTCTATATAGTCTAAGAAACATATCTGCATATCATCCAAACAGTACAATTCGCCAATTATTTGATCTTCAAGTTTAAGTGTACTACGAGCCCCATTGTTAATACTTTAACGGAAATTATTTGTAACTTGCGACAAGTAGATCAATGAATGGAACAGGTAGACGGTTGAAATCAATGTATATATTGCTTCTATATAGTCTAAGAAATATATATGCAAAGCATCCAAAAGTACCATTCGCCAATTTTTTGTTCTTCAAGTTTAAGTGAACAACGAGCCCCATCGTTAATCCTTTAAAGGAAATTATTTGTAAATTTCGACAAGTAGAACAAAGAATGGAACAGGTAGACGGTTGAAATCATTGTATATATTGCTTCTATATAGTCTTAGAAACATATATGCAAAGCATACAAACAGTACCATTCGCCAATTTTTTGGTCTTCAACTTTAAGTGAAAAATGAGCCCCATTGTTAATCCTTTATCGGAAATTATTTGTAACTTTCTACAAGTAGAACAATGAATAGAACTGGTAGACGGTTGAAAACTTTGTATATATTGCTTCTATATAGTCTAAGAAACATGTACGCAAAGCATCCAAACAGTACCATTCGCCAATTTTTTGTTCCTCAAGTTTAAGTGAACAATGAGCCCCATTGTTAATCCTTTATCGGAAATTATTTGTAACTTTCGACAAGTAGAACAATGAATGGAACAGGTAGACGGTTGAAATCATTGTATATATTGCTTCTATATAGTCTAAGAAACATATCTGCATATCATCCAAACAGTACAATTCGCCAATTTTTTTGTTCTTCAAGTTTAAGTGAACTACGAGCCCCATTGTTAATCCTTTATCGGAAATTATTTGTAATTTTCGACAAATAGAACAATGAATGGAACAGGTAGACGGTTGAAATCTTTGTATATATTGCTTCTATATAGTCTAAGAAACATATACGCAAAGCATCCAAACAGTACCATTCGCCAATTTTTTGTTCTTCAAGGTTAAGTGAAAAATGAGCCCCATTGTTAATCCTTTATCGGAAATTATTTGTAACTTTCGACAAGTAGAACAATGAATGGAACAGGTAGACGGTTGAAAACTTTGTATATATTGCTTCTATATAGTCTAAGAAACATGTACGCAAAGCATCCAAACAGTACCATTCGCCAATTTTTTGTTCTTCAAGTTTAAGTGAACAATGAGCCCCATTGTTAATCCTTTATCGGAAATTATTTGTAACTTTCGACAAGTAGAACAATGAATGGAACAGGTAGACGGTTGAAATCTTTGTAAATATTGCTTCTATATAGTCTAAGAAACATATATGCAAAGCATCCAAACAGTACAATTCGCCAATTTTTTGTTCTTCAAGTTTAAGTGAACAATGAGCCCCAATGGTTAATCCTTTATCGGAAATTATTTGTAACTTTCGACAAGTAGAACAATGAATGGAACAGGTAGACGGTTGAAATCATTGTATATATTGCTTCTATATAGTCTAAGAAACATATCTGCATATCATCCAAACAGTACAATTCGCCAATTATTTGATCTTCAAGTTTAAGTGAACTACGAGCCCCATTGTTAATCCTTTATCGGAAATTATTTGTAACTTTCGACAAGTAGAACAATGAATGGAAAAGGTAGACGGTTGAAAACTTTGTATATATTGCTTCTATATAGTCTAAGAAACATGTACGCAAAGCATCCAAACAGAACCATTCGCCAATTTTTTGTTCCTCAAGTTTAAGTGAACAATGAGCCCCATTGTTAATCCTTTATCGGAAATTATTTGTAACTTTCGACAAGTAGAACAATGAATGGAACAGGTAGACGGTTGAAATCTTTGTAAATATTGCTTCTATATAGTCTAAGAAACATATATGCAAAGCATCCAAACAGTACAATTCGCCAATTTTTTGTTCTTCAAGTTTAAGTGAACTACGAGCCCCATTGTTAATCCTTTAAAGGAAATTATTTGTAAATTTCGACAAGTAGAACAATGATTGGAACAGGTAGACGGTTGAATTCTTCGTATATATTGCTTCTATATAGTCTAAGAAACATATATGCAAAGCATCCAAACAGTACAATTCGCCAATTTATTGTTCTTCAAGTTTAAGTGAACAACGAGCCCCAATGGTTAATCCTTTATCGGAAATTATTTGTAACTTCCGACAAGTAGAACAATGAATGGAACAGGTAGACGGTTGAAATCTTTGTATATATTGCGTCTATATAGTCTAAGAAACATATATGCAAAGCATCCAAACAGTACCATTCGGCAATTTTTTGTTCTTCAAGTTTAAGTGAACTACGAGCCCCATTGTTAATCCATTAAAGGAAATTATTTGTAAATTTCGACAAGTAGAACAATGATTGGAACAGGTAGACGGTTGAATTCTTCGTATATATTGCTTCTATATAGTCTAAGAAACATATATGCAAAGCATCCAAACAGTACAATTCGCCAATTTATTGTTCTTCAAGTTTAAGTGAACAACGAGCCCCAATGGTTAATCCTTTATCGGAAATTATTTGTAACTTCCGACAAGTAGAACAATGAATGGAACAGGTAGACGGTTGAAATCTTTGTATATATTGCGTCTATATAGTCTAAGAAACATATATGCAAAGCGTCCAAACAGTACAATTCGCCAATTATTTGATCTTCAAGTTTAAGTGAACTACGAGCCCCATTGTTAATACTTTAAGGGAAATTATTTGTAAATTTCGACAAGTAGAACAATGAATGGAACAGGTAGATGGTTGAAATCAATGTATATATTGCTTCTATATAGACTAAGAAACCTATATGAAAAGCATCTAAACAGTAACAATCGCCAATTTTTTGATCTTCAAGTTTAAGTGAACAGCGAGCCCCATTGATAATCATGAAATGGAAATTATTTCTAACTTTCTACAAGTAGAACAATGATTGGAACACGTAGACGGTTGAAATCTTTGTATATATTGCTTCCATATAGTCTAAGAAACATGTACGGAAAGCATCCAAACAGTACCATTCGCCAATTTTTTGTTCTTCAAGTTTAAGTGAACTACGAGCCCCATTGTTAATCCTTTAAAGGAAATTATTTGTAAATTTCGACAAGTAGAACAATGAATGGAACAGGTAGACTCTTGAAATCTTTGTATATATTGCTTCTATATAGTCTAAGAAACATATATGCAAAGCATCCAAACAGTACCATTCGCCAATTTTTTGTTCTTCAAGTTTAAGTGAACAATGAGCCCCAATGGTTAATCCTTTATAGGAAATTATTTGTAAATTTCGACAAGTAGAACTATGAATGGAACAGGTAGACGGTTGAAATCTTTGTATATATTGCTTCCATATAGTCTAAGAAACATGTACGCAAAGCATCCAAACAGTACCATTCGCCAATTTTTTGTTCTTCAAGTTTAAGTGAACAAGGAGCCCCAATGGTTAATCCTTTATCGGAAATTATTTGTAACTTTCGACAAGTAGAACAATGAATGGAACAGGTAGACGGTTGAAATCTTTGTAAATATTGCTTCTATATAACGTAAGAAACATATATGCAAAGCATCCAAACAGTACCATTCGCCAATTTTTTGTTCTTCAAGTTTAAGTGAACAATGAGCCCCAATGGTTAATCCTTTATCGGAAATTATTTGTAACTTTCGACAAGTAGAACAATGAATGGAACAGGTAGACGGTTGAATTCTTCGTATATATTGCTTCTATATAGTCTATGAAACATATATGCAAAGCATCCAAACAGTACAATTCGCCAATTTATTGTTCTTCAAGTTTAAGTGAACAACGAGCCCCATTGTTAATCCTTTAAAGGAAATTATTTGTAAATTTCGACAAGTAGAACAATGAATGGAACAGGTAGACGGTTGAAATCTTTGTATATATTGCTTCCATATAGTCTAAGAAACATGTACGCAAAGCATCCAAACAGTACCATTCGCCAATTTTTTGTTCTTCAAGTTTAAGTGAACAATGAGCCCCAATGGTTAATCCTTTATCGGAAATTATTTGTAACTTTCGACAAGTAGAACAATGAATGGAACAGGTAGACGGTTGAAATCATTGTATATATTGCTTCTATATAGTCTAAGAAACATATCTGCATATCATCCAAACAGTACAATTCGCCAATTATTTGATCTTCAAGTTTAAGTGTACTACGAGCCCCATTGTTAATACTTTAACGGAAATTATTTGTAACTTGCGACAAGTAGATCAATGAATGGAACAGGTAGACGGTTGAAATCAATGTATATATTGCTTCTATATAGTCTAAGAAATATATATGCAAAGCATCCAAAAGTACCATTCGCCAATTTTTTGTTCTTCAAGTTTAAGTGAACAACGAGCCCCATCGTTAATCCTTTAAAGGAAATTATTTGTAAATTTCGACAAGTAGAACAAAGAATGGAACAGGTAGACGGTTGAAATCATTGTATATATTGCTTCTATATAGTCTTAGAAACATATATGCAAAGCATACAAACAGTACCATTCGCCAATTTTTTGGTCTTCAACTTTAAGTGAAAAATGAGCCCCATTGTTAATCCTTTATCGGAAATTATTTGTAACTTTCTACAAGTAGAACAATGAATAGAACTGGTAGACGGTTGAAAACTTTGTATATATTGCTTCTATATAGTCTAAGAAACATGTACGCAAAGCATCCAAACAGTACCATTCGCCAATTTTTTGTTCCTCAAGTTTAAGTGAACAATGAGCCCCATTGTTAATCCTTTATCGGAAATTATTTGTAACTTTCGACAAGTAGAACAATGAATGGAACAGGTAGACGGTTGAAATCATTGTATATATTGCTTCTATATAGTCTAAGAAACATATCTGCATATCATCCAAACAGTACAATTCGCCAATTTTTTTGTTCTTCAAGTTTAAGTGAACTACGAGCCCCATTGTTAATCCTTTATCGGAAATTATTTGTAATTTTCGACAAATAGAACAATGAATGGAACAGGTAGACGGTTGAAATCTTTGTATATATTGCTTCTATATAGTCTAAGAAACATATACGCAAAGCATCCAAACAGTACCATTCGCCAATTTTTTGTTCTTCAAGGTTAAGTGAAAAATGAGCCCCATTGTTAATCCTTTATCGGAAATTATTTGTAACTTTCGACAAGTAGAACAATGAATGGAACAGGTAGACGGTTGAAAACTTTGTATATATTGCTTCTATATAGTCTAAGAAACATGTACGCAAAGCATCCAAACAGTACCATTCGCCAATTTTTTGTTCTTCAAGTTTAAGTGAACAATGAGCCCCATTGTTAATCCTTTATCGGAAATTATTTGTAACTTTCGACAAGTAGAACAATGAATGGAACAGGTAGACGGTTGAAATCTTTGTAAATATTGCTTCTATATAGTCTAAGAAACATATATGCAAAGCATCCAAACAGTACAATTCGCCAATTTTTTGTTCTTCAAGTTTAAGTGAACAATGAGCCCCAATGGTTAATCCTTTATCGGAAATTATTTGTAACTTTCGACAAGTAGAACAATGAATGGAACAGGTAGACGGTTGAAATCATTGTATATATTGCTTCTATATAGTCTAAGAAACATATCTGCATATCATCCAAACAGTACAATTCGCCAATTATTTGATCTTCAAGTTTAAGTGAACTACGAGCCCCATTGTTAATCCTTTATCGGAAATTATTTGTAACTTTCGACAAGTAGAACAATGAATGGAAAAGGTAGACGGTTGAAAACTTTGTATATATTGCTTCTATATAGTCTAAGAAACATGTACGCAAAGCATCCAAACAGAACCATTCGCCAATTTTTTGTTCCTCAAGTTTAAGTGAACAATGAGCCCCATTGTTAATCCTTTATCGGAAATTATTTGTAACTTTCGACAAGTAGAACAATGAATGGAACAGGTAGACGGTTGAAATCTTTGTAAATATTGCTTCTATATAGTCTAAGAAACATATATGCAAAGCATCCAAACAGTACAATTCGCCAATTTTTTGTTCTTCAAGTTTAAGTGAACTACGAGCCCCATTGTTAATCCTTTAAAGGAAATTATTTGTAAATTTCGACAAGTAGAACAATGATTGGAACAGGTAGACGGTTGAATTCTTCGTATATATTGCTTCTATATAGTCTAAGAAACATATATGCAAAGCATCCAAACAGTACAATTCGCCAATTTATTGTTCTTCAAGTTTAAGTGAACAACGAGCCCCAATGGTTAATCCTTTATCGGAAATTATTTGTAACTTCCGACAAGTAGAACAATGAATGGAACAGGTAGACGGTTGAAATCTTTGTATATATTGCGTCTATATAGTCTAAGAAACATATATGCAAAGCATCCAAACAGTACCATTCGGCAATTTTTTGTTCTTCAAGTTTAAGTGAACTACGAGCCCCATTGTTAATCCATTAAAGGAAATTATTTGTAAATTTCGACAAGTAGAACAATGATTGGAACAGGTAGACGGTTGAATTCTTCGTATATATTGCTTCTATATAGTCTAAGAAACATATATGCAAAGCATCCAAACAGTACAATTCGCCAATTTATTGTTCTTCAAGTTTAAGTGAACAACGAGCCCCAATGGTTAATCCTTTATCGGAAATTATTTGTAACTTCCGACAAGTAGAACAATGAATGGAACAGGTAGACGGTTGAAATCTTTGTATATATTGCGTCTATATAGTCTAAGAAACATATATGCAAAGCGTCCAAACAGTACAATTCGCCAATTATTTGATCTTCAAGTTTAAGTGAACTACGAGCCCCATTGTTAATACTTTAAGGGAAATTATTTGTAAATTTCGACAAGTAGAACAATGAATGGAACAGGTAGATGGTTGAAATCAATGTATATATTGCTTCTATATAGACTAAGAAACCTATATGAAAAGCATCTAAACAGTAACAATCGCCAATTTTTTGATCTTCAAGTTTAAGTGAACAGCGAGCCCCATTGATAATCATGAAATGGAAATTATTTCTAACTTTCTACAAGTAGAACAATGATTGGAACACGTAGACGGTTGAAATCTTTGTATATATTGCTTCCATATAGTCTAAGAAACATGTACGCAAAGCATCCAAACAGTACCATTCGCCAATTTTTTGTTCTTCAAGTTTAAGTGAACTACGAGCCCCATTGTTAATCCTTTAAAGGAAATTATTTGTAAATTTCGACAAGTAGAACAATGAATGGAACAGGTAGACTCTTGAAATCTTTGTATATATTGCTTCTATATAGTCTAAGAAACATATATGCAAAGCATCCAAACAGTACCATTCGCCAATTTTTTGTTCTTCAAGTTTAAGTGAACAATGAGCCCCAATGGTTAATCCTTTATAGGAAATTATTTGTAAATTTCGACAAGTAGAACTATGAATGGAACAGGTAGACGGTTGAAATCTTTGTATATATTGCTTCCATATAGTCTAAGAAACATGTACGCAAAGCATCCAAACAGTACCATTCGCCAATTTTTTGTTCTTCAAGTTTAAGTGAACAAGGAGCCCCAATGGTTAATCCTTTATCGGAAATTATTTGTAACTTTCGACAAGTAGAACAATGAATGGAACAGGTAGACGGTTGAAATCTTTGTAAATATTGCTTCTATATAACGTAAGAAACATATATGCAAAGCATCCAAACAGTACCATTCGCCAATTTTTTGTTCTTCAAGTTTAAGTGAACAATGAGCCCCAATGGTTAATCCTTTATCGGAAATTATTTGTAACTTTCGACAAGTAGAACAATGAATGGAACAGGTAGACGGTTGAATTCTTCGTATATATTGCTTCTATATAGTCTATGAAACATATATGCAAAGCATCCAAACAGTACAATTCGCCAATTTATTGTTCTTCAAGTTTAAGTGAACAACGAGCCCCATTGTTAATCCTTTAAAGGAAATTATTTGTAAATTTCGACAAGTAGAACAATGAATGGAACAGGTAGACGGTTGAAATCTTTGTATATATTGCTTCCATATAGTCTAAGAAACATGTACGCAAAGCATCCAAACAGTACCATTCGCCAATTTTTTGTTCTTCAAGTTTAAGTGAACAATGAGCCCCAATGGTTAATCCTTTATCGGAAATTATTTGTAATTTTCGACAAGTAGAACAATGAATGGAACAGGTAGACGGTTGACATCTTTGTATATATTGCTTCTATATAATCTAAGAAACATATATGCAAAGCATCTAAACAGTAACAATCGCCAATTTTTTGTTCTTCAAGTTTAAGTGAACTACGAGCCCCATTGTTAATCCTTTAACGAAAATTAATTCTAACTTTCTACAAGTAGAACAATGCTTGGAACACGTAGACGGATGAAATCTTTGTATATATTGCTTCCATATAGTCTAAGAAACATGTACGCAAAGCATCCAAACAGTACCATTCGCCAATTTTTTGTCTTCAAGTTTAAGTGAACAAGGAGCCCCAATGGTTAATCCTTTATCGGAAATTACTTGTAATTTTCGACAAGTAGAACAATGAATGGAACAGGTAGACGGTTGAAATCTTTGTATATATTGCTTCTATATAACGTAAGAAACATATATGCAAAGCATCCAAACAGTACCATTCGCCAATTTTTTGTTCTTCAAGTTTAAGTGAACTACGAGCCCCATTGTTAATCCTTTAAAGGAAATTATTTGTAAATTTCGACAAGTAGAACAATGAATGGAACAGGTAGACTGTTGAAATCATTGTATATATTGCTACCATATAGTCTAAGAAACATATATGCATAGCGTCCAAACAGTACAATTCGCCAATTTTTTGCTCTTCAAGTTTAAGTGAACTACGAGCCCCATTGTTAATCCTTTATCGGAAATTATTTGTAACTTTCGACAAGTAGAACAATGAATGGAACAGGTAGACGGTTGAAAACTTTGTATATATTGCTTCTATATAGTCTAAGAAACATATCTGCATATCATCCAAACAGTACAATTCGCCAATTATTTGATCTTCAAGTTTAAGTGAACTACGAGCCCCATTGTTAATCCTTTATCGGAAATTATTTGTAACTTTCGACAAGTAGAACAATGAATGGAACAGGTAGACGGTTGAAAACTTTGTATATATTGCTTCTATATAGTCTAAGAAACATGTACGCAAAGCATCCAAACAGTACCATTCGCCAATTTTTTGTTCCTCAAGTTTAAGTGAACAATGAGCCCCATTGTTAATCCTTTATCGGAAATTATTTGTAACTTTCGACAAGTAGAACAATGAATGGAACAGGTAGACGGTTGAAATCTTTGTAAATATTGCTTCTATATAGTCTAAGAAACATATATGCAAAGCATCCAAACAGTACAATTCGCCAATTTTTTGTTCTTCAAGTTTAAGTGAACAATGAGCCCCAGTGGTTAATCCTTTATCGGAAATTATTTGTAACTTTCGACAAGTAGAACAATGAATGGAACAGGTAGACGGTTGAAATCATTGTATATATTGCTTCTATATAGTCTAAGAAACATATCTGCATATCATCTAAACAGTACAATTCGCCAATTATATGATCTCCAAGTTTAAGTGAACTACGAGCCCCATTGTTAATCCTTTATCGGAAATTATTTGTAACTTTCGACAAGTAGAACAATGAATGGAACAGGTAGACGGTTGAAAACTTTGTATATATTGCTTCTATATAGTCTAAGAAACATGTACGCAAAGCATCCAAACAGTACCATTCGCCAATTTTTTGTTCCTCAAGTTTAAGTGAACAATGAGCCCCATTGTTAATCCTTTATCGGAAATTATTTGTAACTTTCGACAAGTAGAACAATGAATGGAACAGGTAGACGGTTGAAATCTTTGTAAATATTGCTTCTATATAGTCTAAGAAACATATATGCAAAGCATCCAAACAGTACAATTCGCCAATTTTTTGTTCTTCAAGTTTAAGTGAACAATGAGCCCCAATGGTTAATCCTTTATCGGAAATTATTTGTAACTTTCGACAAGTAGAACAATGAATGGAACAGGTAGACGGTTGAAATCATTGTATATATTGCTTCTATATAGTCTAAGAAACATATCTGCATATCATCCAAACAGTACAATTCGCCAATTATTTGATCTTCAAGTTTAAGTGAACTACGAGCCCCATTGATAATCATGAAAGGGAAATTATATCTAACTTTCGACAAGTAGAACAATGATTGGAACAGGTAGACGGGTGAAATCCTTCTATATATTGCTTCTATATAGTATAAGAAACATATATGCAAAGCATCCAAACAGTACAATTCGCCAATTTTTTTGTTCTTCAAGTTTAAGTGAACAATGAGCCCCAATGGTTAATCCTTTATCGGAAATTATTTGTAACTTTCGACAAGTAGAACAATGAATGGAACAGGTAGACGGTTGAAATCTTTGTATATATTGCGTCTATATAGTCTAAGAAACATATATGCAAAGCATCCAAACAGTACCATTCGCCAATTTTTTGTTCTTCAAGTTTAAGTGAACTACGAGCCCCATTGTTAATCCTTTAAAGGAAATTATTTGTAAATTTCGACAAGTAGAACAATGAATGGAACAGGTAGACGGTTGAAATCTTTGTAAATATTGCTTCTATATAGTCTAAGAAACATGTACGCAAAGCATCCAAACAGTACCATTCGCCAATTTTTTGTTCCTCAAGTTTAAGTGAACAATGAGCCCCATTGTTAATCGTTTATCGGAAATTATTTGTAACTTTCGACAAGTAGAACAATGAATGGAACAGGTAGACGGTTGAAATCTTTGTAAATATTGCTTCTATATAGTCTAAGAAACATATATGCAAAGCATCCGAACAGTACAATTCGCCAATTTTTTGTTCTTCAAGTTTAAGTGAACAATGAGCCCCATTGGTTAATCCTTTATCGGAAATTATTTGTAACTTTCGACAAGTAGAACAATGAATGGAACAGGTAGACGGTTGAAATCATTGTATATATTGCTTCTATATAGTCTAAGAAACATATCTGCATATCATCCAAACAGTACAATTCGCCAATTATTTGATCTTCAAGTTTAAGTGAACTACGAGCCCCATTGTCAATACTTTAACGGAAATTATTTGTAACTTGCGACAAGTAGATCAATGAATGGAACAGGTAGTCGGTTGAAATCAATGTATATATTGCTTCTATATAGTCTACGAAATATATATGCAAAGCATCCAAAGAGTACCATTCGCCAATTTTTTGTTCTTCAAGTTTAAGTGAACAACGAGCCCCATCGTTAATCCTTTAAAGGAAATTATTTGTAAATTTCGACAAGTAGAACAATGAATGGAACAGGTAGACGGTTGAAATCATTGTATATATTGCTTCTATATAGTCTAAGAAACATGTACGCAAAGCATCCAAACAGTACCATTCGCCAATTTTTTGTTCCTCAAGTTTAAGTGAACAATGAGCCCCATTGTTAATCCTTTATCGGAAATTATTTGTAACTTTCGACAAGTAGAACAATGAATGGAACAGGTAGACGGTTGAAATCATTGTATATATTGCTTCTATATAGTCTAAGAAACATATCTGCATATCATCTAAACAGTACAATTCGCCAATTATATGATCTCCAAGTTTAAGTGAACTACGAGCCCCATTGTTAATCCTTTATCGGAAATTATTTGTAACTTTCGACAAGTAGAACAATGAATGGAACAGGTAGACGGTTGAAAACTTTGTATATATTGCTTCTATATAGTCTAAGAAACATGTACCCAAAGCATCCAAACAGTACCATTCGCCAATTTTTTGTTCCTCAAGTTTAAGTGAACAATGAGCCCCATTGTTAATCCTTTATCGGAAATTATTTGTAACTTTCGACAAGTAGAACAATGAATGGAACAGGTAGACGGTTGAAATCTTTGTAAATATTGCTTCTATATAGTCTAAGAAACATATATGCAAAGCATCCAAACAGTACAATTCGCCAATTTTTTGTTCTTCAAGTTTAAGTGAACAATGAGCCCGAATGGTTAATGCTTTATCGGAAATTATTTGTAACTTTCGACAAGTAGAACAATGAATGGAACAGGTAGACGGTTGAAATCATTGTATATATTGCTTCTATATAGTCTAAGAAACATATCTGCATATCATCCAAACAGTACAATTCGCCAATTATTTGATCTTCAAGTTTAAGTGAACTACGAGCCCCATTGATAATCATGAAAGGGAAATTATATCTAACTTTCGACAAGTAGAACAATGATTGGAACAGGTAGACGGGTGAAATCCTTCTATATATTGCTTCTATATAGTATAAGAAACATATATGCAAAGCATCCAAACAGTACAATTCGCCAATTTTTTTGTTCTTCAAGTTTAAGTGAACAATGAGCCCCAATGGTTAATCCTTTATCGGAAATTATTTGTAACTTTCGACAAGTAGAACAATGAATGGAACAGGTAGACGGTTGAAATCTTTGTATATATTGCGTCTATATAGTCTAAGAAACATATATGCAAAGCATCCAAACAGTACCATTCGCCAATTTTTTGTTCTTCAAGTTTAAGTGAACTACGAGCCCCATTGTTAATCCTTTAAAGGAAATTATTTGTAAATTTCGACAAGTAGAACAATGAATGGAACAGGTAGACGGTTGAAATCTTTGTAAATATTGCTTCTATATAGTCTAAGAAACATGTACGCAAAGCATCCAAACAGTACCATTCGCCAATTTTTTGTTCCTCAAGTTTAAGTGAACAATGAGCCCCATTGTTAATCGTTTATCGGAAATTATTTGTAACTTTCGACAAGTAGAACAATGAATGGAACAGGTAGACGGTTGAAATCTTTGTAAATATTGCTTCTATATAGTCTAAGAAACATATATGCAAAGCATCCGAACAGTACAATTCGCCAATTTTTTGTTCTTCAAGTTTAAGTGAACAATGAGCCCCAATGGTTAATCCTTTATCGGAAATTATTTGTAACTTTCGACAAGTAGAACAATGAATGGAACAGGTAGACGGTTGAAATCATTGTATATATTGCTTCTATATAGTCTAAGAAACATATCTGCATATCATCCAAACAGTACAATTCGCCAATTATTTGATCTTCAAGTTTAAGTGAACTACGAGCCCCATTGTCAATACTTTAACGGAAATTATTTGTAACTTGCGACAAGTAGATCAATGAATGGAACAGGTAGACGGTTGAAATCAATGTATATATTGCTTCTATATAGTCTACGAAATATATATGCAAAGCATCCAAAGAGTACCATTCGCCAATTTTTTGTTCTTCAAGTTTAAGTGAACAACGAGCCCCATCGTTAATCCTTTAAAGGAAATTATTTGTAAATTTCGACAAGTAGAACAATGAATGGAACAGGTAGACGGTTGAAATCATTGTATATATTGCTTCTATATAGTCTAAGAAACATGTACGCAAAGCATCCAAACAGTACCATTCGCCAATTTTTTGTTCCTCAAGTTTAAGTGAACAATGAGCCCCATTGTTAATCCTTTATCGGAAATTATTTGTAACTTTCGACAAGTAGAACAATGAATGGAACAGGTAGACGGTTGAAATCATTGTATATATTGCTTCTATATAGTCTAAGAAACATATCTGCATATCATCCAAACAGTACAATTCGCCAATTATTTGATCTTCAAGTTTAAGTGTACTACGAGCCCCATTGTTAATACTTTAACGGAAATTATTTGTAACTTGCGACAAGTAGATCAATGAATGGAACAGGTAGACGGTTGAAATCAATGTATATATTGCTTCTATATAGTCTAAGAAATATATATGCAAAGCATCCAAAAGTACCATTCGCCAATTTTTTGTTCTTCAAGTTTAAGTGAACAACGAGCCCCATCGTTAATCCTTTAAAGGAAATTATTTGTAAATTTCGACAAGTAGAACAAAGAATGGAACAGGTAGACGGTTGAAATCATTGTATATATTGCTTCTATATAGTCTTAGAAACATATAAGCAAAGCATCCAAACAGTACCATTCGCCAATTTTTTGGTCTTCAACTTTAAGTGAAAAATGAGCCCCATTGTTAATCCTTTATCGGAAATTATTTGTAACTTTCTACAAGTAGAACAATGAATAGAACTGGTAGACGGTTGAAAACTTTGTATATATTGCTTCTATATAGTCTAAGAAACATGTACGCAAAGCATCCAAACAGTACCATTCGCCAATTTTTTGTTCCTCAAGTTTAAGTGAACAATGAGCCCCATTGTTAATCCTTTATCGGAAATTATTTGTAACTTTCGACAAGTAGAACAATGAATGGAACAGGTAGACGGTTGAAATCTTTGTATATATTGCGTCTATATAGTCTAAGAAACATATATGCAAAGCATCCAAACAGTACCATTCGCCAATTTTTTGTTCTTCAAGTTTAAGTGAACTACGAGCCCCATTGTTAATCCTTTAAAGGAAATTATTTGTAAATTTCGACAAGTAGAACAATGAATGGAACAGGTAGACGGTTGAAATCTTTGTAAATATTGCTTCTATATAGTCTAAGAAACATGTACGCAAAGCATCCAAACAGTACCATTCGCCAATTTTTTGTTCCTCAAGTTTAAGTGAACAATGAGCCCCATTGTTAATCGTTTATCGGAAATTATTTGTAACTTTCGACAAGTAGAACAATGAATGGAACAGGTAGACGGTTGAAATCTTTGTAAATATTGCTTCTATATAGTCTAAGAAACATATATGCAAAGCATCCGAACAGTACAATTCGCCAATTTTTTGTTCTTCAAGTTTAAGTGAACAATGAGCCCCAATGGTTAATCCTTTATCGGAAATTATTTGTAACTTTCGACAAGTAGAACAATGAATGGAACAGGTAGACGGTTGAAATCATTGTATATATTGCTTCTATATAGTCTAAGAAACATATCTGCATATCATCCAAACAGTACAATTCGCCAATTATTTGATCTTCAAGTTTAAGTGAACTACGAGCCCCATTGTCAATACTTTAACGGAAATTATTTGTAACTTGCGACAAGTAGATCAATGAATGGAACAGGTAGTCGGTTGAAATCAATGTATATATTGCTTCTATATAGTCTACGAAATATATATGCAAAGCATCCAAAGAGTACCATTCGCCAATTTTTTGTTCTTCAAGTTTAAGTGAACAACGAGCCCCATCGTTAATCCTTTAAAGGAAATTATTTGTAAATTTCGACAAGTAGAACAATGAATGGAACAGGTAGACGGTTGAAATCATTGTATATATTGCTTCTATATAGTCTAAGAAACATGTACGCAAAGCATCCAAACAGTACCATTCGCCAATTTTTTGTTCCTCAAGTTTAAGTGAACAATGAGCCCCATTGTTAATCCTTTATCGGAAATTATTTGTAACTTTCGACAAGTAGAACAATGAATGGAACAGGTAGACGGTTGAAATCATTGTATATATTGCTTCTATATAGTCTAAGAAACATATCTGCATATCATCTAAACAGTACAATTCGCCAATTATATGATCTCCAAGTTTAAGTGAACTACGAGCCCCATTGTTAATCCTTTATCGGAAATTATTTGTAACTTTCGACAAGTAGAACAATGAATGGAACAGGTAGACGGTTGAAAACTTTGTATATATTGCTTCTATATAGTCTAAGAAACATGTACCCAAAGCATCCAAACAGTACCATTCGCCAATTTTTTGTTCCTCAAGTTTAAGTGAACAATGAGCCCCATTGTTAATCCTTTATCGGAAATTATTTGTAACTTTCGACAAGTAGAACAATGAATGGAACAGGTAGACGGTTGAAATCTTTGTAAATATTGCTTCTATATAGTCTAAGAAACATATATGCAAAGCATCCAAACAGTACAATTCGCCAATTTTTTGTTCTTCAAGTTTAAGTGAACAATGAGCCCCAATGGTTAATCCTTTATCGGAAATTATTTGTAACTTTCGACAAGTAGAACAATGAATGGAACAGGTAGACGGTTGAAATCATTGTATATATTGCTTCTATATAGTCTAAGAAACATATCTGCATATCATCCAAACAGTACAATTCGCCAATTATTTGATCTTCAAGTTTAAGTGAACTACGAGCCCCATTGATAATCATGAAAGGGAAATTATATCTAACTTTCGACAAGTAGAACAATGATTGGAACAGGTAGACGGGTGAAATCCTTCTATATATTGCTTCTATATAGTATAAGAAACATATATGCAAAGCATCCAAACAGTACAATTCGCCAATTTTTTTGTTCTTCAAGTTTAAGTGAACAATGAGCCCCAATGGTTAATCCTTTATCGGAAATTATTTGTAACTTTCGACAAGTAGAACAATGAATGGAACAGGTAGACGGTTGAAATCTTTGTATATATTGCGTCTATATAGTCTAAGAAACATATATGCAAAGCATCCAAACAGTACCATTCGCCAATTTTTTGTTCTTCAAGTTTAAGTGAACTACGAGCCCCATTGTTAATCCTTTAAAGGAAATTATTTGTAAATTTCGACAAGTAGAACAATGAATGGAACAGGTAGACGGTTGAAATCTTTGTAAATATTGCTTCTATATAGTCTAAGAAACATGTACGCAAAGCATCCAAACAGTACCATTCGCCAATTTTTTGTTCCTCAAGTTTAAGTGAACAATGAGCCCCATTGTTAATCGTTTATCGGAAATTATTTGTAACTTTCGACAAGTAGAACAATGAATGGAACAGGTAGACGGTTGAAATCTTTGTAAATATTGCTTCTATATAGTCTAAGAAACATATATGCAAAGCATCCGAACAGTACAATTCGCCAATTTTTTGTTCTTCAAGTTTAAGTGAACAATGAGCCCCAATGGTTAATCCTTTATCGGAAATTATTTGTAACTTTCGACAAGTAGAACAATGAATGGAACAGGTAGACGGTTGAAATCATTGTATATATTGCTTCTATATAGTCTAAGAAACATATCTGCATATCATCCAAACAGTACAATTCGCCAATTATTTGATCTTCAAGTTTAAGTGAACTACGAGCCCCATTGTCAATACTTTAACGGAAATTATTTGTAACTTGCGACAAGTAGATCAATGAATGGAACAGGTAGTCGGTTGAAATCAATGTATATATTGCTTCTATATAGTCTACGAAATATATATGCAAAGCATCCAAAGAGTACCATTCGCCAATTTTTTGTTCTTCAAGTTTAAGTGAACAACGAGCCCCATCGTTAATCCTTTAAAGGAAATTATTTGTAAATTTCGACAAGTAGAACAATGAATGGAACAGGTAGACGGTTGAAATCATTGTATATATTGCTTCTATATAGTCTAAGAAACATGTACGCAAAGCATCCAAACAGTACCATTCGCCAATTTTTTGTTCCTCAAGTTTAAGTGAACAATGAGCCCCATTGTTAATCCTTTATCGGAAATTATTTGTAACTTTCGACAAGTAGAACAATGAATGGAACAGGTAGACGGTTGAAATCATTGTATATATTGCTTCTATATAGTCTAAGAAACATATCTGCATATCATCTAAACAGTACAATTCGCCAATTATATGATCTCCAAGTTTAAGTGAACTACGAGCCCCATTGTTAATCCTTTATCGGAAATTATTTGTAACTTTCGACAAGTAGAACAATGAATGGAACAGGTAGACGGTTGAAAACTTTGTATATATTGCTTCTATATAGTCTAAGAAACATGTACCCAAAGCATCCAAACAGTACCATTCGCCAATTTTTTGTTCCTCAAGTTTAAGTGAACAATGAGCCCCATTGTTAATCCTTTATCGGAAATTATTTGTAACTTTCGACAAGTAGAACAATGAATGGAACAGGTAGACGGTTGAAATCTTTGTAAATATTGCTTCTATATAGTCTAAGAAACATATATGCAAAGCATCCAAACAGTACAATTCGCCAATTTTTTGTTCTTCAAGTTTAAGTGAACAATGAGCCCGAATGGTTAATGCTTTATCGGAAATTATTTGTAACTTTCGACAAGTAGAACAATGAATGGAACAGGTAGACGGTTGAAATCATTGTATATATTGCTTCTATATAGTCTAAGAAACATATCTGCATATCATCCAAACAGTACAATTCGCCAATTATTTGATCTTCAAGTTTAAGTGAACTACGAGCCCCATTGATAATCATGAAAGGGAAATTATATCTAACTTTCGACAAGTAGAACAATGATTGGAACAGGTAGACGGGTGAAATCCTTCTATATATTGCTTCTATATAGTATAAGAAACATATATGCAAAGCATCCAAACAGTACAATTCGCCAATTTTTTTGTTCTTCAAGTTTAAGTGAACAATGAGCCCCAATGGTTAATCCTTTATCGGAAATTATTTGTAACTTTCGACAAGTAGAACAATGAATGGAACAGGTAGACGGTTGAAATCTTTGTATATATTGCGTCTATATAGTCTAAGAAACATATATGCAAAGCATCCAAACAGTACCATTCGCCAATTTTTTGTTCTTCAAGTTTAAGTGAACTACGAGCCCCATTGTTAATCCTTTAAAGGAAATTATTTGTAAATTTCGACAAGTAGAACAATGAATGGAACAGGTAGACGGTTGAAATCTTTGTAAATATTGCTTCTATATAGTCTAAGAAACATGTACGCAAAGCATCCAAACAGTACCATTCGCCAATTTTTTGTTCCTCAAGTTTAAGTGAACAATGAGCCCCATTGTTAATCGTTTATCGGAAATTATTTGTAACTTTCGACAAGTAGAACAATGAATGGAACAGGTAGACGGTTGAAATCTTTGTAAATATTGCTTCTATATAGTCTAAGAAACATATATGCAAAGCATCCGAACAGTACAATTCGCCAATTTTTTGTTCTTCAAGTTTAAGTGAACAATGAGCCCCAATGGTTAATCCTTTATCGGAAATTATTTGTAACTTTCGACAAGTAGAACAATGAATGGAACAGGTAGACGGTTGAAATCATTGTATATATTGCTTCTATATAGTCTAAGAAACATATCTGCATATCATCCAAACAGTACAATTCGCCAATTATTTGATCTTCAAGTTTAAGTGAACTACGAGCCCCATTGTCAATACTTTAACGGAAATTATTTGTAACTTGCGACAAGTAGATCAATGAATGGAACAGGTAGACGGTTGAAATCAATGTATATATTGCTTCTATATAGTCTACGAAATATATATGCAAAGCATCCAAAGAGTACCATTCGCCAATTTTTTGTTCTTCAAGTTTAAGTGAACAACGAGCCCCATCGTTAATCCTTTAAAGGAAATTATTTGTAAATTTCGACAAGTAGAACAATGAATGGAACAGGTAGACGGTTGAAATCATTGTATATATTGCTTCTATATAGTCTAAGAAACATGTACGCAAAGCATCCAAACAGTACCATTCGCCAATTTTTTGTTCCTCAAGTTTAAGTGAACAATGAGCCCCATTGTTAATCCTTTATCGGAAATTATTTGTAACTTTCGACAAGTAGAACAATGAATGGAACAGGTAGACGGTTGAAATCATTGTATATATTGCGTCTATATAGTCTAAGAAACATGTACGCAAAGCATCCAAACAGTACCATTCGCCAATTTTTTGTTCCTCAAGTTTAAGTGAACAATGAGCCCCATTGTTAATCCTTTATCGGAAATTATTTGTAACTTTCGACAAGTAGAACAATGAATGGAACAGGTAGACGGTTGAAATCATTGTATATATTGCTTCTATATAGTCTAAGAAACATATCTGCATATCATCTAAACAGTACAATTCGCCAATTATATGATCTCCAAGTTTAAGTGAACTACGAGCCCCATTGTTAATCCTTTATCGGAAATTATTTGTAACTTTCGACAAGTAGAACAATGAATGGAACAGGTAGACGGTTGAAAACTTTGTATATATTGCTTCTATATAGTCTAAGAAACATGTACCCAAAGCATCCAAACAGTACCATTCGCCAATTTTTTGTTCCTCAAGTTTAAGTGAACAATGAGCCCCATTGTTAATCCTTTATCGGAAATTATTTGTAACTTTCGACAAGTAGAACAATGAATGGAACAGGTAGACGGTTGAAATCTTTGTAAATATTGCTTCTATATAGTCTAAGAAACATATATGCAAAGCATCCAAACAGTACAATTCGCCAATTTTTTGTTCTTCAAGTTTAAGTGAACAATGAGCCCCAATGGTTAATCCTTTATCGGAAATTATTTGTAACTTTCGACAAGTAGAACAATGAATGGAACAGGTAGACGGTTGAAATCATTGTATATATTGCTTCTATATAGTCTAAGAAACATATCTGCATATCATCCAAACAGTACAATTCGCCAATTATTTGATCTTCAAGTTTAAGTGAACTACGAGCCCCATTGATAATCATGAAAGGGAAATTATATCTAACTTTCGACAAGTAGAACAATGATTGGAACAGGTAGACGGGTGAAATCCTTCTATATATTGCTTCTATATAGTATAAGAAACATATATGCAAAGCATCCAAACAGTACAATTCGCCAATTTTTTTGTTCTTCAAGTTTAAGTGAACAATGAGCCCCAATGGTTAATCCTTTATCGGAAATTATTTGTAACTTTCGACAAGTAGAACAATGAATGGAACAGGTAGACGGTTGAAATCTTTGTATATATTGCGTCTATATAGTCTAAGAAACATATATGCAAAGCATCCAAACAGTACCATTCGCCAATTTTTTGTTCTTCAAGTTTAAGTGAACTACGAGCCCCATTGTTAATCCTTTAAAGGAAATTATTTGTAAATTTCGACAAGTAGAACAATGAATGGAACAGGTAGACGGTTGAAATCTTTGTAAATATTGCTTCTATATAGTCTAAGAAACATGTACGCAAAGCATCCAAACAGTACCATTCGCCAATTTTTTGTTCCTCAAGTTTAAGTGAACAATGAGCCCCATTGTTAATCGTTTATCGGAAATTATTTCTAACTTTCGACAAGTAGAACAATGAATGGAACAGGTAGACGGTTGAAATCTTTGTAAATATTGCTTCTATATAGTCTAAGAAACATATATGCAAAGCATCCGAACAGTACAATTCGCCAATTTTTTGTTCTTCAAGTTTAAGTGAACAATGAGCCCCAATGGTTAATCCTTTATCGGAAATTATTTGTAACTTTCGACAAGTAGAACAATGAATGGAACAGGTAGACGGTTGAAATCATTGTATATATTGCTTCTATATAGTCTAAGAAACATATCTGCATATCATCCAAACAGTACAATTCGCCAATTATTTGATCTTCAAGTTTAAGTGAACTACGAGCCCCATTGTCAATACTTTAACGGAAATTATTTGTAACTTGCGACAAGTAGATCAATGAATGGAACAGGTAGTCGGTTGAAATCAATGTATATATTGCTTCTATATAGTCTACGAAATATATATGCAAAGCATCCAAAGAGTACCATTCGCCAATTTTTTGTTCTTCAAGTTTAAGTGAACAACGAGCCCCATCGTTAATCCTTTAAAGGAAATTATTTGTAAATTTCGACAAGTAGAACAATGAATGGAACAGGTAGACGGTTGAAATCATTGTATATATTGCTTCTATATAGTCTAAGAAACATGTACGCAAAGCATCCAAACAGTACCATTCGCCAATTTTTTGTTCCTCAAGTTTAAGTGAACAATGAGCCCCATTGTTAATCCTTTATCGGAAATTATTTGTAACTTTCGACAAGTAGAACAATGAATGGAACAGGTAGACGGTTGAAATCATTGTATATATTGCTTCTATATAGTCTAAGAAACATATCTGCATATCATCCAAACAGTACAATTCGCCAATTATTTGATCTTCAAGTTTAAGTGAACTACGAGCCCCATTGATAATCATGAAAGGGAAATTATATCTAACTTTCGACAAGTAGAACAATGATTGGAACAGGTAGACGGGTGAAATCCTTCTATATATTGCTTCTATATAGTATAAGAAACATATATGCAAAGCATCCAAACAGTACAATTCGCCAATTTTTTTGTTCTTCAAGTTTAAGTGAACAATGAGCCCCAATGGTTAATCCTTTATCGGAAATTATTTGTAACTTTCGACAAGTAGAACAATGAATGGAACAGGTAGACGGTTGAAATCTTTGTATATATTGCGTCTATATAGTCTAAGAAACATATATGCAAAGCATCCAAACAGTACCATTCGCCAATTTTTTGTTCTTCAAGTTTAAGTGAACTACGAGCCCCATTGTTAATCCTTTAAAGGAAATTATTTGTAAATTTCGACAAGTAGAACAATGAATGGAACAGGTAGACGGTTGAAATCTTTGTAAATATTGCTTCTATATAGTCTAAGAAACATGTACGCAAAGCATCCAAACAGTACCATTCGCCAATTTTTTGTTCCTCAAGTTTAAGTGAACAATGAGCCCCATTGTTAATCGTTTATCGGAAATTATTTGTAACTTTCGACAAGTAGAACAATGAATGGAACAGGTAGACGGTTGAAATCTTTGTAAATATTGCTTCTATATAGTCTAAGAAACATATATGCAAAGCATCCGAACAGTACAATTCGCCAATTTTTTGTTCTTCAAGTTTAAGTGAACAATGAGCCCCAATGGTTAATCCTTTATCGGAAATTATTTGTAACTTTCGACAAGTAGAACAATGAATGGAACAGGTAGACGGTTGAAATCATTGTATATATTGCTTCTATATAGTCTAAGAAACATATCTGCATATCATCCAAACAGTACAATTCGCCAATTATTTGATCTTCAAGTTTAAGTGAACTACGAGCCCCATTGTCAATACTTTAACGGAAATTATTTGTAACTTGCGACAAGTAGATCAATGAATGGAACAGGTAGACGGTTGAAATCAATGTATATATTGCTTCTATATAGTCTACGAAATATATATGCAAAGCATCCAAAGAGTACCATTCGCCAATTTTTTGTTCTTCAAGTTTAAGTGAACAACGAGCCCCATCGTTAATCCTTTAAAGGAAATTATTTGTAAATTTCGACAAGTAGAACAATGAATGGAACAGGTAGACGGTTGAAATCATTGTATATATTGCTTCTATATAGTCTAAGAAACATGTACGCAAAGCATCCAAACAGTACCATTCGCCAATTTTTTGTTCCTCAAGTTTAAGTGAACAATGAGCCCCATTGTTAATCCTTTATCGGAAATTATTTGTAACTTTCGACAAGTAGAACAATGAATGGAACAGGTAGACGGTTGAAATCATTGTATATATTGCTTCTATATAGTCTAAGAAACATATCTGCATATCATCCAAACAGTACAATTCGCCAATTATTTGATCTTCAAGTTTAAGTGTACTACGAGCCCCATTGTTAATACTTTAACGGAAATTATTTGTAACTTGCGACAAGTAGATCAATGAATGGAACAGGTAGACGGTTGAAATCAATGTATATATTGCTTCTATATAGTCTAAGAAATATATATGCAAAGCATCCAAAAGTACCATTCGCCAATTTTTTGTTCTTCAAGTTTAAGTGAACAACGAGCCCCATCGTTAATCCTTTAAAGGAAATTATTTGTAAATTTCGACAAGTAGAACAAAGAATGGAACAGGTAGACGGTTGAAATCATTGTATATATTGCTTCTATATAGTCTTAGAAACATATATGCAAAGCATCCAAACAGTACCATTCGCCAATTTTTTGGTCTTCAACTTTAAGTGAAAAATGAGCCCCATTGTTAATCCTTTATCGGAAATTATTTGTAACTTTCTACAAGTAGAACAATGAATAGAACTGGTAGACGGTTGAAAACTTTGTATATATTGCTTCTATATAGTCTAAGAAACATGTACGCAAAGCATCCAAACAGTACCATTCGCCAATTTTTTGTTCCTCAAGTTTAAGTGAACAATGAGCCCCATTGTTAATCCTTTATCGGAAATTATTTGTAACTTTCGACAAGTAGAACAATGAATGGAACAGGTAGACGGTTGAAATCATTGTATATATTGCTTCTATATAGTCTAAGAAACATATCTGCATATCATCCAAACAGTACAATTCGCCAATTTTTTTGTTCTTCAAGTTTAATTGAACTACGAGCCCCATTGTTAATCCTTTATCGGAAATTATTTGTAATTTTCGACAAATAGAACAATGAATGGAACAGGTAGACGGTTGAAATCTTTGTATATATTGCTTCTATATAGTCTAAGAAACATATATGCAAAGCATCCAAACAGTACCATTCGCCAATTTTTTGTTCTTCAAGGTTAAGTGAAAAATGAGCCCCATTGTTAATCCTTTATCGGAAATTATTTGTAACTTTCGACAAGTAGAACAATGAATGGAACAGGTAGACGGTTGAAAACTTTGTATATATTGCTTCTATATAGTCTAAGAAACATGTACGCAAAGCATCCAAACAGTACCATTCGCCAATTTTTTGTTCTTCAAGTTTAAGTGAACAATGAGCCCCATTGTTAATCCTTTATCGGAAATTATTTGTAACTTTCGACAAGTAGAACAATGAATGGAACAGGTAGACGGTTGAAATCTTTGTAAATATTGCTTCTATATAGTCTAAGAAACATATATGCAAAGCATCCAAACAGTACAATTCGCCAATTTTTTGTTCTTCAAGTTTAAGTGAACAATGAGCCCCAATGGTTAATCCTTTATCGGAAATTATTTGTAACTTTCGACAAGTAGAACAATGAATGGAACAGGTAGACGGTTGAAATCATTGTATATATTGCTTCTATATAGTCTAAGAAACATATCTGCATATCATCCAAACAGTACAATTCGCCAATTATTTGATCTTCAAGTTTAAGTGAACTACGAGCCCCATTGTTAATCCTTTATCGGAAATTATTTGTAACTTTCGACAAGTAGAACAATGAATGGAAAAGGTAGACGGTTGAAAACTTTGTATATATTGCTTCTATATAGTCTAAGAAACATGTACGCAAAGCATCCAAACAGTACCATTCGCCAATTTTTTGTTCCTCAAGTTTAAGTGAACAATGAGCCCCATTGTTAATCCTTTATCGGAAATTATTTGTAACTTTCGACAAGTAGAACAATGAATGGAACAGGTAGACGGTTGAAATCTTTGTAAATATTGCTTCTATATAGTCTAAGAAACATATATGCAAAGCATCCAAACAGTACAATTCGCCAATTTTTTGTTCTTCAAGTTTAAGTGAACTACGAGCCCCATTGTTAATCCTTTAAAGGAAATTATTTGTAAATTTCGACAAGTAGAACAATGATTGGAACAGGTAGACGGTTGAATTCTTCGTATATATTGCTTCTATATAGTCTAAGAAACATATATGCAAAGCATCCAAACAGTACAATTCGCCAATTTATTGTTCTTCAAGTTTAAGTGAACAACGAGCCCCAATGGTTAATCCTTTATCGGAAATTATTTGTAACTTCCGACAAGTAGAACAATGAATGGAACAGGTAGACGGTTGAAATCTTTGTATATATTGCGTCTATATAGTCTAAGAAACATATATGCAAAGCATCCAAACAGTACCATTCGGCAATTTTTTGTTCTTCAAGTTTAAGTGAACTACGAGCCCCATTGTTAATCCATTAAAGGAAATTATTTGTAAATTTCGACAAGTAGAACAATGATTGGAACAGGTAGACGGTTGAATTCTTCGTATATATTGCTTCTATATAGTCTAAGAAACATATATGCAAAGCATCCAAACAGTACAATTCGCCAATTTATTGTTCTTCAAGTTTAAGTGAACAACGAGCCCCAATGGTTAATCCTTTATCGGAAATTATTTGTAACTTCCGACAAGTAGAACAATGAATGGAACAGGTAGACTGTTGAAATCTTTGTATATATTGCGTCTATATAGTCTAAGAAACATATATGCAAAGCGTCCAAACAGTACAATTCGCCAATTATTTGATCTTCAAGTTTAAGTGAACTACGAGCCCCATTGTTAATACTTTAAGGGAAATTATTTGTAAATTTCGACAAGTAGAACAATGAATGGAACAGGTAGATGGTTGAAATCAATGTATATATTGCTTCTATATAGACTAAGAAACCTATATGAAAAGCATCTAAACAGTAACAATCGCCAATTTTTTGATCTTCAAGTTTAAGTGAACAGCGAGCCCCATTGATAATCATGAAATGGAAATTATTTCTAACTTTCTACAAGTAGAACAATGATTGGAACACGTAGACGGTTGAAATCTTTGTATATATTGCTTCCATATAGTCTAAGAAACATGTACGCAAAGCATCCAAACTGTACCATTCGCCAATTTATTGTTCTTCAAGTTTAAGTGAACATCGAGCCCCATTGTTAATCCTTTAATGGAAATTATTTGTAAATTTCGACAAGTAGAACAATGATTGGAACACGTAGACGGTTGAAATCTTTGTATATATTGCTTCCATATAGTCTAAGAAACATGTACGCAAAGCATCCAAACAGTACCATTCGCCAATTTTTTGTTCTTCAAGTTTAAGTGAACTACGAGCCCCATTGTTAATCCTTTAAAGGAAATTATTTGTAAATTTCGACAAGTAGAACAATGAATGGAACAGGTAGACTGTTGAAATCATTGTATATATTGCTACTATATAATCTACGAAACATATATGCAAAGCATCCAAACAGTACCATTCGCCAATTTTTTGTTCTTCAAGTTTAAGTGAACAACGAGCCCCAATGGTTAATCCTTTATCGGAAATTATTTGTAACTTCCGACAAGTAGAACAATGAATGGAACAGGTAGACGGTTGAAATCTTTGTATATATTGCGTCTATATAGTCTAAGAAACATATATGCAAAGCATCCAAACAGTACCATTCGCCAATTTTTTGTTCTTCAAGTTTAAGTGAACTACGAGCCCCATTGTTAATCCTTTAAAGGATATTTTTTGTAAATTTCGACAAGTAGAACAATGAATGGAACAGGTAGACGGTTGAAATCAATGTATATATTGCTTGTATATAGTCTAAGAAACATATATGCAAAGCATCCAAACAGTACCATTCGCCAATTTTTTGTTCTTCAAGTTTAAGTGAACAATGAGCCCCAATGGTTAATCCTTTATCGGAAATTATTTGTAATTTTCGACAAGTAGAACAATGAATGGAACAGGTAGACGGTTGAAATCTTTGTATATATTGCTTCTATATAGACTAAGAAACCTATATGAAAAGCATCTAAACAGTAACAATGGCCAATTTTTTGATCTTCAAGTTTAAGTGAACAATGAGCCCCATTGTTAATCCTTTATCGGAAATCATTTGTAACTTTCGACAAGTAGAACAATGAATGGAACAGGTAGACGGTTGAAATCTTTGTATATATTGCTTCTATATAGTCTACGAAACATATATGCAAAGCATCCAAACAGTACCATTCGCCAATTTTTTGTTCTTCAAGTTTAAGTGAACAACGAGCCCCAATGGTTAATCCTTTATCGGAAATTATTTGTAACTTCCGACAAGTAGAACAATGAATGGAACAGGTAGACGGTTGAAATCTTTGTATATATTGCTTCTATATAGTCTACGAAACATATATGCAAAGCATCCAAACAGTACCATTCGCCAATTTTTTGATCTTCAAGTTTAAGTGAACTACGAGCCCCATTGTTAATCCTTTAAAGGAAATTATTTGTAAATTTCGACAAGTAGAACAATGAATGGAACAGGTAGACTGTTGAAATCATTGTATATATTGCTTCCATATAGTCTAAGAAACATGTACGCAAAGCATCCAAACAGTACCATTCGCCAATTTTTTGTTCTTCAAGTTTAAGTGAACAAGGAGCCCCAATGGTTAATCCTTTATCGGAAATTACTTGTAATTTTCGACAAGTAGAACAATGAATGGAACAGGTAGACGGTTGAAATCTTTTTATATATTGCTTCTAAATAGTCTAAGAAACATATATGCAAAGTATCCAAACAGTACAATTCGCCAATTTTTTGTTCTTTAAGTTTAAGTGAACTACGAGCCCAATTGTTAATCCTTTATCGGAAATTATTTGTAACTTTCGACAAGTAGAACAATGAATGGAACAGGTAGACGGTTGAAATCTTTGTAAATATTGCTTCTATATAGTCTACGAAACATATATGCAAAGCATCCAAACAGTACCATTCGCCAATTTTTTGTTCTTCAAGTTTAAGTGAACTACGAGCCCCATTGTTAATCCTTTAAAAGAAATTATTTGTAAATTTCGACAAGTAGAACAATGAATGGAACAGGTAGACTGTTGAAATCTTTGTATATATTGCGTCTATATAGTCTAAGAAACATATGTGCAAAGCATCCAAACAGTACCATTCGCCAATTTTTTGTTCTTCAAGTTTAAGTGAACAACGAGCCCCAATGGTTAATCCTTTATCGGAAATTATTTGTAACTTCCGACAAGTAGAACAATGAATGGAACAGGTAGACTGTTGAAATCTTTGTATATATTGCGTCTATATAGTCTAAGAAACATATGTGCAAAGCATCCAAACAGTACCATTCGCCAATTTTTTGTTCTTCAAGTTTAAGTGAACTACGAGCCCCATTGTTAATCCTTTAAAGGAAATTATTTGTAAATTTCGACAAGTAGAACAATGAATGGAACAGGTAGACTGTTGAAATCATTGTATATATTGCTTCTATATAGTCTAAGAAACATTTATGCAAAGCATCCAAACAGTACAATTCGCCAATTTATTGTTCTTCAAGTTTAACTGAACAACGAGCCCCATTGTTAATCCTTTAAAGGAAATTATTTGTAAATTTCGACAAGTAGAACAATGAATGGAACAGGTAGACGGTCGAAATCTTTGTATATATTGCTTCTATATAATCTAAGAAACATATATGCAAAGCATCCAAACAGTACCATTCGCCAATTTTTTGTTCTTCAAGTTTAAGTGAACTACGAGCCCCATTGTTAATCCTTTAAAAGAAATTATTTGTAAATTTCGACTAGTAGAACAATGAATGGAACAGGTAGACTGTTGAAATCAATGTATATATTGCTTCTAAATACTATAAGAAACATATATGCAAAGAATCCAAACAGTACAATTCGCCAATTTTTTGTTCTTCAAATTTAAGTGAACTACGAGCCCCATTGTTAATCCTTTAAAGGAAATTATTTGTAACTTTCGACAAGTAGAACAATGAATGGAACAGGTAGACTGTTGAAATCATGGTATATATTGCTTCTATATAGTCTAAGAAACATATCTGCAAAGCATCCAAACAGTACAATTCGCCAATTTATTGTTCTTCAAGTTTAAGTGAACAACGAGCCCCATTGTTAATCCTTTAAAGGAAATTATTTGTAAATTTCGACAAGTAGAACAATGAATGGAACAGGTAGACGGTTGAAATCTTAGTATATATTGCGTCTATATAGTCTAAGAACCATATATGCAAAGCATCCAAACAGTACAATTCGCCAATTATTTGATCTTCAAGTTTAAGTGAACTACGAGCCCCATTGTTAATCCTTTATCGGAAATTATTTGTAACTTTCGACAAGTAGAACAATGAATGGAACAGGTAGACGGTTGAAATCTTTGTAAATATTGCTTCTATATAGTCTAAGAAACATATATGCAAAGCATCCAAACAGTACAATTCGCCAATTTTTTGTTCTTCAAGTTTAAGTGAACAATGAGCCCCAGTGGTTAATCCTTTATCGGAAATTATTTGTAACTTTCGACAAGTAGAACAATGAATGGAACAGGTAGACGGTTGAAATCATTGTATATATTGCTTCTATATAGTCTAAGAAACATATCTGCATATCATCCAAACAGTACAATTCGCCAATTATTTGATCTCAAAGTTTAAGTGAACTACGAGCCCCATTGTTAATCCTTTATCGGAAATTATTTGTAACTTTCGACAAGTAGAACAATGAATGGAACAGGTAGACGGTTGAAAACTTTGTATATATTGCTTCTATATAGTCTAAGAAACATGTACCCAAAGCATCCAAACAGTACCATTCGCCAATTTTTTGTTCCTCAAGTTTAAGTGAACAATGAGCCCCTTTGTTAATCCTTTATCGGAAATTATTTGTAACTTTCGACAAGTAGAACAATGAATGGAACAGGTAGACGATTGAAATCTTTGTAAATATTGCTTCTATATAGTCTAAGAAACATGTATGCAAAGCATCCAAACAGTACAATTCGCCAATTTTTTGTTCTTCAAGTTTAAGTGAACAATGAGCCCCAATGGTTAATCCTTTATCGGAAATTATTTGTAACTTTCGACAAGTAGAACAATGAATGGAACAGGTAGACGGTTGAAATCATTGTATATATTGCTTCTATATAGTCTAAGAAACATATCTGCATATCATCCAAACAGTACAATTCGCCAATTATTTGATCTTCAAGTTTAAGTGAACTACGAGCCCCATTGATAATCATGAAAGGGAAATTATATCTAAATTTCGACAAGTAGAACAATGATTGGAACAGGTAGACGGGTGAAATCCTTCTATATATTGCTTCTATATAGTATAAGAAACATATATGCAAAGCATCCAAACAGTACAATTCGCCAATTTTTTTGTTCTTCAAGTTTAAGTGAACAATGAGCCCCAATGGTTAATCCTTTATCGGAAATTATTTGTAACTTTCGACAAGTAGAACAATGAATGGAACAGGTAGACGGTTGAAATCATTGTATATATTGCTTCTATATAGTCTAAGAAACATATCTGCATATCATCCAAACAGTACAATTCGCCAATTATTTGATCTTCAAGTTTAAGTGAACTACGAGCCCCATTGTTAATCCTTTATCGGAAATTATTTGTAACTTTCGACAAGTAGAACAATGAATGGAAAAGGTAGACGGTTGAAAACTTTGTATATATTGCTTTTATATAGTCTAAGAAACATATATGCAAAGCATCCAAACAGTACAATTCGCCAATTTTTTGTTCTTCAAGTTTAAGTGAACAATGAGCCCCAATGGTTAATCCTTTATCGGAAATTATTTGTAACTTTCGACAAGTAGAACAATGAATGGAACAGGTAGACGGTTGAAATCATTGTATATATTGCTTCTATATAGTCTAAGAAACATATCTGCATATCATCTAAACAGTACAATTCGCCAATTATATGATCTCCAAGTTTAAGTGAACTACGAGCCCCATTGTTAATCCTTTATCGGAAATTATTTGTAACTTTCGACAAGTAGAACAATGAATGGAACAGGTAGACGGTTGAAATCTTTGTAAATATTGCTTCTATATAGTCTAAGAAACATATATGCAAAGCATCCAAACAGTACAATTCGCCAATTTTTTGTTCTTCAAGTTTAAGTGAACAATGAGCCCCAATGGTTAATCCTTTATCGGAAATTATTTGTAACTTTCGACAAGTAGAACAATGAATGGAACAGGTAGACGGTTGAAATCATTGTATATATTGCTTCTATATAGTCTAAGAAACATATCTGCATATCATCCAAACAGTACAATTCGCCAATTATTTGATCTTCAAGTTTAAGTGAACTACGAGCCCCATTGATAATCATGAAAGGGAAATTATATCTAAATTTCGACAAGTAGAACAATGATTGGAACAGGTAGACGGGTGAAATCCTTCTATATATTGCTTCTATATAGTATAAGAAACATATATGCATATCATCCAAACAGTACTATTCGCCAATTATTTGTTCTTCAAGTTTAAGTAAACTACGATCCCGATTGTTAATCCCTTAACGGAAATTATTTGTAACTTTCGACAAGTAGAACAATGAATGGAACAGGTAGACGGTTGAAATCATTGTATATATTGCTTCTATATAGTCTAAGAAACATATCTGCATATCATCCAAACAGTACAATTCGCCAATTATTTGATCTTCAAGTTTAAGTGAACAATGAGCCCCATTGTTAATACTTTAACGGAAATTATTTGTAAATTTCGACAAGTAGAACAATGAATGGATCATGTAGACAGTTGAAATGATTGTATATATTGCTTCTATGTAGCCTACGAAACATATATGCAAAGCATCCAAACAGTACAATTCGCCAATTATTTGATCTTCAAGTTTAAGTGAACAATGAGCCCCAATGGTTAATCCTTTATCGGAAATTATTTGTAACTTTCGACAAGTAGAACAATGAATGGAACAGGTAGACGGTTGAAATCATTGTATATATTGCTTCTATATAGTCTAAGAAACATATCTGCACATCATCCAAACAGTACAATTCGCCAATTATTTGATCTTGAAGTTTAAGTGAACAATGAGCCCCAATGGTTAATCCTTTATCGGAAATTATTTGTAACTTTCGACAAGTAGAACAATGAATGGAACAGGTAGACGGTTGAAATCATTGTATATATTGCTTCTATATAGTCTAAGAAACATATCTGCATATCATCCAAACAGTACAATTCGCCAATTATTTGATCTTCAAGTTTAAGTGAACTACGAGCCCCATTGTTAATCCTTTATCGGAAATTATTTGTAACTTTCGACAAGTAGAACAATGAATGGAACAGGTAGACGGTTGAAAACTTTGTATATATTGCTTCTATATAGTCTAAGAAACATGTACGCAAAGCATCCAAACAGTACCATTCGCCAATTTTTTGTTCCTCAAGTTTAAGTGAACAATGAGCCCCATTGTTAATCCTTTATCGGAAATTATTTGTAACTTTCGACAAGTAGAACAATGAATGGAACAGGTAGACGGTTGAAATCTTTGTAAATATTGCTTCTATATAGTCTAAGAAACATATATGCAAAGCATCCAAACAGTACAATTCGCCAATTTTTTGTTCTTCAAGTTTAAGTGAACAATGAGCCCCAGTGGTTAATCCTTTATCGGAAATTATTTGTAACTTTCGACAAGTAGAACAATGAATGGAACAGGTAGACGGTTGAAATCATTGTATATATTGCTTCTATATAGTCTAAGAAACATATCTGCATATCATCTAAACAGTACAATTCGCCAATTATATGATCTCCAAGTTTAAGTGAACTACGAGCCCCATTGTTAATCCTTTATCGGAAATTATTTGTAACTTTCGACAAGTAGAACAATGAATGGAACAGGTAGACGGTTGAAAACTTTGTATATATTGCTTCTATATAGTCTAAGAAACATGTACCCAAAGCATCCAAACAGTACCATTCGCCAATTTTTTGTTCCTCAAGTTTAAGTGAACAATGAGCCCCATTGTTAATCCTTTATCGGAAATTATTTGTAACTTTCGACAAGTAGAACAATGAATGGAACAGGTAGACGGTTGAAATCTTTGTATATATTGCGTCTATATAGTCTAAGAAACATATATGCAAAGCATCCAAACAGTACCATTCGCCAATTTTTTGTTCTTCAAGTTTAAGTGAACTACGAGCCCCATTGTTAATCCTTTAAAGGAAATTATTTGTAAATTTCGACAAGTAGAACAATGAATGGAACAGGTAGACGGTTGAAGTCTTTGTATATATTGCTTCTATATAGTCTAAGAAACATATATGCAAAGCATCCAATCAGTACCATTCGCCAATTTTTTGTTCTTCAAGTTTAAGTGAACAATGAGCCCCATTGTTAATCCTTTATCGGAAATTATTTGTAACTTTCGACAAGTAGAACAATGAATGGAACAGGTAGACGGTTGAAATCTTTGTATATATTGCTTCTGTATAGTCTAAGAAACATATATGCAAAGCATCCAAACAGTACCATTCGCCACTTTTTTGTTCTTCAAGTTTAAGTGAACAACGAGCCCCATTGTTAATCCATTAAAGGAAATTATTTGTATATTTCGACAAGTAGAACAATGATTGGAACACGTAGACGGTTGAAATCTTTGTATATATTGCTTCCATATAGTCTAAGAAACATGTACGCAAAGCATCCAAACAGTACCATTCGCCAATTTTTTGTTCTTCAAGTTTAAGTGAACAATGAGCCCCATTGTTAATCCTTTATCGGAAATTATTTGTAAATTTCGCCAAGTAGAACAATGAATGGAACAGGTAGACGGTTGAAATCATTGTATATATTGCTTCTATATAGTCTAAGAAACATATATGCAAAGCATCCAAACAGTACAATTCGCCAATTTCTTGTTCTTCAAGTTTAAGTAAACTACGAGCCTCATTGTTAATACTTTAACGGAAATTATTTGTAAATTTCGACAAGTAGAACAATGATTGGAACAGGTAGACGGTTGAAATCTTTGTATATGTTGCTTCTATATAGTCTAAGAAACCTATATGCAAAGCATCTAAACAGTACCATTCGCTAATTTTTTGTTCTTCAAGTTTAAGTGAACTACGAGCCCCATTGTTAATAATTTAACGGAAAATATTTGTAGCTTGCGACAAGTAGAACAATGAATGGAACAGGTAGCCGGTTGAAATCAATGTATATATTGCTTCTATATAGTCTAAGAAACATATATGCAAAGCATCCAAACAGTACCATTCGCCAATTTTTTGATCTTCAAGTTTAAGTGAACAGCGAGCCCCATTGATAATCATGAAATGGAAATTAATTGTAACTTTCTACAAGTAGAACAATGAATAGTACAGATAGACGGGTGAAATCTTTCTATATATTGCTTCTAAATAGTCTAAGAAACAGATATGCAAAGCATCCAAACAGTACAATTCGCCAATTTTTTGTTCTTCAAGTTTAAGTGAACTACGAGCCCCGTTGTTAATCCTTTAACGGAAACTAATTGTAACTTTCTACAAGAAGAACAATGATTGGAACACGTAGACGGTTGAAATCTTTGTATATGTTGCTTCTATATAGTCTAAGAAACATATATGCAAAGCATCCAAACAGTACAGTTCGCCAATTTATTGTTCTTCAAGTTTAAGTGAACAACGAGCCCTATTGTTAATCCTTTAAAGGAAATTATGTGTAAATTTCGACAAGTAGAACAATGATTGGAACACGTAGACGGTCGAAATCATTGTATATATTGCTTCCATATAGTCTAAGAAACATGTACGCAAAGCATCCAAACAGTACCATTCGCCAATTTTTTGGTCTTCAAGTTTAAGTGAACAACGAGCCCCATTGATAATCATGAAACGGACATTATTTGTAACTTTCTACAAGTAGATCAATGAATAGAACAGGTAGACGGTTGAAATCTTTGTATATATTGCTTCTATATAATCTAAGAAAAATATATGTAGGATTTGGATTAACGGATTTCCAGGAATCACAGTTAACACTAGGCTTACAACAAAACTAACACAAAAATAACTTTATTCTAACTACAAAAAAAAAACAATGAAATACAATAAACTATAAAAAAAACTATGGATACTTTAAAATAACAATGAATACTTAAAATGCAAAGGAACGATATAAGAGGTGTTGTCGTGAGGATCGCTTTAAAAACTCTACTGGGCCACACGCCCCGATCTTCGTCTATCGCTTACCCGTCCCCCGCGGTACCCCTTATAAACGCGTTCGATTACGTTCGTCGCAACCTCGCGGCATACGCACACATTTCCATCCTTCACTCGGCCACTCCTGCATACTCTTCTTCGTTCCCCGAAGAGATCACACCATAGCGCTTCATATAATCAGCCGCGGTTGTCGTAACACTAGGTCCTTCGCCCTGACCTACCCGAATCACCTCGTATCGATGGTTCCGTTTAACTCGGGATATTTTATACGGTCCGAGGAACTTTGCTTTCAATTTCGAACCGGGATCGAACTGTGTCTTCTTAATCATAACTAAATCGCCTTCCGCGTATTCGGTTGCCGATTTACATTTTTTATTATAGGTGCGGCGATTTTCTTCTTGAATTTTTAACAAATTCTCCTTCGCTACATTCCTTAATTCGTTACGGTCCCTATCAAATCCCTGGGCTGCCTCCTGACGAATAAGACTAAGGATTTCCGTATCCTCCGCTTGCCGCATCTTAACGCCAAACATTAATTCAAAAGGAGACATCCCTACGCTTCGCTGATACGTACTATTAATATTACGCTGTACGCGGTCTACATAGCGATACCATTGATTAGGATTGCTTAAACTTAACTTAGTCAGTACCGGAATAACTATTCTATTAATTCGTTCTACTTGGCCATTGCCTCGCGGAACACCGGTCGTCGTCAGAACGTGTTCAATGTTTTCTTTAGCGCAGTATTCTTTGAACTCTGCCGACGTAAACGCCGCGCCGCGGTCCGATATTATACGCAACGGATTACCGAACGCCTTTTGCTGTATTACCAACTTATCTAACACTTCTCTCGCGCTAGTTGTTTTCGTCGGATATAGCCAAACGAATTTCGAGAAGCTATCAACAACCACAAAAATATACTTATACGCCTTGCAGGTAATTGTCATTGGACCTAAATGGTCGATATGGTAAGTGAATAATGGCGTATCTCCCTTTGGAATTGGACAAAGTTCTCCTTCGACCTTTCCTTTTTTCCGCTCAGCTAATATGCACGGGACACAACAGCTAATAAATTTTTCAAGTCTTTCTGTCAAGTTAGGAATGTAATACTCTTCCTTTAATCGCTCACTCATTTTCCGCACACCGAAATGCCCATTTTCATGGATTCTCCGAATGGTGTCCGTGTACATACTACCTGGCAAAACAATAACGTTCTTACCTGCTACCTGCTTCATTAGTACACCGTTTTCTATTACATAGTCTTCGTACGATTCGGTCTGTAATACTTGTATTATCGCACGGATTCGTTCATCTTCTTGCTGTTTCTTTCGTATCAGCGCAAGTACTGTGTCTTCTATTGCAAATACCGGATAACGACTTAATGCGTCTACATGTTGCAACTGAGTGCCCGGTCGGTGTTCGACTTCGTATTCGAACTCTTCTAATACTAGCGCCCATCTCGCGACTTTTGGCGACAGATCTTGCTTATACAATGTTTTACGCAGAGCATCACAGTCAGTAATTAATTTAAACTTTATTCCAAAAAGATATACTCTAAATTTCTGCACAGCTTTAATGACGGCTAAAATCTCGAGTTCATACGAATGATAGTTTTTCTCCGAATCGGAAGTCTTCCTACTCATAAAATATACCGGATGGAAATGCTTTTCTCCCACTTCGCGTTGTAATAATACGGCACCGTAACCGTCTTTGCTTGCATATGTGTGTAATTCCGTTTCCGCGTTAGGATCAAAAATACGTAATATTGGTTTACTTGTTAGTGCGGACTTTAATAATTCAAATGACTGTAGCTGTTCTCTATCAAAATTAAACTTAACACCTTCTTTTAATAAATCTGACAATGGTCGAGCAATCTTGGCGTAATCACGAATAAATTTGCGAAAATAACCCGTGAGGCCTAAAAAGCTTCGGACGTGTTTTTTCGTTGCCGGGATTGGAAAATACCGCACCGCTTTTATTTTAGCTATCGACGGACGTACATACCCCCCTTCTATTTCATGTCCTAAATATTCGACCCGCTTGCGTAGAAACTTTGACTTCTGCCAATTAATGTCTAACCCGTTGTTCTCCGCGACTTTTAACGTTTCCTTGAGCTTTCTATAAGCGTCATCGACATCAACACCGGGAACTATTAAATCATCTACGTATGTGAAAACTGTTCTGCGTCTGATGAGATCTTTAAAAATTTCGTGAATAAATCTGAGGAAACTAGTTGGACTGTTGCATAAACCGAATGGAGTTCTGGAGAATTCGTACTGACCGGACGGTGTTACGAACGAGGTATATTTTTGACTTTTTTCCGCTACCGGTACATGGAAAAATCCATTTCGTAAATCGATTACCGAAAATACCTTTGTCTGAGCCAGTGCGTCTATGTTGTCTTCTATCAGCGGCATCGGGAACCGGTCCCTTACGATCTGTTTATTTAGCTTACGGTAGTCCACGCATACTCGATACTCGCCGTTCTTCTTTGGCACGATGACTACCGGACTGGCGTATTCGCTGCTGCTGGGATGGATAATGCCGGTTTTCAACCACTCGTCAATCTGGCTGGACAAAATTTCCTTCTCCTTCGGGGCTAATCTTCTCGGTCTCGCGTAGATCGGTTCTTCCTGTCGTAGCGTAATTTTTGTTTCGACTGTTGTCTCGACGTCCTTAGCCGGCTTGTAATTAACAATTATTTCTTTTATTTCTGCATCATACGGGGTGCGTATCTCTGGTTCGTTTTCTTCCACGAAGTTTATCGCGAGTAATTCGGCGACTACTTTGGCGCTTTCGCTTTCAATGTCGTTCGGCTTTTCTTCTTTAATCTCGTCTTGCTGACTTTGTGAGCCGCACTCCGCGACGCTCGCTGGTCTTATCGTTATGGTGCCTTTGTTGATATTCATTTCGACGCGACCTAAGAAGTCTCGTCCTAATATGACTTGTGACGACATAGCGCCTTGCGGGACCACCAACATAGTCGTCTTGTACACGTTCTCGTCGATAATTACTGTTGCGTTAAACTGTCCTTTTGGAATTATTTTAGCGTTTCCGAATCCCGTAAGACTTCGCGACGTTGAGCGTAATTTCGTGTCGTTCGTTTTTTCATAGACGTCCTGACGGATAAGACTGACATCGCTGCCCGTATCTATCAGAGCCGTACAACATACATCGTTGACCATTACGTTTGCTAATTCACCTTCATTGCTTTTAATGCATGTTACTTTCGTTTTCGTTTGTTTCGACGACCCTGCCTCCGGACACCTTGTTGATATATGCCCGAATCTATTACATTGAAAACACTTCATACCTTTTTCCTTGTTTGGGCACGTCGAAAAGTCGTGGTCTGTCGAGCCGCAGCCGTAACAATGTGGCTTTTTGACATTATCACGCCTCATTTTGTCGTTCTCCTTTTTACCGAACTGTTTGCGGCCTTCCATCATCTTCTCTCTTCTTCTGTCGTACAATTCCATTTGTTTTCTCATCTCGTGCAATGTGGTAGCGTTGTACAGCATTGTTTTGTTTAATTCGCTATCCTGAATTCCATTGATAACGTGCTCGATAATCGCTTCTTCTTCCACGTTGCCTTGACTTGCGATTTCTTGCATCGCCCCGATGTATTGGCGCGCACTTTCACCTGGTCTTCTTTTCCGCTTCGATAGTTGTTCGTGGACTACCGCACTATTTAATTCTGTTTTGAATTCGCGAATCAATAGTCTTTTTAATATTTTCCACGAAACAACACCCTTTTCGTACGTGATGAACTGCTTGGCTGACCCTTTGAGCATTCGTTTCCCGTACAGCAGCTTTTGAATATCACCCCATTCCAAGAGTGTGCTTAATTCCTCGAAGTCTGCGATCCACTTCTCTATGGATAGTTTATCGTCACCCGTGAAATACGCCAAACTCTCGTCCACATCTTTTATAGTAAACTTGACTTGTGTTCGACGTCGGTTCTTATCTTTGCTTGTGTAATTGCTTTGTTCTTCGTCACTTTCCGAACTGCTTTCTTCTTCTGAATCCTCACTATCCGACACCATTTCCGCCGCATTTGCCTTGAGGTGGTTTACCAGCATGTTTCTTAAATCCCGTTTTTTCCCGACGGGTTGCAAATTCAACTTTCGTATTTCCTTCTTTAGCTGTTCTACCTTCATGGCGTTTATTGCTTCTTCTGTTAATGCGTCGGTGACCGTGCAACTTTTATCTTTTCGACGGAATCTTGGTTCCTCTCTTACGGTCTGGTCCAAGTCGGTTATATCGTCCTCTTGCACAGGATTATTTGCGTCTTCTACCTGTTTTCCGGTTTGTCTAGCTTCTGCCATCGTGTCTATCTTCAAACGCGCTTTTCCTTTGACGAAATTCAGTTACAACTTTTTGCAGGACAACTTTCACTGCACTTCGAATTTCAGAACTTTACAACTTTTGCGCGTCGAACTTATGTGATCGCACCTGGTTATCAGTTCGCATAGATCCCGTACGAGCCCCCAATTGTAGGATTTGGATTAACGGATTTCCAGGAATCACAGTTAACACTAGGCTTACAACAAAACTAACACAAAAATAACTTTATTCTAACTACAAAAAAAAAACAATGAAATACAATAAACTATAAAAAAAACTATGGATACTTTAAAATAACAATGAATACTTAAAATGCAAAGGAACGATATAAGAGGTGTTGTCGTGAGGATCGCTTTAAAAACTCTACTGGGCCACACGCCCCGATCTTCGTCTATCGCTTACCCGTCCCCCGCGGTACCCCTTATAAACGCGTTCGATTACGTTCGTCGCAACCTCGCGGCATACGCACACATTTCCATCCTTCATATATGCAAAGCATCCAAACAGTACCATTCGCCAATTTTTTGTTCTTCAAGTTTAAGTGAACTTCGAGCCCCATTGTTAATCCTTTAAAGGAAATTATTTGTAAATTTCGACAAGTAGAACAATGAATGGAACAGGTAGACGGTTGAAATCATTGTATATATTGCTTCTATATAGTCTAAGAAACATATATGCAAAGCATCCAAACAGTACAATTCGCCAATTTCTTGTTCTTCAAGTTTAAGTAAACTACGAGCCCCATTGTTAATACTTTAACGGAAATTATTTGTAAATTTCGACAAGTAGAACAATGATTGGAACACGTAGACTGTTGAAATCTTTGTATATATTGCTCCCATATAGTCTAAGAAACATGTACGCAAAGCATCCAAACAGTACAATTCGCCAATTTCTTGTTCTTCAAGTTTAAGTAAACTACGATCCCGATTGATAATCCCTTAACGGAAATTATTTGTAACTTTCGACAAGTAGAACAATGAATGGAACAGGTAGACGGTTGAAATCATTGTATATATTGCTTGTATATAGTCTAAGAAACATATATGCAAATCATCCAAACAGTACTATTCGCCAATTATTTGATCTTCAAGTTTAAGTGAACTACGAGCCCCATTGTTAATACTTTAACGGAAATTATTTGTAAATTTCGACAAGTAGAACAATGATTGGAACACGTAGACTGTTGAAATCTTTGTATATATTGCTCCCATATAGTCTAAGAAACATGTACGCAAAGCATCCAAACAGTACAATTCGCCAATTTCTTGTTCTTCAAGTTTAAGTAAACTACGATCCCGATTGTTAATCCCTTAACGGAAATTATTTGTAACTTTCGACAAGTAGAACAATGAATGGAACAGGTAGACGGTTGAAATCATTGTATATATTGCTTGTATATAGTCTAAGAAACATATATGCAAATCATCCAAACAGTACTATTCGCCAATTATTTGATCTTCAAGTTTAAGTGAACTACGAGCCCCATTGTTAATACTTTAACGGAAATTATTTGTAAATTTCGACAAGTAGAACAATGAATGGATCATGTAGACAGTTGAAATGATTGTATATATTGCTTCTATGTAGCCTACGAAACATATATGCAAAGCATCCAAACAGTACAATTCGCCAATTTTTTGTTCTTCAAGTTTAAGTGAACAATGAGCCCCATTGTTAATCCTTTATCGGAAATTATTTGTAACTTTCGACAAGTAGAACATTGAATGGGACAGGTAGACGGTTGAAATCTTTGTATATATTGCTTCTATATAGTATAAGAAACATATATGCAAATCATCCAAATAGTACAATTCGCCAATTATTTGATCTTCAAGTTTAAGTGAACTACGAGCCCCATTGTTAATACTTTAACGGAAATTATTTGTAACTTGCGACAAGTAGAACAATGAATGGAACAGGTAGTCGGTTGAAATCAATGTATATATTGCTTCTATATAGTCTAAGAAACATATATGCAAAGCATCCAAACAGTACCATTCATCAATTTTTTGTTCTTCAAGTTTAAGTGAACAACGAGCCCCATTGTTAATCCTTTATCGGAAATTATTTGTAATTTTCGACAAGTAGAACAATGAATGGAACAGGTAGACGGTTGAAATCTTTGTATATATTGCTTCTATATAATCTAAGAAACATATATGCAAAGCATCCAAACCGTACCATTCGCCAATTTTTTGTTCTTCAAGTTTAAGTGAACAACGAGCCCCATTGATAATCATGAAACGGAAATTATTTGTAACTTTCTACAAGTAGAACAATGAATAGAACAGGTAGACGGTTGAAATCTTTGTATATGTTGCTTCTATATAGTCTACGAAACCTATATGCAAAGCATCTAAACAGTAACAATCGCCAATTTTTTGATCTTCAAGTTTAAGTGAACAGCGAGCCCCATTGATAATCCTTTATCGGAAATTATTTGTAACTTTCGACAAGTAGAACATTGAATGGGACAGGTAGACGGTTGAAATCTTTGTATATATTGCTTCTATATAGTATAAGAAACATATATGCAAATCATCCAAATAGTACAATTCGCCAATTATTTGATCTTCAAGTTTAAGTGAACTACGAGCCCCATTGTTAATACTTTAACGGAAATTATTTGTAACTTGCGACAAGTAGAACAATGAATGGAACAGGTAGTCGGTTGAAATCAATGTATATATTGCTTCTATATAGTCTAAGAAACATATATGCAAAGCATCCAAACAGTACCATTCATCAATTTTTTGTTCTTCAAGTTTAAGTGAACAACGAGCCCCATTGTTAATCCTTTATCGGAAATTATTTGTAATTTTCGACAAGTAGAACAATGAATGGAACAGGTAGACGGTTGAAATCTTTGTATATATTGCTTCTATATAATCTAAGAAACATATATGCAAAGCATCCAAACCGTACCATTCGCCAATTTTTTGTTCTTCAAGTTTAAGTGAACAACGAGCCCCATTGATAATCATGAAACGGAAATTATTTGTAACTTTCTACAAGTAGAACAATGAATAGAACAGGTAGACGGTTGAAATCTTTGTATATGTTGCTTCTATATAGTCTACGAAACCTATATGCAAAGCATCTAAACAGTAACAATCGCCAATTTTTTGATCTTCAAGTTTAAGTGAACAGCGAGCCCCATTGATAATCACGAAATGGAAATTATTTGTAACTTTCTACAAGTAGAACAATGAATAGTACAGGTAGACGGGTGAAATCTTTCTATATATTGCTTCTAAATAGTCTAAGAAACATATATGCAAAGCATCCAAACAGTACAATTCGCCAATTTTTTGTTCTTCAAGTTTAAGTGAACTACGAGCCCCATTGTTAATCCTTTAACGGAAATTAATTGTAACTTTCTACAAGTAGAACAATGATTGGAACACGCAGACGGTTGAAATCTTTGTATATATTGCTTCTATATAGTCTAAGAAACAGATATGCAAAGCATCCAAACAGTACAATTCGCCAATTTTTTGTTCTTCAAGTTTAAGTGAACAATGAGCCCCATTGTTAATCCTTTAAAGGAAATTATTTCTAACTTTCGACAAGTAGAACCATGAATGGAACAGGTAGACTGTTGAAATCATTGTATATATTGCGTCTATATAGTCTAAGAAACATATATGCAAAGCATCCAAACAGTACAATTCGCCAATTTTTTGGTCTTCAAGTTTAAGTGAACAATGAGCCCCATTGTTAATCCTTTAAAGGAAATTATTTCTAACTTTCGACAAGTAGAACAATGAGAGGAACAGGTAGACGGTTGAAATCTTTGTATATATTGCTTCTATATAGTCTAAGAAACATGTATGCAAAGCATCCAAACAGTACAATTCGCCAATTTTTTGTTCTTCAAGTTTAAGTGAACAATGAGCCCCAATGGGTAATCCTTTATCGGTAATTATTTGTAACTTTCGACAAGTAGAACAATGAATGGAACAGGTAGACGGATGAAATCCTTGTATATATTGCTTCCATATAGTCTAAGAAACATGTACGCAAAGCATCCAAACAGTACCATTCGCCAATTTTTTGATCTTCAAGTTTAAGTGAACAGCGAGCCCCATTGATAATCACGAAATGGAAATTATTTGTAACTTTCTACAAGTAGAACAATGAATAGTACAGGTAGACGGGTGAAATCTTTCTATATATTGCTTCTAAATAGTCTAAGAAACATATATGCAAAGCATCCAAACAGTACAATTCGCCAATTTTTTGTTCTTCAAGTTTAAGTGAACTACGAGCCCCATTGTTAATCCTTTAACGGAAATTAATTGTAACTTTCTACAAGTAGAACAATGATTGGAACACGCAGACGGTTGAAATCTTTGTATATATTGCTTCTATATAGTCTAAGAAACAGATATGCAAAGCATCCAAACAGTACAATTCGCCAATTTTTTGTTCTTCAAGTTTAAGTGAACAATGAGCCCCATTGTTAATCCTTTAAAGGAAATTATTTCTAACTTTCGACAAGTAGAACAATGAATCGAACAGGTAGACGGTTGAAATCTTTGTATATATTGCTTCTATATAGTCTAAAACACATATATGCAAAGCATCCAAACAGTACAATTCGCCAATTTTTTGTTCTTCAAGTTTAAGTGAACAATGAGCCCCATTGTTAATCCTTTAAAGGAAATTATTTCTAACTTTCGACAAGTAGAACAATGAATGGAACTGGTAGACGGTTGAAATCTTTGTATATATTGCTTCTATATAATCTAAGAAACATATATGCAAAGCATCTAAACAGTAACTATCGCCAATTTTTTGATCTTCAAGTTTAAGTGAACAGCGAGCCCTATTGATAATCATGAAATGGAAACTATTTGTTACTTTCTACAAGTAGAACAATGAATAGTACAGGTAGACGGGTGAAATCTTTCTATATATTGCTTCTAAATAGTCTAAGAAACATCTATGCAAAGCATCCAAACAGTACAATTCGCCAATTTTTTGTTCTTCAAGTTTAAGTAAACTACGATCCCCATTGTTAATCCCTTAACGGAAATTATTTGTAACTTTCGACAAGTAGAACAACGAATGGAACAGGTAGACGGTTGAAATCATTGTATATATTGCTTCTATATAGTCTAACAAACATATATGCAAAGCATCCAAACAGTACAATTCGCCAATTTTTTGTTCTTCAAGTTTAAGTGAACAATGAGCCCCAATGGTTAATCCTTTATCGGAAATTATTTGTAACTTTCGACAAGTAGAACAATGAATGGAACAGGTAGACGGTTGAAATCTTTGTATATATTGCTTCTGTATAGTCTAAGAAACATATACGCAAAGCATCCAAACAGAACAATTCGCCAATTTTTTGTTCTTCAAGTTTAAGTGAACTACGAGCCCCATTGTTAATCCTTTAAAGGAAATTATTTGTAAATTTCGACAAGTAGAACAATGAATGGATCAGGTAGACGGTTGAAATCATTGTATATATCGCTTCTATATAATCTACGAAACATATATGCAAAGCATCCAAACAGCACAATTCGCCAATTTTTTGATCTTCAAGTTTAAGTGAACAGCGAGCCCCATTGATAATCATGAAATGGAAATTATTTGTAACTTTCTACAAGTAGAACAATGAATAGTAAAGGTAGACGGGTGAAATCTTTCTATATATTGCTTCTAAATAGTCTATGAAACATATATGCAAAGCATCCAAACAGTACAATTCGCCAATTTTTTGTTCTTCAAGTTTAAGTGAACTACGAGCCCCATTGTTAATCCTTTAAAGGAAATTATTTGTAAATTTCGACAAGTAGAACAATGAATGGATCAGGTAGACGGTTGAAATCATTGTATATATCGCTTCTATATAATCTACGAAACATATATGCAAAGCATCCAAACAGCACAATTCGCCAATTTTTTGATCTTCAAGTTTAAGTGAACAGCGAGCCCCATTGATAATCATGAAATGGAAATTATTTGTAACTTTCTACAAGTAGAACAATGAATAGTAAAGGTAGACGGGTGAAATCTTTCTATATATTGCTTCTAAATAGTCTAAGAAACACATATGCAAAGCATCCAAACAGTACAATTCGCCAATTTTTTGTTCCTCAAGTTTAAGTGAACAATGAGTCCCATTGTTAATCCTTTATCGGAAATTATTTGTAACTTTCGACAAGTAGAACAATGAATAGAACAGATAGACTGTTGAAATCTTTGTATATATTGCTTCTATATAGTCTATGAAACCTATATGCAAATCATCCAAGCAGTACCATTCGCCAATTTTTTGTTCTTCAAGTTTAAGTGAACAATGAGTCCCATTGTTAATCCTTTATCGGAAATTATTTGTAACTTTCGACAAGTAGAACAATGAATAGAACAGGTAGACGGTTGAAATCTTAGTATATATTGCTTCTATATAGTCTAAGAAACATATATGCAAAGCATCCAAACAGTACAATTCGCCAATTTTTTGTTCTTCAAGTTTAAGTGAACAATGAGCCCCAATGGTTAATCCTTTATCGGAAATTATTTGTAACTTTCGACAAGTAGAACAATGAATGGAACAGGTAGACGGTTGAAATCTTTGTATATATTGCTTCTATGTAGTCTAAGAAACATATATGCAAAGCATCCAAACAGTACAATTCGCCAATTTTTTGTTCTTCAAGTTTAAGTGAACAATGAGCCCCAATGGTTAATCCTTTATCGGAAATTATTTGTAAATTTCGACAAGTAGAACAATGAATGGAACAGGTAGACTGTTGAAATCATTGTATATATTGCTTCTATATAGTATAAGAAACATATGTGCAAAGCATCCAAACAGTACAATTCGCCAATTTTTTGTTCTTCAAGTTTAAGTGAACAATGAGCCCCAATGGTTAATCCTTTATCGGAAATTATTTGTAACTTTCGACAAGTAGAACATTGAATGGAACAGGTAGACGGTTGAAATCTTTGAATCTATTGCTTCTATATAGTATAAGAAACATATATGCAAAGCATCCAAACAGTACAATTCGCCAATTTTTTGTTCTTCAAGTTTAAGTGAACAATGAGCCCCAATGGTTAATCCTTTATCGGAAATTATTTGTAACTTTCGACAAGTAGAACAATGAATGGAACAGGTAGACTGTCGAAATCATTGTATATATTGCTTCTATATAGTCTAAGAAACATTTATGCAAAGCATACAAACAGTACAATTCGCTAATTTTTTGTTCTTCAAGTTTAAGTAAACTACGATCCCCATTGTTAATCCCTTAACGGAAATTATTTGTAACTTTCGACAAGTAGAACAGTGAATGGAACAGGTAGACGGTTGAAATCAATGTATATATTGCTTCTTTATAGTCTAAGAAACATATATGCAAAGCATCCAAACAGTACCAATCGCCACTTTTTTGTTCTTCAAGTTTAAGTGAACAATGAGCCCCAATGGTGAATCCGTTATCGGAAATTATTTGCAACTTTCGACAAGTAGAACAATGAATGGAACAGGTAGACGGTTGAAATCTTTGTATATATTGCGTCTATATAGTCTAAGAAACACATATGCAAATCATCCAAACAGTACAATTCGCCAATTATTTGATCTTCAAGTTTAAGTGAACTACGATCCCCATTGTTAATCCCTTAACGGAAATTATTTGTAACTTTCGACAAGTAGAACAGTGAATGGAACAGGTAGACGGTTGAAATCAATGTATATATTGCTTCTTTATAGTCTAAGAAACATATATGCAAAGCATCCAAACAGTACCAATCGCCACTTTTTTGTTCTTCAAGTTTAAGTGAACAATGAGCCCCAATGGTGAATCCGTTATCGGAAATTATTTGCAACTTTCGACAAGTAGAACAATGAATGGAACAGGTAGACGGTTGAAATCTTTGTATATATTGCGTCTATATAGTCTAAGAAACACATATGCAAATCATCCAAACAGTACAATTCGCCAATTATTTGATCTTCAAGTTTAAGTGAACTACGAGCCCCATTGTTAATACTTTAACGGAAATTATTTGTAACTTGCGACAAGTAGAACAATGAATGGAACAGGTAGACGGTTGAAATCAATGTATATATTGCTTCTTTATAGTCTAAGAAACATATATGCAAAGCATCCAAACAGTACCATTCGCCACTTTTTTGTTCTTCAAGTTTAAGTGAACTACGAGCCCCATTGTTAATCCTTTAACGGAAATTAATTGTAACTTTCTACAAGTAGAACTATGATTGGAACACGCAGACGGTTGAAATCTTTGTATATATTGCTTCCATATAGTCTAAGAAACATATATGCAAAGCATCCAAACAGTACCATTCGCCAATTTTTTGTTCTTCAAGTTTAAGTGAACAATGAGCCCCATTGCTAATCCTTTATCGGAAATTATTTGTAACTTTCGACAAGTAGAACATTGAATGGAACAGGTAGACGGTTGAAATCTTTGAATCTATTGCTTCTATATAGTATAAGAAACATATATGCAAAGCATCCAAACAGTACCATCCGCCAATTTTTTGTTCTTCAAGTTTAAGTGAACTGCGAGCTCCATTGTTAATCCTTTAAAGGAAATTATTTGTAACGTTCGACAAGTAGAACAATGAATGGAACAGGTAGACTGTTGAAATCATTGTATATATTGCTTCTATATAGTCTAAGAAACATTTATGCAAAGCATCCAAACAGTACCATACGCCACTTTTTTGTTCTTCAAGTTTAAGTGAACAATGAGCCCCATTGTTAATCCATTATCGGAAATTATTTGTAACTTTCGACATGTAGAACTGTGAATGGAACAGGTAGACGATTGAAATCTTTGTATATATTGCTTCTATATAGTATAAGAAACATATATGCAAAGCATCCAAAAAGTACAATTCGCCAATTTTTTGTTCTTCAAGTTTAAGTGAACAATGAGCCCCAATGGTGAATCCGTTATCGGAAATTATTTGTAACTTTCGACAAGAAGAACAATGAATGGAAAAGGTAGACGGATGAAATCTTTGTATATATTGCTTCTATATAGTCTAAGAAACATATATGCAAAGCATCCAAACAGTACCATTCGCCAATTTTTTGTTCTTCAAGTTTAAGTGAACAATGAGCCCCAATGGTGAATCCGTTATCGGAAATTATTTGTAACTTTCGACAAGAAGAACAATGAATGGAAAAGGTAGACGGTTGAAATCTTTGTATATATTGCTTCTATATAGTATAAGAAACATATATGCAAAGCATCCAAAAAGTACAATTCGCCAATTTTTTGTTCTTCAAGTTTAAGTGAACAATGAGCCCCAATGGTGAATCCGTTATCGGGAATTATTTGTAACTTTCGACAAGAAGAACAATGAATGGAAAAGGTAGACGGTTGAAATCTTTGTATATATTGCTTCTATATATTCTAAGAAACATATATGCAAAGCATCCAAACAGTACCATTCGCCAATTTTTTGTTCTTCAAGTTTAAGTGAACAATGAGCCCCAATGGTTAATCCGTTATCGGAAATTATTTGTAACTTTCGACAAGAAGAACAATGAATGGAAAAGGTAGACGGTTGAAATCTTTGTATATATTGCTTCTATATAGTCTAAGAAACATATATGCAAAGCATCCAAACAGTACCATTCGCCAATTTTTTGTTCTTCAAGTTTAAGTGAACAATGAGCCCCAATGGTTAATCCTTTATCGGAAATTATTTGTAACTTTCGACAAGTAGAACAATGAATGGAACAGGTAGACGGTTGAAATCTTTGTATATATTGCTTCTATGTAGTCTAAGAAACATATATGCAAAGCATCCAAACAGTACAATTCGCCAATTTTTTGTTCTTCAAGTTTAAGTGAACAATGAGCCCCAATGGTTAATCCTTTATCGGAAATTATTTGTAAATTTCGACAAGTAGAACAATGAATGGAACAGGTAGACTGTTGAAATCATTGTATATATTGCTTCTATATAGTATAAGAAACATATGTGCAAAGCATCCAAACAGTACAATTCGCCAATTTTTTGTTCTTCAAGTTTAAGTGAACAATGAGCCCCAATGGTTAATCCTTTATCGGAAATTATTTGTAACTTTCGACAAGTAGAACATTGAATGGAACAGGTAGACGGTTGAAATCTTTGTATATATTGCTTCTATATATTCTAAGAAACATATATGCAAAGCATCCAAACAGTACCATTCGCCAATTTTTTGTTCTTCAAGTTTAAGTGAACAATGAGCCCCAATGGTTAATCCGTTATCGGAAATTATTTGTAACTTTCGACAAGAAGAACAATGAATGGAAAAGGTAGACGGTTGAAATCTTTGTATATATTGCTTCTATATAGTCTAAGAAACATATATGCAAAGCATCCAAACAGTACAATTCGCCAATTTTTTGTTCTTCAAGTTTAAGTAAACTACGATCCCCATTGTTAATCCCTTGACGGAAATTATTTGTAACTTTCGACAAGTAGAACAATGAATTGAACAGGTAGACGGTTGAATTTTTTGTTCTTCAAGTTTAGTGAACAATGAGCCCCAATGGTTAATCCTTTATCGGAAATTATTTGTAATTTTCGACAAGTAGAACAATGAATGGAACAGGTAGACGGTTGAAATCTTTGTATATATTGCTTCTATATAGTCTAAGAAACATATATGCAAAGCATCCAAACAGTACCATTCGCCAATTTTTTGTTCTTCAAGTTTAAGTGAACAATGAGCCCCAATGGTTAATCCGTTATCGGAAATTATTTGTAACTTTCGACAAGAAGAACAATGAATGGAAAAGGTAGACGGTTGAAATCTTTGTATATATTGCTTCTATATAGTCTAAGAAACATATATGCAAATCATCCAAACAGTACAATTCGCCAATTTCTTATTCTTCAAGTTTAAGTAAACTACGATCCCCATTGTTAATCCCTTAACGGAAATTATTTGTAACTTTCGACAAGTAGAACAATGAATGGAACAGGTAGACGGTTGAAATCTTTGTATATATTGCGTCTATATAGTCTAAGAAACACATATGCAAATCATCCAAACAGTACAATTCGCCAATTATTTGATCTTCAAGTTTAAGTGAACTACGAGCCCCATTGTTAATACTTTAACGGAAATTATTTGTAACTTGCGACAAGTAGAACAATGAATGGAACAGGTAGACGGTTGAAATCAATGTATATATTGCTTCTTTATAGTCTAAGAAACATATATGCAAAGCATCCAAACAGTACCATTCGCCACTTTTTTGTTCTTCAAGTTTAAGTGAACTACGAGCCCCATTGTTAATCCTTTAACGGAAATTAATTATAACTTTCTACAAGTAGAACAATGATTGGAACACGCAGACGGTTGAAATCTTTGTATATATTGCTTCCATATAGTCTAAGAAACATATATGCAAAGCATCCAAACAGTACCATTCGCCAATTTTTTGTTCTTCAAGTTTAAGTGAACAATGAGCCCCATTGCTAATCCTTTATCGGAAATTATTTGTAACTTTCGACAAGTAGAACATTGAATGGACGTGTTCCAATCATTGTTCTACTTGTAGAAAGTTACAATTAATTTCCGTTAAAGGATTAACAATGGGGCTCGTAGTTCACTTAAACTTGAAGAACAAAAAATTGGCGAATTGTACTGTTTGGATGCTTTGCATATTTGTTTCGTAGACTATATAGAAGCAATATATACAATGATTACAACCGTCTACATGATCCATTCATTGTTCTACTTGTCGAAATTTACAAATAATTTCCTTTAAAGGATTAACAATGGGGCTCGTAGTACACTTAAACTTGAAGAACAATAAATTGGCGAATTGTACTGTTTGGATGCTTTGCATATATGTTTCTTAGACTATATAGACGCAATATATACAAGGATTTCAACTGTCTACCTGTTCCATTCATTGTTCTACTTGTCGAAAGTTACAAATAATTACCGATAAAGGATTAACCATTGGGGCTCATTGTTCACTTAAACTTGAAGAACAAAAAATTGGCGAATTGTACTGTTTGGATGCTTTGCATATATGTTTCTTAGACTATATAGAAGCAATATATACAAAGATTTCAACCGTCTACCTGTTCCATTCATTGTTCTACTTATCGAAAGTTACAAATAATTTCCGATAAAGGATTAACCATTGGGGCTCATTGTTCACTTAAACTTGAAGAACAAAAACGGGCGATTTGTACTGTTTGGATGTTTTGCATATATGTTTCTTAGACTATATGGAAGCAATACATACAATGATTTCAACCGTCTACCTATTCCATTCATTGTTCTACTTGTCGAAATTTACAAATAATTTCCTTTAAAGGATTAACAATGGGGCTCGTTGTACACTTAAACTTGAAGAACAAAAAATTGGCGAATTGTACTGTTTGGATGCTTTGCATATATGTTTCTTAGACTATATAGACGCAATATATACAAGGATTTCAACTGTCTACCTGTTCCATTCATTGTTCTACTTGTCGAAAGTTACAAATAATTACCGATAAAGGATTAACCATTGGGGCTCATTGTTCACTTAAACTTGAAGAACAAAAACGGGCGATTTGTACTGTTTGGATGTTTTGCATATATGTTTCTTAGACTATATGGAAGCAATACATACAATGATTTCAACCGTCTACCTATTCCATTCATTGTTCTACTTGTCGAAATTTACAAATAATTTCCTTTAAAGGATTAACAATGGGGCTCGTTGTACACTTAAACTTGAAGAACAATGAATTGGCGAATTGTACTGTTTGGATGCTTTGCATATATGTTTCTTAGACTATATAGAAGCAATACATACAATGATTTCAACCGTCTACCTATCCCATTCATTGTTCTACTCGTCGAAATTTACAAATAATTTCCTTTAAAGGATTAACAATGGTGCTCGTTGGTCACTTAAACTTGAAGAACAAAAAATTGGCGAATGGTACTGTTTGGATGCTTTGCATATATGTTTCTTAGACTATATAGTAGCAATATATACATTGATTTCAACCGTCTACCTGTTCCATTCATTGTTCTACTTGTCGAAAGTTACAAATAATTTCCGTTAAAGTATTAACAATGGGGCTCGTAGTTCTCTTAAACTTGAAGATCAAATAATTGGCGAATGGTACTGTTTGGAGGCTTTGCATATATGTTTCCTAGACTATATAGAAGCAATATATACAAAGATTTCAACCGTCTACCTGTTCCATTCATTGTTCTACTTGTCGAAAATTACAAATAATTTCCGATAAACGATTAACCATTGGGGCTCATTGTTCACTTAAACTTTAAGACCAAAAAATTGGCAAATGGTACTGTTTGGATGCTTTGCGTACATGTTTCTTAGACTATATGGAAGCAATATATACAAAGATTTCAACCGTCTACGTGTTCCAATCATTATTCTACTTGTCGAAATTTACAAATAATTTCATTTAAAGGATTAACAATGGGGCTCGTTGTTCACTTAAACTTGAAGAACAAGAAATTGGCGAACTGTACTGTTTGGATGCTTTGCATATATGTTTCTTAGACTATATAGAAGCAATATATACAATGATTTCAACCGTCTACGTATTCCATTCATTGTTCTACTTGCCGAAATTTACAAATAATTTCCTTTAAAGGATTAACAATGGGGCTCGTAGTTCACTTAAACTTGAAAAACAAAAAATTGGCGAATTGTACTGTTTGGATGCTTTGCATATATGTTTCTTAGACTATATAGAAGCAATATATACAAAGATTTCAACCGTCTACCTGTTCCATTCATTGTTCTACTTATCGAAAGTTACAAATAATTTCCGATAAAGGATTAACAATGGGGCTCATTGTTCACTTAAACTTGAAGGACAAAAAATTGGCGAATGGTACTGTTTCGATGCATTGCATATATGTTTCTTAGACTATATGGAAGCAATATATACAAAGATTTCAACCGTCTACGTGTTCCAATCATTGTTCTACTTGTAGAAAGTTACAATTAATTTCCGTTAAAGGATTAACAATGGGGCTCGTAGTTCACTTAAACTTGAAGAACAAAAAATTGGCGAATTGTACTGTTTGGATGCTTTGCATATTTGTTTCGTAGACTATATAGAAGCAATATATACAATGATTACAACCGTCTACATGATCCATTCATTGTTCTACTTGTCGAAATTTACAAATAATTTCCTTTAAAGGATTAACAATGGGGCTCGTAGTACACTTAATCATGAAGATGAAATAATTGGCGAATTGTTCTGTTTGGATGCTTTGCATATGTGTCTCTTAGATTATATAGAAGCAATATATACAATGATTTCAACCGTCTACCTGTTCCATTCATTGTTCTACTTGTCGAAAGTTACAAATAATTTCCGATAAAGGATTAACAATGGGGCTCATTGTTCACTTAAACTTGAAGTACAAAAAATTGGCAAATGGTACTGTTTGGATGCTTTGCATATAGGTTTCGTAGACTATATAGAAGCAACATATACAAAGATTTCAACCGTCTACCTGTTCTATTCATTGTTCTACTTGTCGAAATTTACAAATAATTTCCTTTAAAGGATTAACAATGGGGCTCGTAGTACACTTAATCATGAAGATGAAATAATTGGCGAATTGTTCTGTTTGGATGCTTTGCATATATGTTTCTTAGACTATATAGAAGCAATATATACAAAGAATTCAACCGTCTACCTGTTCCATTCATTGTTCTACTTGTCGAAAGTTACAAATAATTTCCGATAAAGGATTAACAATGGGGCTCATTGTTCACTTAAACTTGAAGGACAAAAAATTGGCAAATGGTACTGTTTGGATGCATTGCATATATGTTTCTTAGACTATATGGAAGCAATATATACAAAGATTTCAACCGTCTACGTGTTCCAATCATTGTTCTACTTGTAGAAAGTTACAATTAATTTCCGTTAAAGGATTAACAATGGGGCTCGTAGTTCACTTAAACTTGAAGAACAAAAAATTGGCGAATTGTACTGTTAGGATGCTTTGCACGTATGTTTCTTAGACTATATAGAAGCAATATATACAAAGATTTCAACTGTCTACCTGTTCCATTCATTGTTCTACTTGTCGAAAGTTACAAATAATTTCCGATAAAGGATTAACCATTGGGGCTCATTGTTCACTTAAACTTGAAGGACAAAAAATTGGCGAATCGTACTGTTTGGATGCTTTGCATATGTGTCTCTTAGATTATATAGAAGCAATATATACAAAGATTTCAACCGTCTACCTGTTCCATTCATTGTTCTACTTGTCGAAAGTTACAAATAATTTCCGATAAAGGATTAACCATTGGGGCTCATTGTTCACATAAACTTGGAAAACAAAAAATTGGCGAATTGTACTGTTTGGATGCTTTGCATATATGTTTCTTAGACTATATGGAAGCAATATATACAATGATTTCAACCGTCTACCTATTCCATTCATTGTTCTACTTGTCGAAATTTACAAATAATTTCCTTTAAAGGATTAACAATGGGGCTCGTTGTACACTTAAACTTGATGAACAATGAATTGGCGAATTGTACTGTTTGGATGCTTTGCATATATGTTTCTTAGACTATGTAGAAGCAATATATACAAAGATTTCAACTGTCTACCTGTTCCATTCATTGTTCTACTTGTCGAATGTTACAAATAATTACCGATAAAGGATTAACCATTGGGGCTCATTGTTCACTTAAAGTTGAAGAACAAAAAATTGGCGAATTTTACTGTTTGGATGCTTTGCATATATGTTTCTTAGACTATATAGAAGCAATATATACAAAGATTTCAACCGTCTACCTTTTCCATTCATTTTTCTACTTGTCGAAAGTTACAAATAATTTCCGATAAAGGATTAACCATTGGGGCTCGTTGTTCACTTAAACTTGAAGAACAATAAATTGGCGAGTTGTACTGTTTGGATGCTTTGCATATATGTTTCCTAGACTATATAGAAGCAATATATACAATGATTTCAACCGTCTACCTATTCCATTCATTGTTCTACTTGCCGAAATTTACAAATAATTTCCTTTAAAGGATTAACAATGGGGCTCGTAGTTCACTTAAACTTGAAGAACAAAAAATTGGCGAATGGTACTGTTTGGAGGCTTTGCATATATGTTTCCTAGACTATATAGAAGCAATATATACAAAGATTTCAACCGTCTACCTGTTCCATTCATTGTTCTACTTGTCGAAAATTACAAATAATTTCCGATAAAGGATTAACCATTGGGGCTCATTGTTCACATAAACTTGGAAAACAAAAAATTGGCGAATTGTACTGTTTGGATGCTTTGCATATATGTTTCTTAGACTATATGGAAGCAATATATACAATGATTTCAACCGTCTACCTATTCCATTCATTGTTCTACTTGTCGAAATTTACAAATAATTTCCTTTAAAGGATTAACAATGGGGCTCGTTGTACACTTAAACTTGATGAACAATGAATTGGCGAATTGTACTGTTTGGATGCTTTGCATATATGTTTCTTAGACTATATAGACGCAATATATACAAGGATTTCAACCGTCTACCTGTTCCATTCATTGTTCTACTTGTCGAATGTTACAAATAATTACCGATAAAGGATTAACCATTGGGGCTCATTGTTCACTTAAACTTGAAGAATAAAAAATTGGCGAATTGTACTGTTTGGATGCTTTGCATATATGTTTCTTAGACTATATAGAAGCGATATATACAAAGATTTCAACCGTCTACCTTTTCCATTCATTGTTCTACTTGTCGAAAGTTACAAATAATTTCCGATAAAGGATTAACAATGGGGCTCAATGTTCACTTAAACTTGAAGGACAAAAAATTGGCGAATCGTACTGTTTGGATGCTTTGCATATATGTTTCTTAGACTTTATGGAAGCAATATATACAAAGATTTCAACCGTCTACGTGTTCCAATCATTGTTCTACTTGTAGAAAGTTACAATTAATTTCCGTTAAAGGATTAACAATGGGGCTCGTAGTTCACTTAAACTTGAAGAACAAAAAATTGGCGAATTGTACTGTTTGGATGCTTTGCATATTTGTTTCGTAGACTATATAGAAGCAATATATAATAATATTTCAACCGTCTACGTGTTCCAATCATTGTTCTACTTGTCGAAATTTACAAATAATTTCCTTTAAAGGATTAACAATGGGGCTCGTTGTTCACTTAAACTTGAAGACCAATAAATTGGCGAATGGTACTGTTTGGATGCTTTGCATATATGTTTCTTAGACTATATAAAAGCAATATATACAAAGATTTCAACCGTCTACCTGTTCCATTCATTGTTCTACTTGTCGAAAGTTACAAATAATTTCCGATAAAGGATTAACCATTGGGGCTCATTGTTCACATAAACTTGGAAAACAAAAAATTGGCGAATTGTACTGTTTGGATGCTTTGCATATATGTTTCTTAGACTATATGGAAGCAATATATACAATGATTTCAACCGTCTACCTATTCCATTCATTGTTCTACTTGTCGAAATTTACAAATAATTTCCTTTAAAGGATTAACAATGGGGCTCGTTGTACACTTAAACTTGATGAACAATGAATTGGCGAATGGTACTGTTTGGATGCTTTGCATATATGTTTCTTAGACTATATAGAAGCAATATATACAAAGATTTCAACCGTCTACCTGTTCCATTCATTGTTCTACTTGTCGAAAGTTAGAAATAATTTCCTTTAAAGGATTAACAATGGGGCTCGTTGTACACTTAAACTTGAAGAACAATGAATTGGCGAATTGTACTGTTTGGATGCTTTGCATATATGTTTCTTAGACTATATAGAAGCAATATATGCAATGATTTCAACCGTCTACCTATTCCATTCATTGTTCTACTTGCCGAAATTTACAAATAATTTCCTTTAAAGGATTAACAATGGGGCTCGTTGTTCACTTAAACTTGAAGAACAAAAAATTGGCGAATGGTACTGTTTGGATGCTTTGCACATATGTTTCTTAGACTATATAGAAGCAATATATACAAAGATTTCAACCGTCTACCTGTTCCATTCATTGTTCTACTTGTCGAAAGTTAGAAATAATTTCCGATAAATGATTAACCATTGGGGCTCGTTGTTCACTTAAACTTGAAGAACAATAAATTGGCGAATGGTACTGTTTGGATGCTTTGCATATATGTTTCTTAGACTATTTAGAAGCAATATATAGAAAGATTTCACCCGTCTACCTGTACTATTCATTGTTCTACTTGTAGAAAGTTACAAATAATTTCCATTTCATGATTATCAATGGGGCTCGCTGTTCACTTAAACTTGAAGATCAAAAAATTGGCAAATGGTATTGTTTGGATGCTTTGCGTACATGTTTCTTAGACTATATGGAAGCAATATATACAAAGATTTCAACAGTCTACGTGTTCCAATCATTGTTCTACTTTTCGAAATTTACAAATAATTTCCTTTAAAGGATTAACAATGGGGCTCGTTGTTCACTTAAACTTGAAGAACAATAAATTGGCGAATTGTACTGTTTGGATGCTTTGCATATATGTTTCTTAGACTATATAGAAGCAATATATACAAAGAATTCAACCGTCTACCTGTTCCATTCATTGTTCTACTTGTCGAAAGTTACAAATAATTTCCTTTAAAGGATTAACAATGGGGCTCGTTGTTCACTTAAACTTGAAGAACAATAAATTGGCGAATTGTACTGTTTGGATGCTTTGCATATATGTTTCTTAGACTATATAGAAGCAATATATACAAAGAATTCAACCGTCTACCTGTTCCATTCATTGTTCTACTTGTCGAAAGTTACAAATAATTTCCGATAAAGGATTAACAATGGGGCTCATTGTTCACTTAAATTTGAAGGACAAAAAATTGGCGAATGGTACTGTTTGGATGCATTGCATATATGTTTCTTAGACTATATGGAAGCAATATATACAAAGATTTCAACCGTCTACCTGTTCCATTCATTGTTCTACTTGTAGAAAGTTACAATTAATTTCCGTTAAAGGATTAACAATGGGGCTCGTAGTTCACTTAAACTTGAAGAACAAAAAATTGGCGAATTGTACTGTTAGGATGCTTTGCACGTATGTTTCTTAGACTATATAGAAGCAATATATACAAAGATTTCAACTGTCTACCTGTTCCATTCATTGTTCTACTTGTCGAAAGTTACAAATAATTTCCGATAAAGGATTAACCATTGGGGCTCATTGTTCACTTAAACTTGAAGGACAAAAAATTGGCGAATCGTACTGTTTGGATGCTTTGCATATGTGTCTCTTAGATTATATAGAAGCAATATATACAAAGATTTCAACCGTCTACCTGTTCCATTCATTGTTCTACTTGTCGAAAGTTACAAATAATTTCCGATAAAGGATTAACCATTGGGGCTCATTGTTCACATAAACTTGGAAAACAAAAAATTGGCGAATTGTACTGTTTGGATGCTTTGCATATATGTTTCTTAGACTATATGGAAGCAATATATACAATGATTTCAACCGTCTACCTATTCCATTCATTGTTCTACTTGTCGAAATTTACAAATAATTTCCTTTAAAGGATTAACAATGGGGCTCGTTGTACACTTAAACTTGATGAACAATGAATTGGCGAATTGTACTGTTTGGATGCTTTGCATATATGTTTCTTAGACTATGTAGAAGCAATATATACAAAGAATTCAACCGTCTACCTGTTCCATTCATTGTTCTACTTGTCGAAAGTTACAAATAATTTCCGATAAAGGATTAACCATTGGGGCTCATTGTTCACTTAAACTTGAAAAACAAAAAATTGGCGAATTGTACTGTTTGGATCCTTTGCAAATATGTTTCTTAGACTATATAGACGCAATATATACAAGGATTTCAACCGTCTACCTGTTCCATTCATTGTTCTACTTGTCGAATGTTACAAATAATTACCGATAAAGGATTAACCATTGGGGCTCATTGTTCACTTAAACTTGAAGAACAAAAAATTGGCGAATTGTACTGTTTGGATGCTTTGCATATATGTTTCTTAGACTATATAGAAGCAATATATATAAAGATTTCAACCGTCTACCTTTTCCATTCATTGTTCTACTTGTCGAAAGTTACAAATAATTTCCGATAAAGGATTAACAATGGGGCTCAATGTTCACTTAAACTTGAAGGACAAAAAATTGGCGAATCGTACTGTTTGGATGCTTTGCATATATGTTTCTTAGACTTTATGGAAGCAATATATACAAAGATTTCAACCGTCTACGTGTTCCAATCATTGTTCTACTTGTAGAAAGTTACCATTAATTTCCGTTAAAGGATTAACAATGGGGCTCGTAGTTCACTTAAACTTGAAGAACAAAAAATTGGCGAATTGTACTGTTTGGATGCTTTGCATATATGTTTCTTAGACTATATGGAAGCAATATATACAAAGATTTCAACCGTCTACCTGTTCCATTCATTGTTCTACTTGTCGAAAGTTACAAATAATTTCCGATAAAGGATTAACCATTGGGGCTCGTTGTTCACTTAAACTTGAAGAACAATAAATTGGCGAGTTGTACTGTTTGGATGCTTTGCATATATGTTTCCTAGACTATATAGAAGCAATATATACAATGATTTCAACCGTCTACCTATTCCATTCATTGTTCTACTTGCCGAAATTTACAAATAATTTCCTTTAATGGATTAACAATGGGGCTCGTAGTTCACTTAAACTTGAAGAACAAAAAATTGGCGAATGGTACTGTTTGGAGGCTTTGCATATATGTTTCCTAGACTATATAGAAGCAATATATACAAAGATTTCAACCGTCTACCTGTTCCATTCATTGTTCTACTTGTCGAAAATTACAAATAATTTCCGATAAAGGATTAACCATTGGGGCTCATTGTTCACATAAACTTGGAAAACAAAAAATTGGCGAATTGTACTGTTTGGATGCTTTGCATATATGTTTCTTAGACTATATGGAAGCAATATATACAATGATTTCAACCGTCTACCTATTCCATTCATTGTTCTACTTGTCGAAATTTACAAATAATTTCCTTTAAAGGATTAACAATGGGGCTCGTTGTACACTTAAACTTGATGAACAATGAATTGGCGAATTGTACTGTTTGGATGCTTTGCATATATGTTTCTTAGACTATGTAGAAGCAATATATACAAAGAATTCAACCGTCTACCTGTTCCATTCATTGTTCTACTTGTCGAAAGTTACAAATAATTTCCGATAAAGGATTAACCATTGGGGCTCATTGTTCACTTAAACTTGAAAAACAAAAAATTGGCGAATTGTACTGTTTGGATCCTTTGCAAATATGTTTCTTAGACTATATAGACGCAATATATACAAGGATTTCAACCGTCTACCTGTTCCATTCATTGTTCTACTTGTCGAATGTTACAAATAATTACCGATAAAGGATTAACCATTGGGGCTCATTGTTCACTTAAACTTGAAGAACAAAAAATTGGCGAATTGTACTGTTTGGATGCTTTGCATATATGTTTCTTAGACTATATAGAAGCAATATATATAAAGATTTCAACCGTCTACCTTTTCCATTCATTGTTCTACTTGTCGAAAGTTACAAATAATTTCCGATAAAGGATTAACAATGGGGCTCAATGTTCACTTAAACTTGAAGGACAAAAAATTGGCGAATCGTACTGTTTGGATGCTTTGCATATATGTTTCTTAGACTTTATGGAAGCAATATATACCAAGATTTCAACCGTCTACGTGTTCCAATCATTGTTCTACTTGTAGAAAGTTACCATTAATTTCCGTTAAAGGATTAACAATGGGGCTCGTAGTTCACTTAAACTTGAAGAACAAAAAATTGGCGAATTGTACTGTTTGGATGCTTTGCATATATGTTTCTTAGACTATATGGAAGCAATATATACAAAGATTTCAACCGTCTACCTGTTCCATTCATTGTTCTACTTGTCGAAAGTTACAAATAATTTCCGATAAAGGATTAACCATTGGGGCTCGTTGTTCACTTAAACTTGAAGAACAATAAATTGGCGAGTTGTACTGTTTGGATGCTTTGCATATATGTTTCCTAGACTATATAGAAGCAATATATACAATGATTTCAACCGTCTACCTATTCCATTCATTGTTCTACTTGCCGAAATTTACAAATAATTTCCTTTAATGGATTAACAATGGGGCTCGTAGTTCACTTAAACTTGAAGAACAAAAAATTGGCGAATGGTACTGTTTGGAGGCTTTGCATATATGTTTCCTAGACTATATAGAAGCAATATATACAAAGATTTCAACCGTCTACCTGTTCCATTCATTGTTCTACTTGTCGAAAATTACAAATAATTTCCGATAAAGGATTAACCATTGGGGCTCATTGTTCACATAAACTTGGAAAACAAAAAATTGGCGAATTGTACTGTTTGGATGCTTTGCATATATGTTTCTTAGACTATATGGAAGCAATATATACAATGATTTCAACCGTCTACCTATTCCATTCATTGTTCTACTTGTCGAAATTTACAAATAATTTCCTTTAAAGGATTAACAATGGGGCTCGTTGTACACTTAAACTTGATGAACAATGAATTGGCGAATTGTACTGTTTGGATGCTTTGCATATATGTTTCTTAGACTATGTAGAAGCAATATATACAAAGAATTCAACCGTCTACCTGTTCCATTCATTGTTCTACTTGTCGAAAGTTACAAATAATTTCCGATAAAGGATTAACCATTGGGGCTCATTGTTCACTTAAACTTGAAAAACAAAAAATTGGCGAATTGTACTGTTTGGATCCTTTGCAAATATGTTTCTTAGACTATATAGACGCAATATATACAAGGATTTCAACCGTCTACCTGTTCCATTCATTGTTCTACTTGTCGAATGTTACAAATAATTACCGATAAAGGATTAACCATTGGGGCTCATTGTTCACTTAAACTTGAAGAACAAAAAATTGGCGAATTGTACTGTTTGGATGCTTTGCATATATGTTTCTTAGACTATATAGAAGCAATATATACAAAGATTTCAACCGTCTACCTTTTCCATTCATTGTTCTACTTGTCGAAAGTTACAAATAATTTCCGATAAAGGATTAACAATGGGGCTCAATGTTCACTTAAACTTGAAGGACAAAAAATTGGCGAATCGTACTGTTTGGATGCTTTGCATATATGTTTCTTAGACTTTATGGAAGCAATATATACAAAGATTTCAACCGTCTACGTGTTCCAATCATTGTTCTACTTGTAGAAAGTTACCATTAATTTCCGTTAAAGGATTAACAATGGGGCTCGTAGTTCACTTAAACTTGAAGAACAAAAAATTGGCGAATTGTACTGTTTGGATGCTTTGCATATATGTTTCTTAGACTATATGGAAGCAATATATACAAAGATTTCAACCGTCTACCTGTTCCATTCATTGTTCTACTTGTCGAAAGTTACAAATAATTTCCGATAAAGGATTAACCATTGGGGCTCGTTGTTCACTTAAACTTGAAGAACAATAAATTGGCGAGTTGTACTGTTTGGATGCTTTGCATATATGTTTCCTAGACTATATAGAAGCAATATATACAATGATTTCAACCGTCTACCTATTCCATTCATTGTTCTACTTGCCGAAATTTACAAATAATTTCCTTTAAAGGATTAACAATGGGGCTCGTAGTTCACTTAAACTTGAAGAACAAAAAATTGGCGAATGGTACTGTTTGGAGGCTTTGCATATATGTTTCCTAGACTATATAGAAGCAATATATACAAAGATTTCAACCGTCTACCTGTTCCATTCATTGTTCTACTTGTCGAAAATTACAAATAATTTCCGATAAAGGATTAACCATTGGGGCTCATTGTTCACATAAACTTGGAAAACAAAAAATTGGCGAATTGTACTGTTTGGATGCTTTGCATATATGTTTCTTAGACTATATGGAAGCAATATATACAATGATTTCAACCGTCTACCTATTCCATTCATTGTTCTACTTGTCGAAATTTACAAATAATTTCCTTTAAAGGATTAACAATGGGGCTCGTTGTACACTTAAACTTGATGAACAATGAATTGGCGAATTGTACTGTTTGGATGCTTTGCATATATGTTTCTTAGACTATGTAGAAGCAATATATACAAAGAATTCAACCGTCTACCTGTTCCATTCATTGTTCTACTTGTCGAAATTTACAAATAATTTCCTTTAAAGGATTAAAAATGGGGCTCGTTGTTCACTTAAACTTGAAGAACAATAAATTGGCGAATTGTACTGTTTGGATGCTTTGCATATATGTTTCTTAGACTATATAGAAGCAATATATACAAAGATTTCAACCGTCTACCTGTTCCATTCATTGTTCTACTTGTCGAAAGTTACAAATAATTTCCGATAAAGGATTAACCATTGGGGCTCGTTGTTCACTTAAACTTGAAGAACAATAAATTGGCGAGTTGTACTGTTTGGATGCTTTGCATATATGTTTCCTAGACTATATAGAAGCAATATATACAATGATTTCAACCGTCTACCTATTCCATTCATTGTTCTACTTGCCGAAATTTACAAATAATTTCCTTTAAAGGATTAACAATGGGGCTCGTAGTTCACTTAAACTTGAAGAACAAAAAATTGGCGAATGGTACTGTTTGGAGGCTTTGCATATATGTTTCCTAGACTATATAGAAGCAATGTATACAAAGATTTCAACCGTCTACCTGTTCCATTCATTGTTCTACTTGTCGAAAATTACAAATAATTTCCGATAAACGATTAACCATTGGGGCTCATTGTTCACTTAAACTTGAAGACCAAAAAATTGGCAAATGGTACTGTTTGGATGCTTTGCGTACATGTTTCTTAGACTATATGGAAGCAATATATACAAAGATTTCAACCGTCTACGTGTTCCAATCATTATTCTACTTGTCGAAATTTACAAATAATTTCATTTAAAGGATTAACAATGGGGCTCGTTGTTCACTTAAACTTGAAGAACAAGAAATTGGCGAATTGTAGTGTTTGGATGCTTTATATATATGTTTCTTAGACTATATAGAAGCAATATATACAATGATTTCAACCGTCTACGTATTCCATTCATTGTTCTACTTGCCGAAATTTACAAATAATTTCCTTTAAAGGATTAACAATGGGGCTCGTAGTTCACTCAAACTTTAAGAGCAAAAAATTGGCGAATTGTACTGTTTGGACGCTATGCATATATGTTTCTTAGACTATATAGAAGCAATATATACAATGATTTCAACAGTCTACCTGTTCCATTCATTGTTCTACTTGTCGAAATTTACAAATAATTTCCGATAAAGGATTAACAATGGGGCTCATTGTTCACTTAAACTTGAAGTACAAAAAATTGGCAAATGGTACTGTTTGGATGCTTTGCGTACATGTTTCTTAGACTATATGGAAGCAATATATACAAAGATTTCAACCGTCTACGTGTTCCAATCATTGTTCTACTTGTCGAAATTTACAAATAATTTCCTTTAAAGGATTAACAATGGGGCTCGTTGTTCACTTAAACTTGAAGAACAATAAATTGGCGAATTGTACTGTTTGGATGCTTTGCATATATGTTTCTTAGACTATATAGAAGCAATATATACAAAGAATTCAAACGTCTACCTGTTCCATTCATTGTTCTACTTGTCGAAAGTTACAAATAATTTCCGATAAAGGATTAACCATTGGAGCTCATTGTTCACTTAAACTTGAAAAACAAAAAATTGGCGAACTGTACTGTTTGGATGCCTTGCATATATGTTTCTTAGACTATATAGAAGCAATATATACAAAGATTTCAACCGTCTACCTGTTCCATTCATTGTTCTACTTGTCGAAAGTTACAAATAATTTCCGATAAAGGATTAACAATGGGGCTCATTGTTCACTTAAACTTGAAGGACAAAAAATTGGCGAATGGTACTGTTTGGATGCATTGCATATATGTTTCTTAGACTATATGGAAGCAATATATACAAAGATTTCAACCGTCTACGTGTTCCAATCATTGTTCTACTTGTAGAAAGTTACAATTAATTTCCGTTAAAGGATTAACAATGGGGCTCGTAGTTCACTTAAACTTGAAGAACAAAAAATTGGCGAATTGTACTGTTTGGATGCTTTGCATATTTGTTTCGTAGACTATATAGAAGCAATATATACAATGATTACAACCGTCTACATGATCCATTCATTGTTCTACTTGTCGAAATTTACAACTAATTTCCTTTAAAGGATTAACAATGGGGCTCGTAGTACACTTAATCATGAAGATGAAATAATTGGCGAATTGTTCTGTTTCGATGCTTTGCATATGTGTCTCTTAGATTATATAGAAGCAATATATACAATGATTTCAACCGTCTACCTGTTCCATTCATTGTTCTACTTGTCGAAAGTTACAAATAATTTCCGATAAAGGATTAACCATTAGGGCTCATTGTTCACTTAAACTTGAAAAACAAAAAATTGGCGAATTGTACTGTTTGGATGCTTTGCATATATGTTTCTTAGACTATATGGAAGCAATATATACAATGATTTCAACCGTCTACCTATTCCATTCATTGTTCTACTTGTCGAAATTTACAAATAATTTCCTTTAAAGGATTAACAATGGGGCTCGTTGTACACTTAAACTTGAAGAACAATAAATTGACAAATTGTACTGTTTGGATGCTTTGCATATGTGTTTCTTAGACTATATAGAAGCAATATATACAAAGAATTCCACCGTCTACCTGTTCCATTCATTGTTCTACTTGTCGAAAGTTACAAATAATTTCCGATAAAGGATTAACCATTGGGGCTCGTTGTTCACTTAAACTTGAAGAACAATAAATTGGCGAATTGTACTGTTTGGATGCTTTGCATATATGTTTCTTAGACTATATAGACGCAATATATACAAGTATTTCAACCGTCTACCTGTTCCATTCATTGTTCTACTTGTCGAAAGTTACAAATAATTACCGATAAAGGATTAACCATTGGGGCTCATTGTTCACTTAAACTTGAAGAACAAAAAATTGGCGAATTGTACTGTTTGGATGCTTTGCATATATGTTTCTTAGACTATATAGAAGCAATATATACAAAGATTTCAACCGTCTACCTGTTCCATTCATTGTTCTACTTGTCGAAAGTTACAAATAATTTCCGATAAAGGATTAACAATGGGGCTCATTGTTCACTTAAACTTGAAGGACAAAAAATTGGCGAATGGTACTGTTTGGATGCATTGCATATATGTTTCTTAGACTATAGGGAAGCAATATATACAAAGATTTCAACCGTCTACGTGTTCCAATCATTGTTCTACTTGTAGAAAGTTACAAATAATTTCCATTTCATGATTATCAATGGGGCTCGCTGTTTACTTAAACTTGAAGATCAAAAAATTGGCGTTTGTTACTGTTTAGATGCTTTGCATATAAGTTTCTTAGACTATATAGAAGCAAGATATACAAAGATTTCAACCGTCTACCTGTTCTATTCATTGTTCTTTTTTGTAGAAAGTTACAAATAATTTCCGTTTCATGATTATCAATGGGGCTCGTTGTTCACTTAAACTTGAAGGACAAAAAATTGGCGAATGGTACTGTTTGGATGCATTGCATATATGTTTCTTAGACTATATGGAAGCAATATATACAAAGATTTCAACCGTCTACGTGTTCCAATCATTGTTCTACTTGTAGAAAGTTACAATTAATTTCCGTTAAAGGATTAACAATGGGGCTCGTAGTTCACTTAAACTTGAAGAACAAAAAATTGGCGAATTGTACTGTTTGGATGCTTTGCATATTTGTTTCGTAGACTATATAGAAGCAATATATACAATGATTACAACCGTCTACATGATCCATTCATTGTTCTACTTGTCGAAATTTACAACTAATTTCCTTTAAAGGATTAACAATGGGGCTCGTAGTACACTTAATCATGAAGATGAAATAATTGGCGAATTGTTCTGTTTCGATGCTTTGCATATGTGTCTCTTAGATTATATAGAAGCAATATATACAATGATTTCAACCGTCTACCTGTTCCATTCATTGTTCTACTTGTCGAAAGTTACAAATAATTTCCGATAAAGGATTAACCATTAGGGCTCATTGTTCACTTAAACTTGAAAAACAAAAAATTGGCGAATTGTACTGTTTGGATGCTTTGCATATATGTTTCTTAGACTATATGGAAGCAATATATACAATGATTTCAACCGTCTACCTATTCCATTCATTGTTCTACTTGTTGAAATTTACAAATAATTTCCTTTAAAGGATTAACAATGGGGCTCGTTGTACAGTTAAACTTGAAGAACAATAAATTGACAAATTGTACTGTTTGGATGCTTTGCATATGTGTTTCTTAGACTATATAGAAGCAATATATACAAAGAATTCCACCGTCTACCTGTTCCATTCATTGTTCTACTTGTCGAAAGTTACAAATAATTTCCGATAAAGGATTAACCATTGGGGCTCGTTGTTCACTTAAACTTGAAGAACAATAAATTGGCGAATTGTACTGTTTGGATGCTTTGCATATATGTTTCTTAGACTATATAGACGCAATATATACAAGTATTTCAACCGTCTACCTGTTCCATTCATTGTTCTACTTGTCGAAAGTTACAAATAATTACCGATAAAGGATTAACCATTGGGGCTCATTGTTCACTTAAACTTGAAGAACAAAAAATTGGCGAATTGTACTGTTTGGATGCTTTGCATATATGTTTCTTAGACTATATAGAAGCAATATATACAAAGATTTCAACCGTCTACCTGTTCCATTCATTGTTCTACTTGTCGAAAGTTACAAATAATTTCCGATAAAGGATTAACAATGGGGCTCATTGTTCACTTAAACTTGAAGGACAAAAAATTGGCGAATGGTACTGTTTGGATGCATTGCATATATGTTTCTTAGACTATAGGGAAGCAATATATACAAAGATTTCAACCGTCTACGTGTTCCAATCATTGTTCTACTTGTAGAAAGTTACAAATAATTTCCATTTCATGATTATCAATGGGGCTCGCTGTTTACTTAAACTTGAAGATCAAAAAATTGGCGTTTGTTACTGTTTAGATGCTTTGCATATAAGTTTCTTAGACTATATAGAAGCAAGATATACAAAGATTTCAACCGTCTACCTGTTCTATTCATTGTTCTTTTTTGTAGAAAGTTACAAATAATTTCCGTTTCATGATTATCAATGGGGCTCGTTGTTCACTTAAACTTGAAGAACAAAAAATTGGCGAATGGTACTGTTTGGATGCTTTGCATATATGTTTCTTAGATAATATAGAAGCAATATATACAAAGATTTCACCGTCTACCTGTTCCATTCATTGTTCTACTTGTCGAAAGTTACAAATAATTTCCGATAAAGGATTAACAATGGGGCTCATTGTTCACTTAAACTTGAAGACCAAAAAATTGGCAAATGGTACTGTTTGGATGCTTTGCATATATGTTTCTTAGACTATATAGACGCAATATATACAAGTATTTCAACCGTCTACCTGTTCCATTCATTGTTCTACTTGTCGAAAGTTACAATTAATTTCCGTTAAAGGATTAACAATGGGGCTCGTAGTTCACTTAAACTTGAAGAACAAAAAATTGGCGAATTGTACTGTTTGGATGCTTTGCATATTTGTTTCGTAGACTATATAGAAGCTATATATACAATGATTTCAACCGTCTACATGATCCATTCATTGTTCTGCTTGTCGAAATTTACAAATAATTACCTTTAAAGGATTAACAATGGGGCTCGTAATTCACTTAATCATGAAGATGAAATAATTGGCGAATTGTACTGTTTGGATGCTTTGCATATGTGTCACTTAGATTATATAGAAGCAATATATACAATGATTTCAACCGTCTACCTGTTCCATTCATTGTTCTACTTGTCGAAAGTTACATATAATTTCCGTTAAGGGATTAACAATGGGGATCGTAGTTTACTTAAACTTGAAGAACAAAAAATTGGCGAATTGTACTGTTTGGATGCTTTGCATATATGTTTCTTAGACTATATAGAAGTAATATATACAAAGATTTCAACCGTCTACCTGTTCCATTCATTGTTCTACTTGTCGAAATTTACAAATAATTTCCTTTAAAGGATTAACAATGTGGCTCGTAGTTCACTTAAACTTGAAGAACAATAAATTGACAAATTGTACTGTTTGGATGCTTTGCATATTTGTTTCGTAGACTATATAGAAGCAATATATACAATGATTTCAACCGTCTACATGATCCATTCATTGTTCTACTTGTCGAAATTTACAAATAATTTCCTTTAAAGGATTAACAATGGGGCTCGTAGTTCGCTTAATCATGAAGATGAAATAATTGGCGAATTGTACCGTTTGGATGCTTTGCATATATGTTTCTTAGACTATATAGAAGCAATATATACAAAGATTTCAACCGTCTACCTGTTCCATTCATTGTTCTACTTGTCGAAAGTTACAATTAATTTCCGTTAAAGGATTAACAATGGGGCTCGTAGTTCACTTAAACTTGAAGAACAAAAAATTGGCGAATTGTACTGTTTGGATGCTTTGCATATTTGTTTCGTAGACTATATAGAAGCTATATATACAATGATTTCAACCGTCTACATGATCCATTCATTGTTCTGCTTGTCGAAATTTACAAATAATTACCTTTAAAGGATTAACAATGGGGCTCGTAATTCACTTAATCATGAAGATGAAATAATTGGCGAATTGTACTGTTTGGATGCTTTGCATATGTGTCACTTAGATTATATAGAAGCAATATATACAATGATTTCAACCGTCTACCTGTTCCATTCATTGTTCTACTTGTCGAAAGTTACAAATAATTTCCGTTAAGGGATTAACAATGGGGATCGTAGTTTACTTAAACTTGAAGAACAAAAAATTGGCGAATTGTACTGTTTGGATGCTTTGCATATATGTTTCTTAGACTATATAGAAGTAATATATACAAAGATTTCAACCGTCTACCTGTTCCATTCATTGTTCTACTTGTCGAAATTTACAAATAATTTCCTTTAAAGGATTAACAATGTGGCTCGTAGTTCACTTAAACTTGAAGAACAATAAATTGACAAATTGTACTGTTTGGATGCTTTGCATATTTGTTTCGTAGACTATATAGAAGCAATATATACAATGATTTCAACCGTCTACATGATCCATTCATTGTTCTACTTGTCGAAATTTACAAATAATTTCCTTTAAAGGATTAACAATGGGGCTCGTAGTTCGCTTAATCATGAAGATGAAATAATTGGCGAATTGTACCGTTTGGATGCTTTGCATATATGTTTCTTAGACTATATAGATGCAATATATACAAAGATTTCAACCGTCTACCTGTTCCATTCATTGTTCTACTTGTCGAAAGTTACAAATAATTTCCGATAAAGGATTAACAATGGGGCTCATTGTTCACTTAAACTTGAAGGACAAAAAATTGGCGAATGGTACTGTTTGGATGCATTGCATATATGTTTCTTAGACTATATGGAAGCAATATATACAAAGATTTCAACCGTCTACGTGTTCCAATCATTGTTCTACTTGTAGAAAGTTACAATTAATTTCCGTTAAAGGATTAACAATGGGGCTCGTAGTTCACTTAAACTTGAAGAACAATAAATTGGCGAATTGTACTGTTAGGATGCTTTGCACGTATGTTTCTTAGACTATATCGAAGCAATATATACAAAGATTTCAACCGTCTACCTGTTCCATTCATTGTTCTACTTGTCGAAAGTTACAAATAATTTCCTTTAAAGGATTAACAATGGGGCTCGTAGTTCACTTAATCATGAAGATGAAATAATTGGCGAATTGTACTGTTTGGATGCTTTGCATATGTGTCTCTTAGATTATATAGAAGCAATATATACAAAGATTTCAACCGTCTACCTGTTCCATTCATTGTTCTACTTGTCGAAAGTTACAAATAATTTCCGATAAAGGATTAACCATTGGGGCTCATTGTTCACATAAACTTGGAAAACAAAAAATTGGCGAATTGTACTGTTTGGATGCTTTGCATATATGTTTCTTAGACTATATGGAAGCAATATATACAATGATTTCAACCGTCTACCTATTCCATTCATTGTTCTACTTGTCGAAATTTACAAATAATTTCCTTTAAAGGATTAACAATGGGGCTCGTTGTACACTTAAACTTGATGAACAATGAATTGGCGAATTGTACTGTTTGGATGCTTTGCATATATGTTTCTTAGACTATGTAGAAGCAATATATACAAAGAATTCAACCGTCTACCTGTTCCATTCATTGTTCTACTTGTCGAAAGTTACAAATAATTTCCGATAAAGGATTAACCATTGGGGCTCATTGTTCACTTAAACTTGAAAAACAAAAAATTGGCGAATTGTACTGTTTGGATCCTTTGCAAATATGTTTCTTAGACTATATAGACGCAATATATACAAGGATTTCAACCGTCTACCTGTTCCATTCATTGTTCTACTTGTCGAATGTTACAAATAATTACCGATAAAGGATTAACCATTGGGGCTCATTGTTCACTTAAACTTGAAGAACAAAAAATTGGCGAATTGTACTGTTTGGATGCTTTGCATATATGTTTCTTAGACTATATAGAAGCAATATATACAAAGATTTCAACCGTCTACCTTTTCCATTCATTGTTCTACTTGTCGAAAGTTACAAATGATTTCCGATAAAGGATTAACAATGGGGCTCATTGTTCACTTAAACTTGAAGGACAAAAAATTGGCGAATCGTACTGTTTGGATGCTTTGCATATATGTTTCTTAGACTTTATGGAAGCAATATATACAAAGATTTCAACCGTCTACGTGTTCCAATCATTGTTCTACTTGTAGAAAGTTACCAGTAATTTCCGTTAAAGGATTAACAATGGGGCTCGTAGTTCACTTAAACTTGAAGAACAAAAAATTGGCGAATTGTACTGTTTGGATGCTTTGCATATATGTTTCTTAGACTATATGGAAGCAATATATACAAAGATTTCAAACGTCTACCTGTTCCATTCATTGTTCTACTTGTCGAAATTTACAAATAATTTCCTTTAAAGGATTAACAATGGGGCTCGTTGTACACTTAAACTTGAAGAACAATAAATTGGCGAATTGTTCTGTTAGGATGCTTTGCACGTATGTTTCTTAGACTATATAGAAGCAATATATACAAAGATTTCAACTGTCTACCTGTTCCATTCATTGTTCTACTTGTCGAAAGTTACAAATAATTTCCGATAAAGGATTAACCATTGGGGCTCATTGTTCACTTAAACTTGAGGAACAAAAAATTGGTGAATTGTACTGTTTGGATGCTTTGCATATATGTTTCTTAGACTATATAGAAGCAATATATACAATGATTTCAACCGTCTACCTATTCCATTCATTGTTCTACTTGCCGAAATTTACAAATAATTACCTTTAAAGGATTAACAATGGGGCTCGTAATTCACTTAATCATGAAGATGAAATAATTGGCGAATTGTACTGTTTGGATGCTTTGCATATGTGTCACTTAGATTATATAGAAGCAATATATACAATGATTTCAACCGTCTACCTGTTCCATTCATTGTTCTACTTGTCGAAAGTTACAAATAATTTCCGTTAAGGGATTAACAATGGGGATCGTAGTTTACTTAAACTTGAAGAACAAAAAATTGGCGAATTGTACTGTTTGGATGCTTTGCATATATGTTTCTTAGACTATATAGAAGTAATATATACAAAGATTTCAACCGTCTACCTGTTCCATTCATTGTTCTACTTGTCGAAATTTACAAATAATTTCCTTTAAAGGATTAACAATGTGGCTCGTAGTTCACTTAAACTTGAAGAACAATAAATTGACAAATTGTACTGTTTGGATGCTTTGCATATTTGTTTCGTAGACTATATAGAAGCAATATATACAATGATTTCAACCGTCTACATGATCCATTCATTGTTCTACTTGTCGAAATTTACAAATAATTTCCTTTAAAGGATTAACAATGGGGCTCGTAGTTCGCTTAATCATGAAGATGAAATAATTGGCGAATTGTACCGTTTGGATGCTTTGCATATATGTTTCTTAGACTATATAGAAGCAATATATACAAAGATTTCAACCGTCTACCTGTTCCATTCATTGTTCTACTTGTCGAAAGTTACAAATAATTTCCGATAAAGGATTAACAATGGGGCTCATTGTTCACTTAAACTTGAAGGACAAAAAATTGGCGAATGGTACTGTTTGGATGCATTGCATATATGTTTCTTAGACTATATGGAAGCAATATATACAAAGATTTCAACCGTCTACGTGTTCCAATCATTGTTCTACTTGTAGAAAGTTACAATTAATTTCCGTTAAAGGATTAACAATGGGGCTCGTAGTTCACTTAAACTTGAAGAACAAAAAATTGGCGAATTGTACTGTTTGGATGCTTTGCATATTTGTTTCGTAGACTATATAGAAGCAATATATAATAATATTTCAACCGTCTACGTGTTCCAATCATTGTTCTACTTGTCGAAATTTACAAATAATTTCCTTTAAAGGATTAACAATGGGGCTCGTTGTTCACTTAAACTTGAAGACCAATAAATTGGCGAATGGTACTGTTTGGATGCTTTGCATATATGTTTCTTAGACTATATAGAAGCAATATATACAAAGAATTCAACCGTCTACCTGTTCCATTCATTGTTCTACTTGTCGAAAGTTACAAATAATTTCCTTTAAAGGATTAACAATGGGGCTCGTTGTTCACTTAAACTTGAAGAACAATAAATTGGCGAATTGTACTGTTTGGATGCTTTGCATATATGTTTCTTAGACTATATAGAAGCAATATATACAAAGAATTCAACCGTCTACCTGTTCCATTCATTGTTCTACTTGTCGAAAGTTACAAATAATTTCCGATAAAGGATTAACAATGGGGCTCATTGTGCACTTAAACTTGAAGGACAAAAAATTGGCGAATGGTACTGTTTGGATGCATTGCATATATGTTTCTTAGACTATATGGAAGCAATATATACAAAGATTTCAACCGTCTACGTGTTCCAATCATTGTTCTACTTGTAGAAAGTTACAATTAATTTCCGTTAAAGGATTAACAATGGGGCTCGTAGTTCACTTAAACTTGAAGAACAAAAAATTGGCGAATTGTACTGTTTGGATGCTTTGCATATTTGTTTCGTAGACTATATAGAAGCAATATATACAATGATTTCAACCGTCTACATGATCCATTCATTGTTCTACTTGTCGAAATTTACAAATAATTTCCTTTAAAGGATTAACAATGGGGCTCGTAGTTCACTTAATCATGAAGATGAAATAATTGGCGAATTGTACTGTTTGGATGCTTTGCATATGTGTCTCTTAGATTATATAGAAGCAATATATACAAAGATTTCAACCGTCTACCTGTTCCATTCATTGTTCTACTTGTCGAAAGTTACAAATAATTTCCGATAAAGGATTAACCATTGGGGCTCATTGTTCACATAAACTTGGAAAACAAAAAATTGGCGAATTGTACTGTTTGGATGCTTTGCATATATGTTTCTTAGACTATATGGAAGCAATATATACAATGATTTCAACCGTCTACCTATTCCATTCATTGTTCTACTTGTCGAAATTTACAAATAATTTCCTTTAAAGGATTAACAATGGGGCTCGTTGTACACTTAAACTTGATGAACAATGAATTGGCGAATTGTACTGTTTGGATGCTTTGCATATATGTTTCTTAGACTATGTAGAAGCAATATATACAAAGAATTCAACCGTCTACCTGTTCCATTCATTGTTCTACTTGTCGAAAGTTACAAATAATTTCCGATAAAGGATTAACCATTGGGGCTCATTGTTCACTTAAACTTGAAAAACAAAAAATTGGCGAATTGTACTGTTTGGATCCTTTGCAAATATGTTTCTTAGACTATATAGACGCAATATATACAAGGATTTCAACCGTCTACCTGTTCCATTCATTGTTCTACTTGTCGAATGTTACAAATAATTACCGATAAAGGATTAACCATTGGGGCTCATTGTTCACTTAAACTTGAAGAACAAAAAATTGGCGAATTGTACTGTTTGGATGCTTTGCATATATGTTTCTTAGACTATATAGAAGCAATATATACAAAGATTTCAACCGTCTACCTTTTCCATTCATTGTTCTACTTGTCGAAAGTTACAAATGATTTCCGATAAAGGATTAACAATGGGGCTCATTGTTCACTTAAACTTGAAGGACAAAAAATTGGCGAATCGTACTGTTTGGATGCTTTGCATATATGTTTCTTAGACTTTATGGAAGCAATATATACAAAGATTTCAACCGTCTACGTGTTCCAATCATTGTTCTACTTGTAGAAAGTTACCATTAATTTCCGTTAAAGGATTAACAATGGGGCTCGTAGTTCACTTAAACTTGAAGAACAAAAAATTGGCGAATTGTACTGTTTGGATGCTTTGCATATATGTTTCTTAGACTATATGGAAGCAATATATACAAAGATTTCAAACGTCTACCTGTTCCATTCATTGTTCTACTTGTCGAAATTTACAAATAATTTCCTTTAAAGGATTAACAATGGGGCTCGTTGTACACTTAAACTTGAAGAACAATAAATTGGCGAATTGTTCTGTTAGGATGCTTTGCACGTATGTTTCTTAGACTATATAGAAGCAATATATACAAAGATTTCAACTGTCTACCTGTTCCATTCATTGTTCTACTTGTCGAAAGTTACAAATAATTTCCGATAAAGGATTAACCATTGGGGCTCATTGTTCACTTAAACTTGAGGAACAAAAAATTGGTGAATTGTACTGTTTGGATGCTTTGCATATATGTTTCTTAGACTATATAGAAGCAATATATACAATGATTTCAACCGTCTACCTATTCCATTCATTGTTCTACTTGCCGAAATTTACAAATAATTTCCTTTAAAGGATTAACAATGGGGCTCGTTGTTCACTTAAACTTGAAGAACAAAAAATTGGCGAATGGTACTGTTTGGATGCTTTTCATATATGTTTCTTAGACTATATAGAAGCAATATATACAATGATTTCAACCGTCTACCTGTTCCATTCATTGTTCTACTTGTCGAAAGTTACATATAATTTCCGTTAAGGGATTAACAATGGGGATCGTAGTTTACTTAAACTTGAAGAACAAAAAATTGGCGAATTGTACTGTTTGGATGCTTTGCATATATGTTTCTTAGACTATATAGAAGTAATATATACAAAGATTTCAACCGTCTACCTGTTCCATTCATTGTTCTACTTGTCGAAATTTACAAATAATTTCCTTTAAAGGATTAACAATGTGGCTCGTAGTTCACTTAAACTTGAAGAACAATAAATTGACAAATTGTACTGTTTGGATGCTTTGCATATTTGTTTCGTAGACTATATAGAAGCAATATATACAATGATTTCAACCGTCTACATGATCCATTCATTGTTCTACTTGTCGAAATTTACAAATAATTTCCTTTAAAGGATTAACAATGGGGCTCGTAGTTCGCTTAATCATGAAGATGAAATAATTGGCGAATTGTACCGTTTGGATGCTTTGCATATATGTTTCTTAGACTATATAGAAGCAATATATACAAAGATTTCAACCGTCTACCTGTTCCATTCATTGTTCTACTTGTCGAAAGTTACAATTAATTTCCGTTAAAGGATTAACAATGGGGCTCGTAGTTCACTTAAACTTGAAGAACAAAAAATTGGCGAATTGTACTGTTTGGATGCTTTGCATATTTGTTTCGTAGACTATATAGAAGCTATATATACAATGATTTCAACCGTCTACATGATCCATTCATTGTTCTGCTTGTCGAAATTTACAAATAATTACCTTTAAAGGATTAACAATGGGGCTCGTAATTCACTTAATCATGAAGATGAAATAATTGGCGAATTGTACTGTTTGGATGCTTTGCATATGTGTCACTTAGATTATATAGAAGCAATATATACAATGATTTCAACCGTCTACCTGTTCCATTCATTGTTCTACTTGTCGAAAGTTACAAATAATTTCCGTTAAGGGATTAACAATGGGGATCGTAGTTTACTTAAACTTGAAGAACAAAAAATTGGCGAATTGTACTGTTTGGATGCTTTGCATATATGTTTCTTAGACTATATAGAAGTAATATATACAAAGATTTCAACCGTCTACCTGTTCCATTCATTGTTCTACTTGTCGAAATTTACAAATAATTTCCTTTAAAGGATTAACAATGTGGCTCGTAGTTCACTTAAACTTGAAGAACAATAAATTGACAAATTGTACTGTTTGGATGCTTTGCATATTTGTTTCGTAGACTATATAGAAGCAATATATACAATGATTTCAACCGTCTACATGATCCATTCATTGTTCTACTTGTCGAAATTTACAAATAATTTCCTTTAAAGGATTAACAATGGGGCTCGTAGTTCGCTTAATCATGAAGATGAAATAATTGGCGAATTGTACCGTTTGGATGCTTTGCATATATGTTTCTTAGACTATATAGAAGCAATATATACAAAGATTTCAACCGTCTACCTGTTCCATTCATTGTTCTACTTGTCGAAAGTTACAAATAATTTCCGATAAAGGATTAACAATGGGGCTCATTGTTCACTTAAACTTGAAGGACAAAAAATTGGCGAATGGTACTGTTTGGATGCATTGCATATATGTTTCTTAGACTATATGGAAGCAATATATACAAAGATTTCAACCGTCTACGTGTTCCAATCATTGTTCTACTTGTAGAAAGTTACAATTAATTTCCGTTAAAGGATTAACAATGGGGCTCGTAGTTCACTTAAACTTGAAGAACAATAAATTGGCGAATTGTACTGTTAGGATGCTTTGCACGTATGTTTCTTAGACTATATCGAAGCAATATATACAAAGATTTCAACCGTCTACCTGTTCCATTCATTGTTCTACTTGTCGAAAGTTACAAATAATTTCCTTTAAAGGATTAACAATGGGGCTCGTAGTTCACTTAATCATGAAGATGAAATAATTGGCGAATTGTACTGTTTGGATGCTTTGCATATGTGTCTCTTAGATTATATAGAAGCAATATATACAAAGATTTCAACCGTCTACCTGTTCCATTCATTGTTCTACTTGTCGAAAGTTACAAATAATTTCCGATAAAGGATTAACCATTGGGGCTCATTGTTCACATAAACTTGGAAAACAAAAAATTGGCGAATTGTACTGTTTGGATGCTTTGCATATATGTTTCTTAGACTATATGGAAGCAATATATACAATGATTTCAACCGTCTACCTATTCCATTCATTGTTCTACTTGTCGAAATTTACAAATAATTTCCTTTAAAGGATTAACAATGGGGCTCGTTGTACACTTAAACTTGATGAACAATGAATTGGCGAATTGTACTGTTTGGATGCTTTGCATATATGTTTCTTAGACTATGTAGAAGCAATATATACAAAGAATTCAACCGTCTACCTGTTCCATTCATTGTTCTACTTGTCGAAAGTTACAAATAATTTCCGATAAAGGATTAACCATTGGGGCTCATTGTTCACTTAAACTTGAAAAACAAAAAATTGGCGAATTGTACTGTTTGGATCCTTTGCAAATATGTTTCTTAGACTATATAGACGCAATATATACAAGGATTTCAACCGTCTACCTGTTCCATTCATTGTTCTACTTGTCGAATGTTACAAATAATTACCGATAAAGGATTAACCATTGGGGCTCATTGTTCACTTAAACTTGAAGAACAAAAAATTGGCGAATTGTACTGTTTGGATGCTTTGCATATATGTTTCTTAGACTATATAGAAGCAATATATACAAAGATTTCAACCGTCTACCTTTTCCATTCATTGTTCTACTTGTCGAAAGTTACAAATGATTTCCGATAAAGGATTAACAATGGGGCTCATTGTTCACTTAAACTTGAAGGACAAAAAATTGGCGAATCGTACTGTTTGGATGCTTTGCATATATGTTTCTTAGACTTTATGGAAGCAATATATACAAAGATTTCAACCGTCTACGTGTTCCAATCATTGTTCTACTTGTAGAAAGTTACCAGTAATTTCCGTTAAAGGATTAACAATGGGGCTCGTAGTTCACTTAAACTTGAAGAACAAAAAATTGGCGAATTGTACTGTTTGGATGCTTTGCATATATGTTTCTTAGACTATATGGAAGCAATATATACAAAGATTTCAAACGTCTACCTGTTCCATTCATTGTTCTACTTGTCGAAATTTACAAATAATTTCCTTTAAAGGATTAACAATGGGGCTCGTTGTACACTTAAACTTGAAGAACAATAAATTGGCGAATTGTTCTGTTAGGATGCTTTGCACGTATGTTTCTTAGACTATATAGAAGCAATATATACAAAGATTTCAACTGTCTACCTGTTCCATTCATTGTTCTACTTGTCGAAAGTTACAAATAATTTCCGATAAAGGATTAACCATTGGGGCTCATTGTTCACTTAAACTTGAGGAACAAAAAATTGGTGAATTGTACTGTTTGGATGCTTTGCATATATGTTTCTTAGACTATATAGAAGCAATATATACAATGATTTCAACCGTCTACCTATTCCATTCATTGTTCTACTTGCCGAAATTTACAAATAATTACCTTTAAAGGATTAACAATGGGGCTCGTAATTCACTTAATCATGAAGATGAAATAATTGGCGAATTGTACTGTTTGGATGCTTTGCATATGTGTCACTTAGATTATATAGAAGCAATATATACAATGATTTCAACCGTCTACCTGTTCCATTCATTGTTCTACTTGTCGAAAGTTACAAATAATTTCCGTTAAGGGATTAACAATGGGGATCGTAGTTTACTTAAACTTGAAGAACAAAAAATTGGCGAATTGTACTGTTTGGATGCTTTGCATATATGTTTCTTAGACTATATAGAAGTAATATATACAAAGATTTCAACCGTCTACCTGTTCCATTCATTGTTCTACTTGTCGAAATTTACAAATAATTTCCTTTAAAGGATTAACAATGTGGCTCGTAGTTCACTTAAACTTGAAGAACAATAAATTGACAAATTGTACTGTTTGGATGCTTTGCATATTTGTTTCGTAGACTATATAGAAGCAATATATACAATGATTTCAACCGTCTACATGATCCATTCATTGTTCTACTTGTCGAAATTTACAAATAATTTCCTTTAAAGGATTAACAATGGGGCTCGTAGTTCGCTTAATCATGAAGATGAAATAATTGGCGAATTGTACCGTTTGGATGCTTTGCATATATGTTTCTTAGACTATATAGAAGCAATATATACAAAGATTTCAACCGTCTACCTGTTCCATTCATTGTTCTACTTGTCGAAAGTTACAAATAATTTCCGATAAAGGATTAACAATGGGGCTCATTGTTCACTTAAACTTGAAGGACAAAAAATTGGCGAATGGTACTGTTTGGATGCATTGCATATATGTTTCTTAGACTATATGGAAGCAATATATACAAAGATTTCAACCGTCTACGTGTTCCAATCATTGTTCTACTTGTAGAAAGTTACAATTAATTTCCGTTAAAGGATTAACAATGGGGCTCGTAGTTCACTTAAACTTGAAGAACAAAAAATTGGCGAATTGTACTGTTTGGATGCTTTGCATATTTGTTTCGTAGACTATATAGAAGCAATATATAATAATATTTCAACCGTCTACGTGTTCCAATCATTGTTCTACTTGTCGAAATTTACAAATAATTTCCTTTAAAGGATTAACAATGGGGCTCGTTGTTCACTTAAACTTGAAGACCAATAAATTGGCGAATGGTACTGTTTGGATGCTTTGCATATATGTTTCTTAGACTATATAGAAGCAATATAAACAAAGAATTCAACCGTCTACCTGTTCCATTCATTGTTCTACTTGTCGAAAGTTACAAATAATTTCCTTTAAAGGATTAACAATGGGGCTCGTTGTTCACTTAAACTTGAAGAACAATAAATTGGCGAATTGTACTGTTTGGATGCTTTGCATATATGTTTCTTAGACTATATAGAAGCAATATATACAAAGAATTCAACCGTCTACCTGTTCCATTCATTGTTCTACTTGTCGAAAGTTACAAATAATTTCCGATAAAGGATTAACAATGGGGCTCATTGTGCACTTAAACTTGAAGGACAAAAAATTGGCGAATGGTACTGTTTGGATGCATTGCATATATGTTTCTTAGACTATATGGAAGCAATATATACAAAGATTTCAACCGTCTACGTGTTCCAATCATTGTTCTACTTGTAGAAAGTTACAATTAATTTCCGTTAAAGGATTAACAATGGGGCTCGTAGTTCACTTAAACTTGAAGAACAAAAAATTGGCGAATTGTACTGTTTGGATGCTTTGCATATTTGTTTCGTAGACTATATAGAAGCAATATATACAATGATTTCAACCGTCTACATGATCCATTCATTGTTCTACTTGTCGAAATTTACAAATAATTTCCTTTAAAGGATTAACAATGGGGCTCGTAGTTCACTTAATCATGAAGATGAAATAATTGGCGAATTGTACTGTTTGGATGCTTTGCATATGTGTCTCTTAGATTATATAGAAGCAATATATACAAAGATTTCAACCGTCTACCTGTTCCATTCATTGTTCTACTTGTCGAAAGTTACAAATAATTTCCGATAAAGGATTAACCATTGGGGCTCATTGTTCACATAAACTTGGAAAACAAAAAATTGGCGAATTGTACTGTTTGGATGCTTTGCATATATGTTTCTTAGACTATATGGAAGCAATATATACAATGATTTCAACCGTCTACCTATTCCATTCATTGTTCTACTTGTCGAAATTTACAAATAATTTCCTTTAAAGGATTAACAATGGGGCTCGTTGTACACTTAAACTTGATGAACAATGAATTGGCGAATTGTACTGTTTGGATGCTTTGCATATATGTTTCTTAGACTATGTAGAAGCAATATATACAAAGAATTCAACCGTCTACCTGTTCCATTCATTGTTCTACTTGTCGAAAGTTACAAATAATTTCCGATAAAGGATTAACCATTGGGGCTCATTGTTCACTTAAACTTGAAAAACAAAAAATTGGCGAATTGTACTGTTTGGATCCTTTGCAAATATGTTTCTTAGACTATATAGACGCAATATATACAAGGATTTCAACCGTCTACCTGTTCCATTCATTGTTCTACTTGTCGAATGTTACAAATAATTACCGATAAAGGATTAACCATTGGGGCTCATTGTTCACTTAAACTTGAAGAACAAAAAATTGGCGAATTGTACTGTTTGGATGCTTTGCATATATGTTTCTTAGACTATATAGAAGCAATATATACAAAGATTTCAACCGTCTACCTTTTCCATTCATTGTTCTACTTGTCGAAAGTTACAAATGATTTCCGATAAAGGATTAACAATGGGGCTCATTGTTCACTTAAACTTGAAGGACAAAAAATTGGCGAATCGTACTGTTTGGATGCTTTGCATATATGTTTCTTAGACTTTATGGAAGCAATATATACAAAGATTTCAACCGTCTACGTGTTCCAATCATTGTTCTACTTGTAGAAAGTTACCATTAATTTCCGTTAAAGGATTAACAATGGGGCTCGTAGTTCACTTAAACTTGAAGAACAAAAAATTGGCGAATTGTACTGTTTGGATGCTTTGCATATATGTTTCTTAGACTATATGGAAGCAATATATACAAAGATTTCAAACGTCTACCTGTTCCATTCATTGTTCTACTTGTCGAAATTTACAAATAATTTCCTTTAAAGGATTAACAATGGGGCTCGTTGTACACTTAAACTTGAAGAACAATAAATTGGCGAATTGTTCTGTTAGGATGCTTTGCACGTATGTTTCTTAGACTATATAGAAGCAATATATACAAAGATTTCAACTGTCTACCTGTTCCATTCATTGTTCTACTTGTCGAAAGTTACAAATAATTTCCGATAAAGGATTAACCATTGGGGCTCATTGTTCACTTAAACTTGAGGAACAAAAAATTGGTGAATTGTACTGTTTGGATGCTTTGCATATATGTTTCTTAGACTATATAGAAGCAATATATACAATGATTTCAACCGTCTACCTATTCCATTCATTGTTCTACTTGCCGAAATTTACAAATAATTTCCTTTAAAGGATTAACAATGGGGCTCGTTGTTCACTTAAACTTGAAGAACAAAAAATTGGCGAATGGTACTGTTTGGATGCTTTTCATATATGTTTCTTAGACTATATAGAAGCAATATATACAAAGATTTCAACCGTCTACCTGTTCCATTCATTGTTCTACTTGTCGAAAGTTACAAATAATTTCCGATAACGGATTAACCATTGGGGCTCATTGTTCACTTAAACTTGAAGAACAATGAATTGGCGAATTGTACTGTTTGGATGCTTTGCATAAATGTTTCTTAGACTATATAGAAGCAATATATACAATGATTTCAACCGTCTACCTATTCCATTCATTGTTCTACTTGCCGAAATTTACAAATAATTTCCTTTAAAGGATTAACAATGGGGCTCGTTGTTCACTTAAACTTGAAGAACAAAAAATTGGCGAATGGTACTGTTTGGATGCTTTGCATATATGTTTCTTAGACTATATAGAAGCAATATATACAAAGATTTCAACCGTCTACCTGTTCCATTCATTGTTCTACTTGTCGAAAGTTACAAATAATTTCCGATAACGGATTAACCATTGGGGCTCATTGTTCACTTAAACTTGAAGAACAAAAAATTGGCGAATTGTACTGTTTGGATGCTTTGCATATATGTTTCTTAGACTATATAGAAGCAATATATACAAAGATTTCAACCGTCTACCTGTTCCATTCATTGTTCTACTTGTCGAAAGTTAGAAATAATTTCCGATAAATGATTAACCATTGGGGCTCGTTGTTCACTTAAACTTGAAGAACAATAAATTGGCGAATGGTACTGTTTGGATGCTTTGCATATATGTTTCTTAGATTATATAGAAGCAATATATACAAAGATTTCAACCGTCTACCTGTTCCATTCATTGTTCTACTTGTCGAAAGTTACAAATAATTTCCGATAAATGATTAACCATTGGGGCTCGTTGTTCACTTAAACTTGAAGAACAATAAATTGGCGAATGGTACTGTTTGGATGCTTTGCATATATGTTTCTTAGACTATTTAGAAGCAATATATAGAAAGATTTCACCCGTCTACCTGTACTATTCATTGATCTACTTGTAGAAAGTTACAAATAATTTCCATTTCATGATTATCAATGGGGCTCGCTGTTCACTTAAACTTGAAGATCAAAAAATTGGCAAATGGTATTGTTTGGATGCTTTGCGTACATGTTTCTTAGACTATATGGAAGCAATATATACAAAGATTTCAACAGTCTACGTGTTCCAATCATTGTTCTACTTGTCGAAATTTACAAATAATTTCCTTTAAAGGATTAACAATGGGGCTCGTTGTTCACTTAAACTTGAAGAACAATAAATTGGCGAATTGTACTGTTTGGATGCTTTGCATATATGTTTCTTAGACTATATAGAAGCAATATATACAAAGAATTCAACCGTCTACCTGTTCCATTCATTGTTCTACTTGTAGAAAGTTATAAATAATTTCCATTTCATGATTATCAATGGGGCTCGCTGTTTACTTAAACTTGAAGATCAAAAAATTGGCGTTTGTTACTGTTTAGATGCTTTGCATATAAGTTTCTTAGACTATATAGAAGCAAGATATACAAAGATTTCAACCGTCTACCTGTTCTATTCATTGTTCTTTTTTGTAGAGAGTTACAAATAATTTCCGTTTCATGATTATCAATGGGGCTCGTTGTTCACTTAAACTTGAAGAACAAAAAATTGGCGAATGGTACTCTTTGGATGCTTTGCATATATGTTTCTTAGATAATATAGAAGCAATATATACAAAGATTTCACCGTCTACCTGTGCCATTCATTGTTCTACTTGTCGAAAGTTACAAATAATTTCCGATAAAGGATTAACAATGGGGCTCATTGTTCACTTAAACTTGAAGACCAAAAAATTGGCAAATGGTACTGTTTGGATGCTTTGCATATATGTTTCTTAGACTATATAGACGCAATATATACAAGTATTTCAACCGTCTACATGTTCCATTCATTGTTCTACTTGTCGAAAGTTACAAATAATTTCCGATAAAGGATTAACAATGGGTCTCATTGTTCACTTAAACTTGACGAACAAAAAATTGGCGAATGGTACTGTTTGGATGCTTTGCATATATGTTTCTAAGACTATATAGACGAAATATATACAAGGATTTCAACTGTCTACCTGTTTCATTCATTGTTCTACTTGTCGAAAGTTACAAATAATTTCCATTTCATGATTATCAATGGGGCTCGCTGTTCACTTAAACTTGAAGATCAAAAAATTGGCAAATGGTATTGTTTGGATGCTTTGCGTACATGTTTCTTAGACTATATGGAAGCAATATATACAAAGATTTCAACAGTCTACGTGTTCCAATCATTGTTCTACTTGTCGAAATTTACAAATAATTTCCGATAACGGATTAACCAATGGGGCTCATTGTTCACTTAAACTTGAAGAACAAAAAATTGGCGAATTGTACTGTTTGGATGCTTTGCATATATGTTTCTTAGACTATTTAGAAGCAATATATAGAAAGATTTCACCCGTCTACCTGTACTATTCATTGTTCTACTTGTCGAAAGTTAGAAATAATTTCCGATAAATGATTAACCATTGGGGCTCGTTGTTCACTTAAACTTGAAGAACAATAAATTGGCGAATGGTACTGTTTGGATGCTTTGCATATATGTTTCTTAGATTATATAGAAGCAATATATACAAAGATTTCAACCGTCTACCTGTTCCATTCATTGTTCTACTTGTCGAAAGTTACAAATAATTTCCGATAAATGATTAACCATTGGGGCTCGTTGTTCACTTAAACTTGAAGAACAATAAATTGGCGAATGGTACTGTTTGGATGCTTTGCATATATGTTTCTTAGACTATTTAAAAGCAATATATAGAAAGATTTCACCCGTCTACCTGTACTATTCATTGTTCTACTTGTAGAAAGTTACAAATAATTTCCATTTCATGATTATCAATGGGGCTCGCTGTTCACTTAAACTTGAAGATCAAAAAATTGGCAAATGGTATTGTTTGGATGCTTTGCGTACATGTTTCTTAGACTATATGGAAGCAATATATACAAAGATTTCAACAGTCTACGTGTTCCAATCATTGTTCTACTTGTCGAAATTTACAAATAATTTCCTTTAAAGGATTAACAATGGGGATCGTTGTTCACTTAAACTTGAAGAACAATAAATTGGCGAATTGTACTGTTTGGATGCTTTGCATATATGTTTCTTAGACTATATAGAAGCAATATATACAAAGAATTCAACCGTCTACCTGTTCCATTCATTGTTCTACTTGTCGAAAGTTACAAATAATTTCCGATAAAGGATTAACAATGGGGCTCGTAATTCACTTAATCATGAAGATGAAATAATTGGCGAATTGTACTGTTTGGATGCTTTGCATATGTGTCTCTTAGATTATATAGAAGCAATATATACAATGATTTCAACCGTTTACCTGTTCCATTCATTGTTCTACTTGTCGAAAGTTACAAATAATTTCCGTTAAGGGATTAACAATGGGGATCGTAGTTTACTTAAACTTGAAGAACAAAAAATTGGCGAATTGTACTGTTTGGATGCTTTGCATATATGTTTCTTAGACTATATAGAAGCATTATACACAAAGATTTCAACCGTCTACCTGTTCCATTCATTGTTCTACTTGTCGAAATTTACAAATAATTTCCTTTAAAGGATTAACAATGGGGCTCGTTGTACACTTAAACTTGAAGAACAAAAAATTGGCGAATGGTACTGTTTGGATGCTTTGCGTACATGTTTCTTAGACTATATAGAAGCAATATATACAAAGATTTCAACCGTCTACCTGTTCCATTCATTGTTCTACTTGTCGAAAGTTACAAATAATTTCCGATAACGGATTAACCAATGGGGCTCATTGTTCACTTAAACTTGAAGAACAAAAAATTGGCGAATTGTACTGTTTGGATGCTTTGCATATATGTTTCTTAGACTATTTAGAAGCGATATATAGAAAGATTTCACCCGTCTACCTGTACTATTCATTGTTCTACTTGTCGAAAGTTAGAAATAATTTCCGATAAATGATTAACCATTGGGGCTCGTTGTTCACTTAAACTTGAAGAACAATAAATTGGCGAATGGTACTGTTTGGATGCTTTGCATATATGTTTCTTAGACTATTTAGAAGCAATATATAGAAAGATTTCACCCGTCTATCTGTACTATTCATTGTTCTACTTGTAGAAAGTTACAAATAATTTCCATTTCATGATTATCAATGGGGCTCGCTGTTCACTTAAACTTGAAGATCAAAAAATTGGCAAATGGTATTGTTTGGATGCTTTGCGTACATGTTTCTTAGACTATATGGAAGCAATATATACAAAGATTTCAACAGTCTACGTGTTCCAATCATTGTTCTACTTGTCGAAATTTACAAATAATTTCCTTTAAAGGATTAACAATGGGGATCGTTGTTCACTTAAACTTGAAGAACAATAAATTGGCGAATTGTACTGTTTGGATGCTTTGCATATATGTTTCTTAGACTATATAGAAGCAATATATACAAAGAATTCAACCGTCTACCTGTTCCATTCATTGTTCTACTTGTCGAAAGTTACAAATAATTTCCGATAAAGGATTAACAATGGGGCTCATTGTTCACTTAAACTTGAAGGACAAAAAATTGGCAAATGGTACTGTTTGGTTGCTTTGCATATATGTTTCTTAGACTATATAGAAGCAATATATACAATGATTTCAACCGTCTACCTGTTCCATTCATTGTTCTACTTGTCGAAAGTTACAAATAATTTCCGATAAAGGATTAACCATTGGGGCTTGTTGTTCACTTAAACTTGAAGAACAATAAATTGGCGAATTGTACTGTTTGGATGCTTTGCACGTATGTTTCTTAGACTATATAGAAGCAATATATACAAAGATTTCAACTGTCTACCTGTTCCATTCATTGTTCTAATTGTCGAAAGTTACAAATAATTTCCGATAAAGGATTAACCATTGGGGCTCATTGTTCACTTAAACTTGGAAAACAAAAAATTGGCGAATTGTACTGTTTGGATGCTTTGCATATATGTTTCTTAGACTATATGGAAGCAATATATACAATGATTTCAACCGTCTACATGATCCATTCATTGTTCTACTTGTCGAAATTTACAAATAATTTCCTTTAAAGGATTAACAATGGGGCTCGTAATTCACTTAATCATGAAGATGAAATAATTGACGAATTGTACTGTTTGGATGCTTTGCATATTTGTTTCGTAGACTATATAGAAGCAATATATACAATGATTTCAACCGTCTGCATGATCCATTCATTGTTCTACTTGTCGAAATTTACAAATAATTTCCTTTAAAGGATTAACAATGGGGCTCGTAATTCACTTAATCATGAAGATGAAATAATTGGCGAATTGTACTGTTTGGATGCTTTGCATATGTGTCTCTTAGATTATATAGAAGCAATATATACAATGATTTCAACCGTTTACCTGTTCCATTCATTGTTCTACTTGTCGAAAGTTACAAATAATTTCCGTTAAGGGATTAACATTGGGGCTTGTTGTTCACTTAAACTTGAAGAACAATAAATTGGCGAATTGTACTGTTTGGATGCTTTGCACGTATGTTTCTTAGACTATATAGAAGCAATATATACAAAGATTTCAACTGTCTACCTGTTCCATTCATTGTTCTAATTGTCGAAAGTTACAAATAATTTCCGATAAAGGATTAACCATTGGGGCTCATTGTTCACTTAAACTTGAGGAACAAAAAATTGGCGAATTGTACTGTTTGGATGCTTTGCATATATGTTTCTTAGACTATATAGAAGCAACATATACAAAGATTTCAACCGTCTACCTGTTCTATTCATTGTTCTACTTGTAAAAAGTTACAAATAATTTCCGTTTCATGATTATCAATGGGGCTCGTTGTTCACTTAAACTTGAAGAACAAAAAATTGGTGAAAGGTACTGTTTGGATGCTTTGCATATATGTTTCTTAGATTATATAGAAGCAATATATACAAAGACTTTAACCGTCTACCTGTACCATTCATTGTTCTGCTTGTCGAAAATTACAACTAATTTCCTTTAAAGGATTAACAATGGGGCTCGTTGTTCACTTAAACTTGAAGAACAAAAAATTGGCGAATGGTACTGTTTGGATGCTTTGCATATATGTTTCTTAGACTATATAGAAGCAATATATACAAAGATTTCAACCGTCTACCTGTTCCATTCATTGTTCTACTTGTCGAAAGTTACAAATAATTTCCGATAACGGATTAACCATTGGGGCTCATTGTTCACTTAAACTTGAAGAACAAAAAATTGGCGAATTGTACTGTTTGGATGCTTTGCATATATGTTTCTTAGACTATATAGAAGCAATATATACAATGATTTCAACCGTCTACCTGTTCCATTCATTGTTCTACTTGTCGAAAATTACAAATAATTTCCGATAAAGGATTAACCATTGGGGCTTGTTGTTCACTTAAACTTGAAGAACAATAAATTGGCGAATTGTACTGTTTGGATGCTTTGCACGTATGTTTCTTAGACTATATAGAAGCAATATATACAAAGATTTCAACTGTCTACCTGTTCCATTCATTGTTCTACTTGTCGAAAGTTACAATTAATTTCCGTTAAAGGATTAACAATGGGGCTCGTAGTTCACTTAAACTTGAAGAACAAAAAATTGGCGAATTGTACTGTTTGGATGCTTTGCATATTTGTTTCGTAGACTATATAGAAGCAATATATACAATGATTTCAACCGTCTACCTGTTCCATTCATTGTTCTACATGTCGAAAGTTACAAATAATTTCCGATAAAGGATTAACCATTGGGGCTTGTTGTTCACTTAAACTTGAAGAACAATAAATTGGCGAATTGTACTGTTTGGATGCTTTGCACGTATGTTTCTTAGACTATATAGAAGCAATATATACAAAGATTTCAACAGTCTACCTGTTCCATTCATTGTTCTACTTGTCGAAAGTTACAATTAATTTCCGTTAAAGGATTAACAATGGGGCTCGTAGTTCACTTAAACTTGAAGAACAAAAAATTGGCGAATTGTACTGTTTGGATGCTTTGCATATTTGTTTCGTAGACTATATAGAAGCAATACATACAATGATTTCAACCGTCTACATGATCCATTCATTGTTCTACTTGTCGAAATTTACAAATAATTTCCTTTAAAGGATTAACAATGGGGCTCGTAGTTTGCTTAATCATGAAGATGAAATAATTGGCGAATTGTACTGTTTGGATGCTTTGCATATATGTTTCTTAGACTATATAGAAGCAATATATACAAAGATGTCAACCGTCTACCTGTTCCATTCATTGTTCTAATTGTCGAAAGTTACAAATAATTTCCGATAAAGGATTAACCATTGGGGCTCATTGTTCACTTAAACTTGGAAAACAAAAAATTGGCGAATTGTACTGTTTGGATGCTTTGCATATATGTTTCTTAGACTATATGGAAGCAATATATACAATGATTTCAACCGTCTACATGATCCATTCATTGTTCTACTTGTCGAAATTTACAAATAATTTCCTTTAAAGGATTAACAATGGGGCTCGTAATTCACTTAATCATGAAGATGAAATAATTGACGAATTGTACTGTTTGGATGCTTTGCATATTTGTTTCATAGACTATATAGAAGCAATATATACAATGATTTCAACCGTCTACATGATCCATTCATTGTTCTACTTGTCGAAATTTACAAATAATTTCCTTTAAAGGGTAACAATGGGGCTCGTAATTCACTTAATCATGAAGATGAAATAATTGGCGAATTGTACTGTTTGGATTCTTTGCATATGTGTCTCTTAGATTATATAGAAGCAATATATACAATGATTTCAACCGTTTACCTGTTCCATTCATTGTTCTACTTGTCGAAAGTTACAAATAATTACCGTTAAGGGATTAACAATGGGGATCGTAGTTTACTTAAACTTGAAGAACAAAAAATTGGCGAATTGTACTGTTTGGATGCTTTGCATATATGTTTCTTAGACTATATAGAAGCAATATACACAAAGATTTCAACCGTCTACCTGTTCCATTCATTGTTCTACTTGTCGAAATTTACAAATAATTTCCTTTAAAGGATTAACAATGGGGCTCGTTGTACACTTAAACTTGAAGAACAAAAAATTGGCGAATGGTACTGTTTGGATGCTTTGCGTACATGTTTCTTAGACTATATAGAAGCAATATATACAAAGATTTCAACCGTCTACCTGTTCCATTCATTGTTCTACTTGTCGAAAGTTACAAATAATTTCCGATAACGGATTAACCAATGGGGCTCATTGTTCACTTAAACTTGAAGAACAATAAATTGGCGAATGGTACTGTTTGGATGCTTTGCATATATGTTTCTTAGACTATTTAGAAGCAATATATAGAAAGATTTCACCCGTCTACCTGTACTATTCATTGTTCTACTTGTAGAAAGTTACAAATAATTTCCATTTCATGATTATCAATGGGGCTCGCTGTTCACTTAAACTTGAAGATCAAAAAATTGGCAAATGGTATTGTTTGGATGCTTTGCGTACATGTTTCTTAGACTATATGGAAGCAATATATACAAAGATTTCAACAGTCTACGTGTTCCAATCATTGTTCTACTTGTCGAAATTTACAAATAATTTCCTTTAAAGGATTAACAATGGGGATCGTTGTTCACTTAAACTTGAAGAACAATAAATTGGCGAATTGTACTGTTTGGATGCTTTGCATATATGTTTCTTAGACTATATAGAAGCAATATATACAAAGAATTCAACCGTCTACCTGTTCCATTCATTGTTCTACTTGTCGAAAGTTACAAATAATTTCCGATAAAGGATTAACAATGGGGCTCATTGTTCACTTAAACTTGAAGGACAAAAAATTGGCAAATGGTACTGTTTGGTTGCTTTGCATATATGTTTCTTAGACTATATAGAAGCAATATATACAATGATTTCAACCGTCTACCTGTTCCATTCATTGTTCTACTTGTCGAAAGTTACAAATAATTTCCGATAAAGGATTAACCATTGGGGCTTGTTGTTCACTTAAACTTGAAGAACAATAAATTGGCGAATTGTACTGTTTGGATGCTTTGCACGTATGTTTCTTAGACTATATAGAAGCAATATATACAAAGATTTCAACTGTCTACCTGTTCCATTCATTGTTCTACTTGTCGAAAGTTACAATTAATTTCCGTTAAAGGATTAACAATGGGGCTCGTAGTTCACTTAAACTTGAAGAACAAAAAATTGGCGAATTGTACTGTTTGGATGCTTTGCATATTTGTTTCGTAGACTATATAGAAGCAATACATACAATGATTTCAACCGTCTACATGATCCATTCATTGTTCTACTTGTCGAAATTTACAAATAATTTCCTTTAAAGGATTAACAATGGGGCTCGTAGTTCGCTTAATCATGAAGATGAAATAATTGGCGAATTGTACTGTTTGGATGCTTTGCATATATGTTTCTTAGATTATATAGAAGCAATATATACAAAGACTTTAACCGTCTACCTGTACCATTCATTGTTCTGCTTGTCGAAAATTACAACTAATTTCCTTTAAAGTATTAACAATGGGGCTCGTAGTTCACTTAATCTTGAAGAACAAGAAATTGGCGTATTGTACTGTTTGGATGCTTTGCATATATGTTTCTTAGACTTTATAGAAGCAATATATACAATGATTTCAACCGTCTACCTGTTCCATTCATTGTTCTACTTGTCGAAAATTACAAATAATTTCCGACAAAGGATTAACCATTGGGGCTTGTTGTTCACTTAAACTTGAAGAACAATAAATTGGCGAATTGTACTGTTAGGATGCTTTGCACGTATGTTTCTTAGACTATATCGAAGCAATATATACAAAGATTTCAACTGTCTACCTGTTCCATTCATTGTTCTACTTGTCGAAAGTTACAAATAATTTCCGATAAAGGATTAACCATTGGGGCTCATTGTTCACTTAAACTTGAGGAACAAAAAATTGGCGAATTGTACTGTTTGGATCCTTTGCATATATGTTTCTTAGACTATATAGACGCAATATATACAAGGATTTCAACCGTCTACCTGTTCCATTCATTGTTCTACTTGTCGAATGTTACAAATAATTACCGATAAAGGATTAACCATTGGGGCTCATTGTTCACTTAAACTTGAAGAACAAAAAATTGGCGAATTGTACTGTTTGGATGCTTTGCATATATGTTTCTTAGACTATATAGAAGCAATATATACAAAGATTTCAACCGTCTACCTTTTCCATTCATTGTTCTACTTGTCGAAAGTTACAAATAATTTCCGATAAAGGATTAACAATGGGGCTCATTGTTCACTTAAACTTGAAGGACAAGAAATTGGCGAATGGTACTGTTTGGATGCTTTGCATATATGTTTCTTAGACTATATAGAAGCAACATATACAAAGATTTCAACCGTCTACCTGTTCTATTCATTGTTCTACTTGTAAAAAGTTACAAATAATTTCCGTTTCATGATTATCAATGGGGCTCGTTGTTCACTTAAACTTGAAGAACAAAAAATTGGTGAAAGGTACTGTTTGGATGCTTTGCATATATGTTTCTTAGATTATATAGAAGCAATATATACAAAGACTTTAACCGTCTACCTGTACCATTCATTGTTCTGCTTGTCGAAAATTACAAATAATTTCCTTTAAAGGATTAACAATGGGGCTCGTAGTTCACTTAAACTTGAAGAACAAGAAATTGGCGTATTGTACTGTTTGGATGCTTTGCATATATGTTTCTTAGACTATATAGAAGCAATATATACAATGATTTCAACCGTCTACCTGTTCCATTCATTGTTCTACTTGTCGAAAATTACAAATAATTTCCGATAAAGGATTAACCATTGGGGCTTGTTGTTCACTTAAACTTGAAGAACAATAAATTGGCGAATTGTACTGTTAGGATGCTTTGCACGTATGTTTCTTAGACTATATAGAAGCAATATATACAAAGATTTCAACTGTCTACCTGTTCCATTCATTGCTCTACTTGTCGAAAGTAACAAGTAATTTCCGATAAAGGATTAACCATTGGGGCTCATTGTTCACTTAAACTTGAGGAACAAAAAATTGGCGAATTGAACTGTTTGGACGCGATGCATATATGTTTCTTAGACTATATAGAAGCAATATATACAAAGATTTCAACCGTCTACCTGTTCCATTCATTGTTCTACTTGTCGAAAATTACAAATAATTTCCGATAAATGATTAACCATTGGGGCTCGTTGTTCACTTAAACTTGAAGAACAATAAATTGGCGAATGGTACTGTTTGGATGCTTTGCATATATGTTTCTTAGATTATATAGAAGCAATATATACAAAGATTTCAACCGTCTACCTGTTCCATTCATTGTTCTAATTTGCGAAAGTTACAAATAATTTCCGATAAAGGATTAACAATGGGGCTCATTGTTCACTTAAACTTGAAGAACAATAAATTGGCGAATTGTACTGTTAGGATGCTTTGCACGTATGTTTCTTAGACTATATAGAAGCAATATATACAAAGATTTCAACTGTCTACCTGTTCCATTCATTGTTCTACTTGTCGAAAGTAACAAGTAATTTCCGATAAAGGATTAACCATTGGGGCTCATTGTTCACTTAAACTTGAGGAACAAAAAATTGGCGAATTGTACTGTTTGGACGCGATGCATATATGTTTCTTAGACTATATAGAAGCAATATATACAAAGATTTCAACAGTCTACCTGTTCCATTCATTGTTCTACTTGTCGAAAATTACAAATAATTTCCGATAAATGATTAACCATTGGGGCTCGTTGTTCACTTAAACTTGAAGGACAAAAAATTGGCGAATTGTACTGTTTGGATGCTTTGCATATATGTTTCTTAGACTATATGGAAGCAATATATACATAGATCTCAACCGTCTACGTGTTCCAATCATTGTTCTACTTGTAGAAAGTTACAATTAATTTCCGTTAAAGTATTAACAATGGGGCTCGTAGTTCACTTAAACTTGAAGACCAAAAAATTGGCGAATTGTACTGTTTGGATGCTTTGCATATATGTTTCGTAGATTATATAGAAGCAATATATACAATTATTTAAACCGTCTACCTGATCCATTTATTGTTCTACTTGTCGAAATTTACAAATAATTTCCTTTAAAGGATTAACAATGTGGCTCGTAGTTCACTTAAACTTGAAGAACAAAAAATTTGGGGAAGTTTACTGTTTGGATGCTTTGCATATATGTTTCTTAGACTATTTAGAAGCAATATATAGAAAGATTTCACCCGTCTACCTGTTCCATTCATTGTTCTACTTGTCGAAAGTTACAAATAATTTCCGATAAAGGATTAACAATGGGGCTCATTGTTCACTTAAACTTGAAGGACAAAAAATTGGCGAATTGTACTGTTAGGATGCTTTGCACGTCTGTTTCTTAGACTATATAGAAGCAATATATACAAAGATTTCAACTGTCTACCTGTTCCATTCATTGTTCTACTTGTCGAAAGTTACAAATAATTTCCGATAAAGGATTAACCATTGGGGCTCATTGTTCACTTAAACTTGAGTAACAAAAAATTGGCGAATTGTATTGTTTGGATGCTTTGCATATATGTTTCTTAGACTATATAGAAGCAACATATACAAAGATTTCAACCGTCTACCTGTTCTATTCATTGTTCTACTTGTAAAAAGTTACAAATAATTTCCGTTTCATGATTATCAATGGGGCTCGTTGTTCACTTAAACTTGAAGAACAAAAAATTGGTGAAAGGTACTGTTTGGATGCTTTGCATATATGTTTCTTAGATTATATAGAAGCAATATATACAAAGACTTTAACCGTCTACCTGTACCATTCATTGTTCTGCTTGTCGAAAATTACAACTAATTTCCTTTAAAGGATTAACAATGGGGCTCGTAGTTCACTTAAACTTGAAGAACAAGAAATTGGCGTATTGTACTGTTTGGATGCTTTGCATATATGTTTCTTAGACTTTATAGAAGCAATATATACAATGATTTCAACCGTCTACCTGTTCCATTCATTGTTCTACTTGTCGAAAATTACAAATAATTTCCGATAAAGGATTAACCATTGGGGCTTGTTGTTCACTTAAACTTGAAGAACAATAAATTGGCGAATTGTACTGTTAGGATGCTTTGCACGTATGTTTCTTAGACTATATAGAAGCAATATATACAAAGATTTCAACTGTCTACCTGTTCCATTCATTGTTCTACTTGTCGAAAGTTACAAATAATTTCCGATAAAGGATTAACCATTGGGGCTCATTGTTCACTTAAACTTGAGGAACAAAAAATTGGCGAATTGTACTGTTTGGATGCTTTGCATATATGTTTCTTAGACTATATAGAAGCAACATATACAAAGATTTCAACCGTCTACCTGTTCTATTCATTGTTCTACTTGTAAAAAGTTACAAATAATTTCCGTTTCATGATTATCAATGGGGCTCGTTGTTCACTTAAACTTGAAGAACAAAAAATTGGTGAAAGGTACTGTTTGGATGCTTTGCATATATGTTTCTTAGATTATATAGAAGCAATATATACAAAGACTTTAACCGTCTACCTGTACCATTCATTGTTCTGCTTGTCGAAAATTACAACTAATTTCCTTTAAAGGATTAACAATGGGGCTCGTTGTTCACTTAAACTTGAAGAACAAAAAATTGGCGAATGGTACTGTTTGGATGCTTTGCATATATGTTTCTTAGACTATATAGAAGCAATATATACAAAGATTTCAACCGTCTACCTGTTCCATTCATTGTTCTACTTGTCGAAAGTTACAAATAATTTCCGATAACGGATTAACCATTGGGGCTCATTGTTCACTTAAACTTGAAGAACAAAAAATTGGCGAATTGTACTGTTTGGATGCTTTGCATATATGTTTCTTAGACTATATAGAAGCAATATATACAATGATTTCAACCGTCTACCTGTTCCATTCATTGTTCTACTTGTCGAAAATTACAAATAATTTCCGATAAAGGATTAACCATTGGGGCTTGTTGTTCACTGAAACTTGAAGAACAATAAATTGGCGAATTGTACTGTTTGGATGCTTTGCACGTATGTTTCTTAGACTATATAGAAGCAATATATACAAAGATTTCAACTGTCTACCTGTTCCATTCATTGTTCTACTTGTCGAAAGTTACAATTAATTTCCGTTAAAGGATTAACAATGGGGCTCGTAGTTCACTTAAACTTGAAGAACAAAAAATTGGCGAATTGTACTGTTTGGATGCTTTGCATATTTGTTTCGTAGACTATATAGAAGCAATATATACAATGATTTCAAGCGTCTACATCATCCATTCATTGTGCTACTTGTCGAAATTTACAAATAATTTCCTATAAAGGATTAACAATGGGGCTCGCAGTTCGCTTAATCATGAAGATGAAATAATTGGCGAATTGTACTGTTTGGATGCTTTGCATATATGTTTCTTAGACTATATAGAAGCAATATATACAAAGATTTCAACCGTCTACCTGTTCCATTCATTGTTCTACTTGTCGAAAGTTACAAATAATTTCCGATAAAGGATTAACCATTGGGGCTCATTGTTCACTTAAACTTGGAAAACAAAAAATTGGCGAATTGTACTGTTTGGATGCTTTGCATATATGTTTCTTAGACTATATGGAAGCAATATATACAATGATTTCAACCGTCTACATGATCCATTCATTGTTCTACTTGTCGAAATTTACAAATAATTTCCTTTAAAGGATTAACAATGGGGCTCGTAATTCACTTAATCATGAAGATGAAATAATTGACGAATTGTACTGTTTGGATGCTTTGCATATTTGTTTCGTAGACTATATAGAAGCAATATATACAATGATTTCAACCGTCTACATGATCCATTCATTGTTCTACTTGTCGAAATTTTCAAATAATTTCCTTTAAAGGATTAACAATGGGGCTCGTAATACACTTAATCATGAAGATGAAATAATTGGCGAATTGTACTGTTTGGATGCTTTGCATATGTGTCTCTTAGATTATATAGAAGCAATATATACAATGATTTCAACCGTTTACCTGTTCCATTCATTGTTCTACTTGTCGAAAGTTACAAATAATTTCCGTTAAGGGATTAACAATGGGGATCGTAGTTTACTTAAACTTGAAGAACAAAAAATTGGCGAATTGTACTGTTTGGATGCTTTGCATATATGTTTCTTAGACTATATAGAAGCAACATATACAAAGATTTCAACCGTCTACCTGTTCTATTCATTGTTCTACTTGTAAAAAGTTACAAATAATTTCCGTTTCATGATTATCAATGGGGCTCGTTGTTCACTTAAACTTGAAGAACAAAAAATTGGTGAAAGGTACTGTTTGGATGCTTTGCATATATGTTTCTTAGATTATATAGAAGCAATATATACAAAGACTTTAACCGTCTACCTGTACCATTCATTGTTCTGCTTGTCGAAAATTACAACTAATTTCCTTTAAAGTATTAACAATGGGGCTCGTAGTTCACTTAAACTTGAAGAACAAGAAATTGGCGTATTGTACTGTTTGGATGCTTTGCATATATGTTTCTTAGACTTTATAGAAGCAATATATACAATGATTTCAACCGTCTACCTGTTCCATTCATTGTTCTACTTGTCGAAAATTACAAATAATTTCCGATAAAGGATTAACCATTGGGGCTTGTTGTTCACTTAAACTTGAAGAACAATAAATTGGCGAATTGTACTGTTAGGATGCTTTGCACGTATGTTTCTTAGACTATATCGAAGCAATATATACAAAGATTTCAACTGTCTACCTGTTCCATTCATTGTTCTACTTGTCGAAAGTTACAAATAATTTCCGATAAAGGATTAACCATTGGGGCTCATTGTTCACTTAAACTTGAGGAACAAAAAATTGGCGAATTGTACTGTTTGGATCCTTTGCATATATGTTTCTTAGACTATATAGACGCAATATATACAAGGATTTCAACCGTCTACCTGTTCCATTCATTGTTCTACTTGTCGAATGTTACAAATAATTACCGATAAAGGATTAACCATTGGGGCTCACTGTTCACTTAAACTTGAAGAACAAAAAATTGGCGAATTGTACTGTTTGGATGCTTTGCATATATGTTTCTTAGACTATATAGAAGCAATATATACAAAGATTTCAACCGTCTACCTTTTCCATTCATTGTTCTACTTGTCGAAAGTTACAAATAATTTCCGATAAAGGATTAACAATGGGGCTCATTGTTCACTTAAACTTGAAGGACAAGAAATTGGCGAATGGTACTGTTTGGATGCTTTGCATATATGTTTCTTAGACTATATAGAAGCAACATATACAAAGATTTCAACCGTCTACCTGTTCTATTCATTGTTCTACTTGTAAAAAGTTACAAATAATTTCCGTTTCATGATTATCAATGGGGCTCGTTGTTCACTTAAACTTGAAGAACAAAAAATTGGTGAAAGGTACTGTTTGGATGCTTTGCATATATGTTTCTTAGATTATATAGAAGCAATATATACAAAGACTTTAACCGTCTACCTGTACCATTCATTGTTCTGCTTGTCGAAAATTACAAATAATTTCCTTTAAAGGATTAACAATGGGGCTCGTAGTTCACTTAAACTTGAAGAACAAGAAATTGGCGTATTGTACTGTTTGGATGCTTTGCATATATGTTTCTTAGACTATATAGAAGCAATATATACAATGATTTCAACCGTCTACCTGTTCCATTCATTGTTCTACTTGTCGAAAATTACAAATAATTTCCGATAAATGATTAACCATTGGGGCTCGTTGTTCACTTAAACTTGAAGAACAATAAATTGGCGAATGGTACTGTTTGGATGCTTTGCATATATGTTTCTTAGATTATATAGAAGCAATATATACAAAGATTTCAACCGTCTACCTGTTCCATTCATTGTTCTAATTTGCGAAAGTTACAAATAATTTCCGATAAAGGATTAACAATGGGGCTCATTGTTCACTTAAACTTGAAGAACAATAAATTGGCGAATTGTACTGTTAGGATGCTTTGCACGTATGTTTCTTAGACTATATAGAAGCAATATATACAAAGATTTCAACTGTCTACCTGTTCCATTCATTGTTCTACTTGTCGAAAGTAACAAGTAATTTCCGATAAAGGATTAACCATTGGGGCTCATTGTTCACTTAAACTTGAGGAACAAAAAATTGGCGAATTGTACTGTTTGGACGCGATGCATATATGTTTCTTAGACTATATAGAAGCAATATATACAAAGATTTCAACAGTCTACCTGTTCCATTCATTGTTCTACTTGTCGAAAATTACAAATAATTTCCGATAAATGATTAACCATTGGGGCTCGTTGTTCACTTAAACTTGAAGAACAATAAATTGGCGAATGGTACTGTTTGGATGCTTTGCATATATGTTTCTTAGATTATATAGAAGCAATATATACAAAGATTTCAACCGTCTACCTGTTCCATTCATTGTTCTACTTGTCGAAAGTTACAAATAATTTCCGATAAAGGATTAACAATGGGGCTCGTAATTCACTTAATCATGAAGATGAAATAATTGACGAATTGTACTGTTTGGATGCTTTGCATATTTGTTTCGTAGACTATATAGAAGCAATATATACAATGATTTCAACCGTCTACATGATCCATTCATTGTTCTACTTGTCGAAATTTTCAAATAATTTCCTTTAAAGGATTAACAATGGGGCTCGTAATACACTTAATCATGAAGATGAAATAATTGGCGAATTGTACTGTTTGGATGCTTTGCATATGTGTCTCTTAGATTATATAGAAGCAATATATACAATGATTTCAACCGTTTACCTGTTCCATTCATTGTTCTACTTGTCGAAAGTTACAAATAATTTCCGTTAAGGGATTAACAATGGGGATCGTAGTTTACTTAAACTTGAAGAACAAAAAATTGGCGAATTGTACTGTTTGGATGCTTTGCATATATGTTTCTTAGACTATATAGAAGCAATATATACAAAGATTTCAACCGTCTACCTGTTCCATTCATTGTTCTACTTGTCGAAATTTACAAATAATTTCCTTTAAAGGATTAACAATGGGGCTCGTTGTACACTTAAACTTGAAGAACAATAAATTGGCGAATTGTACTGTTAGGATGCTTTGCACGTATGTTTCTTAGACTATATAGAAGCAATATATACAAAGATTTCAACTGTCTACCTGTTCCATTCATTGTTCTACTTGTCGAAAGTTACAAATAATTTCCGATAAAGGATTAACCATTGGGGCTCATTGTTCACTTAAACTTGAGTAACAAAAAATTGGCGAATTGTATTGTTTGGATGCTTTGCATATATGTTTCTTAGACTATATAGAAGCAACATATACAAAGATTTCAACCGTCTACCTGTTCTATTCATTGTTCTACTTGTAAAAAGTTACAAATAATTTCCGTTTCATGATTATCAATGGGGCTCGTTGTTCACTTAAACTTGAAGAACAAAAAATTGGTGAAAGGTACTGTTTGGATGCTTTGCATATATGTTTCTTAGATTATATAGAAGCAATATATACAAAGACTTTAACCGTCTACCTGTACCATTCATTGTTCTGCTTGTCGAAAATTACAACTAATTTCCTTTAAAGTATTAACAATGGGGCTCGTAGTTCACTTAAACTTGAAGAACAAGAAATTGGCGTATTGTACTGTTTGGATGCTTTGCATATATGTTTCTTAGACTTTATAGAAGCAATATATACAATGATTTCAACCGTCTACCTGTTCCATTCATTGTTCTACTTGTCGAAAATTACAAATAATTTCCGATAAAGGATTAACCATTGGGGCTTGTTGTTCACTTAAACTTGAAGAACAATAAATTGGCGAATTGTACTGTTAGGATGCTTTGCACGTATGTTTCTTAGACTATATCGAAGCAATATATACAAAGATTTCAACTGTCTACCTGTTCCATTCATTGTTCTACTTGTCGAAAGTTACAAATAATTTCCGATAAAGGATTAACCATTGGGGCTCATTGTTCACTTAAACTTGAGGAACAAAAAATTGGCGAATTGTACTGTTTGGATCCTTTGCATATATGTTTCTTAGACTATATAGACGCAATATATACAAGGATTTCAACCGTCTACCTGTTCCATTCATTGTTCTACTTGTCGAATGTTACAAATAATTACCGATAAAGGATTAACCATTGGGGCTCATTGTTCACTTAAACTTGAAGAACAAAAAATTGGCGAATTGTACTGTTTGGATGCTTTGCATATATGTTTCTTAGACTATATAGAAGCAATATATACAAAGATTTCAACCGTCTACCTTTTCCATTCATTGTTCTACTTGTCGAAAGTTACAAATAATTTCCGATAAAGGATTAACAATGGGGCTCATTGTTCACTTAAACTTGAAGGACAAGAAATTGGCGAATGGTACTGTTTGGATGCTTTGCATATATGTTTCTTAGACTATATAGAAGCAACATATACAAAGATTTCAACCGTCTACCTGTTCTATTCATTGTTCTACTTGTAAAAAGTTACAAATAATTTCCGTTTCATGATTATCAATGGGGCTCGTTGTTCACTTAAACTTGAAGAACAAAAAATTGGTGAAAGGTACTGTTTGGATGCTTTGCATATATGTTTCTTAGATTATATAGAAGCAATATATACAAAGACTTTAACCGTCTACCTGTACCATTCATTGTTCTGCTTGTCGAAAATTACAAATAATTTCCTTTAAAGGATTAACAATGGGGCTCGTAGTTCACTTAAACTTGAAGAACAAGAAATTGGCGTATTGTACTGTTTGGATGCTTTGCATATATGTTTCTTAGACTATATAGAAGCAATATATACAATGATTTCAACCGTCTACCTGTTCCATTCATTGTTCTACTTGTCGAAAATTACAAATAATTTCCGATAAAGGATTAACCATTGCGGCTTGTTGTTCACTTAAACTTGAAGAACAATAAATTGGCGAATTGTACTGTTAGGATGCTTTGCACGTATGTTTCTTAGACTATATAGAAGCAATAAATACAAAGATTTCAACTGTCTACCTGTTCCATTCATTGCTCTACTTGTCGAAAGTAACAAGTAATTTCCGATAAAGGATTAACCATTGGGGCTCATTGTTCACTTAAACTTGAGGAACAAAAAATTGGCGAATTGTACTGTTTGGACGCGATGCATATATGTTTCTTAGACTATATAGAAGCAATATATACAAAGATTTCAACCGTCTACCTGTTCCATTCATTGTTCTACTTGTCGAAAATTACAAATAATTTCCGATAAATGATTAACCATTGGGGCTCGTTGTTCACTTAAACTTGAAGAACAATAAATTGGCGAATGGTACTGTTTGGATGCTTTGCATATATGTTTCTTAGATTATATAGAAGCAATATATACAAAGATTTCAACCGTCTACCTGTTCCATTCATTGTTCTAATTTGCGAAAGTTACAAATAATTTCCGATAAAGGATTAACAATGGGGCTCATTGTTCACTTAAACTTGAAGAACAATAAATTGGCGAATTGTACTGTTAGGATGCTTTGCACGTATGTTTCTTAGACTATATAGAAGCAATATATACAAAGATTTCAACTGTCTACCTGTTCCATTCATTGTTCTACTTGTCGAAAGTAACAAGTAATTTCCGATAAAGGATTAACCATTGGGGCTCATTGTTCACTTAAACTTGAGGAACAAAAAATTGGCGAATTGTACTGTTTGGACGCGATGCATATATGTTTCTTAGACTATATAGAAGCAATATATACAAAGATTTCAACAGTCTACCTGTTCCATTCATTGTTCTACTTGTCGAAACTTACAAATAATTTCCGATAAATGATTAACCATTGGGGCTCGTTGTTCACTTAAACTTGAAGAACAATAAATTGGCGAATGGTACTGTTTGGATGCTTTGCATATATGTTTCTTAGATTATATAGAAGCAATATATACAAAGATTTCAACCGTCTACCTGTTCCATTCATTGTTCTACTTGTCGAAAGTTACAAATAATTTCCGATAAAGGATTAACAATGGGGCTCATTGTTCACTTAAACTTGAAGGACAAAAAATTGGCGAATTGTACTGTTTGGATGCTTTGCATATATGTTTCTTAGACTATATGGAAGCAATATATACAAAGATCTCAACCGTCTACGTGTTCCAATCATTGTTCTACTTGTAGAAAGTTACAATTAATTTCCGTTAAAGTATTAACAATGGGGCTCGTAGTTCACTTAAACTTGAAGACCAAAAAATTGGCAAATGGTATTGTTTGGATGCTTTGCGTACATGTTTCTTAGACTATATGGAAGCAATATATACAAAGATTTCAACAGTCTACGTGTTCCAATCATTGTTCTACTCGTCGAAATTTACAAATAATTTCCTTTAAAGGATTAACAATGGGGCTCGTTGTTCACTTAAACTTGAAGACCAAAAAATTGGCGAATGGTACTGTTTGGATGCTTTGCATATAGGTTTCGTAGACTATATAGAAGCAACATATACAAAGATTTCAACCGTCTACCTGTTCTATTCATTGTTGTACTTGTCGAAAATTACAAATAATTTCCGATCAAGGATTAACCATTGGGTCTCATTGTTCACTTAAACTTGAAGACCAAAAAATTGGCAAATGGTATTGCTTGGATGCTTTGCGTACATGTTTCTTAGACTATATGGAAGCAATATATACAAAGATTTCAACAGTCTACGTGTTCCAATCATTGTTCTACTCGTCGAAATTTACAAATAATTTCCTTTAAAGGATTAACAATGGGGCTCGTTGTTCACTTAAACTTGAAGAACAATAAATTGGCGAATTGTACTGTTTGGATGCTTTGCATATATGTTTCTTAGACTATATAGAAGCAATATATACAAAGAATTCAAACGTCTACCTGTTCCATTCATTGTTCTACTTGTCGAAAGTTACAAATAATTTCCGATAAAGGATTAACCATTGGGGCTCATTGTTCACTTAAACTTGAAAAACAAAAAATTGGCGAATTGTACTGTTTGGATGCTTTGCATATATGTTTCTTAGACTATATAGAAGCAATATATACAAAGATTTCAACCGTCTACCTGTTCCATTCATTGTTCTACTTATCGAAAGTTACAAATAATTTCCGATAAAGGATTAACAATGGGGCTCATTGTTCACTTAAACTTGAAGGACAAAAAATTGGCGAATGGTACTGTTTCGATGCATTGCATATATGTTTCTTAGACTATATGGAAGCAATATATACAAAGATTTCAACCGTCTACGTGTTCCAATCATTGTTCTACTTGTAGAAAGTTACAATTAATTTCCGTTAAAGGATTAACAATGGGGCTCGTAGTTCACTTAAACTTGAAGAACAAAAAATTGGCGAATTGTACTGTTTGGATGCTTTGCATATTTGTTTCGTAGACTATATAGAAGCAATATATACAATGATTACAACCGTCTACATGATCCATTCATTGTTCTACTTGTCGAAATTTACAAATAATTTCCTTTAAAGGATTAACAATGGGGCTCGTAGTACACTTAATCATGAAGATGAAATAATTGGCGAATTGTTCTGTTTGGATGCTTTGCATATGTGTCTCTTAGATTATATAGAAGCAATATATACAATGATTTCAACCGTCTACCTGTTCCATTCATTGTTCTACTTGTCGAAAGTTACAAATAATTTCCGAGAAAGGATTAACAATGGGGCTCATTGTTCACTTAAACTTGAAGGACAAAAAATTGGCGAATTGTACTGTTTGGATGCTTTGCATATATGTCTCTTAGACTATATGGAAGCAATATATACAAAGATTTCAACCGTCTACGTGTTCCAATCATTGTTCTACTTGTAGAAAGTTACAATTAATTTCCGTTAAAGGATTAACAATGGGGCTCGTAGTTCACTTAAACTTGAAGAACAAAAAATTGGCGAATTGTACTGTTTGGATGCTTTGCATATATGTTTCGTAGATTATATAGAAGCAATATATACAATTATTTCAACCGTCTACCTGATCCATTCATTGTTCTACTTGTCGAAATTTACAAATAATTTCCTTTAAAGGATTAACAATGTGGCTCGTAGTTCACTTAAACTTGAAGAACAAAAAATTGGCGAAGTGTACTGTTTGGATGCTTTGCATATATGTTTCTTAGACTATTTAGATCAATATATAGAAAGATTTCACCCGTCTACCTGTACTATTCATTGTTCTACTTGTAGAAAGTTATAAATAATTTCCATTTCATGATTATCAATGGGGCTCGCTGTTTACTTAAACTTGAAGATCAAAAAATTGGCGTTTGTTACTGTTTAGATGCTTTGCATATATGTTTCTTAGACTATATGGAAGCAATATATACAAAGATTTCAACCGTCTACCTGTTCTATTCATTGTTCTTTTTTGTAGAGAGTTACAAATAATTTCCGTTTCATGATTATCAATGGGGCTCGTTGTTCACTTAAACTTGAAGAACAAAAAATTGGCGAATGGTACTGTTTGGATGCTTTGCATATATGTTTCTTAGATAATATAGAAGCAATATATACAAAGATTTCACCGTCTACCTGTTCCATTCATTGTTCTACTTGTCGAAAGTTACAAATAATTTCCGATAAAGGATTAACAATGGGGCTCATTGTTCACTTAAACTTGAAGACCAAAAAATTGGCAAATGGTACTGTTTGGATGCTTTGCATATATGTTTCTTAGACTATATAGACGCAATATATACAAGTATTTCAACCGTCTACCTGTTCCATTCATTGTTCTACTTGTCGAAAGTTACAAATAATTACCGATAAAGGATTAACCATTGGGGCTCATTGTTCACTTAAACTTGAAGAGCAAAAAATTGGCGAATTGTACTGTTTGGATGCTTTGCATATATGTTTCTTAGACTATATAGAAGCAATATATACAAAGATTTCAACCGTCTACCTGTTCCATTCATTGTTCTACTTGTCGAAAGTTACAAATAATTTCCGATAAAGGATTAACAATGGGGCTCATTGTTCACTTAAACTTGAAGGACAAAAAATTGGCGAATGGTACTGTTTGGATGCATTGCATATATGTTTCTTAGACTATATGGAAGCAATATGTACAAAGATTTCAACCGTCTACGTGTTCCAATCATTGTTCTACTTGTAGAAAGTTACAAATAATTTCCATTTCATGATTAACCATTGGGGCTCGTTGTTCACTTAAACTTGAAGAACAATAAATTGGCGAATGGTACTGTTTGGATGCTTTGCATATATGTTTCTTAGATTATATAGAAGCAATATATACAAAGATTTCAACCGTCTAACTGTTCCATTCATTGTTCTACTTGTCGAAAGTTACAAATAATTTCCGATAAATGATTAACCATTGGGGCTCGTTGTTCACTTAAACTTGAAGAACAATAAATTGGCGAATGGTACTGTTTGGATGCTTTGCATATATGTTTCTTAGACTATTTAGAAGCAATATATAGAAAGATTTCACCCGTCTACCTGTTCCATTCATTGTTCTACTTGTCGAAAGTTACAAATAATTTCCGATAAAGGATTAACAATGGGGCTCATTGTTCACTTAAACTTGAAGACCAAAAAATTGGCAAATGGTACTGTTTGGATGCTTTGCATATATGTTTCTTAGACTATATAGACGCAATATATACAAGTATTTCAACCGTCTACCTGTTCCATTCATTGTTCTACTTGTCGAAAGTTACAAATAATTACCGATAAAGGATTAACCATTGGGGCTCATTGTTCACTTAAACTTGAAGAACAAAAAATTGGCGAATTGTACTGTTTGGATGCTTTGCATATATGTTTCTTAGACTATATAGAAGCAATATATACAAAGATTTCAACCGTCTACCTGATCCATTTATTGTTCTACTTGTCGAAATTTACAAATAATTTCCTTTAAAGGATTAACAATGTGGCTCGTAGTTCACTTAAACTTGAAGAACAAGAAATTTGGGGAAGTGTACTGTTTGGATGCTTTGCATATATGTTTCTTAGACTATTTAGAAGCAATATATAGAAAGATTTCACCCGTCTACCTGTTCCATTCATTGTTCTACTTGTCGAAAGTTACAAATAATTTCCGATAAAGGATTAACAATGGGTCTCATTGTTCACTTAAACTTGAAGAACAAAAAATTGGCGAATGGTACTGTTTGGATGCTTTGCATATATGTTTCTAAGACTATATAGACGCAATATATACAAGGATTTCAACCGTCTACCTGTTCCATTCATTGTTCTACTTGTCGAAAGTTACAAATAATTACCGATAAAGGATTAACCATTGGGGCTCATTGTTCACTTAAACTTGAGGAACAACAAATTGGCGAATTGTACTGTTTGTATGCTTTGCATATATGTTTCTTAGACTATATAGAAGCAATATATACAAAGATTTCAACCGTCTACATGTTCCATTCATTGTTCTACTTGTCGAAAGTTACAAATAATTTCCGATAAAGGATTAACAATGGGTCTCATTGTTCACTTAAACTTGACGAACAAAAAATTGGCGAATGGTACTGTTTGGATGCTTTGCATATATGTTTCTAAGACTATATAGACGAAATATATACAAGGATTTCAACTGTCTACCTGTTCCATTCATTGTTCTACTTGTCGAAAGTTACAAATAATTTCCATTTCATGATTATCAATGGGGCTCGCTGTTCACTTAAACTTGAAGATCAAAAAATTGGCAAATGGTATTGTTTGGATGCTTTGCGTACATGTTTCTTAGACTATATGGAAGCAATATATACAAAGATTTCAACAGTCTACGTGTTCCAATCATTGTTCTACTTGTCGAAATTTACAAATAATTTCCGATAACGGATTAACCAATGGGGCTCATTGTTCACTTAAACTTGAAGAACAAAAAATTGGCGAATTGTACTGTTTGGATGCTTTGCATATATGTTTCTTAGACTATTTAGAAGCAATATATAGAAAGATTTCACCCGTCTACCTGTACTATTCATTGTTCTACTTGTCGAAAGTTAGAAATAATTTCCGATAAATGATTAACCATTGGGGCTCGTTGTTCACTTAAACTTGAAGAACAATAAATTGGCGAATGGTACTGTTTGGATGCTTTGCATATATGTTTCTTAGATTATATAGAAGCAATATATACAAAGATTTCAACCGTCTAACTGTTCCATTCATTGTTCTACTTGTCGAAAGTTACAAATAATTTCCGATAAATGATTAACCATTGGGGCTCGTTGTTCACTTAAACTTGAAGAACAATAAATTGGCGAATGGTACTGTTTGGATGCTTTGCATATATGTTTCTTAGACTATTTAGAAGCAATATATAGAAAGATTTCACCCGTCTACCTGTACTATTCATTGTTCTACTTGTAGAAAGTTACAAATAATTTCCATTTCATGATTATCAATGGGGCTCGCTGTTCACTTAAACTTGAAGATCAAAAAATTGGCAAATGGTATTGTTTGGATGCTTTGCGTACATGTTTCTTAGACTATATGGAAGCAATATATACAAAGATTTCAACAGTCTACGTGTTCCAATCATTGTTCTACTTGTCGAATTTTACAAATAATTTCCTTTAAAGGATTAACAATGGGGATCGTTGTTCACTTAAACTTGAAGAACAATAAATTGGCGAATTGTACTGTTTGGATGCTTTGCATATATGTTTCTTAGACTATATAGAAGCAATATATACAAAGAATTCAACCGTCTAGCTGTTCCATTCATTGTTCTACTTGTCGAAAGTTACAAATAATTTCCGATAAAGGATTAACAATGGGGCTCATTGTTCACTTAAACTTGAAGGACAAAAAATTGGCAAATGGTACTGTTTGGATGCTTTGCATATATGTTTCTTAGACTATATAGAAGCAATATATACAATGATTTCAACCGTCTACCTGTTCCATTCATTGTTCTACTTGTCGAAAGTTACAAATAATTTCCGATAAAGGATTAACCATTGGGGCTTGTTGTTCACTTAAACTTGAAGAACAATAAATTGGCGAATTGTACTGTTTGGATGCTTTGCACGTATGTTTCTTAGACTATATAGAAGCAATATATACAAAGATTTCAACTGTCTACCTGTTCCATTCATTGTTCTACTTGTCGAAAGTTACAATTAATTTCCGTTAAAGGATTAACAATGGGGCTAGTAGTTCACTTAAACTTGAAGAACAAAAAATTGGCGAATTGTACTGTTTGGATGCTTTGCATATTTGTTTCGTAGACTATATAGAAGCAATACATACAATGATTTCAAACGTCTACATGATCCATTCATTGTTCTACTTGTCGAAATTTACAAATAATTTCCTTTAAAGGATTAACAATGGGGCTCGTAGTTTGCTTAATCATGAAGATGAAATAATTGGCGAATTGTACTGTTTGGATGCTTTGCATATATGTTTCTTAGACTATATAGAAGCAATATATACAAAGATGTCAACCGTCTACCTGTTCCATTCATTGTTCTAATTGTCGAAAGTTACAAATAATTTCCGATAAAGGATTAACCATTGGGGCTCATTGTTCACTTAAACTTGGAAAACAAAAAATTGGCGAATTGTACTGTTTGGATGCTTTGCATATATGTTTCTTAGACTATATGGAAGCAATATATACAATGATTTCAACCGTCTACATGATCCATTCATTGTTCTACTTGTCGAAATTTACAAATAATTTCCTTTAAAGGATTAACAATGGGGCTCGTAATTCACTTAATCATGAAGATGAAATAATTGACGAATTGTACTGTTTGGATGCTTTGCATATTTGTTTCGTAGACTATATAGAAGCAATATATACAATGATTTCAACCGTCTACATGATCCATTCATTGTTCTACTTGTCGAAATTTACAAATAATTTCCTTTACAGGATTAACAATGGGGCTCGTAATTCACTTAATCATGAAGATGAAATAATTGGCGAATTGTACTGTTTGGATGCTTTGCATATGTGTCTCTTAGATTATATAGAAGCAATATATACAATGATTTCAACCGTTTACCTGTTCCATTCATTGTTCTACTTGTCGAAAGTTACAAATAATTTCCGTTAAGGGATTAACAATGGGGATCGTAGTTTACTTAAACTTGAAGAACAAAAAATTGGCGAATTGTACTGTTTGGATGCTTTGCATATATGTTTCTTAGACTATATAGAAGCAATATATACAAAGATTTCAACCGTCTACCTGTTCCATTCATTGTTCTACTTGTCGAAATTTACAAATAATTTCCTTTAAAGGATTAACAATGGGGCTCGTTGTACACTTAAACTTGAAGAACAAAAAATTGGCGAATGGTACTGTTTGGATGCTTTGCGTACATGTTTCTTAGACTATATAGAAGCAATATATACAAAGATTTCAACCGTCTACCTGTTCCATTCATTGTTCTACTTGTCGAAAGTTACAAATAATTTCCGATAACGGATTAACCAATGGGGCTCATTGTTCACTTAAACTTGAAGAACAAAAAATTGGCGAATTGTACTGTTTGGATGCTTTGCATATATGTTTCTTAGACTATTTAGAAGCAATATATAGAAAGATTTCACCCGTCTACCTGTACTATTCATTGTTCTACTTGTCGAAAGTTAGAAATAATTTCCGATAAATGATTAACCATTGGGGCTCGTTGTTCACTTAAACTTGAAGAACAATAAATTGGCGAATGGTACTGTTTGGATGCTTTGCATATATGTTTCTTAGATTATATAGAAGCAATATATACAAAGATTTCAACCGTCTACCTGTTCCATTCATTGTTCTACTTGTCGAAAGTTACAAATAATTTCCGATAAATGATTAACCATTGGGGCTCGTTGTTCACTTAAACTTGAAGAACAATAAATTGGCGAATGGTACTGTTTGGATGCTTTGCATATATGTTTCTTAGACTATTTAGAAGCAATATATAGAAAGATTTCACCCGTCTACCTGTACTATTCATTGTTCTACTTGTAGAAAGTTACAAATAATTTCCATTTCATGATTATCAATGGGGCTCGCTGTTCACTTAAACTTGAAGATCAAAAAATTGGCAAATGGTATTGTTTGGATGCTTTGCGTACATGTTTCTTAGACTATATGGAAGCAATATATACAAAGATTTCAACAGTCTACGTGTTCCAATCATTGTTCTACTTGTCGAAATTTACAAATAATTTCCTTTAAAGGATTAACAATGGGGATCGTTGTTCACTTAAACTTGAAGAACAATAAATTGGCGAATTGTACTGTTTGGATGCTTTGCATATATGTTTCTTAGACTATATAGAAGCAATATATACAAAGAATTCAACCGTCTACCTGTTCCATTCATTGTTCTACTTGTCGAAAGTTACAAATAATTTCCGATAAAGGATTAACAATGGGGCTCATTGTTCACTTAAACTTGAAGGACAAAAAATTGGCAAATGGTACTGTTTGGATGCTTTGCATATATGTTTCTTAGACTATATAGAAGCAATATATACAATGATTTCAACCGTCTACCTGTTCCATTCATTGTTCTACTTGTCGAAAGTTACAAATAATTTCCGATAAAGGATTAACCATTGGGGCTTGTTGTTCACTTAAACTTGAAGAACAATAAATTGGCGAATTGTACTGTTAGGATGCTTTGCACGTATGTTTCTTAGACTATATCGAAGCAATATATACAAAGATTTCAACTGTCTACCTGTTCCATTCATTGTTCTACTTGTCGAAAGTTACAAATAATTTCCGATAAAGGATTAACAATGGGGCTCATTGTTCACTTAAACTTGAAGGACAAGAAATTGGCGAATGGTACTGTTTGGATGCTTTGCATATATGTTTCTTAGACTATATAGAAGCAACATATACAAAGATTTCAACCGTCTACCTGTTCTATTCATTGTTCTACTTGTAAAAAGTTACAAATAATTTCCGTTTCATGATTATCAATGGGGCTCGTTGTTCACTTAAACTTGAAGAACAAAAAATTGGTGAAAGGTACTGTTTGGATGCTTTGCATATATGTTTCTTAGATTATATAGAAGCAATATATACAAAGATTTCAACCGTCTACGTGTTCCAATCATTGTTCTACTTGTAGAAAGTTACCATTAATTTCCGTTAAAGGATTAACAATGGGGCTCGTAGTTCACTTAAACTTGAAGAACAAAAAATTGGCGAATTGTACTGTTTGGATGCTTTGCATATATGTTTCTTAGACTATATAGAAGCAATATATACAATGATTTCAACCGTCTACCTGTTCCATTCATTGTTCTACTTGTCGAAAATTACAAATAATTTCCGATAAAGGATTAACCATTGGGGCTTGTTGTTCACTTAAACTTGAAGAACAATAAATTGGCGAATTGTACTGTTAGGATGCTTTGCACGTATGTTTCTTAGACTATATAGAAGCAATATATACAAAGATTTCAACTGTCTACCTGTTCCATTCATTGCTCTACTTGTCGAAAGTAACAAGTAATTTCCGATAAAGGATTAACCATTGGGGCTCATTGTTCACTTAAACTTGAGGAACAAAAAATTGGCGAATTGTACTGTTTGGACGCGATGCATATATGTTTCTTAGACTATATAGAAGCAATATATACAAAGATTTCAACCGTCTACCTGTTCCATTCATTGTTCTGCTTGTCGAAAATTACAAATAATTTCCTTTAAAGGATTAACAATGGGGCTCGTAGTTCACTTAAACTTGAAGAACAAGAAATTGGCGTATTGTACTGTTTGGATGCTTTGCATATATGTTTCTTAGACTATATAGACGCAATATATACAATGATTTCAACCGTCTACCTGTTCCATTCATTGTTCTACTTGTCGAAAATTACAAATAATTTCCGATAAAGGATTAACCATTGGGGCTTGTTGTTCACTTAAACTTGAAGAACAATAAATTGGCGAATTGTACTGTTAGGATGCTTTGCACGTATGTTTCTTAGACTATATAGAAGCAATATATACAAAGATTTCAACTGTCTACCTGTTCCATTCATTGTTCTACTTGTCGAAAGTAACAAGTAATTTCCGATAAAGGATTAACCATTGGGGCTCATTGTTCACTTAAACTTGAGGAACAAAAAATTGGCGAATTGTACTGTTTGGACGCGATGCATATATGTTTCTTAGACTATATAGAAGCAATATATACAAAGATTTCAACAGTCTACCTGTTCCATTCATTGTTCTACTTGTCGAAAATTACAAATAATTTCCGATAAATGATTAACCATTGGGGCTCGTTGTTCACTTAAACTTGAAGAACAATAAATTGGCGAATGGTACTGTTTGGATGCTTTGCATATATGTTTCTTAGATTATATAGAAGCAATATGTACAAAGATTTCAACCGTCTACCTGTTCCATTCATTGTTCTAATTTGCGAAAGTTACAAATAATTTCCGATAAAGGATTAACAATGGGGCTCATTGTTCACTTAAACTTGAAGAACAATAAATTGGCGAATTGTACTGTTAGGATGCTTTGCACGTATGTTTCTTAGACTATATAGAAGCAATACATACAAAGATTTCAACTGTCTACCTGTTCCATTCATTGTTCTACTTGTCGAAAGTAACAAGTAATTTCCGATAAAGGATTAACCATTGGGGCTCATTGTTCACTTAAACTTGAGGAACAAAAAATTGGCGAATTGTACTGTTTGGACGCGATGCATATATGTTTCTTAGACTATATAGAAGCAATATATACAAAGATTTCAACAGTCTACCTGTTCCATTCATTGTTCTACTTGTCGAAAATTACAAATAATTTCCGATAAATGATTAACCATTGGGGCTCGTTGTTCACTTAAACTTGAAGAACAATAAATTGGCGAATGGTACTGTTTGGATGCTTTGCATATATGTTTCTTAGATTATATAGAAGCAATATATACAAAGATTTCAACCGTCTACCTGTTCCATTCATTGTTCTACTTGTCGAAAGTTACAAATAATTTCCGATAAAGGATTAACAATGGGGCTCATTGTTCACTTAAACTTGAAGGACAAAAAATTGGCGAATTGTACTGTTTGGATGCTTTGCATATATGTTTCTTAGACTATATGGAAGCAATATATACAAAGATCTCAACCGTCTACGTGTTCCAATCATTGTTCTACTTGTAGAAAGTTACAATTAATTTCCGTTAAAGTATTAACAATGGGGCTCGTAGTTCACTTAAACTTGAAGACCAAAAAATTGGCGAATTGTACTGTTTGGATGCTTTGCATATATGTTTCGTAGATTATATAGAAGCAATATATACAATTATTTAAACCGTCTACCTGATCCATTTATTGTTCTACTTGTCGAAATTTACAAATAATTTCCTTTAAAGGATTAACAATGTGGCTCGTAGTTCACTTAAACTTGAAGAACAAAAAATTTGGGGAAGTTTACTGTTTGGATGCTTTGCATATATGTTTCTTAGACTATTTAGAAGCAATATATAGAAAGATTTCACCCGTCTACCTGTTCCATTCATTGTTCTACTTGTCGAAAGTTACAAATAATTACCGATAAAGGATTAACCATTGGGGCTCATTGTTCACTTAAACTTGAGGAACAACAAATTGGCGAATTGTACTGTTTGTATGCTTTGCATATATGTTTCTTAGACTATATAGAAGCAATATATACAAAGATTTCAACCGTCTACATGTTCCATTCATTGTTCTACTTGTCGAAAGTTACAAATAATTTCCGATAAAGGATTAACAATGGGGCTCATTGTTCACTTAAACTTGAAGGACAAAAAATTGGCGAATTGTACTGTTAGGATGCTTTGCACGTATGTTTCTTAGACTATATAGAAGCAATATATACAAGTATTTCAACCGTCTACCTGTTCCATTCATTGTTCTACTTGTCGAAAGTTACAAATAATTACCGATAAAGGATTAACCATTGGGGCTCATTGTTCACTTAAACTTGAAGAACAAAAAATTGGCGAATTGTACTGTTTGGATGCTTTGCATATATGTTTCTTAGACTATATAGAAGCAATATATACAAAGATTTCAACCGTCTACCTGATCCATTTATTGTTCTACTTGTCGAAATTTACAAATAATTTCCTTTAAAGGATTAACAATGTGGCTCGTAGTTCACTTAAACTTGAAGAACAAGAAATTTGGGGAAGTGTACTGTTTGGATGCTTTGCATATATGTTTCTTAGACTATTTAGAAGCAATATATAGAAAGATTTCACCCGTCTACCTGTTCCATTCATTGTTCTACTTGTCGAAAGTTACAAATAATTTCCGATAAAGGATTAACAATGGGTCTCATTGTTCACTTAAACTTGAAGAACAAAAAATTGGCGAATGGTACTGTTTGGATGCTTTGCATATATGTTTCTAAGACTATATAGACGCAATATATACAAGGATTTCAACCGTCTACCTGTTCCATTCATTGTTCTACTTGTCGAAAGTTACAAATAATTACCGATAAAGGATTAACCATTGGGGCTCATTGTTCACTTAAACTTGAGGAACAACAAATTGGCGAATTGTACTGTTTGTATGCTTTGCATATATGTTTCTTAGACTATATAGAAGCAATATATACAAAGATTTCAACCGTCTACATGTTCCATTCATTGTTCTACTTGTCGAAAGTTACAAATAATTTCCGATAAAGGATTAACAATGGGTCTCATTGTTCACTTAAACTTGACGAACAAAAAATTGGCGAATGGTACTGTTTGGATGCTTTGCATATATGTTTCTAAGACTATATAGACGAAATATATACAAGGATTTCAACTGTCTACCTGTTCCATTCATTGTTCTACTTGTCGAAAGTTACAAATAATTTCCATTTCATGATTATCAATGGGGCTCGCTGTTCACTTAAACTTGAAGATCAAAAAATTGGCAAATGGTATTGTTTGGATGCTTTGCGTACATGTTTCTTAGACTATATGGAAGCAATATATACAAAGATTTCAACAGTCTACGTGTTCCAATCATTGTTCTACTTGTCGAAATTTACAAATAATTTCCGATAACGGATTAACCAATGGGGCTCATTGTTCACTTAAACTTGAAGAACAAAAAATTGGCGAATTGTACTGTTTGGATGCTTTGCATATATGTTTCTTAGACTATTTAGAAGCAATATATAGAAAGATTTCACCCGTCTACCTGTACTATTCATTGTTCTACTTGTCGAAAGTTAGAAATAATTTCCGATAAATGATTAACCATTGGGGCTCGTTGTTCACTTAAACTTGAAGAACAATAAATTGGCGAATGGTACTGTTTGGATGCTTTGCATATATGTTTCTTAGATTATATAGAAGCAATATATACAAAGATTTCAACCGTCTAACTGTTCCATTCATTGTTCTACTTGTCGAAAGTTACAAATAATTTCCGATAAATGATTAACCATTGGGGCTCGTTGTTCACTTAAACTTGAAGAACAATAAATTGGCGAATGGTACTGTTTGGATGCTTTGCATATATGTTTCTTAGACTATTTAGAAGCAATATATAGAAAGATTTCACCCGTCTACCTGTACTATTCATTGTTCTACTTGTAGAAAGTTACAAATAATTTCCATTTCATGATTATCAATGGGGCTCGCTGTTCACTTAAACTTGAAGATCAAAAAATTGGCAAATGGTATTGTTTGGATGCTTTGCGTACATGTTTCTTAGACTATATGGAAGCAATATATACAAAGATTTCAACAGTCTACGTGTTCCAATCATTGTTCTACTTGTCGAATTTTACAAATAATTTCCTTTAAAGGATTAACAATGGGGATCGTTGTTCACTTAAACTTGAAGAACAATAAATTGGCGAATGGTACTGTTTGGATGCTTTGCATATATGTTTCTAAGACTATATAGACGAAATATATACAAGGATTTCAACTGTCTACCTGTTCCATTCATTGTTCTACTTGTCGAAAGTTACAAATAATTTCCATTTCATGATTATCAATGGGGCTCGCTGTTCACTTAAACTTGAAGATCAAAAAATTGGCAAATGGTATTGTTTGGATGCTTTGCGTACATGTTTCTTAGACTATATGGAAGCAATATATACAAAGATTTCAACAGTCTACGTGTTCCAATCATTGTTCTACTTGTCGAAATTTACAAATAATTTCCGATAACGGATTAACCAATGGGGCTCATTGTTCACTTAAACTTGAAGAACAAAAAATTGGCGAATTGTACTGTTTGGATGCTTTGCATATATGTTTCTTAGACTATTTAGAAGCAATATATAGAAAGATTTCACCCGTCTACCTGTACTATTCATTGTTCTACTTGTCGAAAGTTAGAAATAATTTCCGATAAATGATTAACCATTGGGGCTCGTTGTTCACTTAAACTTGAAGAACAATAAATTGGCGAATGGTACTGTTTGGATGCTTTGCATATATGTTTCTTAGATTATATAGAAGCAATATATACAAAGATTTCAACCGTCTAACTGTTCCATTCATTGTTCTACTTGTCGAAAGTTACAAATAATTTCCGATAAATGATTAACCATTGGGGCTCGTTGTTCACTTAAACTTGAAGAACAATAAATTGGCGAATGGTACTGTTTGGATGCTTTGCATATATGTTTCTTAGACTATTTAGAAGCAATATATAGAAAGATTTCACCCGTCTACCTGTACTATTCATTGTTCTACTTGTAGAAAGTTACAAATAATTTCCATTTCATGATTATCAATGGGGCTCGCTGTTCACTTAAACTTGAAGATCAAAAAATTGGCAAATGGTATTGTTTGGATGCTTTGCGTACATGTTTCTTAGACTATATGGAAGCAATATATACAAAGATTTCAACAGTCTACGTGTTCCAATCATTGTTCTACTTGTCGAATTTTACAAATAATTTCCTTTAAAGGATTAACAATGGGGATCGTTGTTCACTTAAACTTGAAGAACAATAAATTGGCGAATTGTACTGTTTGGATGCTTTGCATATATGTTTCTTAGACTATATAGAAGCAATATATACAAAGAATTCAACCGTCTAGCTGTTCCATTCATTGTTCTACTTGTCGAAAGTTACAAATAATTTCCGATAAAGGATTAACAATGGGGCTCATTGTTCACTTAAACTTGAAGGACAAAAAATTGGCAAATGGTACTGTTTGGATGCTTTGCATATATGTTTCTTAGACTATATAGAAGCAATATATACAATGATTTCAACCGTCTACCTGTTCCATTCATTGTTCTACTTGTCGAAAGTTACAAATAATTTCCGATAAAGGATTAACCATTGGGGCTTGTTGTTCACTTAAACTTGAAGAACAATAAATTGGCGAATTGTACTGTTTGGATGCTTTGCACGTATGTTTCTTAGACTATATAGAAGCAATATATACAAAGATTTCAACTGTCTACCTGTTCCATTCATTGTTCTACTTGTCGAAAGTTACAATTAATTTCCGTTAAAGGATTAACAATGGGGCTCGTAGTTCACTTAAACTTGAAGAACAAAAAATTGGCGAATTGTACTGTTTGGATGCTTTGCATATTTGTTTCGTAGACTATATAGAAGCAATACATACAATGATTTCAAACGTCTACATGATCCATTCATTGTTCTACTTGTCGAAATTTACAAATAATTTCCTTTAAAGGATTAACAATGGGGCTCGTAGTTCACTTAAACTTGAAGAACAAGAAATTGGCGTATTGTACTGTTTGGATGCTTTGCATATATGTTTCTTAGACTATATAGAAGCAATATATAGAAAGATTTCACCCGTCTACCTGTACTATTCATTGTTCTACTTGTAGAAAGTTACAAATAATTTCCATTTTATGATTATCAATGGGGCTCGCTGTTCACTTAAACTTGAAGATCAAAAAATTGGCGATTGTTACTGTTTAGATGCTTTGCATATAGGTTTCATAGACAATATAGAAGCAACATATACAAAGATTTCAACCGTCTACCTGTTCTATTCATTGTTCTACTTGTCGAAAATTACAAATAATTTCCGATAAAGGATTAACCATTGGGTCTCATTGTTCATTTAAACTTGGAAAACAAAAAATTGGCGAATTGTACTGTTTGGATGCTTTGCATATATGTTTCTTAGACTATATGGAAGCAATATGTACAATGATTTCAACCGTCTACCTATTCCATTCATTGTTCTACTTGTCGAAATTTACAAATAATTTCCTTTAAAGGATTAACAATGGGGCTCGTTGTACACTTAAACTTGAAGAACAATGAATTGGCTAATTGTACTGTTTGGATGCTTTGCATATATGTTTCTTAGACTATATAGAAGCAATATATACAAAGAATTCAACCGTCTACCTGTTCCATTCATTGTTCTACTTGTCGAAAGTTACAAATAATTTCCGATAAAGGATTAACCATTGGGGCTCGTTGTTCACTTAAACTTGAAGAACAATAAATTGGCGAATTGTACTGTTTGGATGCTTTGCATATATGTTTCTTAGACTATATAGAAGCAATATATACAAAGATTTCAACCGTCTACCTTTTCCATTCATTGTTCTACTTGTCGAAAGTTACAAATAATTTCCGATAAAGGATTAACAATGGGGCTCATTGTTCACTTAAACTTGAAGGACAAAAAATTGGCGAATGGTACTGTTTGGATGCTTTGCATATATGTTTCTTAGACTTTATGGAAGCAATATAAACAGAGATTTCAACCGTCTACGTGTTCCAATCATTGTTCTACTTGTAGAAAGTTACAATTAATTTCCGTTAAAGGATTAACAATGGGGCTCGTAGTTCACTTAAACTTGAAGAACAAAAAATTGGCGAATTGTACTGTTTGGATGCTTTGCATATTTGTTTCGTAGACTATATAGAAGCAATATATACAATGATTTCAACCGTCTACATGATCCATTCATTGTTCTACTTGTCGAAATTTACAAATAATTTCCTTTAAAGGATTAACAATGGGGCTCGTAATTCACTTAATCATGAAGATGAAATAATTGGCGAATTGTACTGTTTGGATGCTTTGCATATTTGTTTCGTAGACTATATAGAAGCAATATATACAATGATTTCAACAGTCTACATGATCCATTCATTGTTCTACTTGTCGAAATTTACAAATAATTTCCTTTAAAGGATTAACAATGGGGCTCGTAATTCACTTAATCATGAAGATAAAATAATTGGCGAATTGTACTGTTTGGATGTTTGCATATGTGTCTCTTAGATTATATAGAAGCAATATATACAATGATTTCAACCGTCTACCTATTCCATTCATTGTTCTACTCGCCGAAATTTACAAATAATTTCCTTTAAAGGATTAACAATGGGGCTCGTTGTTCACTTAAACTTGAAGAACAAAAAATTGGCGAGTGGTACTGTCTGGATGCTTTGCATATATGTTTCTTAGACTATATAGAAGCAATATATACAAAGATTTCAACCGTCTACCTGTTCCATTCATTGTTCTACTTGTCGAAAGTTACAAATAATTTCCGATAACGGATTAACCATTGGGGCTCATTGTTCACTTAAACTTGAAGAACAAAAAATTGGCGAATTGTACTGTTTGGATGCTTTGCATATATGTTTCTTATACTATATAGGAGAAATATATACAAAGATTTCAACCGTCTACCTGTTCCATTCAATGTTCTACTTGTCGAAATTTACAAATAATTTCCTTTTAAGGATTAACAATGGGGCTCGAAGTTCACTTAAACTTGAAGAACAAAAAATTGGCGAATTGTACTGTTTCGATGCTTTGCCTATATGTTTCTTAGACTATATAGAAGCAATATATACATTGATTTCAACCCTCTACCTGTTCCATTCATTGTTCTACTTGTCGAAATTTACAAATAATTTCCTTTAAAGGATTAACAATGGGGCTCGTAGTTCACTTAAACTTGAAGATCAAAAAATTGGCGAATGTTACTGTTTAGATGCTTTGCATATATGTTTCTTAGACTATATAGACGCAATATATACAAGGATTTCAACCGTCTACCTGTTCCATTCATTGTTCTACTTGTCGAAAGTTACAAATAATTACCGATAAAGGATTAACCATTGGGGCTCATTGTTCACTTAAACTTGAAGAACAAAAAATTGGCGAATTGTACTGTTTGGATGCTTTGCATATATGTTTCTTAGACTATATAGAAGCAATATATACAAAGATTTCAACCGTCTACCTTTTCCATTCATTGTTCTACTTGTCGAAAGTTACAAATAATTTCCGATAAAGGATTAACAATGGGGCTCATTGTTCACTTAAACTTGAAGGACAAAAAATTGGCGAATGGTACTGTTTGGATGCTTTGCATATATGTTTCTTAGACTTTATGGAAGCAATATATACAAAGATTTCAACCGTCTACGTGTTCCAATCATTGTTCTACTTGTAGAAAGTTACAATTAATTTCCGTTAAAGGATTAACAATGGGGCTCGTAGTTCACTTAAACTTGAAGAACAAAAAATTGGCGAATTGTACTGTTTGGATGCTTTGCATATTTGTTTCGTAGACTATATAGAAGCAATATATAGAATGATTTCAACCGTCTACATGATCCATTCATTGTTCTACTTGTCGAAATTTACAAATAATTTCCTTTAAAGGATTAACAATGGGGCTCGTAGTTCACTTAATCATGAAGATGAAATAATTGGCGAATTGTACTGTTTGAATGCTTTGCATATGTGTCTCTTAGATTATATAGAAGCAATATATACAATGATTTCAACCGTCTACCTGTTCCATTCATTGTTCTACTTGTCGAAAGTTACAAATAATTTCCGTTAAGGGATTAACAATGGGGATCGTAGTTTACTTAAACTTGAAGAACAAAAAATTGGCGAATTGTACTGTTTGGATGCTTTGCATATATGTTTCTTAGACTATATAGAAGCAATATATACAAAGATTTCAACCGTCTACCTGTTCCATTCATTGTTCTACTTGTCGAAATTTACAAATAATTTCCTTTAAAGGATTAACAATGGGGCTCGTAGTTCACTTAAACCTGAAGAACAAAAAATTGGCGTATTGTACTGTTTGGATGCTTTGCATATATGTTTCTTAGACTATTTAGAAGCAATATATAGAAAGATTTCAACCGTCTACCTGTTCCATTCATTGTTCTACTTGTCGAAAGTTACAAATAATTTCCGATAAAGGATTAACCATTGGGGCTCGTTGTTCACTTAAACTTGAAGAACAAAAAATTGGCGAATTGTACTGTTTGGATGCATTGCACATATGTTTCTTAGACTATTTAGAAGCAATATATAGAAAGATTTCACCCGACTACCTGTACTATTCACTGTTCTACTTGTAGAAAGTTACAAATAATTTCCATTTCATGATTATTAATGGGGCTCGCTGTTCACTTAAATTTGAAGATCAAAAAATTAGCGATTGTTACTGTTTAGAGGCTTTGCATATAGGTTTCGTAGACTATATAGAAGCAACATATACAAAGATTTCAACCGTCTACCTGTTCTATTCATTGTTCTACTTGTAGAAAGTTACAAATAATTTCCGTTTCATGATTATCAATGGGGCTCGTTGTTCACTTAAACTTGAAGAACAAAAAATTGGCGAATTGTACTGTTTGGATGCTTTGCATATATGTTTCTTAGACTATATAGAAGCAATATATACAAAGAATTCAACCGTCTACCTGTTCCATTCATTGTTCTACTTGTCGAAAGTTACAAATAATTACCGATAAAGGATTAACCATTGGGGCTCATTGTTCACTTAAACTTGAGGAACAACAAATTGGCGAATTGTACTGTTTGTATGCTTTGCATATATGTTTCTTAGACTATATAGAAGCAATATATACAAAGATTTCAACCGTCTACATGTTCCATTCATTGTTCTACATGTCGAAAGATACAAATAATTTCCGATAAAGGATTAACAATGGGTCTCATTGTTCACTTAAACTTGAAGAACAAAAAATTGGCGAATGGTACTGTTTGGATGCTTTGCATATATGTTTCTAAGACTATATAGACGAAATATATACAAGGATTTCAACTGTCTACCTATTCCATTCATTGTTCTACTTGTCGAAAGTTACAAATAATTACCGATAAAGGATTAACCATTGGGGCTCATTGTTCACTTAAACTTGAAGAACAAAAAATGGGCGATTTGTACTGTTTGGATGTTTTGCATATATGTTTCTTAGACTATATGGAAGCAATATATACAATGATTTCAACCGTCTACCTATTCCATTCATTGTTCTACTTGTCGAAATTTACAAATAATTTCCTTTAAAGGATTAACAATGGGGCTCGTAATTCACTTAATCATGAAGATGAAATAATTGGCGAATTGTACTGTTTGGATGCTTTGCATATGTGTCTCTTAGATTATATAGAAGCAATATATACAATGATTTCAACCGTCTACCTATTCCATTCATTGTTCTACTTGTCGAAATTTACAAATAATTTCCTTTAAAGGATTAACAATGGGGCTCGTAATTCACTTAATCATGAAGATGAAATAATTGGCGAATTGTACTGTTTGGATGCTTTGCATATGTGTCTCTTAGATTATATAGAAGCAATATATACAAAGATTTCAACTGTCTACCTGTTCCATTCATTGTTCTACTTGTCGAAAGTTACAAATAATTTCCGATAAAGGATTAACCGTTGGGGCTCATTCTTCACTTAAACTTGAAGAACAATAAATTGGCGAATTGTACTGTTTGGATGCTTTGCATATATGTTTCTTAGACTATATAGACGCAATATATACAAGGATTTCAACCGTCTACCTGTTCCATTCATTGTTCTACTTGTCGAAAGTTACAAATAATTACCGATAAAGGATTAACCATTGGGGCTCATTGTTCACTTAAACTTGAAGAACAAAAAATTGGCGAATTGTACTGTTTGGATGCTTTGCATATATGTTTCTTAGACTATTTAGAAGCAATATATAGAAAGATTTCACCCGTCTACCGGTACTATTCACTGTTCTACTTGTAGAAAGTTACAAATAATTTCCATTTCATGATTATCAATGGGGCTCGCTGTTCACTTAAATTTGAAGATCAAAAAATTAGCGATTGTTACTGTTTAGAGGCTTTGCATATAGGTTTCGTAGACTATATAGAAGCAACATATACAAAGATTTCAACCGTCTACCTGTTCTATTCATTGTTCTACTTGTAGAAAGTTACAAATAATTTCCGTTTCATGATTATCAATGGGGCTCGTTGTTCACTTAAACTTGAAGAACAAAAAATTGGCGAATTGTACTGTTTGGATGCTTTGCATATATGTTTCGTAGACTATATAGAAGCAATATATACAAAGAATTCAACCGTCTACCTGTTCCATTCATTGTTCTACTTGTCGAAAGTTACAAATAATTTCCGATAAAGGATTAACCATTGGGGCTCATTGTTCACTTAAACTTGAAAAACAAAAAATTGGCGAATTGTACTGTTTGGATGCTTTGCATATATGTTTCTTAGACTATATAGGAGCAATATATACATTGATTTCAACCGTCTACCTGTTCCATTCATTGTTCTACTTGTCGAAAATTACAAATAATTTCCGTTAAAGTATTAACAATGGGGCTCGTAGTTCACTTAAACTTGAAGATCAAAAAATTGGCGAATGTTACTGTTTAGATGCTTTGCATATAGGTTTCTTAGACTATATAGAAGCAACATATACAAAGATTTCTACCGTCTACCTGTTCTATTCATTGTTCTACTTGTAGAAACTTACAAATAATTTCCGTTTCATGATTATCAATGGGGCTCGTTGTTCACTTAAACTTGAAGAACAAAAAATTGGCGAATTGTACTGTTTGGATGCTTTGCATATATGTTTCGTAGACTATATAGAAGCAATATATACAAAGAATTCAACCGTCTACCTGTTCCATTCATTGTTCTACTTGTCGAAAGTTACAAATAATTTCCGATAAAGGATTAACCATTGGGGCTCATTGTTCACTTAAACTTGAAAAACAAAAAATTGGCGAATTGTACTGTTTGGATGCTTTGCATATATGTTTCATAGACTATATAGGAGCAATATATACATTGATTTCAACCGTCTACCTGTTCCATTCATTGTTCTACTTGTCGAAAATTACAAATAATTTCCGTTAAAGTATTAACAATGGGGCTCGTAGTTCACTTAAACTTGAAGATCAAAAAATTGGCGAATGTTACTGTTTAGATGCTTTGCATATAGGTTTCTTAGACTATATAGAAGCAACATATACAAAGATTTCTACCGTCTACCTGTTCTATTCATTGTTCTACTTGTAGAAACTTACAAATAATTTCCGTTTCATGATTATCAATGGGGCTCGTTGTTCACTTAAACTTGAAGAACAAAAAATTGGCGAATGGTACTGTTTGGATGCTTTGCATATATGTTTCTTAGACTATATGGAAGCAATATATACAAAGATTTCAACAGACTACCTGTTCTATTCATTGTTCTTCTTGTCGAAAATTACAAATAATTTCCGTTTCATGATTATCAATGGGCCTCGTTCTTCACTTAAACTTGAAGAACAAAAAATTGGCGACTGGTACTGTTTGGATGCTTTGCGTATATGTTTCTTAGACTATATAGAAGCAATATATACAATGATTTCAACCGTCTACCTGTTCCATTCATGGTTCTACTTGTCGAAATTTACAAATAATTTCCTTTAAAGGATTAACAATGGGGCTCGTAGTTCACTTAAACTTGAAGAACAAAAAATTGGCGAATGGTACTGTTTCGATGCTTTGCATATATGTTTCTTAGACTATATGGAAGCAATATATACAAAGATTTCAACAGACTACCTGTTCTATTCATTGTTCTACTTGTAGAAACCTACAAATAATTTCCGTTTCATGATTATCAATGGGGCTCGTTGTTCACTTACACTAGAAGAACAAAAAATTGGCGAATGATACTGTCTGGATGCTTTGCGTACATGTTTCTTAGACTATATGGAAGCAACATATACAAAGATTTCAACCGTCTACCTGTTCTATTCATTGTTCTACTTGTAGAAAGTTACAAATAATTTCCGTTTCATGATTATCAATGGGGCTCGTTGTTCACTTAAACTTGAAGAACAAAAAATTGGCGAATGGTACTGTTTGGATGCTTTGCATATATGTTTCTTAGATTATATAGAACAATATATACAAAGATTTCAACCGTCTACCTGTTCCATTCATTGTTCTACTTGTCGAAATTTACAAATAATTTCCATTAAAGGATTAACAACGGGGCTCGTTGTTCACTTAAACTTGAAGAACAAAAAATTTGCGAATTGTACTGTTTGGATGCTTTGCATATATGTTTCGTAGATTATATAGAAGCAATATATACATTGATTTCAACCGTCTACCTGATCCATTCATTGTTCTACTTGTCGAAATTTACAAATAATTTCCTTTAAAGGATTAACAATGGGGCTCGTAGTTCACTTAAACTTGAAGAACAAAAAATTGGCGGATGGTACTGTTTGGATGCTTTGCATATATGTTTCTTAGATTATATAGAAGCAATATATACAAAGATTTCAACCGTCTACGTGTTCCAATTATTGTTCTACTTATCCAAGTTACAAATAATTTCTGTTAAAGTATTAACAATGGGGCTCGTAGTTCACTTAAACTTGAAGATCAAATAATTGGCGAATTGTACTGTTTGGATGATTTGCATATATGTTTCTTAGACTATATACAAGCAATATATACAATGATTTCAACCGTCTACCTTTTCCATTCATTGTTCTACTTGTCGAAATTTACAAATAATTTCCGTTAAGGGATTAAAAATGGGGATCATAGTTTACTTAAACTTGAAAAACAAAAAATTGACGAATTGTACTGTTTGGATGCTTTGCATATATGTTTCTTAGACTATATAGAAGCAATATATACAAAGAATTCAACCGTCTACCTGTTCCATTCATTGTTCTACTTGTCCAAGTTACAAATAATTTCCGTTAAAGTATTAACAATGGGGCTCGTAGTTCACTTAAACTTGAAGATCAAATAATTGGCGAATTGTACTGTTTGGATGATTAGCATATATGTTTCTTAGACTATATACAAGCAATATATACAATGATTTCAACCGTCTACCTGTTCTATTCATTGTTCTACTTGTCGAAAGTTACAAATAATTTCCGTTTCATGATTATCAATGGGGCTCGTTGTTCACTTAAACTTGAAGAACAAAAAATTGGCGAATGGTACTGTTTGGATGCTTTGCATATATGTTTCTTAGACTATATGGAAGCAATATATACAAAGATTTCAACAGACTACCTGTTCTATTCATTGTTCTTCTTGTCGAAAATTACAAATAATTTCCGTTTCATGATTATCAATGGGCCTCGTTCTTCACTTAAACTTGAAGAACAAAAAATTGGCGACTGGTACTGTTTGGATGCTTTGCGTATATGTTTCTTAGACTATATAGAAGCAATATATACAATGATTTCAACCGTCTACCTGTTCCATTCATGGTTCTACTTGTCGAAATTTACAAATAATTTCCTTTAAAGGATTAACAATGGGGCTCGTAGTTCACTTAAACTTGAAGAACAAAAAATTGGCGAATGGTACTGTTTCGATGCTTTGCATATATGTTTCTTAGACTATATGGAAGCAATATATACAAAGATTTCAACAGACTACCTGTTCTATTCATTGTTCTACTTGTAGAAACCTACAAATAATTTCCGTTTCATGATTATCAATGGGGCTCGTTGTTCACTTACACTAGAAGAACAAAAAATTGGCGAATGATACTGTCTGGATGCTTTGCGTACATGTTTCTTAGACTATATGGAAGCAACATATACAAAGATTTCAACCGTCTACCTGTTCTATTCATTGTTCTACTTGTAGAAAGTTACAAATAATTTCCGTTTCATGATTATCAATGGGGCTCGTTGTTCACTTAAACTTGAAGAACAAAAAATTGGCGAATGGTACTGTTTGGATGCTTTGCATATATGTTTCTTAGATTATATAGAACAATATATACAAAGATTTCAACCGTCTACCTGTTCCATTCATTGTTCTACTTGTCGAAATTTACAAATAATTTCCATTAAAGGATTAACAACGGGGCTCGTTGTTCACTTAAACTTGAAGAACAAAAAATTTGCGAATTGTACTGTTTGGATGCTTTGCATATATGTTTCGTAGATTATATAGAAGCAATATATACATTGATTTCAACCGTCTACCTGATCCATTCATTGTTCTACTTGTCGAAATTTACAAATAATTTCCTTTAAAGGATTAACAATGGGGCTCGTAGTTCACTTAAACTTGAAGAACAAAAAATTGGCGGATGGTACTGTTTGGATGCTTTGCATATATGTTTCTTAGATTATATAGAAGCAATATATACAAAGATTTCAACCGTCTACGTGTTCCAATTATTGTTCTACTTATCCAAGTTACAAATAATTTCTGTTAAAGTATTAACAATGGGGCTCGTAGTTCACTTAAACTTGAAGATCAAATAATTGGCGAATTGTACTGTTTGGATGATTTGCATATATGTTTCTTAGACTATATACAAGCAATATATACAATGATTTCAACCGTCTACCTTTTCCATTCATTGTTCTACTTGTCGAAATTTACAAATAATTTCCGTTAAGGGATTAAAAATGGGGATCATAGTTTACTTAAACTTGAAAAACAAAAAATTGACGAATTGTACTGTTTGGATGCTTTGCATATATGTTTCTTAGACTATATAGAAGCAATATATACAAAGAATTCAACCGTCTACCTGTTCCATTCATTGTTCTACTTGTCCAAGTTACAAATAATTTCCGTTAAAGTATTAACAATGGGGCTCGTAGTTCACTTAAACTTGAAGATCAAATAATTGGCGAATTGTACTGTTTGGATGATTAGCATATATGTTTCTTAGACTATATACAAGCAATATATACAATGATTTCAACCGTCTACCTGTTCTATTCATTGTTCTACTTGTCGAAAGTTACAAATAATTTCCGTTTCATGATTATCAATGGGGCTCGTTGTTCACTTAAACTTGAAGAACAAAAAATTGGCGAATGGTACTGTTTGGATGCTTTGCAGATATGTTTCTAAGATTATATAGAAGAGATACATACAAAGATTTCAACCGTCTACCTGTTCCATTCATTGTTCTACTTGTCGAAAATTACAAATAATTTCCGATAAAGGATTAACCATTGGGGCTCATTGTTCACTTAAACTTGAAGAACAAAAAATTGGCGAATGGTACTGTTTGGATGCTTTGCATATATGTTTCTTCGACTATATAGAAGCAATATATATAATGATTTCAACCGTCTACCTGTTCCATTCATTGTTCTACTTGTCGAAATTTACAAATAATTTCCTTTAAAGGATTAACAATGGGGCTCGTAGTTCACTTAAACTTGAAGAGCAAAAAATTGGCGAATGGTACTGTTTGGATGCTTTGCATATATGTTTCTTAGACTATATAGACGCAATATATACAAGGATTTCAACCGTCTACCTGTTCCATTCATTGTTCTACTTGTCGAAATTTACAAATAATTACCGATAAAGGATTAACCATTGGGGCTCATTGTTCACTTAAACTTGAAGAACAAAAAATTGGCGAATTGTACTGTTTGGATGCTTTGCATATATGTTTCCTAGACTATATAGAAGCAATATATACAAAGATTTCAACCGTCTACCTGTTCGATTCATTGTTCTACTTGTCGAAAGTTACAAATAATTTCCGATAAAGGATTAACCATTGGGGTTCATTGTTCACTTAAACTTGGAAAACAAAAAATTGGCAAATTGTACTGTTTGGATGCTTTGCATATATGTTTCTTAGACTATATAGAAGCAATATATACAAAGATTTCAACCGTCTACCTGTTCCATTCATTGTTCTACTTGTGCGAAATTTACAAATAATTTCCTTTAAAGGATTAACAATGGGGCTCGTAGTTCACTTAAACTTGAAGAACAAAAAATTGGCGAATGGTACTGTTTGGATGCTTTGCATATATGTTTCTTAGACTATTTAGAAGCAATATATAGAAAGATTTCACCCGTCTACCTGTAATATTCATTGTTCTACTTGTCGAAAGTTACAAATAATTTCCGATAAAGGATTAACCATCGGGGCTCATTGTTCACTTAAACTTGGAAAACAAAAAATTGGCGAATTGTACTGTTTGGATGCTTTGCATATATGTTTCTTAGACTATATGGAAGCAATATATACAATGATTTCAACCGTCTACCTATTCCATTCATTGTTCTACTTGTCGAAATTTACAAATAATTTCCTTTAAAGGATCAACAATGGGGCTCGTTGTACACTTAAACTTGAAGAACGAACAATGAATTGGCGAATTGTACTGTTTGGATGCTTTGCATATATGTTTCTTAGACTATATAGAAGCAATATATACAAAGAATTCAACCGTCTACCTGTTCCATTCATTGTTCTACTTGTCGAAATTGACAAATAATTTTCGATAAAGGATTAACCATTGGGGCTAATTGTTCACTTAAACTTGAAAAACAAAAAATTGGCGAATTGTACTGTTTGGATGCTTTGCATATATGTTTCTTAGACTATATGGAAGCAATATATACAATGTTTTCAACCGTCTACCTGTTCCATTCATTGTTCTACTTGTAGAAAGTTACAAATAATTTCCATTTCAAGATTATGAATGGGGCTCGCTGTTCACTTACACTAGAAGAACAAAAAATTGGCGAATGATACTGTCTGGATGCTTTGCGTACATGTTTCTTAGACTATATGGAAGCAACATATACAAAGATTTCAACCGTCTACCTGTTCTATTCATTGTTCTACTTGTAGAAAGTTACAAATAATTTCCGTTTCATGATTATCAATGGGGCTCGTTGTTCACTTAAACTTGAAGAACAAAAAATTGGCGAATGGTACTGTTTGGATGCTTTGCATATATGTTTCTTAGATTATATAGAAGCAATATATACAAAGATTTCAACCGTCTACCTGTTCCATTCATTGTTCTACTTGTCGAAAATTACAAATAATTTCCGATAAAGGATTAACCATTGGGGCTCATTGTTCACTTAAACTTGAAGAACAAAAAATTGGCGAATGGTACTGTTTGGATGCTTTGCATATAGGTTTCTTAGACTATATAGAAGCAATATATACAATGATTTCAACCGTCTACCTGATCCATTCATTGTTCTACTTGTCGAAATTTACAAATAATTTCCGTTAAAGGATTAACAACGGGGCTCGTTGTTCACTTAAACTTGAAGAACAAAAAATTTGCGAATTGTACTGTTTGGATGCTTTGCATATATGTTTCGTAGATTATATAGAAGCAATATATACATTGATTTCAACCGTCTACCTGATCCATTCATTGTTCTACTTGTCGAAATTTACAAATAATTTCCTTTAAAGGATTAACAATGGGGCTCGTAGTTCACTTAAACTTGAAGAACAAAAAATTGGCGGATGGTACTGTTTGGATGCTTTGCATATATGTTTCTTAGATTATATAGAAGCAATATATACAAAGATTTCAACCGTCTACGTGTTCCAATTATTGTTCTACTTATCCAAGTTACAAATAATTTCTGTTAAAGTATTAACAATGGGGCTCGTAGTTCACTTAAACTTGAAGATCAAATAATTGGCGAATTGTACTGTTTGGATGATTTGCATATATGTTTCTTAGACTATATACAAGCAATATATACAATGATTTCAACCGTCTACCTTTTCCATTCATTGTTCTACTTGTCGAAATTTACAAATAATTTCCGTTAAGGGATTAAAAATGGGGATCATAGTTTACTTAAACTTGAAAAACAAAAAATTGACGAATTGTACTGTTTGGATGCTTTGCATATATGTTTCTTAGACTATATAGAAGCAATATATACAAAGAATTCAACCGTCTACCTGTTCCATTCATTGTTCTACTTGTCCAAGTTACAAATAATTTCCGTTAAAGTATTAACAATGGGGCTCGTAGTTCACTTAAACTTGAAGATCAAATAATTGGCGAATTGTACTGTTTGGATGATTAGCATATATGTTTCTTAGACTATATACAAGCAATATATACAATGATTTCAACCGTCTACCTGTTCTATTCATTGTTCTACTTGTCGAAAGTTACAAATAATTTCCGTTTCATGATTATCAATGGGGCTCGTTGTTCACTTAAACTTGAAGAACAAAAAATTGGCGAATGGTACTGTTTGGATGCTTTGCAGATATGTTTCTAAGATTATATAGAAGAGATACATACAAAGATTTCAACCGTCTACCTGTTCCATTCATTGTTCTACTTGTCGAAAATTACAAATAATTTCCGATAAAGGATTAACCATTGGGGCTCATTGTTCACTTAAACTTGAAGAACAAAAAATTGGCGAATGGTACTGTTTGGATGCTTTGCATATATGTTTCTTCGACTATATAGAAGCAATATATATAATGATTTCAACCGTCTACCTGTTCCATTCATTGTTCTACTTGTCGAAATTTACAAATAATTTCCTTTAAAGGATTAACAATGGGGCTCGTAGTTCACTTAAACTTGAAGAGCAAAAAATTGGCGAATGGTACTGTTTGGATGCTTTGCATATATGTTTCTTAGACTATATAGACGCAATATATACAAGGATTTCAACCGTCTACCTGTTCCATTCATTGTTCTACTTGTCGAAATTTACAAATAATTACCGATAAAGGATTAACCATTGGGGCTCATTGTTCACTTAAACTTGAAGAACAAAAAATTGGCGAATTGTACTGTTTGGATGCTTTGCATATATGTTTCCTAGACTATATAGAAGCAATATATACAAAGATTTCAACCGTCTACCTGTTCGATTCATTGTTCTACTTGTCGAAAGTTACAAATAATTTCCGATAAAGGATTAACCATCGGGGCTCATTGTTCACTTAAACTTGGAAAACAAAAAATTGGCGAATTGTACTGTTTGGATGCTTTGCATATATGTTTCTTAGACTATATGGAAGCAATATATACAATGATTTCAACCGTCTACCTATTCCATTCATTGTTCTACTTGTCGAAATTTACAAATAATTTCCTTTAAAGGATCAACAATGGGGCTCGTTGTACACTTAAACTTGAAGAACGAACAATGAATTGGCGAATTGTACTGTTTGGATGCTTTGCATATATGTTTCTTAGACTATATAGAAGCAATATATACAAAGAATTCAACCGTCTACCTGTTCCATTCATTGTTCTACTTGTCGAAATTGACAAATAATTTTCGATAAAGGATTAACCATTGGGGCTAATTGTTCACTTAAACTTGAAAAACAAAAAATTGGCGAATTGTACTGTTTGGATGCTTTGCATATATGTTTCTTAGACTATATGGAAGCAATATATACAATGTTTTCAACCGTCTACCTGTTCCATTCATTGTTCTACTTGTAGAAAGTTACAAATAATTTCCATTTCAAGATTATGAATGGGGCTCGCTGTTCACTTACACTAGAAGAACAAAAAATTGGCGAATGATACTGTCTGGATGCTTTGCGTACATGTTTCTTAGACTATATGGAAGCAACATATACAAAGATTTCAACCGTCTACCTGTTCTATTCATTGTTCTACTTGTAGAAAGTTACAAATAATTTCCGTTTCATGATTATCAATGGGGCTCGTTGTTCACTTAAACTTGAAGAACAAAAAATTGGCGAATGGTACTGTTTGGATGCTTTGCATATATGTTTCTTAGATTATATAGAAGCAATATATACAAAGATTTCAACCGTCTACCTGTTCCATTCATTGTTCTACTTGTCGAAAATTACAAATAATTTCCGATAAAGGATTAACCATTGGGGCTCATTGTTCACTTAAACTTGAAGAACAAAAAATTGGCGAATGGTACTGTTTGGATGCTTTGCATATAGGTTTCTTAGACTATATAGAAGCAATATATACAATGATTTCAACCGTCTACCTGATCCATTCATTGTTCTACTTGTCGAAATTTACAAATAATTTCCTTTAAAGGATTAACAATGGGGCTCGTAATTCACTTAATCATGAAGATGAAATAATTGGCGAATTGTACTGTTTGGATGCTTTGCATATGTGTCTCTTAGATTATATAGAAGCAATATATACAATGATTTCAACCGTCTACCTATTCCATTCATTGTTCTACTTGTCGAAATTTACAAATAATTTCCTTTAAAGGATTAACAATGGGGCTCGTAATTCACTTAATCATGAAGATGAAATAATTGGCGAATTGTACTATTTGGATGCTTTGCATATGTGTCTCTTAGATTATATAGAAGCAATATATACAAAGATTTCAACTGTCTACCTGTTCCATTCATTGTTCTACTTGTCGAAAGTTACAAATAATTTCCGATAAAGGATTAACCGTTGGGGCTCATTCTTCACTTAGACTTGAAGAACAATAAATTGGCGAATTGTACTGTTTGGATGCTTTGCATATATGTTTCTTAGACTATATAGACGCAATATATACAAGGATTTCAACCGTCTACCTGTTCCATTCATTGTTCTACTTGTCGAAAGTTACAAATAATTACCGATAAAGGATTAACCATTGGGGCTCATTGTTCACTTAAACTTGAAGAACAAAAAATTGGCGAATTGTACTGTTTGGATGCTTTGCATATATGTTTCTTAGACTATTTAGAAGCAATATATAGAAAGATTTCACCCGTCTACCGGTACTATTCACTGTTCTACTTGTAGAAAGTTACAAATAATTTCCATTTCATGATTATCAATGGGGCTCGCTGTTCACTTAAATTTGAAGATCAAAAAATTAGCGATTGTTACTGTTTAGAGGCTTTGCATATAGGTTTCGTAGACTATATAGAAGCAACATATACAAAGATTTCAACCGTCTACCTGTTCTATTCATTGTTCTACTTGTAGAAAGTTACAAATAATTTCCGTTTCATGATTATCAATGGGGCTCGTTGTTCACTTAAACTTGAAGATCAAAAAATTAGCGATTGTTACTGTTTAGAGGCTTTGCATATAGGTTTCGTAGACTATATAGAAGCAACATATACAAAGATTTCAACCGTCTACCTGTTCCATTCATTGTTCTACTTGTCGAAAATTACAAATAATTTCCGATAAAGGATTAACCATTGGGGCTCATTGTTCACTTAAACTTGAAGAACAAAAAATTGGCGAATGGTACTGTTTGGATGCTTTGCATATAGGTTTCTTAGACTATATAGAAGCAATATATACAATGATTTCAACCGTCTACCTGATCCATTCATTGTTCTACTTGTCGAAATTTACAAATAATTTCCTTTAAAGGATTAACAATGGGGCTCGTAATTCACTTAATCATGAAGATGAAATAATTGGCGAATTGTACTGTTTGGATGCTTTGCATATGTGTCTCTTAGATTATATAGAAGCAATATATACAATGATTTCAACCGTCTACCTATTCCATTCATTGTTCTACTTGTCGAAATTTACAAATAATTTCCTTTAAAGGATTAACAATGGGGCTCGTAATTCACTTAATCATGAAGATGAAATAATTGGCGAATTGTACTGTTTGGATGCTTTGCATATGTGTCTCTTAGATTATATAGAAGCAATATATACAAAGATTTCAACTGTCTACCTGTTCCATTCATTGTTCTACTTGTCGAAAGTTACAAATAATTTCCGATAAAGGATTAACCGTTGGGGCTCATTCTTCACTTAGACTTGAAGAACAATAAATTGGCGAATTGTACTGTTTGGATGCTTTGCAGATATGTTTCTAAGATTATATAGAAGAGATACATACAAAGATTTCAACCGTCTACGTGTTCCATTCATTGTTCTACTTGCCGAAATTTACAAATAATTTCCTTTAAAGGATTAACAATGGGGCTCGTAGTTCACTTAACTTGAAGATCAAATAATAGGCGAATTGTACTGTTTGGATGCTTTGCGTACATGTTTCTTAGACTATATGGAAGCAATATATACAAGGATTTCAACCGTCTACCTGTTCCATTCATTGTTCTACTTGTCGAAAGCTACAAATAATTTCCGATAACGGATTAACCATTGGGGCTCATTGTTCACTTAAACTTGAAGAACAAAAAATTGGCGTATTGTACTGTTTGGATGCTTTGCATATATGTTTCTTAGACTATATAGAAGCAATATATACAAAGATTTCAACCGTCTACCTGTTCCATTCATTGTTCTACTTGTCGAAAGTTACAAATAATTTCCGATAAAGGATTAACCATTGGGGCTCATTGTTCACTTAAACTTGAAGAACAATAAATTGGCGAATTGTACTGTTTGGATGCTTTGCATATATGTTTCTTAGACTATATAGACGCAATATATACAAGGATTTCAACCGTCTACCTGTTCCATTCATTGTTCTACTTGTCGAAAGTTACAAATAATTACCGATAAAGGATTAACCATTGGGGCTCATTGTTCACTTAAACTTGAAGAACAAAAAATTGGCGAATTGTACTGTTTGGATGCTTTGCATATATGTTTCTTAGACTATTTAGAAGCAATATATAGAAAGATTTCACCCGTCTACCGGTACTATTCACTGTTCTACTTGTAGAAAGTTACAAATAATTTCCATTTCATGATTATCAATGGGGCTCGCTGTTCACTTAAATTTGAAGATCAAAAAATTAGCGATTGTTACTGTTTAGAGGCTTTGCATATAGGTTTCGTAGACTATATAGAAGCAACATATACAAAGATTTCAACCGTCTACCTGTTCTATTCATTGTTCTACTTGTAGAAAGTTACAAATAATTTCCGTTTCATGATTATCAATGGGGCTCGTTGTTCACTTAAACTTGAAGAACAAAAAATTGGCGAATTGTACTGTTTGGATGCTTTGCATATATGTTTCGTAGACTATATAGAAGCAATATATACAAAGAATTCAACCGTCTACCTGTTCCATTCATTGTTCTACTTGTCGAAAGTTACAAATAATTTCCGATAAAGGATTAACCATTGGGGCTCATTGTTCACTTAAACTTGAAAAACAAAAAATTGGCGAATTGTACTGTTTGGATGCTTTGCATATATGTTTCTTAGACTATATAGGAGCAATATATACATTGATTTCAACCGTCTACCTGTTCCATTCATTGTTCTACTTGTCGAAAATTACAAATAATTTCCGTTAAAGTATTAACAATGGGGCTCGTAGTTCACTTAAACTTGAAGATCAAAAAATTGGCGAATGTTACTGTTTAGATGCTTTGCATATAGGTTTCTTAGACTATATAGAAGCAACATATACAAAGATTTCTACCGTCTACCTGTTCTATTCATTGTTCTACTTGTAGAAACTTACAAATAATTTCCGTTTCATGATTATCAATGGGGCTCGTTGTTCACTTAAACTTGAAGAACAAAAAATTGGCGAATGGTACTGTTTGGATGCTTTGCATATATGTTTCTTAGACTATATGGAAGCAATATATACAAAGATTTCAACAGACTACCTGTTCTATTCATTGTTCTTCTTGTCGAAAATTACAAATAATTTCCGTTTCATGATTATCAATGGGCCTCGTTCTTCACTTAAACTTGAAGAACAAAAAATTGGCGACTGGTACTGTTTGGATGCTTTGCATATATGTTTCTTAGACTATATAGAAGCAATATATACAATGATTTCAACCGTCTACCTGTTCCATTCATGGTTCTACTTGTCGAAATTTACAAATAATTTCCTTTAAAGGATTAACAATGGGGCTCGTAGTTCACTTAAACTTGAAGAACAAAAAATTGGCGAATGGTACTGTTTCGATGCTTTGCATATATGTTTCTTAGACTATATGGAAGCAATATATACAAAGATTTCAACAGACTACCTGTTCTATTCATTGTTCTACTTGTAGAAACCTACAAATAATTTCCGTTTCATGATTATCAATGGGGCTCGTTGTTCACTTACACTAGAAGAACAAAAAATTGGCGAATGATACTGTCTGGATGCTTTGCGTACATGTTTCTTAGACTATATGGAAGCAACATATACAAAGATTTCAACCGTCTACCTGTTCTATTCATTGTTCTACTTGTAGAAAGTTACAAATAATTTCCGTTTCATGATTATCAATGGGGCTCGTTGTTCACTTAAACTTGAAGAACAAAAAATTGGCGAATGGTACTGTTTGGATGCTTTGCATATATGTTTCTTAGATTATATAGAACAATATATACAAAGATTTCAACCGTCTACCTGTTCCATTCATTGTTCTACTTGTCGAAATTTACAAATAATTTCCATTAAAGGATTAACAACGGGGCTCGTTGTTCACTTAAACTTGAAGAACAAAAAATTTGCGAATTGTGCTGTTTGGATGCTTTGCATATATGTTTCGTAGATTATATAGAAGCAATATATACATTGATTTCAACCGTCTACCTGATCCATTCATTGTTCTACTTGTCGAAATTTACAAATAATTTCCTTTAAAGGATTAACAATGGGGCTCGTAGTTCACTTAAACTTGAAGAACAAAAAATTGGCGGATGGTACTGTTTGGATGCTTTGCATATATGTTTCTTAGATTATATAGAAGCAATATATACAAAGATTTCAACCGTCTACGTGTTCCAATTATTGTTCTACTTATCCAAGTTACAAATAATTTCTGTTAAAGTATTAACAATGGGGCTCGTAGTTCACTTAAACTTGAAGATCAAATAATTGGCGAATTGTACTGTTTGGATGATTTGCATATATGTTTCTTAGACTATATACAAGCAATATATACAATGATTTCAACCGTCTACCTTTTCCATTCATTGTTCTACTTGTCGAAATTTACAAATAATTTCCGTTAAGGGATTAAAAATGGGGATCATAGTTTACTTAAACTTGAAAAACAAAAAATTGACGAATTGTACTGTTTGGATGCTTTGCATATATGTTTCTTAGACTATATAGAAGCAATATATACAAAGAATTCAACCGTCTACCTGTTCCATTCATTGTTCTACTTGTCCAAGTTACAAATAATTTCCGTTAAAGTATTAACAATGGGGCTCGTAGTTCACTTAAACTTGAAGATCAAATAATTGGCGAATTGTACTGTTTGGATGATTAGCATATATGTTTCTTAGACTATATACAAGCAATATATACAATGATTTCAACCGTCTACCTGTTCTATTCATTGTTCTACTTGTCGAAAGTTACAAATAATTTCCGTTTCATGATTATCAATGGGGCTCGTTGTTCACTTAAACTTGAAGAACAAAAAATTGGCGAATGGTACTGTTTGGATGCTTTGCATATATGTTTCTTAGACTATATGGAAGCAATATATACAAAGATTTCAACAGACTACCTGTTCTATTCATTGTTCTTCTTGTCGAAAATTACAAATAATTTCCGTTTCATGATTATCAATGGGCCTCGTTCTTCACTTAAACTTGAAGAACAAAAAATTGGCGACTGGTACTGTTTGGATGCTTTGCGTATATGTTTCTTAGACTATATAGAAGCAATATATACAATGATTTCAACCGTCTACCTGTTCCATTCATGGTTCTACTTGTCGAAATTTACAAATAATTTCCTTTAAAGGATTAACAATGGGGCTCGTAGTTCACTTAAACTTGAAGAACAAAAAATTGGCGAATGGTACTGTTTCGATGCTTTGCATATATGTTTCTTAGACTATATGGAAGCAATATATACAAAGATTTCAACAGACTACCTGTTCTATTCATTGTTCTACTTGTAGAAACCTACAAATAATTTCCGTTTCATGATTATCAATGGGGCTCGTTGTTCACTTACACTAGAAGAACAAAAAATTGGCGAATGATACTGTCTGGATGCTTTGCGTACATGTTTCTTAGACTATATGGAAGCAACATATACAAAGATTTCAACCGTCTACCTGTTCTATTCATTGTTCTACTTGTAGAAAGTTACAAATAATTTCCGTTTCATGATTATCAATGGGGCTCGTTGTTCACTTAAACTTGAAGAACAAAAAATTGGCGAATGGTACTGTTTGGATGCTTTGCATATATGTTTCTTAGATTATATAGAACAATATATACAAAGATTTCAACCGTCTACCTGTTCCATTCATTGTTCTACTTGTCGAAATTTACAAATAATTTCCATTAAAGGATTAACAACGGGGCTCGTTGTTCACTTAAACTTGAAGAACAAAAAATTTGCGAATTGTACTGTTTGGATGCTTTGCATATATGTTTCGTAGATTATATAGAAGCAATATATACATTGATTTCAACCGTCTACCTGATCCATTCATTGTTCTACTTGTCGAAATTTACAAATAATTTCCTTTAAAGGATTAACAATGGGGCTCGTAGTTCACTTAAACTTGAAGAACAAAAAATTGGCGGATGGTACTGTTTGGATGCTTTGCATATATGTTTCTTAGATTATATAGAAGCAATATATACAAAGATTTCAACCGTCTACGTGTTCCAATTATTGTTCTACTTATCCAAGTTACAAATAATTTCTGTTAAAGTATTAACAATGGGGCTCGTAGTTCACTTAAACTTGAAGATCAAATAATTGGCGAATTGTACTGTTTGGATGATTTGCATATATGTTTCTTAGACTATATACAAGCAATATATACAATGATTTCAACCGTCTACCTTTTCCATTCATTGTTCTACTTGTCGAAATTTACAAATAATTTCCGCTAAGGGATTAAAAATGGGGATCATAGTTTACTTAAACTTGAAAAACAAAAAATTGACGAATTGTACTGTTTGGATGCTTTGCATATATGTTTCTTAGACTATATAGAAGCAATATATACAAAGAATTCAACCGTCTACCTGTTCCATTCATTGTTCTACTTGTCCAAGTTACAAATAATTTCCGTTAAAGTATTAACAATGGGGCTCGTAGTTCACTTAAACTTGAAGATCAAATAATTGGCGAATTGTACTGTTTGGATGATTAGCATATATGTTTCTTAGACTATATACAAGCAATATATACAATGATTTCAACCGTCTACCTGTTCTATTCATTGTTCTACTTGTCGAAAGTTACAAATAATTTCCGTTTCATGATTATCAATGGGGCTCGTTGTTCACTTAAACTTGAAGAACAAAAAATTGGCGAATGGTACTGTTTGGATGCTTTGCAGATATGTTTCTAAGATTATATAGAAGAGATACATACAAAGATTTCAACCGTCTACCTGTTCCATTCATTGTTCTACTTGTCGAAAATTACAAATAATTTCCGATAAAGGATTAACCATTGGGGCTCATTGTTCACTTAAACTTGAAGAACAAAAAATTGGCGAATGGTACTGTTTGGATGCTTTGCATATATGTTTCTTCGACTATATAGAAGCAATATATATAATGATTTCAACCGTCTACCTGTTCCATTCATTGTTCTACTTGTCGAAATTTACAAATAATTTCCTTTAAAGGATTAACAATGGGGCTCGTAGTTCACTTAAACTTGAAGAGCAAAAAATTGGCGAATGGTACTGTTTGGATGCTTTGCATATATGTTTCTTAGACTATATAGACGCAATATATACAAGGATTTCAACCGTCTACCTGTTCCATTCATTGTTCTACTTGTCGAAATTTACAAATAATTACCGATAAAGGATTAACCATTGGGGCTCATTGTTCACTTAAACTTGAAGAACAAAAAATTGGCGAATTGTACTGTTTGGATGCTTTGCATATATGTTTCCTAGACTATATAGAAGCAATATATACAAAGATTTCAACCGTCTACCTGTTCGATTCATTGTTCTACTTGTCGAAAGTTACAAATAATTTCCGATAAAGGATTAACCATTGGGGTTCATTGTTCACTTAAACTTGGAAAACAAAAAATTGGCAAATTGTACTGTTTGGATGCTTTGCATATATGTTTCTTAGACTATATAGAAGCAATATATACAAAGATTTCAACCGTCTACCTGTTCCATTCATTGTTCTACTTGTGCGAAATTTACAAATAATTTACTTTAAAGGATTAACAATGGGGCTCGTAGTTCACTTAAACTTGAAGAACAAAAAATTGGCGAATGGTACTGTTTGGATGCTTTGCATATATGTTTCTTAGACTATTTAGAAGCAATATATAGAAAGATTTCACCCGTCTACCTGTAATATTCATTGTTCTACTTGTCGAAAGTTACAAATAATTTCCGATAAAGGATTAACCATCGGGGCTCATTGTTCACTTAAACTTGGAAAACAAAAAATTGGCGAATTGTACTGTTTGGATGCTTTGCATATATGTTTCTTAGACTATATGGAAGCAATATATACAATGATTTCAACCGTCTACCTATTCCATTCATTGTTCTACTTGTCGAAATTTACAAATAATTTCCTTTAAAGGATCAACAATGGGGCTCGTTGTACACTTAAACTTGAAGAACGAACAATGAATTGGCGAATTGTACTGTTTGGATGCTTTGCATATATGTTTCTTAGACTATATAGAAGCAATATATACAAAGAATTCAACCGTCTACCTGTTCCATTCATTGTTCTACTTGTCGAAATTGACAAATAATTTTCGATAAAGGATTAACCATTGGGGCTAATTGTTCACTTAAACTTGAAAAACAAAAAATTGGCGAATTGTACTGTTTGGTTGCTTTGCATATATGTTTCTTAGACTATATGGAAGCAATATATACAATGTTTTCAACCGTCTACCTGTTCCATTCATTGTTCTACTTGTAGAAACCTACAAATAATTTCCGTTTCATGATTATTAATGGGGCTCGCTGTTCACTTAAATTTGAAGATCAAAAAATTAGCGATTGTTACTGTTTAGAGGCTTTGCATATAGGTTTCGTAGACTATATAGAAGCAACATATACAAAGATTTCAACCGTCTACCTGTTCTATTCATTGTTCTACTTGTAGAAAGTTACAAATAATTTCCGTTTCATGATTATCAATGGGGCTCGTTGTTCACTTAAACTTGAAGAACAAAAAATTGGCGAATTGTACTGTTTGGATGCTTTGCATATATGTTTCTTAGACTATATAGAAGCAATATATACAAAGAATTCAACCGTCTACCTGTTCCATTCATTGTTCTACTTGTCGAAAGTTACAAATAATTACCGATAAAGGATTAACCATTGGGGCTCATTGTTCACTTAAACTTGAGGAACAACAAATTGGCGAATTGTACTGTTTGTATGCTTTGCATATATGTTTCTTAGACTATATAGAAGCAATATATACAAAGATTTCAACCGTCTACATGTTCCATTCATTGTTCTACTTGTCGAAAGATACAAATAATTTCCGATAAAGGATTAACAATGGGTCTCATTGTTCACTTAAACTTGAAGAACAAAAAATTGGCGAATGGTACTGTTTGGATGCTTTGCATATATGTTTCTAAGACTATATAGACGAAATATATACAAGGATTTCAACTGTCTACCTATTCCATTCATTGTTCTACTTGTCGAAAGTTACAAATAATTACCGATAAAGGATTAACCATTGGGGCTCATTGTTCACTTAAACTTGAAGAACAAAAAATGGGCGATTTGTACTGTTTGGATGTTTTGCATATATGTTTCTTAGACTATATGGAAGCAATATATACAATGATTTCAACCGTCTACCTATTCCATTCATTGTTCTACTTGTCGAAATTTACAAATAATTTCCTTTAAAGGATTAACAATGGGGCTCGTAATTCACTTAATCATGAAGATGAAATAATTGGCGAATTGTACTGTTTGGATGCTTTGCATATGTGTCTCTTAGATTATATAGAAGCAATATATACAATGATTTCAACCGTCTACCTATTCCATTCATTGTTCTACTTGTCGAAATTTACAAATAATTTCCTTTAAAGGATTAACAATGGGGCTCGTAATTCACTTAATCATGAAGATGAAATAATTGGCGAATTGTACTGTTTGGATGCTTTGCATATGTGTCTCTTAGATTATATAGAAGCAATATATACAAAGATTTCAACTGTCTACCTGTTCCATTCATTGTTCTACTTGTCGAAAGTTACAAATAATTTCCGACAAAGGATTAACCGTTGGGGCTCATTCTTCACTTAGACTTGAAGAACAATAAATTGGCGAATTGTACTGTTTGGATGCTTTGCATATATGTTTCTTAGACTATATAGACGCAATATATACAAGGATTTCAACCGTCTACCTGTTCCATTCATTGTTCTACTTGTCGAAAGTTACAAATAATTACCGATAAAGGATTAACCATTGGGGCTCATTGTTCACTTAAACTTGAAGAACAAAAAATTGGCGAATTGTACTGTTTGGATGCTTTGCATATATGTTTCTTAGACTATTTAGAAGCAATATATAGAAAGATTTCACCCGTCTACCGGTACTATTCACTGTTCTACTTGTAGAAAGTTACAAATAATTTCCATTTCATGATTATCAATGGGGCTCGCTGTTCACTTAAATTTGAAGATCAAAAAATTAGCGATTGTTACTGTTTAGAGGCTTTGCATATAGGTTTCGTAGACTATATAGAAGCAACATATACAAAGATTTCAACCGTCTACCTGTTCTATTCATTGTTCTACTTGTAGAAAGTTACAAATAATTTCCGTTTCATGATTATCAATGGGGCTCGTTGTTCACTTAAACTTGAAGAACAAAAAATTGGCGAATTGTACTGTTTGGATGCTTTGCAGATATGTTTCTAAGATTATATAGAAGAGATACATACAAAGATTTCAACCGTCTACCTGTTCCATTCATTGTTCTACTTGTCGAAAATTACAAATAATTTCCGATAAAGGATTAACCATTGGGGCTCATTGTTCACTTAAACTTGAAGAACAAAAAATTGGCGAATGGTACTGTTTGGATGCTTTGCATATATGTTTCTTCGACTATATAGAAGCAATATATATAATGATTTCAACCGTCTACCTGTTCCATTCATTGTTCTACTTGTCGAAATTTACAAATAATTTCCTTTAAAGGATTAACAATGGGGCTCGTAGTTCACTTAAACTTGAAGAGCAAAAAATTGGCGAATGGTACTGTTTGGATGCTTTGCATATATGTTTCTTAGACTATATAGACGCAATATATACAAGGATTTCAACCGTCTACCAGTTCCATTCATTGTTCTACTTGTCGAAATTTACAAATAGTTACCGATAAAGGATTAACCATTGGGGCTCATTGTTCACTTAAACTTGAAGAACAAAAAATTGGCGAATTGTACTGTTTGGATGCTTTGCATATATGTTTCCTAGACTATATAGAAGCAATATATACAAAGATTTCAACCGTCTACCTGTTCCATTCATTGTTCTACTTGTCGAAAATTACAAATAATTTCCGATAAAGGATTAACCATTGGGGCTCATTGTTCACTTAAACTTGAAGAACAAAAAATTGGCGAATGGTACTGTTGGGATGCTTTGCATATATGTTTCTTAGACTATATAGAAGCAATATATACAAAGATTTCAACCGTCTACCTGTTCCATTCATTGTTCTACTTGTGCGAAATTTACAAATAATTTCCTTTAAAGGATTAACAATGGGGCTCGTAGTTCACTTAAACTTGAAGAACAAAAAATTGGCGAATGGTACTGTTTGGATGCTTTGCATATATGTTTCTTAGACTATTTAGAAGCAATATATAGAAAGATTTCACCCGTCTACCTGTACTATTCATTGTTCTACTTGTCGAAAGTTACAAATAATTTCCGATAAAGGATTAACCATCGGGGCTCATTGTTCACTTAAACTTGGAAAACAAAAAATTGGCGAATTGTACTGTTTGGATGCTTTGCATATATGTTTCTTAGACTATATGGAAGCAATATATACAATGATTTCAACCGTCTACCTGTTCCATTCATTGTTCTACTTGTAGAAACTTACAAATAATTTCCATTTCATGATTATGAATGGGGCTCGCAGTTCACTTAAACTTGAAGATAAAAAAATTGGCGATTGTTACTGTTTAGATGCTTTGCATATAGGTTTCGTAGACTATATAGAAGCAACATATACAACGATTTCAACCGTCTACCTGTTCTATTCATTGTTCTACTTGTCGAAAATTACAAATAATTTCCGATAAAGGATTAACCATTGGGTCTCATTGTTCACTTAAACTTGAAGACCAAAAAATTGGCAAATGGTATTGTTTGGATGCTTTGCGTACATGTTTCTTAGACTATATGGAAGCTATATATACAAAGATTTCAACAGTCTACGTGTTCCATTCATTGTTCTACTTGTCGAAATTTACAAATAATTTCCTTTAAAGGATTAACAATGGGGCTCGTTGTTCACTTAAACTTGAAGAACAAAAAATTGGCGAATGGTACTGTTGGGATGCTTTGCATATATGTTTCTTAGACTATATAGAAGCAATATATACAAAGATTTCAACCGTCTACCTGTTCCATTCATTGTTCTACTTGTGCGAAATTTACAAATAATTTCCTTTAAAGGATTAACAATGGGGCTCGTAGTTCACTTAAACTTGAAGAACAAAAAATTGGCGAATGGTACTGTTTGGATGCTTTGCATATATGTTTCTTAGACTATTTAGAAGCAATATATAGAAAGATTTCACCCGTCTACCTGTACTATTCATTGTTCTACTTGTCGAAAGTTACAAATAATTTCCGATAAAGGATTAACCATTGGGGCTCATTGTTCACTTAAACTTGGAAAACAAAAAATTGGCGAATTGTACTGTTTGGATGCTTTGCATATATGTTTCTTAGACTATATGGATGCAATATATACAATGAATTCAACCGTCTACCTATTCCATTCATTGTTCTACTTGTCGAAATTTACAAATAATTTCCTTTAAAGGATTAACAGTGGGGCTCGTTGTACACTTAAACTTGAAGATCAAAAAATTGGCGAATGTTACTGTTTAGATGCTTTGCATATAGGTTTCTTAGACTATATAGAAGCATCATATAAAAAGATTTCAACCGTCTACCTGTTCTATTCATTGTTCTACTTGTAGAAAGTTACAAATAATTTCCGTTTCATGTTTATCAATGGGGCTCGTTGTTCACTTAAACTTGAAGAACAAAAAATTGGCGAATGGTACTGTTTGGATGCTTTGCATATATGTTTCTTAGACTATATAGGAGCAATATATACAATGATTTCAACCGTCTACCTGTTCCATTCATTGTTCTACTTGTCGAAATTTACAAATAATTTCTGATAAAGGATTAATCATTGGGGCTCATTGTTCACTTAAACTTGAAGAACAAAAAATTGGCGAATGGTACTGTTTGGATGCTTTGCATATATGTTTCTTAGACTATATGGAAGCAATATATACAATGATTTCAACCGTCTACCTGTTCCATTCATTGTTCTACTTGTCGAAATTTACAAATAATTCCCTTTAAAGGATTAACAATGGGGCTCGTAGTTCACTTAAACTTGAAGATCAAAAAATTGGCGAATGTTACTGTTTAGATGCTTTGCATATAGGTTTCTTAGACTATATAGAAGCAACATATACAAAGATTTCTACCGCCTACCCGTTCTATTCATTGTTCTACTTGTAGAAACTTACAAATAATTTCCGTTTCGTGATTATCAATGGGGCACGTTGTTCACTTACACTTGAAGAACAAAAAGTTGGCGAATTGTACTGTTTAGATGCTTTGCATATATGTTCCTTAGACCATATAGAAGCAATATATACATTGATTTCAACCGTCTACCTGTTCCATTCATTGTTCTACTTGTCGAAAGTTACAAATAATTTCCGTTAAAGTATTAACAATGGAGCTCGTAGTTCACTTAAACTTGAAGAACAAAAAATTGGCGAATGGTACTGTTTGGATGCTTTGCATATATGTTTCTTAGACTATATAGAAGCAATATATATAATGATTTCAACCGTCTACCTGTTCCATTCATTGTTCTACTTGTCGAAATTTACAAATAATTTCCTTTAAAGGATTAACAATGGGGCTCGTAGTTCACTTAAACTTGAAGAACAAAAAATTGGCGAATGGTACTGTTTCGATGCTTTGCATATATGTTTCTTAGACTATATGGAAGCAATATATACAAAGATTTCAACAGACTACCTGTTCTATTCATTGTTCTTCTTGTCGAAAATTACAAATAATTTCCGTTTCATGATTATCAATGGGCCTCGTTCTTCACTTAAACTTGAAGAACAAAAAATTGGCGACTGGTACTGTTTGGATGCTTTGCGTATATGTTTCTTAGACTATATAGAAGCAATATATACAATGATTTCAACCGTCTACCTGTTCCATTCATTGTTCTACTTGTCCAAGTTACAAATAATTTCCGTTAAAGTATTAACAATGGGGCTCGTAGTTCACTTAAACTTGAAGATCAAATAATTGGCGAATTGTACTGTTTGGATGATTAGCATATATGTTTCTTAGACTATATACAAGCAATATATACAATGATTTCAACCGTCTACCTGTTCTATTCATTGTTCTACTTGTCGAAAGTTACAAATAATTTCCGTTTCATGATTATCAATGGGGCTCGTTGTTCACTTAAACTTGAAGAACAAAAAATTGGCGAATGGTACTGTTTGGATGCTTTGCAGATATGTTTCTAAGATTATATAGAAGAGATACATACAAAGATTTCAACCGTCTACCTGTTCGATTCATTGTTCTACTTGTCGAAAATTACAAATAATTTCCTTTAAAGGATTAACAATGGGGCTCGTAGTTCACTTAAACTTGAAGAGCAAAAAATTGGCGAATGGTACTGTTTGGATGCTTTGCATATATGTTTCTTAGACTATATAGAAGCAATATATATAATGATTTCAACCGTCTACCTGTTCCATTCATTGTTCTACATGTCGATAGTTACAAATAATTTCCGTTTCATGATTATCAATGGGGCTTGTTGTTCACTTAAACTTGAAGAGCAAAAAATTGGCGAATGGTACTGTTTCGATGCTTTGCATATATGTTTCTTAGACTATATGGAAGCAATATATAGAAAGATTTCACCCGTCTACCTGTACTATTCATTGTTCTACTTGTAGAAAGTTACAAATAATTTCCATTTCATGATTATCAATGGGGCTCGTAGTTCACTTAAACTTGAAGATCAAAAAATTGGCGAATGTTACTGTTTAGATGCTTTGCATATATGTTTCTTAGACTATATAGAAGCAATATATATAATGATTTCAACCGTCTACCTGTTCCATTCATTGTTCTTCTTGTCGAAAATTACAAATAATTTCCGTTTCATGATTATCAAAGGGCCTCGTTCTTCACTTAAACTTGAAGAACAAAAAATTGGCGACTGGTACTGTTTGGATGCTTTGCGTATATGTTTCTTAGACTATATAGAAGCAATATATACAATGATTTCAACCGTCTACCTGTTCCATTCATGGTTCTACTTGTCGAAATTTACAAATAATTTCCTTTAAAGGATTAACAATGGGGCTCGTAGTTCACTTAAACTTGAAGAACAAAAAATTGGCGAATGGTACTGTTTCGATGCTTTGCATATATGTTTCTTAGACTATATGGAAGCAATATATACAAAGATTTCAACAGACTACCTGTTCTATTCATTGTTCTACTTGTAGAAACCTACAAATAATTTCCGTTTCATGATTATCAATGGGGCTCGTTGTTCACTTACACTAGAAGAACAAAAAATTGGCGAATGATACTGTCTGGATGCTTTGCGTACATGTTTCTTAGACTATATGGAAGCAACATATACAAAGATTTCAACCGTCTACCTGTTCTATTCATTGTTCTACTTGTAGAAAGTTACAAATAATTTCCGTTTCATGATTATCAATGGGGCTCGTTGTTCACTTAAACTTGAAGAACAAAAAATTGGCGAATGGTACTGTTTGGATGCTTTGCATATATGTTTCTTAGATTATATAGAACAATATATACAAAGATTTCAACCGTCTACCTGTTCCATTCATTGTTCTACTTGTCGAAATTTACAAATAATTTCCATTAAAGGATTAACAACGGGGCTCGTTGTTCACTTAAACTTGAAGAACAAAAAATTTGCGAATTGTACTGTTTGGATGCTTTGCATATATGTTTCGTAGATTATATAGAAGCAATATATACATTGATCTCAACCGTCTACCTGATCCATTCATTGTTCTACTTGTCGAAATTTACAAATAATTTCCTTTAAAGGATTAACAATGGGGCTCGTAGTTCACTTAAACTTGAAGAACAAAAAATTGGCGGATGGTACTGTTTGGATGCTTTGCATATATGTTTCTTAGATTATATAGAAGCAATATATACAAAGATTTCAACCGTCTACGTGTTCCAATTATTGTTCTACTTATCCAAGTTACAAATAATTTCTGTTAAAGTATTAACAATGGGGCTCGTAGTTCACTTAAACTTGAAGATCAAATAATTGGCGAATTGTACTGTTTGGATGATTTGCATATATGTTTCTTAGACTATATACAAGCAATATATACAATGATTTCAACCGTCTACCTTTTCCATTCATTGTTCTACTTGTCGAAATTTACAAATAATTTCCGTTAAGGGATTAAAAATGGGGATCATAGTTTACTTAAACTTGAAAAACAAAAAATTGACGAATTGTACTGTTTGGATGCTTTGCATATATGTTTCTTAGACTATATAGAAGCAATATATACAAAGAATTCAACCGTCTACCTGTTCCATTCATTGTTCTACTTGTCCAAGTTACAAATAATTTCCGTTAAAGTATTAACAATGGGGCTCGTAGTTCACTTAAACTTGAAGATCAAATAATTGGCGAATTGTACTGTTTGGATGATTAGCATATATGTTTCTTAGACTATATACAAGCAATATATACAATGATTTCAACCGTCTACCTGTTCTATTCATTGTTCTACTTGTCGAAAGTTACAAATAATTTCCGTTTCATGATTATCAATGGGGCTCGTTGTTCACTTAAACTTGAAGAACAAAAAATTGGCGAATGGTACTGTTTGGATGCTTTGCAGATATGTTTCTAAGATTATATAGAAGAGATACATACAAAGATTTCAACCGTCTACCTGTTCCATTCATTGTTCTACTTGTCGAAAATTACAAATAATTTCCGATAAAGGATTAACCATTGGGGCTCATTGTTCACTTAAACTTGAAGAACAAAAAATTGGCGAATGGTACTGTTTGGATGCTTTGCATATATGTTTCTTCGACTATATAGAAGCAATATATATAATGATTTCAACCGTCTACCTGTTCCATTCATTGTTCTACTTGTCGAAATTTACAAATAATTTCCTTTAAAGGATTAACAATGGGGCTCGTAGTTCACTTAAACTTGAAGAACAAAAAATTGGCGATTGTTACTGTTTAGAGGCTTTGCATATAGGTTTCGTAGACTATATAGAAGCAACATATACAAAGATTTCAACCGTCTACCTGTTCTATTCATTGTTCTACTTGTAGAAAGTTACAAATAATTTCCGTTTCATGATTATCAATGGGGCTCGTTGTTCACTTAAACTTGAAGAACAAAAAATTGGCGAATGGTACTGTTTGGATGCTTTGCATATATGTTTCTTAGATTATATAGAAGCAATATATACAAAGATTTCAACCGTCTACCTGTTCCATTCATTGTTCTACTTGTCGAAAATTACAAATAATTTCCGATAAAGGATTAACCATTGGGGCTCATTGTTCACTTAAACTTGAAGAACAAAAAATTGGCGAATGGTACTGTTTGGATGCTTTGCATATAGGTTTCTTAGACTATATAGAAGCAATATATACAATGATTTCAACCGTCTACCTGATCCATTCATTGTTCTACTTGTCGAAATTTACAAATAATTTCCGTTAAAGGATTAACAACGGGGCTCGTTGTTCACTTAAACTTGAAGAACAAAAAATTTGCGAATTGTACTGTTTGGATGCTTTGCATATATGTTTCGTAGATTATATAGAAGCAATATATACATTGATTTCAACCGTCTACCTGATCCATTCATTGTTCTACTTGTCGAAATTTACAAATAATTTCCTTTAAAGGATTAACAATGGGGCTCGTAGTTCACTTAAACTTGAAGAACAAAAAATTGGCGGATGGTACTGTTTGGATGCTTTGCATATATGTTTCTTAGATTATATAGAAGCAATATATACAAAGATTTCAACCGTCTACGTGTTCCAATTATTGTTCTACTTATCCAAGTTACAAATAATTTCTGTTAAAGTATTAACAATGGGGCTCGTAGTTCACTTAAACTTGAAGATCAAATAATTGGCGAATTGTACTGTTTGGATGATTTGCATATATGTTTCTTAGACTATATACAAGCAATATATACAATGATTTCAACCGTCTACCTTTTCCATTCATTGTTCTACTTGTCGAAATTTACAAATAATTTCCGTTAAGGGATTAAAAATGGGGATCATAGTTTACTTAAACTTGAAAAACAAAAAATTGACGAATTGTACTGTTTGGATGCTTTGCATATATGTTTCTTAGACTATATAGAAGCAATATATACAAAGAATTCAACCGTCTACCTGTTCCATTCATTGTTCTACTTGTCCAAGTTACAAATAATTTCCGTTAAAGTATTAACAATGGGGCTCGTAGTTCACTTAAACTTGAAGATCAAATAATTGGCGAATTGTACTGTTTGGATGATTAGCATATATGTTTCTTAGACTATATACAAGCAATATATACAATGATTTCAACCGTCTACCTGTTCTATTCATTGTTCTACTTGTCGAAATTTACAAATAATTTCCTTTAAAGGATTAACAATGGGGCTCGTAGTTCACTTAAACCTGAAGAACAAAAAATTGGCGTATTGTACTGATTGGATGCTTTGCATATATGTTTCTTAGACTATTTAGAAGCAATATATAGAAAGATTTCAACCGTCTACCTGTTCCATTCATTGTTCTACTTGTCGAAAGTTACAAATAATTTCCGATAAAGGATTAACCATTGGGGCTCGTTGTTCACTTAAACTTGAAGAACAAAAAATTGGCGAATTGTACTGTTTGGATGCATTGCATATATGTTTCTTAGACTATTTAGAAGCAATATATAGAAAGATTTCACCCGACTACCTGTACTATTCACTGTTCTACTTGTAGAAAGTTACAAATAATTTCCATTTCATGATTATTAATGGGGCTCGCTGTTCACTTAAATTTGAAGATCAAAAAATTAGCGATTGTTACTGTTTAGAGGCTTTGCATATAGGTTTCGTAGACTATATAGAAGCAACATATACAAAGATTTCAACCGTCTACCTGTTCTATTCATTGTTCTACTTGTAGAAAGTTACAAATAATTTCCGTTTCATGATTATCAATGGGGCTCGTTGTTCACTTAAACTTGAAGAACAAAAAATTGGCGAATTGTACTGTTTGGATGCTTTGCATATATGTTTCTTAGACTATATAGAAGCAATATATACAAAGAATTCAACCGTCTACCTGTTCCATTCATTGTTCTACTTGTCGAAAGTTACAAATAATTACCGATAAAGGATTAACCATTGAGGCTCATTGTTCACTTAAACTTGAGGAACAACAAATTGGCGAATTGTACTGTTTGTATGCTTTGCATATATGTTTCTTAGACTATATAGAAGCAATATATACAAAGATTTCAACCGTCTACATGTTCCATTCATTGTTCTACTTGTCGAAAGATACAAATAATTTCCGATAAAGGATTAACAATGGGTCTCATTGTTCACTTAAACTTGAAGAACAAAAAATTGGCGAATGGTACTGTTTGGATGCTTTGCATATATGTTTCTAAGACTATATAGACGAAATATATACAAGGATTTCAACTGTCTACCTATTCCATTCATTGTTCTACTTGTCGAAAGTTACAAATAATTACCGATAAAGGATTAACCATTGGGGCTCATTGTTCACTTAAACTTGAAGAACAAAAAATGGGCGATTTGTACTGTTTGGATGTTTTGCATATATGTTTCTTAGACTATATGGAAGCAATATATACAATGATTTCAACCGTCTACCTATTCCATTCATTGTTCTACTTGTCGAAATTTACAAATAATTTCCTTTAAAGGATTAACAATGGGGCTCGTAATTCACTTAATCATGAAGATGAAATAATTGGCGAATTGTACTGTTTGGATGCTTTGCATATGTGTCTCTTAGATTATATAGAAGCAATATATACAATGATTTCAACCGTCTACCTATTCCATTCATTGTTCTACTTGTCGAAATTTACAAATAATTTCCTTTAAAGGATTAACAATGGGGCTCGTAATTCACTTAATCATGAAGATGAAATAATTGGCGAATTGTACTGTTTGGATGCTTTGCATATGTGTCTCTTAGATTATATAGAAGCAATATATACAAAGATTTCAACTGTCTACCTGTTCCATTCATTGTTCTACTTGTCGAAAGTTACAAATAATTTCCGATAAAGGATTAACCGTTGGGGCTCATTCTTCACTTAGACTTGAAGAACAATAAATTGGCGAATTGTACTGTTTGGATGCTTTGCATATATGTTTCTTAGACTATATAGACGCAATATATACAAGGATTTCAACCGTCTACCTGTTCCATTCATTGTTCTACTTGTCGAAAGTTACAAATAATTACCGATAAAGGATTAACCATTGGGGCTCATTGTTCACTTAAACTTGAAGAACAAAAAATTGGCGAATTGTACTGTTTGGATGCTTTGCATATATGTTTCTTAGACTATTTAGAAGCAATATATAGAAAGATTTCACCCGTCTACCGGTACTATTCACTGTTCTACTTGTAGAAAGTTACAAATAATTTCCATTTCATGATTATCAATGGGGCTCGCTGTTCACTTAAATTTGAAGATCAAAAAATTAGCGATTGTTACTGTTTAGAGGCTTTGCATATAGGTTTCGTAGACTATATAGAAGCAACATATACAAAGATTTCAACCGTCTACCTGTTCTATTCATTGTTCTACTTGTAGAAAGTTACAAATAATTTCCGTTTCATGATTATCAATGGGGCTCGTTGTTCACTTAAACTTGAAGAACAAAAAATTGGCGAATTGTACTGTTTGGATGCTTTGCAGATATGTTTCTAAGATTATATAGAAGAGATACATACAAAGATTTCAACCGTCTACCTGTTCCATTCATTGTTCTACTTGTCGAAAATTACAAATAATTTCCGATAAAGGATTAACCATTGGGGCTCATTGTTCACTTAAACTTGAAGAACAAAAAATTGGCGAATGGTACTGTTTGGATGCTTTGCATATATGTTTCTTCGACTATATAGAAGCAATATATATAATGATTTCAACCGTCTACCTGTTCCATTCATTGTTCTACTTGTCGAAATTTACAAATAATTTCCTTTAAAGGATTAACAATGGGGCTCGTAGTTCACTTAAACTTGAAGAGCAAAAAATTGGCGAATGGTACTGTTTGGATGCTTTGCATATATGTTTCTTAGACTATATAGACGCAATATATACAAGGATTTCAACCGTCTACCAGTTCCATTCATTGTTCTACTTGTCGAAATTTACAAATAGTTACCGATAAAGGATTAACCATTGGGGCTCATTGTTCACTTAAACTTGAAGAACAAAAAATTGGCGAATTGTACTGTTTGGATGCTTTGCATATATGTTTCCTAGACTATATAGAAGCAATATATACAAAGATTTCAACCGTCTACCTGTTCGATTCATTGTTCTACTTGTCGAAAGTTACAAATAATTTCCGATAAAGGATTAACCATTGGGGTTCATTGTTCACTTAAACTTGGAAAACAAAAAATGGGCGAATTGTACTGTTTGGATGCTTTGCATATATGTTTCTTAGACTATATAGAAGCAATATATACAAAGATTTCAACCGTCTACCTGTTCCATTCATTGTTCTACTTGTGCGAAATTTACAAATAATTTCCTTTAAAGGATTAACAATGGGGCTCGTAGTTCACTTAAACTTGAAGAACAAAAAATTGGCGAATGGTACTGTTTGGATGCTTTGCATATATGTTTCTTAGACTATTTAGAAGCAATATATAGAAAGATTTCACCCGTCTACCTGTACTATTCATTGTTCTACTTGTCGAAAGTTACAAATAATTTCCGATAAAGGATTAACCATCGGGGCTCATTGTTCACTTAAACTTGGAAAACAAAAAATTGGCGAATTGTACTGTTTGGATGCTTTGCATATATGTTTCTTAGACTATATGGAAGCAATATATACAATGATTTCAACCGTCTACCTGTTCCATTCATTGTTCTACTTGTAGAAACTTACAAATAATTTCCATTTCATGATTATGAATGGGGCTCGCTGTTCACTTAAACTTGAAGATAAAAAAATTGGCGATTGTTACTGTTTAGATGCTTTGCATATAGGTTTCGTAGACTATATAGAAGCAACATATACAACGATTTCAACCGTCTACCTGTTCTATTCATTGTTCTACTTGTCGAAAATTACAAATAATTTCCGATAAAGGATTAACCATTGGGTCTCATTGTTCACTTAAACTTGAAGACCAAAAAATTGGCAAATGGTATTGTTTGGATGCTTTGCGTACATGTTTCTTAGACTATATGGAAGCTATATATACAAAGATTTCAACAGTCTACGTGTTCCATTCATTGTTCTACTTGTCGAAATTTACAAATAATTTCCTTTAAAGGATTAACAATGGGGCTCGTTGTTCACTTAAACTTGAAGAACAAAAAATTGGCGAATGGTACTGTTGGGATGCTTTGCATATATGTTTCTTAGACTATATAGAAGCAATATATACAAAGATTTCAACCGTCTACCTGTTCCATTCATTGTTCTACTTGTGCGAAATTTACAAATAATTTCCTTTAAAGGATTAACAATGGGGCTCGTAGTTCACTTAAACTTGAAGAACAAAAAATTGGCGAATGGTACTGTTTGGATGCTTTGCATATATGTTTCTTAGACTATTTAGAAGCAATATATAGAAAGATTTCACCCGTCTACCTGTACTATTCATTGTTCTACTTGTCGAAAGTTACAAATAATTTCCGATAAAGGATTAACCATTGGGGCTCATTGTTCACTTAAACTTGGAAAACAAAAAATTGGCGAATTGTACTGTTTGGATGCTTTGCATATATGTTTCTTAGACTATATGGATGCAATATATACAATGAATTCAACCGTCTACCTATTCCATTCATTGTTCTACTTGTCGAAATTTACAAATAATTTCCTTTAAAGGATTAACAGTGGGGCTCGTTGTACACTTAAACTTGAAGATCAAAAAATTGGCGAATGTTACTGTTTAGATGCTTTGCATATAGGTTTCTTAGACTATATAGAAGCATCATATAAAAAGATTTCAACCGTCTACCTGTTCTATTCATTGTTCTACTTGTAGAAAGTTACAAATAATTTCCGTTTCATGTTTATCAATGGGGCTCGTTGTTCACTTAAACTTGAAGAACAAAAAATTGGCGAATGGTACTGTTTGGATGCTTTGCATATATGTTTCTTAGACTATATAGGAGCAATATATACAATGATTTCAACCGTCTACCTGTTCCATTCATTGTTCTACTTGTCGAAATTTACAAATAATTTCTGATAAAGGATTAATCATTGGGGCTCATTGTTCACTTAAACTTGAAGAACAAAAAATTGGCGAATGGTACTGTTTGGATGCTTTGCATATATGTTTCTTAGACTATATGGAAGCAATATATACAATGATTTCAACCGTCTACCTGTTCCATTCATTGTTCTACTTGTCGAAATTTACAAATAATTCCCTTTAAAGGATTAACAATGGGGCTCGTAGTTCACTTAAACTTGAAGATCAAAAAATTGGCGAATGTTACTGTTTAGATGCTTTGCATATAGGTTTCTTAGACTATATAGAAGCAACATATACAAAGATTTCTACCGCCTACCCGTTCTATTCATTGTTCTACTTGTAGAAACTTACAAATAATTTCCGTTTCGTGATTATCAATGGGGCACGTTGTTCACTTACACTTGAAGAACAAAAAGTTGGCGAATTGTACTGTTTAGATGCTTTGCATATATGTTCCTTAGACCATATAGAAGCAATATATACATTGATTTCAACCGTCTACCTGTTCCATTCATTGTTCTACTTGTCGAAAGTTACAAATAATTTCCGTTAAAGTATTAACAATGGAGCTCGTAGTTCACTTAAACTTGAAGAACAAAAAATTGGCGAATGGTACTGTTTGGATGCTTTGCATATATGTTTCTTAGACTATATAGAAGCAATATATATAATGATTTCAACCGTCTACCTGTTCCATTCATTGTTCTACTTGTCGAAATTTACAAATAATTTCCTTTAAAGGATTAACAATGGGGCTCGTAGTTCACTTAAACTTGAAGAACAAAAAATTGGCGAATGGTACTGTTTCGATGCTTTGCATATATGTTTCTTAGACTATATGGAAGCAATATATACAAAGATTTCAACAGACTACCTGTTCTATTCATTGTTCTTCTTGTCGAAAATTACAAATAATTTCCGTTTCATGATTATCAATGGGCCTCGTTCTTCACTTAAACTTGAAGAACAAAAAATTGGCGACTGGTACTGTTTGGATGCTTTGCGTATATGTTTCTTAGACTATATAGAAGCAATATATACAATGATTTCAACCGTCTACCTGTTCCATTCATTGTTCTACTTGTCCAAGTTACAAATAATTTCCGTTAAAGTATTAACAATGGGGCTCGTAGTTCACTTAAACTTGAAGATCAAATAATTGGCGAATTGTACTGTTTGGATGATTAGCATATATGTTTCTTAGACTATATACAAGCAATATATACAATGATTTCAACCGTCTACCTGTTCTATTCATTGTTCTACTTGTCGAAAGTTACAAATAATTTCCGTTTCATGATTATCAATGGGGCTCGTTGTTCACTTAAACTTGAAGAACAAAAAATTGGCGAATGGTACTGTTTGGATGCTTTGCAGATATGTTTCTAAGATTATATAGAAGAGATACATACAAAGATTTCAACCGTCTACCTGTTCGATTCATTGTTCTACTTGTCGAAAATTACAAATAATTTCCTTTAAAGGATTAACAATGGGGCTCGTAGTTCACTTAAACTTGAAGAGCAAAAAATTGGCGAATGGTACTGTTTGGATGCTTTGCATATATGTTTCTTAGACTATATAGAAGCAATATATATAATGATTTCAACCGTCTACCTGTTCCATTCATTGTTCTACATGTCGATAGTTACAAATAATTTCCGTTTCATGATTATCAATGGGGCTTGTTGTTCACTTAAACTTGAAGAGCAAAAAATTGGCGAATGGTACTGTTTCGATGCTTTGCATATATGTTTCTTAGACTATATGGAAGCAATATATAGAAAGATTTCACCCGTCTACCTGTACTATTCATTGTTCTACTTGTAGAAAGTTACAAATAATTTCCATTTCATGATTATCAATGGGGCTCGTAGTTCACTTAAACTTGAAGATCAAAAAATTGGCGAATGTTACTGTTTAGATGCTTTGCATATATGTTTCTTAGACTATATAGAAGCAATATATATAATGATTTCAACCGTCTACCTGTTCCATTCATTGTTCTACATGTCGATAGTTACAAATAATTTCCGTTAAAGGATTAACAATGGGGCTCGTAGTTCACTTAAACTTGAAGAACAATAAATTGGCGAATGGTACTGTCTGGATGCTTTGCATATATGTTTCTTAGACTATATAGAAGCAATATATACAATGATTTCAACCGTCTACCTGTTCCATTCATTGTTCTACTTGTCGAAAGTTACAAATTAGTTCCGTTAAATGATTATCAATGGGGATCGTAGTTTACTTAATCTTGAAGAACAAAAAATTGGCGAATTGTACTGTTTGGATGCTTTGCATATATGTTTCTTAGACTATATAGAAGCAATATATACAATGATTTCAACCGTCTACCTGTTCCATCCCTTGTTCTACTTGTCGAAAGTTACAAATAATTTCCTTTAAAGGATTAACAATAGGGCTCGTTGTTCACTTAAACTTGAAGAACAATGAATTGGCGACTTGTACTGTTTGGATGCTTTGCATATATGTTTCTTAGACTATATAGATGCAATATATACAAAGATTTCATCCGTCTACCTGTTCCATTCATTGTTCTACTTGTCCAAATTTACAAATAATTTCCTTTAAAGGATTAACAATGGGGCTCGTAGTTCATTTAAAGTTGAAGAACAAAAAATTGGCGAATTGTACTGTTTGGATGCTTTGCACATATGTTTCTTAGACTATATAGAAGCAATATATACAATGATTTCAACCGTCTACCTGTTCCATTCCTTGTTCTACTTGTCGAAAGTTACAAATAATTTCCTTTAAAGGATTAACAATGGGGCTCGTTGTTCACTTAAACTTGAAGATGAATGAATTGGCGACTTGTACTGTTTGGATGCTTTGCATATATGTTTCTTAGGCTATACTAAAGCAATATATACAATCATTTCAACCGTCTACCTGTTCCATTCATTGTTCTACATGTCGAAAGTTACAAATAATTTCCGTTTCATGATTATCAATGGGGCTCATTGTTCACTTAACCTTGAAGAACAAAAAATTGGCGAATGGTACTGTTTGGATGCTTTGCATATATGTCTCTTAGACTATATGGAAGCAATATATACAAATATTTCAACCGTCTACGTGTGCCTGTCATTGTTCTACTTGTCGAAATTTACAAATAATTTCCTTTAAAGGATTAACAATGGGGCTCATTGTTCACTTAAACTTGAAGAACAAAAAATTGGCGTTTTGTACTGTTTGGATGCTTTGCATATATGTTTCTCAGACTATATAGAAGCAATATATACAAAGATTTCAACCGTCTACCTGTTCCATTCATTGTTCAACTTGTCGAAAGTTACAAATAATTTCCGATAAAGGATTAACAATGGGGCTAATTAATCACTTAACCTTGAAGAACAAAAAATTGGCGAATGGTACTATTTGGATGCTTTGCATATATGTTTCTTAGACTATATAGAAGCAATATATACAAAGATTTCAACTGTCTACGTGTTCCAATCATTGTTCTACTTGTAGAAAGTTACAATTAATTTCCGTTAAAGGATTAACAATGGGGCTCATTGTTCACTTAACCTTGAAGATAAAAAAATTGGCGTTTTTTACTGTTTAGATGCTTTGCATATAGGTTTCATAGACTATATAGAAGCAACATATACAAAGATTTCAACCGTCTACATGTTCTATTCATTGTTCTTCTTGTCGAAAGTTACAAATAATTTCCGTTTCATGATTATCAATGGGCCTCGTTGTTCACTTAAACTAGAAGAACAAGAAATTGGCGACTGGTACTGTTTGGATACTTTGCATATATGTTTCTTAGACTATATAGAAGCAACATATAAAAAGAATTCAACCGTCTACCAGTTCCATTCATTGTTCTACTTGTCGAAAGTTACAAATAATTTCCTATAAAGGATTAACAATGGGGCTCGTTGTTCACTTAAACTTGAAGAACAATAAATTGGCGAATTGTACTGTTTGGATGCTTTGCATATATGTTTCTTTGACTATATAGAAGCAATATATACAAAGATTTCAACCGTCTACCTGTTCCATTCATTGTTCTACTTGTCGAATGTTACAAATAATTTCCGATAAAGGATTAACAATGGGGCTCATTGTTCACTTAAACTTGAAGAACAAAAAATTGGCGAATTGTACTGTTTGGATGCTTTGCATATATGTTTCTTAGACTATATAGAAGCAATATATACAAAGATTTCAACCGTCTACGTGTTCCAATCATTGTTCTACTTGTCGAAATTTACAAATAATTTCCTTTAAAGGATTAACAATGGGGCTCGTTGTTCACTTAAACTTGAAGAACAATAAATTGGCGAATTGTACTGTTTGGATGCTTTGCATATATGTTTCTTAGACTATATACAAGCAATATATAGAAAGACTTCAACCGTCTACCTGTACTATTCATTGTTCTACTTGTAGAAAGTTACAAATAATTTCCATTTCATGATTATCAATGGAGCTCGCTGTTCACTTAAACTTGAAGAACAAAAAATTGGCGAATTGTACTGTTTGGATGCTTTGCACATATGTTTCTTAGACTATATAGAAGCAATATATACAAAGATTTCAGCCGTCTACCTGATCCATTCATTGTTCTACTTGTCGAAAGTTAGAAATAATTTCCGTTAAAGGATTAACAATGCGGCTCGTAGTTCCCTTAAACTTGAAGAACAAAAAATTGGCGAATTGTACTGTTTGGATGCTTTGCACATATGTTTCTTAGACTATATAGAAGCATTATATAGAAAGATTTCAACCGCCTACCTGTTCCATTCATAGTTCTACTTGTAGAAAGATACAAATAATTTCCCTTTCATGATTATCAATGGGGCTCGTAGTTCACTTAAACTTGAAGAACAAAAAATTGGCGAATTGTACTGTTTGGATGCTTTGCATATATGTGTCTTAGACTATATAGAAGCAATATATATATAATGATTTCAACCGTCTACCTGTTCCATTCATTGTTCTACTTGTCGAAATTTACAAATAATTTCCGTTTCATGATTATCAATGGGGCTCGTTGTTCACTTAAACTTGAAGAACAAAAAATTGGCGAATGGTACTGTTTGGATGCTATGCATAAATGTTTCTTAGACTATATAGAAGCACTATATACAATGATTTCAACCGTCTACCTGTTCCATTCATAGTTCTACTTGTAGAAAGATACAAATAATTTCCCTTTCATGATTATCAATGGGGCTCGTAGTTCACTTAAACTTGAAGAACAAAAAATTGGCGAATTGTACTGTTTGGATGCTTTGCATATATGTGTCTTAGACTATATAGAAGCAATATATACAAAGATTTCAGCCGTCTACCTGTTCCATTCATTGTTCTACTTGTAGAAAGTTACAAATAATTTCCCTTTCATGATTATCAATGGGGCTCGTAGTTCACTTAAACTTGAAGAACAAAAAATTGGCGAATGGTACTGTTTGGATGCTTTGCATATATGTTTCTTAGACTATATAGAAGCAATATATACAAAGATCTCAACCGTCTACCTGTTCCATTCATTGTTCTACCTGTCGAAAGTTACAAATAATTTCCTTTAAAGGATTAACAATGGGGCTCGTAGTTCACTTAAACTTGAAGAACAAAAAATTGGCGAATTGTACTGTTTGGATGCTTTGCATATATGTTTCTTAGATTATATAGAAGCAATATATATATAATGATTTCAACCGTCTACCTGTTCCATTCATTGTTCTACTTGTCGAAATTTACAAATAATTTCCTTTAAAGCATTAACAATGGGGCTCGTTGTTCACTTAAACTTGAAGAACAATAAATTGGCGAATTGTACTGTTTGGATGCTTTGCATATATGTTTCTTAGACTATATAGAAGCAATATATACAAAGATTTCAGCCGTCTACCTGTTCCATTCATTGTTCTACTTGTCGAAAATTACAAATAATTTCCCTTTCATGATTATCAATGGGGCTCGTTGTTCACGTAAACTTGAAGAACAATAAATTCTCGAATTGTACTCTTTGGATGCTTTGCATATATGTTTCATAGACTATATGGAAGCAATATATACAAAGATTTCAACAGACAACCTGTTCTATTCATTGTTCTACTTGTAGAAACTTATAAATAAATTCCCTTTCATGATTATCAATGGGGCTCGTTGTTCACTTAAACTTGAAGGACAAAAAATTGGCGAATTGTACTGTTTGGATGCTTTGCATATATGTTTCTTAGACTATATAGAAGCAATATATACAAAGATTTCAACCGTCTACGTGTTCCAATCATTGTTCTACTTGTCGAAATTTACAAATAAATTCCTTTAAAGGATTAACAATGGGGCTCGTTGTTCACTTAAACTTGAAGAACAATAAATTGGCGAATTGTACTGTTTGGATGCTTTGCATATATGTTTCTTAGACTATATAGAAGCAATATATAGAAAGACTTCACCCGTCTACCTGTACTATTCATTGTTCTACTTGTAGAAAGTTACAAATAATTTCCATTTCATGATTATCAATGGAGCTCGCTGTTCACTTAAACTTGAAGAACAAAAAATTGACGAATTGTACTGTTTGGATGCTTTGCACATATGTTTCTTAGACTATATAGAAGCAATATATACAAAGATTTCAGCCGTCTACCTGTTCCATTCATTGTTCTACTTGTCGAAAGTTAGAAATAATTTCCGTTAAAGGATTAACAATGCGGCTCGTAGTTCACTTAAACTTGAAGAACAAAAAATTGGCGAATTGTACTGTTTGGATGCTTTGCACATATGTTTCTTAGACTATATTGAAGCAATATATACAAAGATTTCAACAGACTACCTTTTCTATTCATTGTTCTACTTGTAGAAACTTATAAATAATTTCCCTTTCATGATTATCAATGGGGCTCGTAGTTCACTTAAACTTGAAGAACAAAAAATTGGCGAATTGTACTGTTTGGATGCTTTGCATATATGTTTCTTAGACTATATAGAAGCATTATATAGAAAGATTTCAACGGCCTACCTGTTCCATTCATTGTTCTACTTGTCGAAATTTACAAATAATTTCCTTTAAAGCATTAACAATGGGGCTCGTTGTTCACTTAAACTTGAAGAACAATAAATCGGCGAATTGTACTGTTTGGATGCTTTGCATATATGTTTCTTAGACTATATAAAAGCAATATATACAAAGATTTCAGCCGTCTACCTGTTCCATTCATTGTTCTACTTGTCGAAAATTACAAATAATTTCCCTTTCATGATTATCAATGGGGCTCGTTGTTCACTTAAACTTGAAGAACAATAAATTCTCGAATTGTACTCTTTGGATGCTTTGCATATATGTTTCATAGACTATATGGAAGCAATATATACAAAGATTTCAACAGACTACCCGTTCTATTCATTGTTCTACTTGTCGAAATTTACAAATAGTTACCGATAAAGGATTAACCATTGGGGCTCGTTGTTCACTTAAACTTGAAGAACAAAAAATTGGCGAATTGTACTGTTTGGATGCTTTGCATATATGTTTCTTAGACTATATAGAAGCAATATATACAAAGATTTCAACCGTCTACGTGTTCCAATCATTGTTCTACTTGTCGAAATTTACAAATAATTTCCTTTAAAGGATTAACAATGGGGCTCGTTGTTCACTTAAACTTGAAGAACAATAAATTGGCGAATTGTACTGTTTGGATGCTTTGCATATATGTTTCTTAGATTATATAGAAGCAATATATACAAAGATTTCAACCGTCTACGTGTTCCAATCATTGTTCTACTTGTCGAAATTTACAAATAATTTCCTTTAAAGGATTATCAATGGGGCTCGTAGTTCACTTAAACTTGAAGAACAAAAAATTAGCGAATGGTACTGTTTGGATGCTATGCATAAATGTTTCTTAGACTATATAGAAGCACTATATACAATGATTTCAACCGTCTACCTGTTCCATTCATAGTTCTACTTGTAGAAAGTTACAAATAATTTCCCTTTCATGATTATCAATGGGGCTCGTAGTTCACTTAAACTTGAAGAACAAAAAATTGGCGAATTGTACTGTTTGGATGCTTTGCATATATGTGTCTTAGACTATATAGAAGCAATATATACAAAGATTTCAACCGTCTACCTGTTCCATTCATTGTTCTACTTGTAGAAAGTTACAAATAATTTCCCTTTTATGATTATCAATGGGGCTCGTAGTTCACTTAAACTTGAAGAACAAAAAATTGGCGAATGGTACTGTTTGGATGCTTTGCATATATGTTTCTTAGGCTATATAGAAGCAATATATACAAAGATCTCAACCGTCTACCTGTTCCATTCATTGTTCTACCTGTCGAAAGTTACAAATAATTTCCTTTAAAGGATTAACAATGGGGCTCGTAGTTCACTTAAACTTGAAGAACAAAAAATTGGCGAATTGTACTGTTTGGATGCTTTGCATATATGTTTCTTAGACTATATAGAAGCAATATATATATAATGATTTCAACCGTCTACCTGTTCCATTCATTGTTCTACTTGTCGAAATTTACAAATAATTTCCGTTTCATGATTATCAATGGGGCTCGTTGTTCACTTAAACTTAAAGAACAAAAAATTGGCGAATGGTACTGTTTGGATGCTTTGCATATATGTTTCTTAGACTATATAGAAGCAATATATACAATGTTTCCAACCGTCTACCTGTTCCATTCATTGTTCTACTTGTAGAAAGTTACAATTAATTTCCGTTAGAGGATTAACAATGGGGCTCGTTGTTCACTTAAACTTGAAGAACAAAAAATTGGCTAATGGTACTGTTTGGATTCATTGCATATATGTTTCTTAGACTATATAGAAGCAATATATACAATGATTTCAACCGTCTACATGTTCCATTCATTGTTCTACTTGCCGAAATTTACAAATAATTTCCGTTAAAGGATTAGCAATGGGGATCGTAGTTCACTTAAACTTGAAGAACAAAAAATTGGCGAATTGTACTGTTTGGATGCTTTGCATATATGTTTCTTAGACTATATAGAAGCAATATATACAAAGATTTCAGCCGTCTACCTGTTCCATTCATTGTTCTACTTGTCGAAAGTTACAAATAATTTCCCTTTCATGATTATCAATGGGGCTCGTTGTTCACGTAAACTTGAAGAACAATAAATTCTCGAATTGTACTCTTTGGATGCTTTGCATATATGTTTCATAGACTATATGGAAGCAATATATACAAAGATTTCAACAGACTACCTGTTCTATTCATTGTTCTACTTGTAGAAAGTTACAAATAATTTCCATTTCATGATTATCAATGGAGCTCGCTGTTCACTTAAACTTGAAGAACAAAAAATTGGCGAATTGTACTGTTTGGATGCTTTGCACATATGTTTCTTAGAATATAAAGAAGCAATATATACAAAGATTTCAGCCGTCTACCTGTTCCATTCATTGTTCTACTTGTCGAAAGTTAGAAATAATTTCCGTTAAAGGATTAACAATGCGGCTCGTAGTTCACTTAAACTTGAAGAACAAAAAATTGGCGAATTGTACTGTTTGGATGCATTGCATATATGTTTCTTAGACTATTTAGAAGCAATATATAGAAAGATTTCACCCGACTACCTGTACTATTCACTGTTCTACTTGTAGAAAGTTACAAATAATTTCCATTTCATGATTATTAATGGGGCTCGCTGTTCACTTAAATTTGAAGATCAAAAAATTAGCGATTGTTACTGTTTAGAGGCTTTGCATATAGGTTTCGTAGACTATATAGAAGCAACATATACAAAGATTTCAACCGTCTACCTGTTCTATTCATTGTTCTACTTGTAGAAAGTTACAAATAATTTCCGTTTCATGATTATCAATGGGGCTCGTTGTTCACTTAAACTTGAAGAACAAAAAATTGGCGAATTGTACTGTTTGGATGCTTTGCATATATGTTTCTTAGACTATATAGAAGCAATATATACAAAGAATTCAACCGTCTACCTGTTCCATTCATTGTTCTACTTGTCGAAAGTTACAAATAATTACCGATAAAGGATTAACCATTGGGGCTCATTGTTCACTTAAACTTGAGGAACAACAAATTGGCGAATTGTACTGTTTGTATGCTTTGCATATATGTTTCTTAGACTATATAGAAGCAATATATACAAAGATTTCAACCGTCTATATGTTCCATTCATTGTTCTACTTGTCGAAAGATACAAATAATTTCCGATAAAGGATTAACAATGGGTCTCATTGTTCACTTAAACTTGAAGAACAAAAAATTGGCGAATGGTACTGTTTGGATGCTTTGCATATATGTTTCTTAGACTATATAGAAGCAATATATATAATGATTTCAACCGTCTACCTGTTCCATTCATTGTTCTACTTGTCGAAATTTACAAATAATTTCCTTTAAAGGATTAACAATGGGGCTCGTAGTTCACTTAAACTTGAAGAACAAAAAATTGGCGAATGGTACTGTTTCGATGCTTTGCATATATGTTTCTTAGACTATATGGAAGCAATATATACAAAGATTTCAACAGACTACCTGTTCTATTCATTGTTCTTCTTGTCGAAAATTACAAATAATTTCCGTTTCATGATTATCAATGGGCCTCGTTCTTCACTTAAACTTGAAGAACAAAAAATTGGCGACTGGTACTGTTTGGATGCTTTGCGTATATGTTTCTTAGACTATATAGAAGCAATATATACAATGATTTCAACCGTCTACCTGTTCCATTCATTGTTCTACTTGTCCAAGTTACAAATAATTTCCGTTAAAGTATTAACAATGGGGCTCGTAGTTCACTTAAACTTGAAGATCAAATAATTGGCGAATTGTACTGTTTGGATGATTAGCATATATGTTTCTTAGACTATATACAAGCAATATATACAATGATTTCAACCGTCTACCTGTTCTATTCATTGTTCTACTTGTCGAAAGTTACAAATAATTTCCGTTTCATGATTATCAATGGGGCTCGTTGTTCACTTAAACTTGAAGAACAAAAAATTGGCGAATGGTACTGTTTGGATGCTTTGCAGATATGTTTCTAAGATTATATAGAAGAGATACATACAAAGATTTCAACCGTCTACCTGTTCGATTCATTGTTCTACTTGTCGAAAATTACAAATAATTTCCTTTAAAGGATTAACAATGGGGCTCGTAGTTCACTTAAACTTGAAGAGCAAAAAATTGGCGAATGGTACTGTTTGGATGCTTTGCATATATGTTTCTTAGACTATATAGAAGCAATATATATAATGATTTCAACCGTCTACCTGTTCCATTCATTGTTCTACATGTCGATAGTTACAAATAATTTCCGTTTCATGATTATCAATGGGGCTTGTTGTTCACTTAAACTTGAAGAGCAAAAAATTGGCGAATGGTACTGTTTCGATGCTTTGCATATATGTTTCTTAGACTATATGGAAGCAATATATAGAAAGATTTCACCCGTCTACCTGTACTATTCATTGTTCTACTTGTAGAAAGTTACAAATAATTTCCATTTCATGATTATCAATGGGGCTCGTAGTTCACTTAAACTTGAAGATCAAAAAATTGGCGAATGTTACTGTTTAGATGCTTTGCATATATGTTTCTTAGACTATATAGAAGCAATATATATAATGATTTCAACCGTCTACCTGTTCCATTCATTGTTCTACATGTCGATAGTTACAAATAATTTCCGTTAAAGGATTAACAATGGGGCTCGTAGTTCACTTAAACTTGAAGAACAATAAATTGGCGAATGGTACTGTCTGGATGCTTTGCATATATGTTTCTTAGACTATATAGAAGCAATATATACAATGATTTCAACCGTCTACCTGTTCCATTCATTGTTCTACTTGTCGAAAGTTACAAATTAGTTCCGTTAAATGATTATCAATGGGGATCGTAGTTTACTTAATCTTGAAGAACAAAAAATTGGCGAATTGTACTGTTTGGATGCTTTGCATATATGTTTCTTAGACTATATAGAAGCAATATATACAATGATTTCAACCGTCTACCTGTTCCATCCCTTGTTCTACTTGTCGAAAGTTACAAATAATTTCCTTTAAAGGATTAACAATAGGGCTCGTTGTTCACTTAAACTTGAAGAACAATGAATTGGCGACTTGTACTGTTTGGATGCTTTGCATATATGTTTCTTAGACTATATAGATGCAATATATACAAAGATTTCATCCGTCTACCTGTTCCATTCATTGTTCTACTTGTCCAAATTTACAAATAATTTCCTTTAAAGGATTAACAATGGGGCTCGTAGTTCATTTAAAGTTGAAGAACAAAAAATTGGCGAATTGTACTGTTTGGATGCTTTGCACATATGTTTCTTAGACTATATAGAAGCAATATATACAATGATTTCAACCGTCTACCTGTTCCATTCCTTGTTCTACTTGTCGAAAGTTACAAATAATTTCCTTTAAAGGATTAACAATGGGGCTCGTTGTTCACTTAAACTTGAAGATGAATGAATTGGCGACTTGTACTGTTTGGATGCTTTGCATATATGTTTCTTAGGCTATACTAAAGCAATATATACAATCATTTCAACCGTCTACCTGTTCCATTCATTGTTCTACATGTCGAAAGTTACAAATAATTTCCGTTTCATGATTATCAATTGGGCTCATTGTTCACTTAACCTTGAAGAACAAAAAATTGGCGAATGGTACTGTTTGGATGCTTTGCATATATGTCTCTTAGACTATATGGAAGCAATATATACAAATATTTCAACCGTCTACGTGTGCCTATCATTGTTCTACTTGTCGAAATTTACAAATAATTTCCTTTAAAGGATTAACAATGGGGCTCATTGTTCACTTAAACTTGAAGAACAAAAAATTGGCGTTTTGTACTGTTTGGATGCTTTGCATATATGTTTCTCAGACTATATAGAAGCAATATATACAAAGATTTCAACCGTCTACCTGTTCCATTCATTGTTCAACTTGTCGAAAGTTACAAATAATTTCCGATAAAGGATTAACAATGGGGCTAATTAATCACTTAACCTTGAAGAACAAAAAATTGGCGAATGGTACTATTTGGATGCTTTGCATATATGTTTCTTAGACTATATAGAAGCAATATATACAAAGATTTCAACTGTCTACGTGTTCCAATCATTGTTCTACTTGTAGAAAGTTACAATTAATTTCCGTTAAAGGATTAACAATGGGGCTCATTGTTCACTTAACCTTGAAGATAAAAAAATTGGCGTTTTTTACTGTTTAGATGCTTTGCATATAGGTTTCATAGACTATATAGAAGCAACATATACAAAGATTTCAACCGTCTACATGTTCTATTCATTGTTCTTCTTGTCGAAAGTTACAAATAATTTCCGTTTCATGATTATCAATGGGCCTCGTTGTTCACTTAAACTAGAAGAACAAGAAATTGGCGACTGGTACTGTTTGGATACTTTGCATATATGTTTCTTAGACTATATAGAAGCAACATATAAAAAGAATTCAACCGTCTACCAGTTCCATTCATTGTTCTACTTGTCGAAAGTTACAAATAATTTCCTATAAAGGATTAACAATGGGGCTCGTTGTTCACTTAAACTTGAAGAACAATAAATTGGCGAATTGTACTGTTTGGATGCTTTGCATATATGTTTCTTTGACTATATAGAAGCAATATATACAAAGATTTCAACCGTCTACCTGTTCCATTCATTGTTCTACTTGTCGAAAGTTACAAATAATTTCCGATAAAGGATTAACAATGGGGCTCATTGTTCACTTAAACTTGAAGATCAAATAATTGGCGAATTGTACTGTTTGGATGATTTGCATATATGTTTCTTAGACTATATACAAGCAATATATACAATGATTTCAACCGTCTACCTTTTCCATTCATTGTTCTACTTGTCGAAATTTACAAATAATTTCCGTTAAGGGATTAAAAATGGGGATCATAGTTTACTTAAACTTGAAAAACAAAAAATTGACGAATTGTACTGTTTGGATGCTTTGCATATATGTTTCTTAGACTATATAGAAGCAATATATACAAAGAATTCAACCGTCTACCTGTTCCATTCATTGTTCTACTTGTCCAAGTTACAAATAATTTCCGTTAAAGTATTAACAATGGGGCTCGTAGTTCACTTAAACTTGAAGATCAAATAATTGGCGAATTGTACTGTTTGGATGATTAGCATATATGTTTCTTAGACTATATACAAGCAATATATACAATGATTTCAACCGTCTACCTGTTCTATTCATTGTTCTACTTGTCGAAAGTTACAAATAATTTCCGTTTCATGATTATCAATGGGGCTCGTTGTTCACTTAAACTTGAAGAACAAAAAATTGGCGAATGGTACTGTTTGGATGCTTTGCAGATATGTTTCTAAGATTATATAGAAGAGATACATACAAAGATTTCAACCGTCTACCTGTTCCATTCATTGTTCTACTTGTCGAAAATTACAAATAATTTCCGATAAAGGATTAACCATTGGGGCTCATTGTTCACTTAAACTTGAAGAACAAAAAATTGGCGAATGGTACTGTTTGGATGCTTTGCATATATGTTTCTTCGACTATATAGAAGCAATATATATAATGATTTCAACCGTCTACCTGTTCCATTCATTGTTCTACTTGTCGAAATTTACAAATAATTTCCTTTAAAGGATTAACAATGGGGCTCGTAGTTCACTTAAACTTGAAGAGCAAAAAATTGGCGAATGGTACTGTTTGGATGCTTTGCATATATGTTTCTTAGACTATATAGACGCAATATATACAAGGATTTCAACCGTCTACCAGTTCCATTCATTGTTCTACTTGTCGAAATTTACAAATAGTTACCGATAAAGGATTAACCATTGGGGCTCATTGTTCACTTAAACTTGAAGAACAAAAAATTGGCGAATTGTACTGTTTGGATGCTTTGCATATATGTTTCCTAGACTATATAGAAGCAATATATACAAAGATTTCAACCGTCTACCTGTTCGATTCATTGTTCTACTTGTCGAAAGTTACAAATAATTTCCGATAAAGGATTAACCATTGGGGTTCATTGTTCACTTAAACTTGGAAAACAAAAAATTGGCGAATTGTACTGTTTGGATGCTTTGCATATATGTTTCTTAGACTATATAGAAGCAATATATACAAAGATTTCAACCGTCTACCTGTTCCATTCATTGTTCTACTTGTGCGAAATTTACAAATAATTTCCTTTAAAGGATTAACAATGGGGCTCGTAGTTCACTTAAACTTGAAGAACAAAAAATTGGCGAATGGTACTGTTTGGATGCTTTGCATATATGTTTCTTAGACTATTTAGAAGCAATATATAGAAAGATTTCACCCGTCTACCTGTACTATTCATTGTTCTACTTGTCGAAAGTTACAAATAATTTCCGATAAAGGATTAACCATCGGGGCTCATTGTTCACTTAAACTTGGAAAACAAAAAATTGGCGAATTGTACTTTTTGGATGCTTTGCATATATGTTTCTTAGACTATATGGAAGCAATATATACAATGATTTCAACCGTCTACCTATTCCATTCATTGTTCTACTTGTCGAAATTTACAAATAATTTCCTTTAAAGGATCAACAATGGGGCTCGTTGTACACTTAAACTTGAAGAACGAACAATGAATTGGCGAATTGTACTGTTTGGATGCTTTGCATATATGTTTCTTAGACTATATAGAAGCAATATATACAAAGAATTCAACCGTCTACCTGTTCCATTCATTGTTCTACTTGTCGAAATTGACAAATAATTTTCGATAAAGGATTAACCATTGGGGCTAATTGTTCACTTAAACTTGAAAAACAAAAAATTGGCGAATTGTACTGTTTGTATGCTTTGCATATATGTTTGTTAGACTATATGGAAGCAATATATACAATGATTTCAACCGTCTACCTGTTCCATTCATTGTTCTACTTGTAGAAAGTTACAAATAATTTCCATTTCATGATTATGAATGGGGCTCGCTGTTCACTTAAACTTGAAGATAAAAAAATTGGCGATTGTTACTGTTTAGATGCTTTGCATATAGGTTTCGTAGACTATATAGAAGCAACATATACAACGATTTCAACCGTCTACCTGTTCTATTCATTGTTCTACTTGTCGAAAGTTACAAATAATTTCCCCTTCATGATTATCAATGGGGCTCGTTGTTCACTTAAACTTGAAGAACAATAAATTGGCGAATTGTACTGTTTGGATGCTTTGCATATATGTTTCTTAGACTATATAGAAGCAATATATAGAAAGACTTCACCCGTCTACCTGTACTATTCATTGTTCTACTTGTCGAAAGTTAGAAATAATTTTCGTTAAAGGATTAACAATGAGGCTCGTAGTTCACTTAAACTTGAAGAACAAAAAATTGGCGAATTGTACTGTTTGGATGCTTTGCATATATGTTTCTTAGACTATATAGAAGCAATATATACAAAGATTTCAGCCGTCTACCTGTTCCATTCATTGTTCTACTTGTCGAAAATTACAAATAATTTCCGTTTCATGATTATCAATGGGGCTCGTTGTTCACGTAAACTTGAAGAACAATAAATTCTCGAATTGTACTCTTTGGATGCTTTGCATATATGTTTCATAGACTATATGGAAGCAATATATCCAAAGATTTCAACAGACTACCTGTTCTATTCATTGTTCTACTTGTAGAAACTTATAAATAAATTCCCTTTCATGATTATCAATGGGGCTCGTTGTTCACTTAAACTTGAAGAACAAAAAATTGGCGAATTGTACTGTTTGGATGCTTTGCACATATGTTTCTTAGACTATATAGAAACAATATATACAAAGATTTCAACAGACTACCTGTTCTATTCATTGTTCTACTTGTAGAAACTTATAAATAAATTCCCTTTCATGATTATCAATGGGGCTCGTTGTTCACTTAAACTTGAAGAACAAAAAATTGGCGAATTGTACTGTTTGGATGCTTTGCATATATGTTTCTTAGACTATATAGAAGCAATATATACAAAGATTTCAACCGTCTACGTGTTCCAATCATTGTTCTACTTGTCGAAATTTACAAATAATTTCCTTTAAAGGATTAACAATGGGGCTCGTTGTTCACTTAAACTTGAAGAACAATAAATTGGCGAATTGTACTGTTTGGATGCTTTGCATATATGTTTCTTAGACTATATACAAGCAATATATAGAAAGACTTCACCCGTCTACCTGTACTATTCATTGTTCTACTTGTAGAAAGTTACAAATAATTTCCATTTCATGATTATCAATGGAGCTCGCTGTTCACTTAAACTTGAAGAACAAAAAATTGGCGAATTGTACTGTTTGGATGCTTTGCACATATGTTTCTTAGACTATATAGAAGCAATATATACAAAGATTTCAGCCGTCTACCTGTTCCATTCATTGTTCTACTTGTCGAAAGTTAGAAATAATTTCCGTTAAAGGATTAACAATGCGGCTCGTAGTTCCCTTAAACTTGAAGAACAAAAAATTGGCGAATTGTACTGTTTGGATGCTTTGCACATATGTTTCTTAGACTATATAGAAGCATTATATAGAAAGATTTCAACCGCCTACCTGTTCCATTCATAGTTCTACTTGTAGAAAGATACAAATAATTTCCCTTTCATGATTATCAATGGGGCTCGTAGTTCACTTAAACTTGAAGAACAAAAAATTGGCGAATGGTACTGTTTGGATGCTATGCATAAATGTTTCTTAGACTATATAGAAGCACTATATACAATGATTTCAACCTTCTACCTGTTCCATTCATAGTTCTACTTGTAGAAAGATACAAATAATTTCCCTTTCATGATTATCAATGGGGCTCGTAGTTCACTTAAACTTGAAGAACAAAAAATTGGCGAATTGTACTGTTTGGATGCTTTGCATATATGTGTCTTAGACTATATAGAAGCAATATATATATAATGATTTCAACCGTCTACCTGTTCCATTCATTGTTCTACTTGTCGAAATTTACAAATAATTTCCGTTTCATGATTATCAATGGGGCTCGTTGTTCACTTAAACTTGAAGAACAAAAAATTGGCGAATGGTACTGTTTGGATGCTATGCATAAATGTTTCTTAGACTATATAGAAGCACTATATACAATGATTTCAACCGTCTACCTGTTCCATTCATAGTTCTACTTGTAGAAAGATACAAATAATTTCCCTTTCATGATTATCAATGGGGCTCGTAGTTCACTTAAACTTGAAGAACAAAAAATTGGCGAATTGTACTGTTTGGATGCTTTGCATATATGTGTCTTAGACTATATAGAAGCAATATATACAAAGATTTCAGCCGTCTACCTGTTCCATTCATTGTTCTACTTGTAGAAAGTTACAAATAATTTCCCTTTCATGATTATCAATGGGGCTCGTAGTTCACTTAAACTTGAAGAACAAAAAATTGGCGAATGGTACTGTTTGGATGCTTTGCATATATGTTTCTTAGACTATATAGAAGCAATATATACAAAGATCTCAACCGTCTACCTGTTCCATTCATTGTTCTACCTGTCGAAAGTTACAAATAATTTCCTTTAAAGGATTAACAATGGGGCTCGTAGTTCACTTAAACTTGAAGAACAAAAAATTGGCGAATTGTACTGTTTGGATGCTCTGCATATATGTTTCTTAGATTATATAGAAGCAATATATATATAATGATTTCAACCGTCTACCTGTTCCATTCATTGTTCTACTTGTCGAAATTTACAAATAATTTCCTTTAAAGCATTAACAATGGGGCTCGTTGTTCACTTAAACTTGAAGAACAATAAATTGGCGAATTGTACTGTTTGGATGCTTTGCATATATGTTTCTTAGACTATATAGAAGCAATATATACAAAGATTTCAACCGTCTACGTGTTCCAATCATTGTTCTACTTGTCGAAATTTACAAATAATTTCCTTTAAAGGATTAACAATGGGGCTCGTTGTTCACTTAAACTTGAAGAACAATAAATTGGCGAATTGTACTGTTTGGATGCTTTGCATATATGTTTCTTAGGCTATATAGAAGCAATATATACAAAGATCTCAACCGTCTACCTGTTCCATTCATTGTTCTACCTGTCGAAAGTTACAAATAATTTCCTTTAAAGGATTAACAATGGGGCTCGTAGTTCACTTAAACTTGAAGAACAAAAAATTGGCGAATTGTACTGTTTGGATGCTTTGCATATATGTTTCTTAGACTATATAGAAGCAATATATATATAATGATTTCAACCGTCTACCTGTTCCATTCATTGTTCTACTTGTCGAAATTTACAAATAATTTCCGTTTCATGATTATCAATGGGGCTCGTTGTTCACTTAAACTTAAAGAACAAAAAATTGGCGAATGGTACTGTTTGGATGCTTTGCATATATGTTTCTTAGACTATATAGAAGCAATATATACAATGATTCCAACCGTCTACCTGTTCCATTCATTGTTCTACTTGTAGAAAGTTACAATTAATTTCCGTTAGAGGATTAACAATGGGGCTCGTTGTTCACTTAAACTTGAAGAACAAAAAATTGGCTAATGGTACTGTTTGGATTCATTGCATATATGTTTCTTAGACTATATAGAAGCAATATATACAATGATTTCAACCGTCTACATGTTCCATTCATTGTTCTACTTGCCGAAATTTACAAATAATTTCCCTTTCATGATTATCAATGGGGCTCGTTGTTCACGTAAACTTGAAGAACAATAAATTCTCGAATTGTACTCTTTGGATGCTTTGCATATATGTTTCATAGACTATATGGAAGCAATATATACAAAGATTTCAACAGACTACCTGTTCTATTCATTGTTCTACTTGTAGAAAGTTACAAATAATTTCCATTTCATGATTATCAATGGAGCTCGCTGTTCACTTAAACTTGAAGAACAAAAAATTGGCGAATTGTACTGTTTGGATGCTTTGCACATATGTTTCTTAGAATATATAGAAGCAATATATACAAAGATTTCAGCCGTCTACCTGTTCCATTCATTGTTCTACTTGTCGAAAGTTAGAAATAATTTCCGTTAAAGGATTAACAATGCGGCTCGTAGTTCACTTAAACTTGAAGAACAAAAAATTGGCGAATTGTACTGTTTGGATGCTTTGCACATATGTTTCTTAGAATATATAGAAGCAATATATAGAAAGATTTCAACCGTCTACCTGTTCCATTCATTGTTCTACTTGTCGAAAGTTACAAATAATTTCCGATAAAGGATTAACCATTGGGGCTCGTTGTTCACTTAAACTTGAAGAACAAAAAATTGGCGAATTGTACTGTTTGGATGCATTGCATATATGTTTCTTAGACTATTTAGAAGCAATATATAGAAAGATTTCACCCGACTACCTGTACTATTCACTGTTCTACTTGTAGAAAGTTACAAATAATTTCCATTTCATGATTATTAATGGGGCTCGCTGTTCACTTAAATTTGAAGATCAAAAAATTAGCGATTGTTACTGTTTAGAGGCTTTGCATATAGGTTTCGTAGACTATATAGAAGCAACATATACAAAGATTTCAACCGTCTACCTGTTCTATTCATTGTTCTACTTGTAGAAAGTTACAAATAATTTCCGTTTCATGATTATCAATGGGGCTCGTTGTTCACTTAAACTTGAAGAACAAAAAATTGGCGAATTGTACTGTTTGGATGCTTTGCATATATGTTTCTTAGACTATATAGAAGCAATATATACAAAGAATTCAACCGTCTACCTGTTCCATTCATTGTTCTACTTGTCGAAAGTTACAAATAATTACCGATAAAGGATTAACCATTGGGGCTCATTGTTCACTTAAACTTGAGGAACAACAAATTGGCGAATTGTACTGTTTGTATGCTTTGCATATATGTTTCTTAGACTATATAGAAGCAATATATACAAAGATTTCAACCGTCTACATGTTCCATTCATTGTTCTACTTGTCGAAAGATACAAATAATTTCCGATAAAGGATTAACAATGGGTCTCATTGTTCACTTAAACTTGAAGAACAAAAAATTGGCGAATGGTACTGTTTGGATGCTTTGCATATATGTTTCTTAGACTATATAGAAGCAATATATATAATGATTTCAACCGTCTACCTGTTCCATTCATTGTTCTACTTGTCGAAATTTACAAATAATTTCCTTTAAAGGATTAACAATGGGGCTCGTAGTTCACTTAAACTTGAAGAACAAAAAATTGGCGAATGGTACTGTTTCGATGCTTTGCATATATGTTTCTTAGACTATATGGAAGCAATATATACAAAGATTTCAACAGACTACCTGTTCTATTCATTGTTCTTCTTGTCGAAAATTACAAATAATTTCCGTTTCATGATTATCAATGGGCCTCGTTCTTCACTTAAACTTGAAGAACAAAAAATTGGCGACTGGTACTGTTTGGATGCTTTGCGTATATGTTTCTTAGACTATATAGAAGCAATATATACAATGATTTCAACCATCTACCTGTTCCATTCATTGTTCTACTTGTCCAAGTTACAAATAATTTCCGTTAAAGTATTAACAATGGGGCTCGTAGTTCACTTAAACTTGAAGATCAAATAATTGGCGAATTGTACTGTTTGGATGATTAGCATATATGTTTCTTAGACTATATACAAGCAATATATACAATGATTTCAACCGTCTACCTGTTCTATTCATTGTTCTACTTGTCGAAAGTTACAAATAATTTCCGTTTCATGATTATCAATGGGGCTTGTTGTTCACTTAAACTTGAAGAGCAAAAAATTGGCGAATGGTACTGTTTCGATGCTTTGCATATATGTTTCTTAGACTATATGGAAGCAATATATAGAAAGATTTCACCCGTCTACCTGTACTATTCATTGTTCTACTTGTAGAAAGTTACAAATAATTTCCATTTCATGATTATCAATGGGGCTCGTAGTTCACTTAAACTTGAAGATCAAAAAATTGGCGAATGTTACTGTTTAGATGCTTTGCATATATGTTTCTTAGACTATATAGAAGCAATATATATAATGATTTCAACCGTCTACCTGTTCCATTCATTGTTCTACATGTCGATAGTTACAAATAATTTCCGTTAAAGGATTAACAATGGGGCTCGTAGTTCACTTAAACTTGAAGAACAATAAATTGGCGAATGGTACTGTCTGGATGCTTTGCATATATGTTTCTTAGACTATATAGAAGCAATATATACAATGATTTCAACCGTCTACCTGTTCCATTCATTGTTCTACTTGTCGAAAGTTACAAATTAGTTCCGTTAAATGATTATCAATGGGGATCGTAGTTTACTTAATCTTGAAGAACAAAAAATTGGCGAATTGTACTGTTTGGATGCTTTGCATATATGTTTCTTAGACTATATAGAAGCAATATATACAATGATTTCAACCGTCTACCTGTTCCATCCCTTGTTCTACTTGTCGAAAGTTACAAATAATTTCCTTTAAAGGATTAACAATAGGGCTCGTTGTTCACTTAAACTTGAAGAACAATGAATTGGCGACTTGTACTGTTTGGATGCTTTGCATATATGTTTCTTAGACTATATAGATGCAATATATACAAAGATTTCATCCGTCTACCTGTTCCATTCATTGTTCTACTTGTCCAAATTTACAAATAATTTCCTTTAAAGGATTAACAATGGGGCTCGTAGTTCATTTAAAGTTGAAGAACAAAAAATTGGCGAATTGTACTGTTTGGATGCTTTGCACATATGTTTCTTAGACTATATAGAAGCAATATATACAATGATTTCAACCGTCTACCTGTTCCATTCCTTGTTCTACTTGTCGAAAGTTACAAATAATTTCCTTTAAAGGATTAACAATGGTGCTCGTTGTTCACTTAAACTTGAAGATGAATGAATTGGCGACTTGTACTGTTTGGATGCTTTGCATATATGTTTCTTAGGCTATACTAAAGCAATATATACAATCATTTCAACCGTCTACCTGTTCCATTCATTGTTCTACATGTCGAAAGTTACAAATAATTTCCGTTTCATGATTATCAATGGGGCTCATTGTTCACTTAACCTTGAAGAACAAAAAATTGGCGAATGGTACTGTTTGGATGCTTTGCATATATGTCTCTTAGACTATATGGAAGCAATATATACAAATATTTCAACCGTCTACGTGTGCCTATCATTGTTCTACTTGTCGAAATTTACAAATAATTTCCTTTAAAGGATTAACAATGGGGCTCATTGTTCACTTAAACTTGAAGAACAAAAAATTGGCGTTTTGTACTGTTTGGATGCTTTGCATATATGTTTCTCAGACTATATAGAAGCAATATATACAAAGATTTCAACCGTCTACCTGTTCCATTCATTGTTCAACTTGTCGAAAGTTACAAATAATTTCCGATAAAGGATTAACAATGGGGCTAATTAATCACTTAACCTTGAAGAACAAAAAATTGGCGAATGGTACTATTTGGATGCTTTGCATATATGTTTCTTAGACTATATAGAAGCAATATATACAAAGATTTCAACTGTCTACGTGTTCCAATCATTGTTCTACTTGTAGAAAGTTACAATTAATTTCCGTTAAAGGATTAACAATGGGGCTCATTGTTCACTTAACCTTGAAGATAAAAAAATTGGCGTTTTTTACTGTTTAGATGCTTTGCATATAGGTTTCATAGACTATATAGAAGCAACATATACAAAGATTTCAACCGTCTACATGTTCTATTCATTGTTCTTCTTGTCGAAAGTTACAAATAATTTCCGTTTCATGATTATCAATGGGCCTCGTTGTTCACTTAAACTAGAAGAACAAGAAATTGGCGACTGGTACTGTTTGGATACTTTGCATATATGTTTCTTAGACTATATAGAAGCAACATATAAAAAGAATTCAACCGTCTACCAGTTCCATTCATTGTTCTACTTGTCGAAAGTTACAAATAATTTCCTATAAAGGATTAACAATGGGGCTCGTTGTTCACTTAAACTTGAAGAACAATAAATTGGCGAATTGTACTGTTTGGATGCTTTGCATATATGTTTCTTTGACTATATAGAAGCAATATATACAAAGATTTCAACCGTCTACCTGTTCCATTCATTGTTCTACTTGTCGAAAGTTACAAATAATTTCCGATAAAGGATTAACAATGGGGCTCATTGTTCACTTAAACTTGAAGATCAAATAATTGGCGAATTGTACTGTTTGGATGATTTGCATATATGTTTCTTAGACTATATACAAGCAATATATACAATGATTTCAACCGTCTACCTTTTCCATTCATTGTTCTACTTGTCGAAATTTACAAATAATTTCCGTTAAGGGATTAAAAATGGGGATCATAGTTTACTTAAACTTGAAAAACAAAAAATTGACGAATTGTACTGTTTGGATGCTTTGCATATATGTTTCTTAGACTATATAGAAGCAATATATACAAAGAATTCAACCGTCTACCTGTTCCATTCATTGTTCTACTTGTCCAAGTTACAAATAATTTCCGTTAAAGTATTAACAATGGGGCTCGTAGTTCACTTAAACTTGAAGATCAAATAATTGGCGAATTGTACTGTTTGGATGATTAGCATATATGTTTCTTAGACTATATACAAGCAATATATACAATGATTTCAACCGTCTACCTGTTCTATTCATTGTTCTACTTGTCGAAAGTTACAAATAATTTCCGTTTCATGATTATCAATGGGGCTCGTTGTTCACTTAAACTTGAAGAACAAAAAATTGGCGAATGGTACTGTTTGGATGCTTTGCAGATATGTTTCTAAGATTATATAGAAGAGATACATACAAAGATTTCAACCGTCTACCTGTTCCATTCATTGTTCTACTTGTCGAAAATTACAAATAATTTCCGATAAAGGATTAACCATTGGGGCTCATTGTTCACTTAAACTTGAAGAACAAAAAATTGGCGAATGGTACTGTTTGGATGCTTTGCATATATGTTTCTTCGACTATATAGAAGCAATATATATAATGATTTCAACCGTCTACCTGTTCCATTCATTGTTCTACTTGTCGAAATTTACAAATAATTTCCTTTAAAGGATTAACAATGGGGCTCGTAGTTCACTTAAACTTGAAGAGCAAAAAATTGGCGAATGGTACTGTTTGGATGCTTTGCATATATGTTTCTTAGACTATATAGACGCAATATATACAAGGATTTCAACCGTCTACCAGTTCCATTCATTGTTCTACTTGTCGAAATTTACAAATAGTTACCGATAAAGGATTAACCATTGGGGCTCATTGTTCACTTAAACTTGAAGAACAAAAAATTGGCGAATTGTACTGTTTGGATGCTTTGCATATATGTTTCCTAGACTATATAGAAGCAATATATACAAAGATTTCAACCGTCTACCTGTTCGATTCATTGTTCTACTTGTCGAAAGTTACAAATAATTTCCGATAAAGGATTAACCATTGGGGTTCATTGTTCACTTAAACTTGGAAAACAAAAAATTGGCGAATTGTACTGTTTGGATGCTTTGCATATATGTTTCTTAGACTATATAGAAGCAATATATACAAAGATTTCAACCGTCTACCTGTTCCATTCATTGTTCTACTTGTGCGAAATTTACAAATAATTTCCTTTAAAGGATTAACAATGGGGCTCGTAGTTCACTTAAACTTGAAGAACAAAAAATTGGCGAATGGTACTGTTTGGATGCTTTGCATATATGTTTCTTAGACTATTTAGAAGCAATATATAGAAAGATTTCACCCGTCTACCTGTACTATTCATTGTTCTACTTGTCGAAAGTTACAAATAATTTCCGATAAAGGATTAACCATCGGGGCTCATTGTTCACTTAAACTTGGAAAACAAAAAATTGGCGAATTGTACTTTTTGGATGCTTTGCATATATGTTTCTTAGACTATATGGAAGCAATATATACAATGATTTCAACCGTCTACCTATTCCATTCATTGTTCTACTTGTCGAAATTTACAAATAATTTCCTTTAAAGGATCAACAATGGGGCTCGTTGTACACTTAAACTTGAAGAACGAACAATGAATTGGCGAATTGTACTGTTTGGATGCTTTGCATATATGTTTCTTAGACTATATAGAAGCAATATATACAAAGAATTCAACCGTCTACCTGTTCCATTCATTGTTCTACTTGTCGAAATTGACAAATAATTTTCGATAAAGGATTAACCATTGGGGCTAATTGTTCACTTAAACTTGAAAAACAAAAAATTGGCGAATTGTACTGTTTGTATGCTTTGCATATATGTTTGTTAGACTATATGGAAGCAATATATACAATGATTTCAACCGTCTACCTGTTCCATTCATTGTTCTACTTGTAGAAAGTTACAAATAATTTCCATTTCATGATTATGAATGGGGCTCGCTGTTCACTTAAACTTGAAGATAAAAAAATTGGCGATTGTTACTGTTTAGATGCTTTGCATATAGGTTTCGTAGACTATATAGAAGCAACATATACAACGATTTCAACCGTCTACCTGTTCTATTCATTGTTCTACTTGTCGAAAGTTACAAATAATTTCCCTTTCATGATTATCAATGGGGCTCGTTGTTCACTTAAACTTGAAGAACAATAAATTGGCGAATTGTACTGTTTGGATGCTTTGCATATATGTTTCTTAGACTATATAGAAGCAATATATAGAAAGACTTCACCCGTCTACCTGTACTATTCATTGTTCTACTTGTCGAAAGTTAGAAATAATTTCCGTTAAAGGATTAACAATGAGGCTCGTAGTTCACTTAAACTTGAAGAACAAAAAATTGGCGAATTGTACTGTTTGGATGCTTTGCATATATGTTTCTTAGACTATATAGAAGCAATATATACAAAGATTTCAGCCGTCTACCTGTTCCATTCATTGTTCTACTTGTCGAAAATTACAAATAATTTCCGTTTCATGATTATCAATGGGGCTCGTTGTTCACGTAAACTTGAAGAACAATAAATTCTCGAATTGTACTCTTTGGATGCTTTGCATATATGTTTCATAGACTATATGGAAGCAATATATCCAAAGATTTCAACAGACTACCTGTTCTATTCATTGTTCTACTTGTAGAAACTTATAAATAAATTCCCTTTCATGATTATCAATGGGGCTCGTTGTTCACTTAAACTTGAAGAACAAAAAATTGGCGAATTGTACTGTTTGGATGCTTTGCACATATGTTTCTTAGACTATATAGAAGCATTATATAGAAAGATTTCAACCGCCTACCTGTTCCATTCATAGTTCTACTTGTAGAAAGATACAAATAATTTCCCTTTCATGATTATCAATGGGGCTCGTAGTTCACTTAAACTTGAAGAACAAAAAATTGGCGAATGGTACTGTTTGGATGCTATGCATAAATGTTTCTTAGACTATATAGAAGCACTATATACAATGATTTCAAACTTCTACCTGTTCCATTCATAGTTCTACTTGTAGAAAGATACAAATAATTTCCCTTTCATGATTATCAATGGGGCTCGTAGTTCACTTAAACTTGAAGAACAAAAAATTGGCGAATTGTACTGTTTGGATGCTTTGCATATATGTGTCTTAGACTATATAGAAGCAATATATATATAATGATTTCAACCGTCTACCTGTTCCATTCATTGTTCTACTTGTCGAAATTTACAAATAATTTCCGTTTCATGATTATCAATGGGGCTCGTTGTTCACTTAAACTTGAAGAACAAAAAATTGGCGAATGGTACTGTTTGGATGCTATGCATAAATGTTTCTTAGACTATATAGAAGCACTATATACAATGATTTCAACCGTCTACCTGTTCCATTCATAGTTCTACTTGTAGAAAGATACAAATAATTTCCCTTTCATGATTATCAATGGGGCTCGTAGTTCACTTAAACTTGAAGAACAAAAAATTGGCGAATTGTACTGTTTGGATGCTTTGCATATATGTGTCTTAGACTATATAGAAGCAATATATACAAAGATTTCAGCCGTCTACCTGTTCCATTCATTGTTCTACTTGTAGAAAGTTACAAATAATTTCCCTTTCATGATTATCAATGGGGCTCGTAGTTCACTTAAACTTGAAGAACAAAAAATTGGCGAATGGTACTGTTTGGATGCTTTGCACATATGTTTCTTAGACTATATAGAAGCATTATATAGAAAGATTTCAACCGCCTACCTGTTCCATTCATAGTTCTACTTGTAGAAAGATACAAATAATTTCCCTTTCATGATTATCAATGGGGCTCGTTGTTCACTTAAACTTGAAGAACAATAAATTGGCGAATTGTACTGTTTGGATGCTTTGCATATATGTTTCTTAGACTATATAGAAGCAATATATAGAAAGACTTCACCCGTCTACCTGTACTATTCATTGTTCTACTTGTAGAAAGTTACAAATAATTTCCATTTCATGATTATCAATGGAGCTCGCTGTTCACTTAAACTTGAAGAACAAAAAATTGACGAATTGTACTGTTTGGATGCTTTGCACATATGTTTCTTAGACTATATAGAAGCAATATATACAAAGATTTCAGCCGTCTACCTGTTCCATTCATTGTTCTACTTGTCGAAAGTTAGAAATAATTTCCGTTAAAGGATTAACAATGCGGCTCGTAGTTCACTTAAACTTGAAGAACAAAAAATTGGCGAATTGTACTGTTTGGATGCTTTGCACATATGTTTCTTAGACTATATAGAAGCAATATATACAAAGATTTCAACAGACTACCTTTTCTATTCATTGTTCTACTTGTAGAAACTTATAAATAATTTCCCTTTCATGATTATCAATGGGGCTCGTAGTTCACTTAAACTTGAAGAACAAAAAATTGGCGAATTGTACTGTTTGGATGCTTTGCATATATGTTTCTTAGACTATATAGAAGCATTATATAGAAAGATTTCAACGGCCTACCTGTTCCATTCATTGTTCTACTTGTCGAAATTTACAAATAATTTCCTTTAAAGCATTAACAATGGGGCTCGTTGTTCACTTAAACTTGAAGAACAATAAATCGGCGAATTGTACTGTTTGGATGCTTTGCATATATGTTTCTTAGACTATATAGAAGCAATATATACAAAGATTTCAGCCGTCTACCTGTTCCATTCATTGTTCTACTTGTCGAAAATTACAAATAATTTCCCTTTCATGATTATCAATGGGGCTCGTTGTTCACTTAAACTTGAAGAACAATAAATTCTCGAATTGTACTCTTTGGATGCTTTGCATATATGTTTCATAGACTATATGGAAGCAATATATACAAAGATTTCAACAGACTACCCGTTCTATTCATTGTTCTACTTGTAGAAACTTATAAATAAATTCCCTTTCATGATTATCAATGGGGCTCGTTGTTCACTTAAACTTGAAGAACAAAAAATTGGCGAATTGTACTGTTTGGATGCTTTGCATATATGTTTCTTAGACTATATAGAAGCAATATATACAAAGATTTCAACCGTCTACGTGTTCCAATCATTGTTCTACTTGTCGAAATTTACAAATAATTTCCTTTAAAGGATTAACAATGGGGCTCGTTGTTCACTTAAACTTGAAGAACAATAAATTGGCGAATTGTACTGTTTGGATGCTTTGCATATATGTTTCTTAGATTATATAGAAGCAATATATACAAAGATTTCAACCGTCTACGTGTTCCAATCATTGTTCTACTTGTCGAAATTTACAAATAATTTCCTTTAAAGGATTATCAATGGGGCTCGTAGTTCACTTAAACTTGAAGAACAAAAAATTGGCGAATGGTACTGTTTGGATGCTATGCATAAATGTTTCTTAGACTATATAGAAGCACTATATACAATGATTTCAACCGTCTACCTGTTCCATTCATAGTTCTACTTGTAGAAAGATACAAATAATTTCCCTTTCATGATTATCAATGGGGCTCGTAGTTCACTTAAACTTGAAGAACAAAAAATTGGCGAATTGTACTGTTTGGATGCTTTGCATATATGTGTCTTAGACTATATAGAAGCAATATATACAAAGATTTCAGCCGTCTACCTGTTCCATTCATTGTTCTACTTGTAGAAAGTTACAAATAATTTCCCTTTCATGATTATCAATGGGGCTCGTTGTTCACTTAAACTTGAAGAACAAAAAATTGGCGAATTGTACTGTTTGGATGCTTTGCATATATGTTTCTTAGACTATATAGAAGCAATATATACAAAGATTTCAACCGTCTACGTGTTCCAATCATTGTTCTACTTGTCGAAATTTACAAATAATTTCCTTTAAAGGATTAACAATGGGGCTCGTTGTGCACTTAAACTTGAAGAACAATAAATTGGCGAATTGTACTGTTTGGATGCTTTGCATATATGTTTCTTAGACTATATACAAGCAATATATACAAAGATTTCAGCCGTCTACCTGTTCCATTCATTGTTCTACTTGTCGAAAGTTAGAAATAATTTCCGTTAAAGGATTAACAATGCGGCTCGTAGTTCACTTAAACTTGAAGAACAAAAAATTGGCGAATTGTACTGTTTGGATGCTTTGCACATATGTTTCTTAGACTATATAGAAGCAATATATACAAAGATTTCAACAGACTACCTTTTCTATTCATTGTTCTACTTGTAGAAACTTATAAATAATTTCCTTTCATGATTATCAATGGGGCTCGTAGTTCACTTAAACTTGAAGAACAAAAAATTGGCGAATTGTACTGTTTGGATGCTTTGCATATATGTTTCTTAGACTATATAGAAGCATTATATAGAAAGATTTCAACCGCCTACCTGTTCCATTCATTGTTCTACTTGTCGAAATTTACAAATAATTTCCTTTAAAGCATTAACAATGGGGCTCGTTGTTCACTTAAACTTGAAGAACAATAAATTGGCGAATTGTACTGTTTGGATGCTTTGCATATATGTTTCTTAGACTATATAGAAGCAATATATAGAAAGACTTCACCCGTCTACCTGTACTATTCATTGTTCTACTTGTAGAAAGTTACAAATAATTTCCATTTCATGATTATCAATGGAGCTCGCTGTTCACTTAAACTTGAAGAACAAAAAATTGGCGAATTGTACTGTTTGGATGCTTTGCACATATGTTTCTTAGACTATATAGAAGCAATATATACAAAGATTTCAACCGTCTACCTGTTCCATTCATTGTTCTACTTGTCGAAAGTAAGAAATAATTTCCGTTAAAGGATTAACAATGAGGCTCGTAGTTCACTTAAACTTGAAGAACAAAAAATTGGCGAATTGTACTGTTTGGATGCTTTGCATATATGTTTCTTAGACTATATAGAAGCAATATATACAAAGATTTCAGCCGTCTACCTGTTCCATTCATTGTTCTACTTGTCGAAAATTACAAATAATATCCGTTTCATGATTATCAATGGGGCTCGTTGTTCACGTAAACTTGAAGAACAATAAATTCTCGAATTGTACTCTTTGGATGCTTTGCATATATGTTTCATAGACTATATGGAAGCAATATATCCAAAGATTTCAACAGACTACCTGTTCTATTCATTGTTCTACTTGTAGAAACTTATAAATAAATTCCCTTTCATGATTATCAATGGGGCTCGTTGTTCACTTAAACTTGAAGAACAAAAAATTGGCGAATTGTACTGTTTGGATGCTTTGCACATATGTTTCTTAGACTATATAGAAACAATATATACAAAGATTTCAACAGACTACCTGTTCTATTCATTGTTCTACTTGTAGAAACTTATAAATAAATTCCCTTTCATGATTATCAATGGGGCTCGTTGTTCACTTAAACTTGAAGAACAAAAAATTGGCGAATTGTACTGTTTGGATGCTTTGCATATATGTTTCTTAGACTATATAGAAGCAATATATACAAAGATTTCAACCGTCTACGTGTTCCAATCATTGTTCTACTTGTCGAAATTTACAAATAATTTCCTTTAAAGGATTAACAATGGGGCTCGTTGTTCACTTAAACTTGAAGAACAATAAATTGGCGAATTGTACTGTTTGGATGCTTTGCATATATGTTTCTTAGACTATATACAAGCAATATATAGAAAGACTTCACCCGTCTACCTGTACTATTCATTGTTCTACTTGTAGAAAGTTACAAATAATTTCCATTTCATGATTATCAATGGAGCTCGCTGTTCACTTAAACTTGAAGAACAAAAAATTGGCGAATTGTACTGTTTGGATGCTTTGCACATATGTTTCTTAGACTATATAGAAGCAATATATACAAAGATTTCAGCCGTCTACCTGTTCCATTCATTGTTCTACTTGTCGAAAGTTAGAAATAATTTCCGTTAAAGGATTAACAATGCGGCTCGTAGTTCACTTAAACTTGAAGAACAAAAAATTGGCGAATTGTACTGTTTGGATGCTTTGCACATATGTTTCTTAGACTATATAGAAGCAATATATACAAAGATTTCAACAGACTACCTTTTCTATTCATTGTTCTACTTGTAGAAACTTATAAATAATTTCCTTTCATGATTATCAATGGGGCTCGTAGTTCACTTAAACTTGAAGAACAAAAAATTGGCGAATTGTACTGTTTGGATGCTTTGCATATATGTTTCTTAGACTATATAGAAGCATTATATAGAAAGATTTCAACCGCCTACCTGTTCCATTCATTGTTCTACTTGTCGAAATTTACAAATAATTTCCTTTAAAGCATTAACAATGGGGCTCGTTGTTCACTTAAACTTGAAGAACAATAAATTGGCGAATTGTACTGTTTGGATGCTTTGCATATATGTTTCTTAGACTATATAGAAGCAATATATAGAAAGACTTCACCCGTCTACCTGTACTATTCATTGTTCTACTTGTAGAAAGTTACAAATAATTTCCATTTCATGATTATCAATGGAGCTCGCTGTTCACTTAAACTTGAAGAACAAAAAATTGGCGAATTGTACTGTTTGGATGCTTTGCACATATGTTTCTTAGACTATATAGAAGCAATATATACAAAGATTTCAACCGTCTACCTGTTCCATTCATTGTTCTACTTGTCGAAAGTAAGAAATAATTTCCGTTAAAGGATTAACAATGAGGCTCGTAGTTCACTTAAACTTGAAGAACAAAAAATTGGCGAATTGTACTGTTTGGATGCTTTGCATATATGTTTCTTAGACTATATAGAAGCAATATATACAAAGATTTCAGCCGTCTACCTGTTCCATTCATTGTTCTACTTGTCGAAAATTACAAATAATATCCGTTTCATGATTATCAATGGGGCTCGTTGTTCACGTAAACTTGAAGAACAATAAATTCTCGAATTGTACTCTTTGGATGCTTTGCATATATGTTTCATAGACTATATGGAAGCAATATATCCAAAGATTTCAACAGACTACCTGTTCTATTCATTGTTCTACTTGTAGAAACTTATAAATAAATTCCCTTTCATGATTATCAATGGGGCTCGTTGTTCACTTAAACTTGAAGAACAAAAAATTGGCGAATTGTACTGTTTGGATGCTTTGCACATATGTTTCTTAGACTATATAGAAACAATATATACAAAGATTTCAACAGACTACCTGTTCTATTCATTGTTCTACTTGTAGAAACTTATAAATAAATTCCCTTTCATGATTATCAATGGGGCTCGTTGTTCACTTAAACTTGAAGAACAAAAAATTGGCGAATTGTACTGTTTGGATGCTTTGCATATATGTTTCTTAGACTATATAGAAGCAATATATACAAAGATTTCAACCGTCTACGTGTTCCAATCATTGTTCTACTTGTCGAAATTTACAAATAATTTCCTTTAAAGGATTAACAATGGGGCTCGTTGTTCACTTAAACTTGAAGAACAATAAATTGGCGAATTGTACTGTTTGGATGCTTTGCATATATGTTTCTTAGACTATATACAAGCAATATATAGAAAGACTTCACCCGTCTACCTGTACTATTCATTGTTCTACTTGTAGAAAGTTACAAATAATTTCCATTTCATGATTATCAATGGAGCTCGCTGTTCACTTAAACTTGAAGAACAAAAAATTGGCGAATTGTACTGTTTGGATGCTTTGCACATATGTTTCTTAGACTATATAGAAGCAATATATACAAAGATTTCAGCCGTCTACCTGTTCCATTCATTGTTCTACTTGTCGAAAGTTAGAAATAATTTCCGTTAAAGGATTAACAATGCGGCTCGTAGTTCCCTTAAACTTGAAGAACAAAAAATTGGCGAATTGTACTGTTTGGATGCTTTGCACATATGTTTCTTAGACTATATAGAAGCATTATATAGAAAGATTTCAACCGCCTACCTGTTCCATTCATAGTTCTACTTGTAGAAAGATACAAATAATTTCCCTTTCATGATTATCAATGGGGCTCGTAGTTCACTTAAACTTGAAGAACAAAAAATTGGCGAATGGTACTGTTTGGATGCTATGCATAAATGTTTCTTAGACTATATAGAAGCACTATATACAATGATTTCAACCGTCTACCTGTTCCATTCATAGTTCTACTTGTAGAAAGATACAAATAATATCCCTTTCATGATTATCAATGGGGCTCGTAGTTCACTTAAACTTGAAGAACAAAAAATTGGCGAATTGTACTGTTTGGATGCTTTGCATATATGTGTCTTAGACTATATAGAAGCAATATATATATAATGATTTCAACCGTCTACCTGTTCCATTCATTGTTCTACTTGTCGAAATTTACAAATAATTTCCGTTTCATGATTATCAATGGGGCTCGTTGTTCACTTAAACTTGAAGAACAAAAAATTGGCGAATGGTACTGTTTGGATGCTATGCATAAATGATTCTTAGACTATATAGAAGCACTATATACAATGATTTCAACCGTCTACCTGTTCCATTCATAGTTCTACTTGTAGAAAGATACAAATAATTTCCCTTTCATGATTATCAATGGGGCTCGTAGTTCACTTAAACTTGAAGAACAAAAAATTGGCGAATTGTACTGTTTGGATGCTTTGCATATATGTGTCTTAGACTATATAGAAGCAATATATACAAAGATTTCAGCCGTCTACCTGTTCCATTCATTGTTCTACTTGTAGAAAGTTACAAATAATTTCCCTTTCATGATTATCAATGGGGCTCGTAGTTCACTTAAACTTGAAGAACAAAAAATTGGCGAATGGTACTGTTTGGATGCTTTGCATATATGTTTCTTAGACTATATAGAAGCAATATATACAAAGATTTCAACCGTCTACGTGTTCCAATCATTGTTCTACTTGTCGAAATTTACAAATAATTTCCTTTAAAGGATTAACAATGGGGCTCGTTGTTCACTTAAACTTGAAGAACAATAAATTGGCGAATTGTACTGTTTGGATGCTTTGCATATATGTTTCTTAGACTATATAGAAGCAATATATAGAAAGACTTCACCCGTCTACCTGTACTATTCATTGTTCTACTTGTAGAAAGTTACAAATAATTTCCATTTCATGATTATCAATGGAGCTCGCTGTTCACTTAAACTTGAAGAACAAAAAATTGACGAATTGTACTGTTTGGATGCTTTGCACATATGTTTCTTAGACTATATAGAAGCAATATATACAAAGATTTCAGCCGTCTACCTGTTCCATTCATTGTTCTACTTGTCGAAAGTTAGAAATAATTTCCGTTAAAGGATTAACAATGCGGCTCGTAGTTCACTTAAACTTGAAGAACAAAAAATTGGCGAATTGTACTGTTTGGATGCTTTGCACATATGTTTCTTAGACTATATAGAAGCAATATATACAAAGATTTCAACAGACTACCTTTTCTATTCATTGTTCTACTTGTAGAAACTTATAAATAATTTCCCTTTCATGATTATCAATGGGGCTCGTAGTTCACTTAAACTTGAAGAACAAAAAATTGGCGAATTGTACTGTTTGGATGCTTTGCATATATGTTTCTTAGACTATATAGAAGCATTATATAGAAAGATTTCAACGGCCTACCTGTTCCATTCATTGTTCTACTTGTCGAAATTTACAAATAATTTCCTTTAAAGCATTAACAATGGGGCTCGTTGTTCACTTAAACTTGAAGAACAATAAATCGGCGAATTGTACTGTTTGGATGCTTTGCATATATGTTTCATAGACTATATAGAAGCAATATATACAAAGATTTCAGCCGTCTACCTGTTCCATTCATTGTTCTACTTGTCGAAAATTACAAATAATTTCCCTTTCATGATTATCAATGGGGCTCGTTGTTCACTTAAACTTGAAGAACAATAAATTCTCGAATTGTACTCTTTGGATGCTTTGCATATATGTTTCATAGACTATATGGAAGCAATATATACAAAGATTTCAACAGACTACCCGTTCTATTCATTGTTCTACTTGTAGAAACTTATAAATAAATTCCCTTTCATGATTATCAATGGGGCTCGTTGTTCACTTAAACTTGAAGAACAAAAAATTGGCGAATTGTACTGTTTGGATGCTTTGCACATATGTTTCTTAGACTATATAGAAACAATATATACAAAGATTTCAACAGACTACCTGTTCTATTCATTGTTCTACTTGTAGAAACTTATAAATAAATTCCCTTTCATGATTATCAATGGGGCTCGTTGTTCACTTAAACTTGAAGAACAAAAAATTGGCGAATTGTACTGTTTGGATGCTTTGCATATATGTTTCTTAGACTATATAGAAGCAATATATACAAAGATTTCAACCGTCTACGTGTTCCAATCATTGTTCTACTTGTCGAAATTTACAAATAATTTCCTTTAAAGGATTATCAATGGGGCTCGTAGTTCACTTAAACTTGAAGAACAAAAAATTGGCGAATGGTACTGTTTGGATGCTATGCATAAATGTTTCTTAGACTATATAGAAGCACTATATACAATGATTTCAACCGTCTACCTGTTCCATTCATAGTTCTACTTGTAGAAAGATACAAATAATTTCCCTTTCATGATTATCAATGGGGCTCGTAGTTCACTTAAACTTGAAGAACAAAAAATTGGCGAATTGTACTGTTTGGATGCTTTGCATATATGTGTCTTAGACTATATAGAAGCAATATATACAAAGATTTCAACCGTCTACCTGTTCCATTCATTGTTCTACTTGTAGAAAGTTACAAATAATTTCCCTTTTATGATTATCAATGGGGCTCGTAGTTCACTTAAACTTGAAGAACAAAAAATTGGCGAATGGTACTGTTTGGATGCTTTGCATATATGTTTCTTAGACTATATAGAAGCAATATATACAAAGATCTCAACCGTCTACCTGTTCCATTCATTGTTCTACCTGTCGAAAGTTACAAATAATTTCCTTTAAAGGATTAACAATGGGGCTCGTAGTTCACTTAAACTTGAAGAACAAAAAATTGGCGAATTGTACTGTTTGGATGCTTTGCATATATGTTTCTTAGACTATATAGAAGCAATATATATATAATGATTTCAACCGTCTACCTGTTCCATTCATTGTTCTACTTGTCGAAATTTACAAATAATTTCCGTTTCATGATTATCAATGGGGCTCGTTGTTCACTTAAACTTAAAGAACAAAAAATTGGCGAATGGTGCTGTTTGGATGCTTTGCATATATGTTTCTTAGACTATATAGAAGCAATATATACAATGATTCCAACCGTCTACCTGTTCCATTCATTGTTCTACTTGTAGAAAGTTACAATTAATTTCCGTTAGAGGATTAACAATGGGGCTCGTTGTTCACTTAAACTTGAAGAACAAAAAATTGGCTAATGGTACTGTTTGGATGCATTGCATATATGTTTCTTAGACTATATAGAAGCAATATATACAATGATTTCAACCGTCTACATGTTCCATTCATTGTTCTACTTGCCGAAATTTACAAATAATTTCCGTTAAAGGATTAGCAATGGGGATCGTAGTTCACTTAAACTTGAAGAACAAAAAATTGGCGAATTGTACTGTTTGGATGCTTTGCATATATGTTTCTTAGACTATATAGAAGCAATATATACAAAGATTTCAGCCGTCTACCTGTTCCATTCATTGTTCTACTTGTCGAAAGTTACAAATAATTTCCCTTTCATGATTATCAATGGGGCTCGTTGTTCACGTAAACTTGAAGAACAATAAATTCTCGAATTGTACTCTTTGGATGCTTTGCATATATGTTTCATAGACTATATGGAAGCAATATATACAAAGATTTCAACAGACTACCTGTTCTATTCATTGTTCTACTTGTAGAAACTTATAAATAAATTCCCTTTCATGATTATCAATGGGGCTCGTTGTTCACTTAAACTTGAAGAACAAAGAATTGGCGAATTGTACTGTTTGGATGCTTTGCATATATGTTTCTTAGACTATATAGAAGCAATATATAGAAAGACTTCACCCGCCTACCTGTTCCATTCATTGTTCTACTTGTCGATATTTACAAATAATTTCCTTTAAAGCATTAACAATGGGGCTCGTTGTTCACTTAAACTTGAAGAACAATAAATTGGCGAATTGTACTGTTTGGATGCTTTGCATATATGTTTCTTAGACTATATAGAAGCAATATATAGAAAGACTTCACCCGTCTACCTGTACTATTCATTGTTCTACTTGTAGAAAGTTACAAATAATTTCCATTTCATGATTATCAATGGAGCTCGCTGTTCACTTAAACTTGAAGAACAAAAAATTGGCGAATTGTACTGTTTGGATGCTTTGCACATATGTTTCTTAGACTATATAGAAGCAATATATACAAAGATTTCAACCGTCTACCTGTTCCATTCATTGTTCTACTTGTCGAAAGTTAGAAATAATTTCCGTTAACACTAAACATACCAAGCGGGGTCAAAATGACCCCTTTCAATGTTTACTTTAAAATCGTACTTTTATTGTTACTTCTTCCGCTCATCTGACTTTCCGTAAATTCTTATATAATCTGATTATTCAATTTCCCGCTTTCCGTTTTTCTCGTAGCTTATTTTTTACCGACGAAAATTCTTTACCTACCTTACGCACCACGGGGGTCATTTTGACCCCGTACGAATTTTACGTATTTTTCAGCAGTTTTCCAACTGGAACCTTAGTTCTAAATTCAGATACACTTCTCAAGTGACTCTTTCATTTGTCGGAACCTGATATGTGTGTTTGATTTCGGCGTGAGCATTTCAACAACACGATCGCGTCCGTAGGACGTAACGCATAAACAGAACGGATTCTTATAGGAGATTCACAAGCAACACTCCCTCCAATGAGTTCTCTGTAGCTAAAAAAGATGCAGTCGTATACTGAGAGTTGCAGAGTAAATATCAGAGCCTACAAGAAATAAAGTTCGACAATAATTTGTAAAAAATTTTTTTGCGGGAAATGTACGAAGGAGAAACCCATCGTATGTAAAAAATGTAATTAGTCGATTATTTTGTTTATAACAATAAAAATATGTGTTTAATTTTATACCAAATCAGAAATGATGGTGCAAATTATTTCCTTTAATAAATAAAGAATTTTTTACGAAAAATCTACGTTTATTTCATAAAGGGTCAAATTGACCCCCTTTGGTAAGATTAGGTATAGAAAAATGCCGGTACGTTTAGTGTTAAAGGATTAACAATGAGGCTCGTAGTTCACTTAAACTTGAAGAACAAAAAATTGGCGAATTGTACTGTTTGGATGCTTTGCATATATGTTTCTTAGACTATATAGAAGCAATATATACAAAGATTTCAGCCGTCTACCTGTTCCATTCATTGTTCTACTTGTCGAAAATTACAAATAATTTCCCTTTCATGATTATCAATGGGGCTCGTTGTTCACGTAAACTTGAAGAACAATAAATTCTCGAATTGTACTCTTTGGATGCTTTGCATATATGTTTCATAGACTATATGGAAGCAATATATCCAAAGATTTCAACAGACTACCTGTTCTATTCATTGTTCTACTTGTAGAAACTTGTAAATAAATTCCCTTTCATGATTATCAATGGGGCTCGTTGTTCACTTAAACTTGAAGAACAAAAAATTGGCGAATTGTACTGTTTGGATGCTTTGCACATATGTTTCTTAGACTATATAGAAACAATATATACAAAGATTTCAACAGACTACCTGTTCTATTCATTGTTCTACTTGTAGAAACTTATAAATAAATTCCCTTTCATGATTATCAATGGGGCTCGTTGTTCACTTAAACTTGAAGAACAAAAAATTGGCGAATTGTACTGTTTGGATGCTTTGCATATATGTTTCTTAGACTATATAGAAGCAATATATACAAAGATTTCAACCGTCTACGTTTTCCAATCATTGTTCTACTTGTCGAAATTTACAAATAATTTCCTTTAAAGGATTAACAATGGGGCTCGTTGTTCACTTAAACTTGAAGAACAATAAATTCTCGAATTGTACTCTTTGGATGCTTTGCATATATGTTTCATAGACTATATGGAAGCAATATATACAAAGATTTCAACAGACAACCTGTTCTATTCATTGTTCTACTTGTAGAAACTTATAAATAAATTCCCTTTCATGATTATCAATGGGGCTCGTTGTTCACTTAAACTTGAAGAACA